>CADCXT010002121.1:997500-1597500 GCA_902806775.1 Microtus agrestis
ATGGTTGTGGGTGCTGGGAGCTGAACCTGGGTGCTCTGCAAGAGCAGCCAGTGCTCTTAACCATGGAGTCACCTCTCCAGAACCCCAGGAGACTTTTCTAAGTGGGAGGAAACATGACTCCCCAGTGGCTAGAGCAGACTCACACGGGAGTTTGCTTGCTGATTGAAACAGTTTTCTTTCTTCAGTGCTAATGAGAACCCCGCAGTACCAGGGAGGAATGAGAACCTTAGAGACTGCACTGAGCACCTGTCTCTTACTCCGGAGAGTAATGGTAAGCACACACTCTTTTGATGAGCTACACAGTCATTCCTATGGACATTATTTGGTTAAAGCTAGAATCTAAGCCTCTGAGGGAAGGAGTACCTTGAGAGTGTCCATTTCCCTGTGCTTTAACTGAGGAGTTTGGTGAAGCAGCTGAGAGATGAAGTCAGACGCAGGAAGGTCAACTATATATAAAACATCAGGTCAACTAGTTTTCCTTATAACAAACAACCCAAACTAAAAATATCAGCACTATATAAGCAGAACTATCCCAGTACCAACTTATAAAAAGAAATAACTGAAATCCAGCCTGAGGTTTATGGAGTAAGAAAAGATTAAGCTCAAGATACTCTCTTAATCTGTCAGAAAAGAAACTATTTTTTTCTTCTTCTGTATTCGGGATGATAAATGATAGATTTTAGTTTCAGAGACTCTATAAAACCAAGGGTGAAACAGTAGGGTCTGAAGTGGGCTGGAAATAAACAGAGCTACTGTTTCCTCCATAGGAGGCAGGGACAATAAGGAGACCCGAGAAAGGGCCACCATGGGGAGGGACTGAGGCATCCAGGAAACAATTTCAGGTCATGGGATCATCTCAGAGGTGTCTGTAAGGTGAAGAGATGCAAACTCAGTGGCTACACAGTTGAGAAAGGAGAGTAAAGACTGGGTGGTGAGTGTCTGTGTGTGCATGCGGGTGTGTGAGA
Source organism: Microtus agrestis (assembly GCA_902806775.1). NCBI lineage: Eukaryota > Metazoa > Chordata > Mammalia > Rodentia > Cricetidae > Microtus > Microtus agrestis. The sequence continues at coordinate 998,466 of CADCXT010002121.1, forward strand.
GTGTGAGTGTGAGGCTGTATGTATGTGTGTGTGAGGGTATGTGTGTAAGTGTGTGTGTGTGTGGAGAGTGTGTGTGGTGTAAGGGTATGAGTACGTGTGTGTGTGAGGATGTGTGTGTGTGACAGTGTGTATGTGTGAGAATCTGTGGTATGTGCCTTACAAGTCCAAGGATCTGGGTTCGATGCCAGAGCTAACGGTTCTATAGAGAACCAACTCCTGAAAAGTTGCTGTCTGACTTCCCCACTTTCATGTTTGGTACGTGTGTACTAACAAACAAACATAAAATTCTTAAAAAAAAGGTAGATGAAATAAAATTAGCAGTTGGGATTGAGTGTGATCTCTTACCTGGTATGTGTTTTTTGTTAAACAGCTTACTTTCCAGATCTTTTTTTTTAAAAGATTTTATTTATTATGTATACAACATTCTGTCTGCATGTATGCCTTCAGGCCAGAAGAGGGTGCCAGATCTCATTACAGATGGTTGTGAGCCACCATATGGTTGCTGGGAATTGAACTCAGGACCTCTGGAAGAACAGTCAGTGCTCTTAACCTCTGAGCCATCTCTCCAACCCTAGATTTTTTTTTTTTGAGATAGGGTCTCATAGTATAGCCCAGACTGGCCTCAAATTCATGGCAATCCTCCTGTCTCAGCCTCCCGAGTGCTGGAGTTAACAGGTATGAACCATTCATTTGAGTCCCCAAGATTTATGAATTTTCACTTTCAATGAAGTAAGCAATATCACCCACCCAGGGAGAACAGTCAATCCCAACAACCAGTATCAGCTCTAGGACCCCGCCCTGCTGACCCACATAAAAATCCCTTGCTCTTCCGCCAGCCTGCTCTTCTCTTTGTACCCAGAGAGATAGCCTTGGCATTTTGATCCCCCAATAAACCTTTCTTTCTACCCATGGAATGATCTAGTACAGTGGCTTCACTGTGCCTGGCTTATATTATGAGCAGCAGAAAAAGGAACAGCCCTGGAGTTTGGGGACATCCTTCCCCGAAAAAGACTAGGTAGAGCCTAGAGGGACAGGGTTTCTCTTTTGGAGAAACGTGGCTGCGATTCTGATGGAAGAGAATCTTCCTTGGGCTGTATCTATATGAAAGGTTTCTATTCGCTGTCAGTGTCTTAGCCAACCTCCAAAGGAAGACAGACAACAGAATTTGTCACTAGACAAAATCATGCAAGAACCTGAATGCAATGGAAATTCCTAAAGGATTTATCAGACAAGGACACTACAATCAGTATTCTCACGGTGAGTATTCTGGTAGCCATAGTATGAGGTCTGGCATTATTTCTAAAGCATTGATTTTCCCTCTGAGCATTTGAAACAAAAGACAACACTGCTCAGAAGCCTATGTAACTTGTAAACATTAACCATCTTCCTTGATCTTTAATTTAGTTATTATCTTAACAAGGTCTCTTTGTAGATTTAACACATTCAGAAGCATTGAATTAAAGCAGGATGCATCAGGAGACTGAAAGGAGTTGGGAACCCAGCGAAGTGCTTCTTTCCTCTTCAGTCTCATGCTGCAAAGCCTTAATACCTCCAGTGTTAGATGAGCACAAAGCAGGCAAGTATAGCTCTTTTTTAAAAAAATATTTACTTATTTATTATGTATACAATATTCTGTTTGTGTGTATGCCTGCAGGCCAGAAGAGGGCACCAGATCTCATTACAGATGGTTGTGAGCCACCATGTGGTTGCCGGGAATTGAACTCAGGACCTTTGTAAGAGCAGGCAATACTTCTAACCACGGAGCCATCTCTCCAGCCTCACACAGTATCTCTTTATGGCAATGCTGGATAGCCCTGAGGATTTTTTAATGAAAGTGTTTCTTCCCTGCAATTTTTCTTGTCCCTTACAGGCCCTCACCAAGGAACCAGAGACTAATTATCTTAGAAGGAACAGACAGAAGGGCAAGATCAAAGAAAATCAACAGTCAGATCTAATTTGGCTTACCTTCTCCTCTGTGCTCAGGGGCTGGGATCCTCACAGAGGACATGTGCCTGAAGTTCTATGGAAATCAGAATGAAGGCCCCAAAGATGTTAAAGTCGTATCCCCAGAACTGTAAATGTCATCTTATGTGGCGAAAGGGACATTGCCGTAGCAATTAAAGATCTAGAGATGGGAGAAGATCCTGGATGATAGGGGTGGACCTAATTTCAATTCAGAGATCCTGAGAGAGGAAAGGAGTGAGGCCAGAGAGCTGGCCTCAAAGGAGTGCGTGCATCAAGACGCATCTGGCTGTGGCTGGCTTGGAAGACGGAAAGAGGTCATGAGTCTAGGAACTCAACAGCCTTTAGAAGGTGGGGAAGGCCGTGAGAGGGATTCTCCCGAGAGCCTCCAGAAGGAATGTAGCCTTGGTGCCATCATGATTTTGGTCTACTGAGACTACTATACACGACGACAACATGTCAGCTACCACTTCCGGGAAAGTGTAGTCACAGTGGAAAAGCAGCATAGGCCCCACCTTCAGCCTCATGCTCGGTTCACTACGGTGTGCTTCAGATTGCGGATGCCTGGCTAGCAACATTTTTCTCTTGATTATTTAAGAGTTTTCTCTAAGTCAGTTAAGGGCCAGGAGGTTTAAGAAGATAATGACATGACGGGGGCTGTAGTGTGGTTGCTTGAGTATCTTGCCTTGCAAGCACAAGGCTAGGGGTTTGATATAAGCCCCATAAAACTCCTCTCTAGAACACACACGTGTACACACAAACATACACACACACACCCTAGAATGAAAGAAAAGGCGCAGCCATGCCAATAACGCAAGCATATATAAGGAACATAGCAGCAAAACTAACTGGCTTGATACAATTCTTCATTCATTGCTTCAGACTCAGCATGATGCTGATGGTATCAGAGATGACAATAGATTAAAATGATCAAAGAAGAGTATTTACTTTTAAAAATGAGGACTTGGGTATTTATTTTATATCAATACTATTATTACTGATTAATTCTTTTAGCTGGTCGGGAATAGGCTGGCCTCAAATTTATAGAGATCTGCCTGTCTCAGCCTCCTGAGTGTTGGGATTAAAGCTGTGTGCCACCATTCCTGGCTTTTATCTTATTTTTATTTAGTTTAACTTTTTTTTCCAACAGGGTCTCAGATAGTCCAGGCTGGGCTTGAAGTTGCTACGTAGCTGAAAGCGACTTTGAATTTCTGATCTTCCACCCGTGGAGTGCTGAGGTCAGAGGCCCATGACATCCCACCTGTAGGGATGGGACCCAGGGCTTTGTATATGCTAGGCACATGCTCTACCAACTGAGACACACATTTGGTCCCTAGAATAGCTCCTAGGCTTTGAACACGTCAATCCTTGTTAGAAAATGGTATAAAATTACCACATTGAAAAAGTACTTTTAAAAACACAAAGTATTTCCACTGTAGCTAGGAATTCACAACAAGTGGTGAAATTAACAAAGGAAAAAAAAAACTGAGAAGTCAGTGCCCAAAATATAAGCAAAATACATGATCATCTTAGAAAGTGAAGTACAGCTGTATATTGTAGGACTAAGGAAAACCAGTGGTCAACAGAAGAGTCAAAGAGATTTGTGACAATACAATGATGATCACATCCCACGAGGCCTTTAAAATGTCGTCATATTATTAGACAGAATTATTTCCCTTCAAAAATGACTGGATAGAGTTACCTAATGTAAATTCCTTGGTTCATACTGAAGAAGCTCCAAGACGTAAAATCAGACATAGTTTTGAGATGCAAAGTAGAAATCCAGCGTCATGAAGGGAAGCAGAGAGAGGGAGGCTGGGGACGGATGTGGCTCAACCATCTCAGGAAAAGGGAAGGATGACTATGATGCTGAAAAGCTATAAAGGGCAGAGCAGAGGGGGCTGGAGAGGTGGCTCAGAGGTTAAGAGCACTGGCTGCTCTTCCAGAGGTCCTGAGTTCAACTCCCAGCAACCACATGGTGGCTCACAGTCGTCTGTACTGAGATCTGGTGCTCTGCTCTGGCGTGTGGGCATACATCGAGGCAGAATGTTGTATACATAATAAATAAATAAATCTTTTTTTTTTTTTTTTTTTTTTTAAAGAGCAGAGCAGAGAAGATCATTCCCTGGTTCCCGGGGAGCTGCGGAAAGTTCTGCATGCTATTGCCGATCACATTTGCATTTCTTTCATCAAATAAAAGCCTTTGATTTTAGATATGGAAAAAAGAAAAGCAAAATAAAAATAAGAGAGGATTGTCTTCAGGAAGATGCCAAATGGCTAGAGAATGGGCAAAAGGGCAGAGTGGGAGGCAGCTGGCATCGGTTGTGCTCCCTCCCCCACAGATTCTTCACGTGCTTGCAGAGACTTCAAGGAAGACTGGCAGGAGGCTGACTCTTTCTGAAACCTTTCCCTGGTGCCTTGAGCCTTCCAAGGTCCCTTCCTGCTGAAAAATCCTGTTTACTGCTGGGACGTGCTAATAATGAACAGACTATGTCACATTTAGGCCCTGGGTTTGATAGCTAGCTCCCATCTTCTCCTGGCTTCCTCCTTTCTCCCATACACTGTGTTCAATCTCTGCTAGGAATGATTTTTCATAGACTACAGCCTTGGAAATCTTCACTAAATTAAGAAAAAGCATCTCTGAAACAGATCCTTTCTTTGTGTTGGCCATTACCGTAGGAGCTACAGTCAACTCTGGAGTCCTAGGAAGAATTTAAATGTATTTATTTCTCTGCTCACATTCAAACCAAATTAGTCCCAAACCTCAGGCTATAAGTGATATCCTTGAACAACAAACCTTTTCATCGGCCAGAGCAACAAAGTTAAAAGCCTAGCTGATGAATTTGACCTTCTCCGCGCTGGACTGTTTGCGAACTGGGAAATGTAATTTTAGATTTCCCAGCACCAGGGTCAGCTCGCCCTGGCGTTGGTGGCACTCTCAATCATCTTTGTCCTTTTGAGTATCAGACAACAGGTATCCAGTGTCCTTTGGAGGGATCTTTTACCTCCTCTAAATGGCGTGATTAAGAAGAAAGGTGACCACCATTTTACTGGAAAGCTGATATATGCTGAGAATTGCTACCGTCCTCAGCAAACAAAAACATGGGTGGACAGAAAGGGCTACGTTCTTGGGCCCATGCAAACACACCAGGCCACTGTGGTATAACGGATGCTCAACTATGCCCCCCTTTTTTTTCGCCTTGGAAGTCATGTTCTGAGAAACAGAAAAGAATGTCTTTGGTGGCGATGTAGAAAAAAAAGAAAGGAAGGGAGAAAATTTATTTTCTAGCTAAAGTAACTTGGAAAACTCTGGAAGAATTAAAGACAGTTCTTAGAATAAGCTCCGTGACTTCCTAAGAGGTCTACAGCATGGTCCGACCGCGAGATTTGTTGTTGCTGTTTTTAGGTTTTGTGTCTGGAACATATCGTGACTTTCCGGGGCCCAGTTTGGGAGATCCTCCCAAGTGTCTTCCCCCATCCCAGTTTTTGGGGCGGAGGGTGAAATTCCAGTTCTTTAAACTCAGGGAGGACTCGTGGAAACGCTGTCTGGCCGAGGGCCTGAGTGAAGCAGCCCCCAAAGGAGCCACCCACGCTGACCTTGGGAGGACTGTGTGCAGAGAAGGTCAGGGTGTGGTTTTCTGTCACAGGGACAGAAGCCGGGCTAAGCCACCCCCATAGAGAGGCCCTCTTATCCAGATCCAGATGACCTCTTCACATGATGAGCTAAAGAGTTATTCATTTTTTGATTTAATTAAGTTTTATTTTCTTAAATGTACAGCCGATTGAACCTGTTCACGCATCTTCACCAGCAGCGGGGGCAGCTCCGCCCTTTGCGTTTTTGGTGGAAATTCCTTGGGCTCTGTGCTTTGAAACCAGCTCGATAAGTTCCTTACTAAGTAGCTTCTGTAGGGATTTATTAATTTTTATTTTACGCCTGTGAGAGCCTGTATGTATGGCCATGAATCACGTATGTGCCTGATGCCCTTGAAGGCCAGAAGAGGGCACTGGATGCTCTGGAACTGGAGTTACAGGTGATTGAGAGTTGTCATGTCTGAGCTGGGAGCCAAACCTGAGTCCTCTGCAGGGGTAGCTGGTGCGCTTAATCACTGGGCCATCTCTCTACCTTCATTTAAAATGACATCTGTGTGTATGCATGTATGTATGTATACATGTATGTGCGTATGTATGCATGCATGTGTATGTCATACATGCATGTAGAGGTCAGAGGACAACTTGCAGAAGTCAGTTCTCTCCTTTAAACATGTGGTTCCCAGAAATGGAACTGGGTTATCAGGCTTGGTGGTAAGCATCTTGATCTGCTGAGCTGTCTGGTGGGCTCACCATTTGATGAGTTAGTGGGAGAAAACATGAATGAGGTGAAGCTAAGTGACTCAGCGTGGCTGAATGAACGTGATTATGACTTCCGGCATGCAAGCTTCTGGGTTTAGGAGTTTGCATTTGCATTTAAGATTGCAGAAATGGGGGGCTGGAGAGATGGCTCAGCGGTTAAGAGCATTGCCTGCTCTTCCAAAGGTCCTGAGTTCAATTCCCGGCAACCACATGGTCACTCACAACCATCTGTAATGAGGTCTGGTGCCCTCTTCTGGCCTGCAGGCATACACACAGACAGAACACTGTATACATAATAAGTAAATAAATAAATATTTAAAAAAAGATTGCAGAAATGTCAAGATGAACACGAGCTTCCTGAGACAAGGAGTCATTCATAATTTCCCCATGCAACATTTTAAAAACTCACTGAAGAATTAGTTCCTCTCAGATCTGTGAGGAAGGATGAATAGCAAACGGAAACCAAGCTAATGGTGGTTTGTGTTTCCTAGTCTTTGCCAAAGCTAATTCCCACCCCCACCCCCATTTTGCCTTGATCTGTAAGAAGCTGTCCTTAGGAGAACTTGGAAAAAATTACTAATTATTTTAACGTATTATCAAAACAACACCCAAGGAAACAAGTCCCTGGCTGTGTGCATGCTGCCTCTGGGTAAAGTAATTTAGCTGGAGATCAAAGGTTAAGTGCCTCTTAGCCGCGGCGAGAGGTAATCGTTTCCATTATGTGTATTTTTGGAAGTGTTTTTATTGTTAATACAGAACGAAATGGACATTCCCCCTCCTACGAACCATTAACAGCTGTGAATCTTCATCTTCGAACGCATCAGAAGAGGCGATTAGGGAGTTCCCATGGCCTCCAGAGTTCAAGTGCAATTTTGTCATTTTAATTAGGAGTTTATTCTTTTACCAGGCATTAGAGTATCGTGTACCAAGGTACGGTGAAGTAAAGAGCCATTGGCTTTTCAAGGTCGCGCGGTACTGGTTCCCATTCATTTACCCTGGCAGAGATTCCGCTTGGTAAGTCAGTCCTATTTCTGTAACCGAGGGCTCCCACGGTTAGACCGTGGTGCACACACGTGGAGCTGCTTGCTCACCACTCAGCACGTTAAAGTCTCAAGTCACTCTCCTGTTCCCGAGTTCTGTGTTTGCAGGGAGATGGGCATTATCCCTAAGCTACTGTCTCTACCAGCTTCCTCCACCGACCTCTCCTCCATTGGGAAACCAAGAAGCATTTTCCCCCGGCATTCCAACCAATTTCTCCAGTATTAGAGAGAAGTGGATGAAGTGGGGTTGGAGGATGGGCGGGACTAGGATCCAGCCCGATAGCTTTGTATGTGGAACCTCAAGACTCTGGTCATGGTAACGAAAGCCACGCAGTCTGGCTGTCATGGAGACAGCATCTGGGATGGCTGTTAAAACCTATCAGCTCTTTGCTTGAGGTATTTTTGGTTCTTCAGTATCAAAGCCACTATATAATCTTGCACTGCTAAGGTCAAGGAATGAATGTGAACCATTGTGTAGTTCCTAACACTTGGTTTTCCTCTTTCCACGTTGGAAAATGAAAAACATTGAATTACACAGTCCATTACAGAAACTACTTAGGAAATGGGTTTTAGTGTGAGAGCAATCACAGCATAGATCTACGCCAGTCAGATTAGTGGGGCAGATTTCTGCTCAAGAGAAAAGGGAAACCCAGAAGGCAAGTGACTTATTACAACTTGGTATATAATTATTCACAAGGCTGCGATTCCTCTGTGGCCTTACAGCTCAGATCACGGAGCCCCAACACATTCAAAGTGGGAGGATTTTCATCCATGGGAAATGTGTTTATTGAAGATGACAATAGGGAACACATACTGAGTGAGGAGGTTGCTGGGCTCTCAGTGTCATGGGCACCCAACACCCAGCACTGGTTTTGCCTACACCATCCAGCTTGTTGTGTGTGTGTGTGTGTGTGGACGCGAGAGGGCAGACAACGTCTGTGTCTTTATCTCTCTCGACCTTATTTTACCACAACTGCATGCTCACCAATTTGGCTAGACCGACTTGCCAGCAAACACCAGGGATCATTCTGTTTCTCCCCACTGAACACCGGGATGCCAGGGGTGCATGGTCACCTCGGGTTCTTTATGTGGACTGTCATTATGGCACATGGCCAGCTTCTTGTTTTAGGTCTCACATGGCAGGCATGCTTTATAGTACTGGGTTGTACATACCTTATTGGAACGGAGAAGGCTGGGAGAAGCCAATACTGAGGGCTGTATATTACTACACTCTTTGAATTTGTACTGCATGGCAAAGACATTTCCAGCACAGGAAAGGATGGACCCCTAGGTCAGAGCATGGTAAGACATGACTTTTTTTTTTTTGGTTACTGCTGTTACTGTTTTGAGACAGGGTCATACTATGGAGCCCCAAACTGGCCTTCAATTGTGACCATCTTGTCTTCTGATTACGAACATGCATTACCATGCCCAGCTAGGGGTCTGAACTTCTTGGATGGCATAAGTCAGTAGAGTGAGGCAGGCTGTGGGAACCAATACATCATCCAAGAAGCAACCAGTACGACCACATGGCTGGTGTGTAGCAGCCATGAGGGTTATATATAGCTATTGGGTGGCAAGAGGGTCCAGACTTGAAGGACACATCCGCTGGACTAGGAGCAGGGACAAACTGGAATCTCTGGGAAGCCAGAGGGGCTACTGGCTGGGCCACTGCTGCCAGGATTAAGGATATGGATGGGAAAGGGAAAAGTTGGCTCTGGTTTCTGTGACTGATGGGTAGCAGGCAGCAGCTCACTCAGGAAGCAAGAACACAGGATAGGAAGGCAGAGGCTAGCTAGCAATCCAAGTCCTAAGAACACAAGTTGGGAACTTGTCCTTACATATGGTCAGGTCGCCTGCCGGGATAAACAGAAGCAAGGGCTATTGGGAGGGCACTTTTGGTTTTGTGATAGCGGAACACCCCAGGACTTGAGAAGGTGAGGGCCTGATAGTGATGGCTGCATACAAAACCATTTAAGAAAAGGATCAGGAGGGAGGATGGGGACCCAGGCACCAGATGGTGGATCCAGGCACCATGGCACCATAGATCCTTGGCTCCAGACTGCAGAATCTTCAACGTGCTGGGAAGACTGCTCAGTAACCGATAGCGAAATAAGACATACAAATCGTCAGACTTGATTAGAAAGGGGACGGGGCAGCAGATCTGATGGCTCAAGGGTAGCGTCAGGGTGACGTCGTTCATCGTGAGTGACTTTTCCTTTAGAAGGAAGCTCACTAGCTACGGATACATTCCTCATTTTCTGGGCATCCCTTAACTGCGCGAACGAACTTTACAGACTGTCTTATGGCCGGTGTTCGCTCTTTCCCCATGCACATACACATAGCGACCACCAGAGGACGGCCTTGCACGCGAGTAAGCTCTTAGCAGAGCGTATCCCCAGCGATTACTGAGCCTACAGTACACAAATTCCTCCCCAGGGTTCCCTTCACGCCTGGCCTCCGATCTGACGATTCCTCAGAGTACCAGGCACCGATCTCTGTGGGCACTGGTACAGCCGGAAACATTCTGGCTGCTTTGTAAAACTGTAAGCACCTAGGGACAGACGCTTTTGAAACATAAAAGCCGGATGCCAAGCTCCCAGGGAAGGTGGTGGCAGCTGATCCGCCCTACTATGTTTCTCTGTTCCCAGAGGCAAGTCCGCAGAGCTCCCTGGAGGGGCTCCGGAAGTTGGCGAGAGTGGGGTTGCCTGGACACACGGCTTCCTCGGGGTGTGCGCATTCTCTCTTACATCATGAAAAATGTTAGTTTTATAACTCAGAGTGAAGTGGCCAGTTTGGGAATCCATGGCTAGGTTTTCTTTTAATTTCCTCTACAGAACTCTAAATCAAAAGATCTGAGAGAACAGTAGGATTTATGAAGCCAGCTGAGCAGCCTGGGGTCACAAGGACCTTCAGGAAGGGATGGTATCCAGGGTTTACTTGGACTGTGTGTTTACTGAGTTGCTGTCAAGAGACCTGGTGGGATGCCTGCAATTAGGACAAACATCTCCAGGATTTATTAATACCATTCTTGAATGCCTTTTGGAAAGATATTCTGGGTAGTCAACTTGGGTAAAGATAGAAGACACGAATACATGTAAATGGGAATGATGAGCATTTACAGTACTACATTTTGGGCTTCTAGAATGAGGCGATAGAGGACAGGAGTGACTGACTAGAAAGTTGTTTCTGGTAGTTCAGTTCAATAATACAGGGTAGAATGTGATTAATAAATAGAAAAAAGGAAGTCCGATAAAAATTATAACATCCATCCATTCATTCATTTGGCACCTGTGTACATGGGCACCATGGTGTATTTATAGAACCCAAAGAACTTGGAGAGTTAATGTTCTCACAGCGTGGGTCCTGGGGGTGGAACTCAGGTCCTCGGGCTTGGCTGCAAGTGCCTTCACCCACGGACTCATCTCATGAGCCCCAGTTTTTTTCTTCTTCTTCTTTTCTTTCCAGGATGGATAATATGGTCCCCATGTAGTTCAGGCTAGCCTTAAACCATTCTATCCCTCAAGTGCTGGCGACTTCAGGCATGTATCACCATACCCAACAAAGAAATCCATTAGGAGAGAAAGACTCACAAATATGGTATGGTTCTTTAATTTTTTTTTGAGCCAAAGAGATTTGTTGGCATGGTGACTTCAGCAATCCATCTGTGGGGTTATCTGAAGAGAATCTAAAATAAATGGAGGGATTAGTCCAATTTATTTTTGGGGAGAGAAACATTTCCAATGTTTCAGACTGCTTTGCTCGCTGGGAAACTTCTGGGGTTTTAAACGCAGTCCAGCTTTTCTTTGGCCCCGGTTAAGCAATATTATCTGCTGGAAGGAGTTACAGATTGTCTTCACAGGATGCCAAAAACATGCCGCTGAATGTGTCACCTTTCTAATCACAGAGCAGTTCCTTACCAAGAGACTGCTCAGTCAGAACATCAGAACACAGTTTCACGGAGGGACTTCAACGTTAATACAGTTCTACACTCAAAATGACCTTTACCCCAGTATAGTCATTAGTGGTTCCCTTCCCACCCCCCTCCTCTCAAAAATGTCCTGGTTTGGATGATACACTAAGCGGCCACCGTGCCATTATCACCAGTCTCGGAGCCTACAAGAAGATGTGCACAGATGCGGCCTTCGGCTCCCAGCCTCAGAAGACTGATGTGCCCCGTACACACAGGCTGGACCCTTCCCTTTGGCCTGTCCAGAGAGTTCATATACCTACAGTGCCAGAGCAAAGGCAATATGGAGATGGTGGAAGACAGGACGAAATGTCTCTGACCCAAAGTACTTAAAGATACGTATCATAGTCTGCATCAGGAATGTCCCCAAAGGCCTCCTCCCCCATGTTGGTTCCTACTCTATGATACTATTGGGAGACAGCAGAACCTTTAGGAGATGTGACCTCACGGAAGGAAGTTGGGTCATTGGAGGTATATCCTTGGAGGATATATTGGGATGCCAGCTCCTTCCTGACTCTCTCTGATCCGAGGCTGCCTTGCCCCACTGTGTGGAGTCATGTGGGCCTCACCACCACACGCCCTAACTAAGCTAACTGATAACCAACTGCTATCTCTGAAACATGAACCAAATGAAACCTGTCTTCTTTGTAAGTTATTATTTCAAGTGTTTCTTAGTGGGAATCTGACACACATAGTATGGGAATTGAGGGGACTCTGAAAATGAAAATATTAGCTCTGGCTTAGGGCAGTATGATGACAGAGACCAATGAATACTTGTACATGGGAGATGCAGAAATAAGGCCAATGGTTGGCTGGTTGACATTTGATCTGGATGCATAGAGAAACTGGGACTCTGGTCTGAGACCAAGGTTAAGGAAACAAGAAACGCAAAAGCAAGCCCTCACATTACCCTAGTCTCTCATTATTTCTATGGTTTTCGGTTACTGGAAGTCAAAAGAATGTAACTGGAAAGTTCCAGAAGTATGCAACTCAATTCACATGTTTTGGTGTCAGGGATGCAACTCAGGCCAAACAAGAAGTCTACCAATGAGCCCTGCTCCCAGGCCTTGGCTGCTGTCAGGGTGCGTTGCTCAGTCTCGCCCTGGATTTGCATTTCTCCTCTTTGAGCCTCCTAACTCCTGAGATCACTGGCATGGGCCACTGTGCCTGGCTCATATTTCATTACTAGTTATTACTAATCTCTTACTGTGCCCAGCTAGTGAACTAATCTCTATCACGCTGTACCTATGACTCATTCTCTCGCTGCTGTGACAAACCCCTGAGGGGAACAGCTTGAGGGAGAAGCAGCTACTGAGCTCACAGGTGCAAAGGACATGGCCCATCATGATGGGGAAGGCATGCTGCCCAGAGTGGGTTAGTCCATGGAGGAAACAGTGGCCTCACATGGTGATCACATGGCAGAGGCAGGACGGAAGCAAGGCTGGGGAATAACACACAAGACCCACCCCAAGTGGCCTATTTCGTGAAGCTTGGCCTCACCTCTAAAGACTCCACAGCTTCCCAAAACAGTAAGTAGTTTGGAACTCAATGCTCAAACTCAAGCACGCTGGTGGTGTAGGAGGTCCTTCTGTTTGTGTGTTGCTTTCATTGGTTAATGAATAAAGAAACTGCCTTGGCCTAGGGCAGAAATTAGGTAGGCGGGCATGACAGAACTGAATGCTGGGAGGAAGAAAGGCAGAGTAGGAGAGAGACGCCATGGAGCTGGCAGAATCAGAATCTTTCTCGGCAAGCCACTGCCACATGGCGATACACAGATTAATGGAAATGTTAAATTAATATGTAAGAGTTAGCCAATAAGAAGTTAGAGCTAATGGGCAAAACAGTGTTTTAATTAATACAGTTTTCTGTGTGGTTATTTCGGGGCTAAGCTAGCTGGGTGGCCGGGATGAACAAGCAGGCCCTCTGCAACACACTGGGACATTCTAGAATCAAAATATTTTACACACACACACACACACACACACACTCACATGCACACACACAGATATGTGGGTTCAGTCATATATTGTTTCTGACATCTACCATATAGAAAAGAAGGGGAGGGACTGATATATATTATGGTTAGGAAAAAAGTTCCTAAATAAGAACCTGGTAGAGATTTCCATTAAGAAGAATGCCAACATTGTTAATACCAATGGATGAAGAATGTGGGCAAAAAGGAATTTTGCTATGAAATTCAGGAGGGGAATTGAATTCAAACAGAGAACTGAATGCCACCAGGACATGACAGAGGAAGTTGGATATTCTGTGGATATAAAGCTGTGAAGAGCCTACCATTTGTTTGCCTATTTCCCTTTAAAATTGATTTCACTGTCTGTCTAATCTATCATCTGTCTATCATTGTGTGTGTGTGTGTGTGTGTGTGTGTGTGTGTGTGTATGTGTTTACGCCATATAGAGTTCCAGGCACTTGTGAGCTGACTGATGCAGATTCTGGGAACCAAACTCAGGTCTTCCAGAAGAGCAGGAAATGTTCTTAACTGCAGAGCCATCTCCGGTCCGTGTTGACCAGTAACCCACCTCTACCAGCCGGTATGAGCATGCTTTACGTCTGAATGGTTCATTAGTTCCTTATTTTATTTTGGAATCTAACCGTAGCCCAGGCTGGCTTTGAACTTGAGGCAGTTCTCTCTCTTTAGCCTCCCAAGTTCTGGAATCAAAGTTATGACCTACCATGTCTGGCTTCCCGTGAGTATGTATTTCTTTTTCTAAGAACCCATTACTGTACACCAGTAATCAGTCAGCAATACCGAGTCAGGTCCTTTGATCTGTTAAACTGGACTTGAATTCCAACAAAATGCCAATTGAGCTGAAAATAAGCGCACCAGTCAACAGTGTAAAACCCTGTATTATTCAGGGAGTCAGGTAATACATGGGCTCTGGTCCCCATTCATTATACAGAGAACATGTACGTCTGTACTGGGTCCTGCAGGTCTCTGCCATGATAAAGCAGCAGTGCAGAAACTGAGGACTTAGTACATGGCATAGATATGAAGAGTAGGATTCTTTGCACATGGTATAGATATGAAGAGGTGGGGTTCCCTGCGCATGGCATAGATATGAAGAGGTGGGGTTCCCTGCACATGGTATAGATATGAAGAGGTGGGGTTCCCTGCACATGGTATAGATATGAAGAAAGGGATTCCCTGCACATGGTACAGATATGAAGAGGTGGGGTTCCCTGCACATGGTATAGATATGAAGAGGTGGGGTTCCCTGCACGTGGTATAGATATGAAGAGGTGGGGTTCCCTGCACATGGTATAGATATGAAGAAAAGGGATTCCCTGCACGTGGTACAGATATGAAGAGGTGGGGTTCCCTGCACATGGTATAGATATGAAGAGGTGGGGTTCCCTGCGCATGGTATAGATATGAAGAGGTGGGGTTCCCTGCACGTGGTATAGATATGAAGAGGTGGGGTTCCCTGCCAGGATGCTCACACCTGCAGTCATGATGCTTACCATGGTGGGCATCTTAGTCTTGAACTTGAAGTTTGGTACAAAGCAATGTTCAGTGGTTTAAGTCTGAGTGATTAAAGAGTATAGTCAGCCTTCTGCAGCAAAGGTTCTGTGTCCTTTCAACCTATTGGAATTGGATTAAAATTATTTGGGAAAAGGTAATGTTTGTGTTGAACAAGGATGGAAATTTTCTTGTCATTATTTTTGTATTAATTATGTGTCTGTGTGTAGATATGTATATGCTTGTGAGTGCGGATGCCTCCAGGGGCCACAGGCTGCAGATCCTTTGAAGTTGGAGGTGCTGGGAATAGAACTTACGTCTCTCTCTGTAGGAGCAGTACGCACTCTCAATCACTGAGTCAGAACTCCAGCTATTGTCTTATTGTCTAAGCATTAATGTACAGCAACTGCTTACAGAACATTTGTTTTATTTTATTTGTGGTGCTGGGGTTTTAACCAGCGGCTTTACGAATGCTATGCCGCTAGCTGTCCAATATTAGGTACTATTTTGCATTCTAACCGTCTAGAGATGGTGAAAAGAGCATGTAGATTATATGGTAATGACCACCATTCTTTTAATTAATTAATTAATTATTATGTATACACTATTCTGTCTGTGTGTATGCCTGCAGGCCAGAAGAGGGCACCAGACCTCATTACAGATGGTTGTGAGCCACCATATGGTTGCTGGGAATTGAACTCAGGACCTTTGGAAGAGCAGGCAGTGCTCTTAACCGCTGAGCTATCTCTCCAGCCCATGACCACCATTTCATAGAAGGAATCTGGACCTCTGTGGGTTTGGTAGGGAGGTGTGTTTGTGTGTCTTGAAAACAGATGACTAACATGACTTGGTGTTCCTCTTTTCCTTTTATTTCTATATCTGCCACACACTGGAATCAGAAGCAGTGTGGGGATAGAGGTGTACTCTCTTGTGCCTGCATCCTAAAGGGTCAGTGCAGGTCAGAATTCGGTTTCCTCTCTAAATCGTCACTCAAGCAAATTGATTCACTAAGAGTGGGTTATCGTCACCAGTTACAGAGAAGCTCAGATTACCCGCTGGATTGTGGTGGTGGGGGGGACAGTATCTCGATGACCACAGTGTCATTGAGTTTGGGACACACAGCTGAGAATGTGGATGGATCTGTGTTAATAAATATCCATGGCCCTTTATTTACAGCAGGAGAGATAAACTACCTTGACCTGAGACCGCTCACACGCTCTCTCATTCCCCACTTACAGAGAAGAGAAGACACTTAGAAAAGATGCTACGGAGACTTGTGGCCCAAGTCTCCTTGGAGAAGTCACAAGTCTCACCTTCCCTGGTGGATTTCCAGAGGGCTCACTTCTCTCCTTTCATTCCTTCCACTCTGATTCAAGCTTCTCCACTGCAGAAGGAATGTGGGTGTCTAAATCCCCCTCTTTTTTAAAAAATATTTATTTATTTATTATGTATTCAATATTCTGTCTGCTTGTGTGCCTGCAGGCCAGAAGAGGGCACCAGACCTCATTGCAGATGGTTGTGAGCCACCATGTGGTTGCTGGGAATTGAACTCAGGACCTTTGGAAGAGCAGGCAGTGCTCTTAACCTCTGAGCCATCTCTCCAGCACCCCCCCCCTTTTTTTGAAACAGAGTCTCACTTCTGGCTTTTTTTAGAACTCACTATGTTTACCAAGCAGACCTCCAACTCAAAGAAATCCTCCTGCTTCAGCTGGAATATTAGAAAATAGAGGTATAAACCACCATGCCCTGGCTCCATGCAGATGTTTTAAAATATCTGATGTCAAGGTTCTAAGATCTGAGAGTACAGCAGTAAGAGAAGCTCTCTGTATGTATGTATGTATGGATAGACCTCACTATGTCAGATGCACGAGTTGTCAGTTCAGGCAGCAGGAAGTGCCCTGAAGATAAAGAAAGCCTCTGAAGGGACAGGAGGCGATGTGGGTGCGATGTGGGTGCGACTCTAGGTGGAACTGGGGATGGGCGTGTTGGGTGCTGGAAGGAGAGCAGACTAAGGAGGCAGCTTTGTTAGAGCCTGGGGCAGGACGGGAGCAAGCTTGCTGGACTCACAAAGGGCAGAACTGCAGCTCTGTAGGTGTGCTGCCCAGGTGAGTGGGTACCTGTCACAGGTGTCCTGGGGGGACACACTCAGGAGGAAGGCAGAGACGGGCACAACAGCAGCTGCGAAGGAGAAGGGTGAGGGCAGCAAGAGACCAGCAGAGGCCAATGGGATGGCAAGGGCTGGGTTACAGACACATTCCCTCAGCCCCACGAAAGGAAGCAAGCAAACCTAGGAGGCAGTGCCTGGCTTGCTTAAATCTGATAAGAAGCTGCCAGCTGGGGACCATAAAGGCAGAAGAAAGCCCGGAGCTGAGGCCTCTCATACAATGAGCCCTGTGATTGCCTGCTTTCATCAGAGATGTGAATCAGCTCCCGTGAATGATAAGAATCACGTTTTAAGAATAACTAGGTGAACTGGCCTGCTCGTGTAATGTTTATGCAGAGCAGATCCATGGGAACAAAGAGAAAATGTGGACAAAAGCAAAACACCTACCCACATGAGGCCAGGTGAGACCATTTATACATTAACTATCTGAAAGTGACCCCAGCGACCTGCCCACACAATAGGCTATGTTGACTGTGCCCGCGAATAAGACATAACTCTGTCTGATTGCGATCATGTGATTTTAGGATGATGGGCTATTGGGAAGGAGGTGGTAAAGGTCAGGCCAGAACCCCTCCTTCTCCCCCACACCAAGTCCATACATACAGTGAAGGCTTAGCGCCAGCCTGAGAGGCGGTCAGAGGTTAGAGGATGCTAGGTACTGGTGATGTGGGATTGGGATGCCCCCTTCTTCCCAAGTCTCCTTTTATTTTCCAGTTGCCAGACAGTGAACAGGACCCCTTCAAATTTTTGTCACAATGTACTGTTCTGTTGTAGGCCCAAAGGCAACAGGGCCATGTGAGTATAGGAAACAGTCAACCGAAGTAAACCTTTCCAGCGATGAAGCTGGTTGCCTCAGGCATTTTGGTATGGTGGGGGGAAGATGCTACTATGGGAATAAACACAAAGGAAAGTATATAAAAACAATATAGATTCTGCTGCCTCCGTCTGCAGAGTCAACCAAGTACAGATAAAAAAAAAACTTGGAGAAAGAATCCCCTTGCATCTGTCCTAAACGTTATTTACCAAATAATAAGAATGTAAGAGCTGCTTGGCTAGCAAGTGTATTGCTTTAGGTATCATAAGTAATTCAGACATAAATGAGAATATATGGGAAGGTGTGCACAGCTTGTATTTGAATATGATACCATGTTAGGTAAGGGACTTGAGCATACTCCCTGAGCAGGTGACTACTGGGGTAGGGCTGGCCCTAGAATCAGCTCCTTATATACTGGCCTATAACTAAAGCCAATGTATGTGATATGGGCTTGAAGGATCTATGGCTCATGGGTTCTGAGTGAAGGCCATAGCCAGTTAAGGGACAGAAGTCTGGTTTCTACCAGGCTCTTCTCTAACTACGAGGCAGCAAAGCCAGGATGAACATTTACCAAATGGATTTCCAGCACTTCACACACCCTCAGTTCCTCTTGAAAAGGGGATTGTTTTGTTTCTGGATTTTTCTAGGACCCCTAGTCCACAGCAAGGTTCATGCTAGAAGACACTGTAGTTGGGGACAAGCCTGGACTCGTAGAGCCTGGGACTAGGTTGGTTGCAGGACCTACGATCTCAGTAGTTCACAATCCACAGTCTGATTCGCCCTTCTAGAAAGGCTATCAGAATCTGCTGTACCTGGGATGGGTCCTTAAGCTCCTGGCCACCTAAGGCTCCCACTGCAAAGTCTTACCAGGGTCCCTACTTCTCCTGATCCTCCTGTTAGCGCCCATAGAGGTCTCCTGAGGTATCTGATGGTGCCATTAAACCTTCATATTAAGAGCTGATATCTGCATGATCTGATTTTTCTCCAACTAGCCAATGGGCTCGGATTCAAGCAGGCTTCATAAGGAAACCGAGGAGGTCAGATCAGGGCACAGGAAGCAGAATCTGGGAGTATGGTCAGGCTTATTTTCGAATCAAGACAATTCTACTGACTCTCGGTCTCCTTTCCCTTCCTTCCCACCCACAACTCTAGCAGCTGGTCTGGCGCTATCCAGCTGTAACTGATCACCTTCTGCAGGACCTGAGGAAAGGTAAGGAACGGGAGGGGCGAGGACTGGTCCGATGGAGATGGATAGAGCTGAGGCCTGTGAACACGGCACTCAGGCAACCAGAAAGATGTGGAAAGCCAGGGGAGGGTTTGGCTTGAAGGGGGGAGCGAGGAAATGTTACGGTAGCTCAGTAGCTCGCTAGCAGTCAGAACCATGAGCTTGTGTAATTGCCTCGCAGGGTGAAACCAGGTGTGTGGTGCTGGGGCGGTGGATTTGGTGGGAGCTGTAGTAATCAGCAAGTCACTGACGTATAATTTGCTCGTACTTCCATTCTTAGAATGAGGACCTTGCTTGGAGATGCCCCCCATTACAGCCTGTGCTACGTACTAAGTATCTGATGGTCCACCATCTGCTGTGGTGTGTGCCGCTAATCCATGCTATCTGTGGGAGGCCTGGTTTGCTGCAGCTGTTCAGTGGGTGTGCCATGATTTGAATACCTTGCAGAGTGCCCAGAACTGATAGTTTCAATCAATCTTCAGTTACTTGTCTGGATCTATCTTTTAGCCTATGACACATGTGGAAAGCAAAAACGAACGTATGAGAAAACCGAAGATAAAGGTGACTCTGAAGGTGACTGTCCATTTTGAATCATATGGGAAAACCAAGGTCACTGAGAGAGAGCATAGCATCCGGTTCTGTGTGGAAGTGTCCAGTTCCTGATGATGGGAATGCTTCTCTGGGGAGAAGCTGACCTGGGTCCTATAGGTATGTCAGAGCCCCCTTTCTGTAAAAAGGTTTATTTTAGTTTTAATTATGTGTCTCTACGTGGGCACACATGTGAGAATGTGTATATGAGTTCAGGGGCCTGTGAGGACACTGGTGTTGGATTCTCCTGAAGCCAGAGTCACAGGCAGCTATGAGCCATCTCTCCAGCATCTTCACAACTTTGTCAAGATACACAATCTTGTTATGCTTTTAGCGGAAAGAGCTTTGTGTGTCAGTGATGAATATAATCTGAGTACATCACTTCAGGCCTACACTGTCCTTGAAGGCCCTTGCCCCTTGAAGAGATGGCTCAGCAGTTAGGAGACTGTACTGTTTTTGCAAAGACCCGAAGTTCAGTCCCTGGCACCCGTGTTGGGCAGCACACAACTTGATGCTTAGTGGTGCTGGGTAGCAGAATCCATAGGATGTGTAGCCTATGGGGAGAGTGAGCTTCAGTTCCTTGACAGCTTGATCTCAAGGGAGACTGTGGACCTTAATCCGTTCTCCTCTCCTCTTTTACTTCCTGCCCATGAAACGAGGGCTTTGCTTCGCCATATGATCCTGTCATGACGTACTGTCTTGCCACAGGCGGCCACGAGCCAAAATAACCCCTCTCTTGTAGGCTGGTTATCTCAGCAAGTTGTCTGACACAAGGATGGAGGTCTAGTGTTTGTAGTGGATGGAGGTACAACCCTAAAGGTGGCTCTGGATGAGATACAAACTGACATTAAAGCTAACGGCAAGGCCATGAAGCTCAGGGGGATAGACTGGTGTGCTCATCACTAGTGAGGGAATCTGTTCTGTTAGACGCACTCGACAGGAGCAAGCGCGGTAGACGTGCTCATAGGTTTAAAGGCATCCACGGATGTACTGTTTAAAACTGGGCTTTAAAATTACGCTCACGGGGCTGGGGAGATGGCTTGGCAGGTAGAGTGCTTGCTGGACGAGCGAGAGGACCAGAGCTTGGATCCTTAGACCCCATGCGAAAGCTCAGTGTGCTGTGCATGTCTGCAATCCCAGAGTTGGAGGGCAGGGACATCTGGATACTGGGCCAGCCAGCTTAGCTGAAATGCTGAGTTATGGCTTCAGCGAGAGACCATATCTCAAAATACAAAGAGGAGAAATGAATAAGGAAACACCCATATGTTGACCTATGACATCCATATAGGCTTGTATGGATCACTGCACAGATGCACAGACCACCCCACCCCCACCCCCAAATAAAATTATATGAAATTCAGCACATAACCCTGCAGATTTACATTCTCTTTGCTTGGATGAAGGCTTCACAGTGCCACTGAAGTGACTTATCTTACAAGATCTGGCTGAGAAGCATCAGCCACCTGTGTCCTTTTCTGGTGAAATGAGAGCCTGTGATTTCTGGGGTCTTATCCACGCCGCATTATCTCACATAGAGACGGATTTCTGGAAGCACATGTATTAGAAATGGGACAACCGTCTAGCCTGGCTTTGTTTTGATTTGGCTGCTTTATTCTGATGTTTTGCTTGAGCTGTTAGAATGTATGAGAAATGGCCCAATGCCCTCGAGCTGCCCCTGGGACAGGAGGAAGGGAGCAGGGAGGCCCAGTCAAGAGAGAGGTCTGAGAGGGTGGGGCGGAGCAGCTGTGGAGGACAACACTGCCGGAGCGGGAGCATTGTTCTCCCAGAGACAGTGTGCAGGATGCAGGGAAGCACGAGCCGGTGTTTTCAATGCTGTGCTGTGCTGCACAAAGAGACTCCTTAGTGCTCTTAGTGTAGCTTGATCAACATCGAGTTTTCTCCTTCTGCCTCTGGGCTACATGTCCAGCCATCGCATGAACAGCAGTGGCAATGGTTTTCCACACTCCCACTTCGTGATTCACTTTTCCTGTTTTCTGAAAAGCTCTCTGGCCTGTGCTGTTATAGCGTGGCCGTGGACCTCCATGACTGCCCAGGAAGCATTGCTGGCTCCAACAGGGCACCGTCTCTGAGATCTTTACTTTCATCAGAGCAAGAATTACAAAGACCTGGATTTATGTTTTCAGGACAGCGGGGCCTGGGTTGATGTAGCTTTGCCCTTTGTCCCCAGCTCCATTCTCTCAGAGGCCACCTGCAGCTGCAGTTTGTAAATGAACCGCTAACTGACATCTAAAGGGAAAATCCTTCCAAATCCACAGACCCTCAATAGCCAGCACCATGAGAGTCAAAGAGGACAAAGGAAGGATGTTTTAAAAATGATTTTTATGCACAGCAGTGCTTACCTCTAACCCCAGCACTTGGGGTGCAGAGGCACAGGGATTGTAAGTTTGAGACCAACTTAGGCTTCCTGACAAGATCCTGCCTCAAACCAACAGGACAGAGCTGCCTGATTCAGTTTTCCCCCAAAAATCTAAAAGCCAAGAGGTCATGAGAAATGGTTCTATTCAAGGCCCCCGGAACTGACTGCGTTCCAAGGTTGGCCTTACTTGCATTCTGTTTATTATATTGTTGCAGGTCTAGACTTATTCCACCTCAAGATTGAGGTGCTAAGACAGAAAGTGAGGGACTGTAACAGGCTTGTATCTCAATCAGACTGTAGGAACAGTGAACCCCAAATAAGAAGGGATGTCCCTCGGAATCTCATGCTGGGAAAAGGTCAGCTCTGGGAAAGAGTCCACAGCTCAAACAACTTGTTAGTCCAGCCACCATAGGAAGAGCCAGAAGCCCAGTCAAGGATGAGTGAGTGGTGGACAGGACCACACCCTGCCCAGGACCACTTAGATGTGTATAGCCTCGACTGTCTATTTAACGTCACTTCTGGACCCTGAAGATGAAGACGGGACTGGGGAGTCACTGAATCTCTCTGTCCCTCTTCCCAGTGTGGCTACAGTGAAGAAAACTCTTTTTTTTCTGCTTTCCATTGTTAGCTAATTTTTTTTGGTTCATCTTAGAATTTTTATAATTAAAGAAACAACAACAAAGCAAGTAGGAATGACTTCAACTACCCTGACAGGAACGGAACTCGAGAGACCTCAGTTAATCATGAATCATGAAAAACGTCTCTTCCTCCCTTCCCCCTCTTTCTTTTCTTCTGGTCCTATGTATTGGACCTAGCTCTTGGAGCACGTTAAACACGCGCTCTGCAAACTTCATTTAAACTGGGGGAAGGTGAACAGTGGTTGATCTTTATGATGATGAAATGAATCTATATCTTGAGTGCATGGTGGTTATGGGAACCCACACCAGTGACAAGACACGAATTCTTCATTCCGATTGCACCAATATCACCATCCTATCTTGGTGTTACAGAACCAGCTGGGTTCCATGTCACTGCTGGAGGAAATGGGAACATTATAAGTATCTCTGCAGTCTTTGTAATTTCCTAAAAATCCACAGTTCTTCTTCCTCCCCTCCCTTCTCTTGAGATCATCAGATCTAGCTCTGTGATGTGGACTGTTCTAGAACTCGCTTGTCTCCAACTCTCAAAGGCCTGCGAGGAGTATAGCCCTGCATCACCACACCACATCCAACTGCTGTTATGCTAAAAATAAAAAGTTTAATACAAAAGGTGACAGGCAGAAGCTTTATAATGAAATAACAACAGCAAACATTTAAAGTCCCATGGTTCTCTGGCCACAATTGGCATTGTAGAGAGAAGGAAAAAAAAGTCCTCTTAAAATGTTTTGGGGTGGGTAGGTGGGATACAATGGGATACAGAAAGTGGATGAAAAAGATAATGATAACCGGAAGAAGAGATATGGAAACAGTGTGTAGGGCAACACTGTATCCACAAAGAGTGAAGAAGCACCTGTGGCTGAGTGGCCATTGATTTATCATTAACAAACGCAAGATGGTTTCAGTTGCCAATGGGGCAAGGTCCCATTACCACGCATTTTAGTTCTGTTTTCAATCAAGGACACTGAGTATCCAAAAGGTGAAAGTCACTTTGAGGGGTGTAGCAGAAATTCAAAACCTCAGGCCTTGATTTCACCACCTGGAGCTAGGAACGCTTTGAACATCAAAGGGGCTCTAGAGGGTTGTTTAATATCAGTGTTAATTACAGGTATGGTTTCCAGCTGAACTGCCATTGTGAATCGAGACTGACTGACTACCTATCTAGTATCTACTGATCTTTCAGAGTAGAGGAGAAACTTACTTAACTTTTATAGTCATTTAAAGTTATCATACTAAGTATACTGACTTTCATATGACTTTCCCCATACAACACACTTCATTTTTCAACCCTTCTTCCCTGTCCCCTATTCTTCTTGCTGGTCCCTTGTCTAAAGTTTTTTCTTTTTCTTTCTTTCTTTCTTTCTTTCTTTCTTTCTTTCTTTCTTTCTTTCTTTCTTTCTTTCTTTCTTTTTTAAATCATTTTCTGAGGACTGGGGTTAACACAGTTTGTAGAGTATCTGCCCAGCATGGACAAAGCCTTATGTTTGAGCCTAAGCACCCTGTAAATGGTGTGCTGTTGAATGCCTGCACCCCAGCAATCCAGAGGAGGAATCTGGATCAGAAGTTCAAGGTCATCCTTGGTTATACAGTGCACTTGAGGCCAGCCTCGATCAAAAAGTTTCTTTATTTTACATTGATGGCTATAGACAGAAAGGAAAATGGTAAGATTTTAGGTGCTATATTTTCAGATCAGTATTTTTATTTGGAAATTTCATCTAACAAGTGAAAGAACCCTAATTGACTAATTTGTGTTGTCTGACCTTTGTAACTGGGTCATCTCGTGTCTTTGCTTTCCGGTTCCATAAAAAGACCTGTCATGTCAGGATTAAATTGCCACAGGACGTTTCTTCTTATTTGGCACAAGGGCAGAGAGACCCTTGTCTTTTTCAACAGCCACACAAAGCAGCATTTGCCACCTGCTTGGTTTACACACAGATTGGCAGAAACTTCTTTTTTCCAGTCAGGCTGCCTGACAGAGCTGTGGCAAACGGGGACTGGAATTTGATCTTAAAATCTATCACACTATCAACACAACAAAATGTGATAGGAAATTTTAAACCCAGAGGGTGCTTCCTTTTTATAGGCTATTTCTTTCTTTTTTTAAATTTATTTATTTATTTATTAAAGATTTCTGTCTCTTCCCCACCACCGCCTCCCATTTCCCTCCCCTCCCCCAATCAAGTCCCCCTCCCTCGTCAACTCAAAGAGCAATCAGGGTTCCCTGCCCTGTGAGAAGTCCAAGGACCACACACCTCTATCCAGGTCTAGTAAGGTGAGCATCCAAACTGCCTAGGCTCCCACAAAGCCAATACGTGCAGTAGGATCAAAAACCCATTGCCATTGTTCTTGAGGTCTCAGTAGTACTCCTTGTCCGCTATGTTCAGCGAGACTGGTTTTATCCCGGGCTTTTTTCAGACCCAGGCCTACCCCTGGACCCAGCAATACCACTCTTGGGAATATACCCAAGAGAGGCCTTATCATACAACAAAAGAATATGCTCTACTATGTTCATAGCAGCATTGTTTGTAATAGCCAGAACCTGGAAACAACCTAGATGCCCTTCAATGGAAGAATGGATGAAGAAAGTATGGAATATATACATATTAGGCTATTTCTTTATTCATTTACATTTCCCTCTATTTCGAACACCTTTAAACAGCCATTGCACAGGCAACACAACACCAGAGACTGTGGTAATAATATGTGGGCAGAACATTTTCTTTTCTTTTTCCTTTCTGTTTTTTTCAATCTAGGGTTTGACTGTGTAGCTCTGGCTGTCCTGAAACTCACTCTGTAGCCCAGGTTGTCCTGGAACCCAGAGAGGCCCTCCTGACAATTTCTCTGTATAAAACAAAGGTTTTTAGAAACTTTTAAGGAAGATACAGGTTTCAGTGTGGCATGAGCTAAATTAATGAGAGGAAAAAATAAGGGGAAATTTCTCGAGCTTCTCAGGATAGAAACAGACTTTGTTAAGTTAGAGTATACACTATCTTAAAAAAATTATAGATAGTTATAGAAATAATTTGAGAGCTTTCATTGTCATGTATACCTACCAGACTTGGTACAAAGTGTGTAAATTGTTAATTTTCTTAAAATGTTAATGTTTTATCATCATCATCATCGTTGTGTATGTTTATGTGCGTGTGTGCACACGTGTGTATGTGTGCACACACGTGACTCTGTGTGTGCGCGCACACGTGTGTGTGTGTGTGTGTGTGTGTGTGTGTGTAAGTGCCCTGGGGTCTGTGTGGAGGTTAGAGGACAACGTTGTGAAGTTGTTTCTCTTGTTCCACCTTTAAGTGGGTCCCAAGGGTCTAACCCAGACCTTCAGGCTTTCATGCCCCTTTAGCAAGCGGCTGCCTGCTGCCCCGTCTCTGCCATCCTTATGTTTTAACTGCATGATGAAGATAATATCACACACATGTCATAGAGCATTTGTTAGGATGTCATGGGATGATCATGCAGTTGGTTCACAATGTTTGTCCAGTAGTGTGTGTGTGCGTGTGTGTGTTGTGTGTGTGTGGAGATTATCTATGACCATTATCAGCCACTAAACCGGACCGAGCTTTGAAACCCAAGCCGCAGTGGTGGCGTTCCGATGTGTAACTTGCAGATTGCTTCCCCAATAATCTTTTCTGAGCCTCACCGCACTTCCCGCCACTCAGAAGCCCCAAGGGGCTCCTTCACTATTTGCCCATGGCAATCCTCCCTGGGCAAAGGTAGAGGGACCCTGGGCTGGCTATTAAGGCATGGACACTCCGCTCTCAAGAGATGACTTTCATACTCAGAATAGCCAATGAAAACACCTGGTGAGATGAAAACACCTGGTGTTCTCCATATTTTAAATTGTGCTTGTATCAGCCAGGATGTTTGCACTCTCGTGATTTTTTAATGCCTTAGAGGAATCCCATCTCAAGTGCTCCAAAGACAAAAGGGGAACCTAAAGCCAAGTCTTCTGAGTTTATCAGCCAATTTTCTCTGATAGAAAATAGACCGGGATGGGTTATATCACAGGCGAGTGGGCTGCCCCAGAAATGTTGCTCTTTTTTTCCTTTCTTTCTGCCTAACTTTCCCAAGGTGTGTGGAGGCAGATGTCCCGTTTTATGTGGAGAGATTCAGAGACAGACATGTCATCAGCAGAGAGCAGGAACCCGGCCAGGCAACAGCCAGACATATATTACTTGATTTTTATCTTGGACAGAACACAAAGGGGCTTTGTTCGGAAGGCTTCTGTTTGCTATCTGGCTGTGAGCTTCTGAACATTCCCCGGCTGCTTTATTGGAAGTTTATTAATTAACTTAGTGCCCGGCAGGAAGAAACGACTCTGAAATTGAAGACTTCAGTAAGTCTGGGATGAGAAGCTCCATTCTAACCTCACTTTACATACAAAGAAATCCGCATTAAATTTATAATCATGGACTTCGTAGAGCATCCTGGAGGTGCAAAGGGCTATTTTCAGAAGATCTGGGTCTTTAATCCTGATTTTGTGTCCACTTGGAGCCCTAATGCCTGCTGTAGCCACTACCCCCTGCTCCTCCTCCTCCTTTTTTGAAAGAAGGTCTCCTGTATAGCCCAGTCCAGTCTTGAACTTGTAATCCTTCTGTCTTAGCCTTTGAAGTGCTGAGATTATAAGTATGTTCCGCTATTGATTTTTCTTTTTCTTTTTCTCCTACACACTTATTACCATGTTTCTGTCTTTGGAATGTGACCACATACAGCTGTGATGTCATATTTCACCTGAATATGATGTCATAGTCAGGTTCTGCCATCATCAGTTGTCAGTCTGGGCTCAGAGGTAGAGGGCCTGCTGAGATGCCAGTTTGCCTAGCTAAAAAGAAAACCTACCCTTAAATACATATCATTGCATTGGCATATTCTGTAAGAAGTAGGGGCAATTCATCACTGTGCGGGGACATCAGGGTTTATTTGGGTCACCAAGATCTACTTTTTACCAAAAATATTTAGATGAATGAAGCAAGAACATTTTTCTCAGCCATGAAGCTAAGTATCTCATTTCTTTTAAAAAATTTTTACTTTCCTATCATAGCTCTAATCTTAGCCAAATATATAAAACCTTGGACAGGTTGATCTAGCTCTGCCCACCCGCTCCCCCTCCCATCTTCTCAGCCTGTGCCATTGTTCACTGTTCGGTGCTCTACTTCTGTGAGATCCACCTTCTTCAGACTCCACATATGAGTGAGAACATGTGATGTCTGTCTTTTTATGTCTGGCTTATTTCACCTAACACAGGAGGAGGGAAAGTTGCAAAGCCCTAGTGTCCTGCAGGCTGCTTGTAACAAAATAACAGGGCAGGCATTCTTTGGTTTGTTTGTTTCTTTTTGATTTGGTCTGGTTTCTTCAAGACAAAATTTCTCTGTAGTCCTGGCTGGCCTCAGGCTTGCTTCGTAGACCAAGCTGGCCTTGAACTCAGAGATCTGCCTGTTTCTGCTTCTCAAATGCTAGGATTAAAGGTGTGAGCCACCAAGTCAAGCTCAGATAAATATTCTTACCATGAAGAAACAATAATTGTTTGGGGGGGTGTGGTAGATAATATTGATTGTCACAACTGATGACACAATATGCGTTTGTATCAAAGCAATAGAGAGTATCCCACAGACTTGGAGAGTCATTAGAAATTTATCCAGTCTATTGGATTCAGAGTGATCTGGGTGACTGAGGTGGATTATGAGCTCAGAGAATGCCTGATTCTCTCATAGATAAACTAGAAATTTGATAAATCAGTGGAAGCATAAAGATAGGTCACTACCTCCCTGGTACACCATGATCTGTGCAGATGTGGTCCTCCCTCTCCACCTCATCATGACTAAAAGGTCCCTACGGCTACTTATAACTGATCTCATCTGCGTGACTCCTCTGTGTAGCATAAACCCCCTCTGTGGACTTTTGTTTATGATTTGGCTGAGCAAATATGCATAAAGAGCAAGGCCGGAAGAGAAAAGATCAATAGAACATCTTGTTGGACATGCCAAGGGCTAAAATGGACAGGCATAAAAACCAAACTCTTAAAAACGACAGCAGCCTTAAAAATAATAGCAGATGACAAAAAGGGAGCATTCTTCTGGAGAGAGAATGTTTAGCCAACATCGAATCTGTTGGGAGAATCCACGATTAAAGAGCAAAGGCAGAGAAGTCAAAGCGGGAATCTCTGTCATGTTCACTAACCCAAGCAGGCTGACCTCTGTACACGGGAACCTCAAGAATGCAAAGTCGCTTCTGATGACCCCAGGTGTGTACATGCTTTAGCATGCTAGTAAATCCTATGAGAACAGATTTCTACAGGAAACTGTATTTGCTTCAGAGTGAGGAGGAAGCTACTAGAACAAAAAAACTAACAAGAAATCCCAATACACCAGTACTGAGAAAAGAGAAGGCGATGTGGAGGGGGGGACTGGGGAGGACAATGGGCAAAGAGCCTCATAACAGAAATGACGGATTCTTTCACAAAGAGCAAACCAATGAGATAGAGAGACTGTGAAATGCAATACTGGGATCTCCCATGCTGTGCTCCTAAATATCAGATTTGCTCAGAACCCACTGTAATGATTTTCGTACTTAAAGCCGTTTGCTTTTCCATAATGTTTGGTTAATGTTGAGTTTGATGATTTAGTTAATGGTGATATTTGATGATTAAGAGTGAAGCCAGAGCATGGAGTGGCTCACCTAGAGAGCTGCAGGTGGATGCTGCATGCACTTAGGACAGGGGAGAGGGTGCAGTTGTCTCTGAGGTTTTCACTTGCTGTCCCTGTTCTGGGAGGGTCTCACATGCAGGGGACTCCTGTTAAAGCCCCCTGGGGTCAACTCAGAAGCTGGGTGGGATGATATGGGACACCCTTGTAGGTTCCACCCATCTCCTAATAGGTATGCTTGATTCCAGAAGAGACCCCAAAGACTTCAAATACTGCCTTAATGTGATTATTAGCTGAGGTAGGTAGGGATCACTGCACAGCGGCAAGAGATAAATGAATGAAAGGCCTTTACATCACTGTGGTCATCAAATACCAGATGAGGCCACAAGGCCAGAATGTTAGGGATCAGGAGTTCCCTATAACCAAGCTAAACCAAGGAGGGTGCATAATGGTAATACCAGGGGACCTCTTGCCACAACCCCCCCATGAGTTCAGACATTCCACAACCTGCCTAGCAGAATCCTAGCATTCATGCATAGTTGGCCAACAGTCACAATGCTGGAGGTCACAACCGAGCAATGAATTATCAGCTTCTGTCTGGGTTAACGGAGCTAATGTTTCTGGCCTGTGGGTTATGATAGCGTTGTCTAGGTAACCTCTTAGAAGCTGGGAGACTGCTTTTGCTAAAAGCCATCGACTCTTCCCAAGAACCCATGGGCTCGCTAAAGTATCATTAGAATGGGATAAAAGGCCTGGCATCCTTGTCCCCATATCATGTCCCTTTTGTTGCTGTGACCTTTGAGCCAGACTCTATTCAGCTCTGCGTTTAGTTGTGTTTTGTCCAAGTCCATAACACAGGGTGAAATCTTGTCCGCTGCCCTTTGGAGTGGGTATGCTTATCCCGCCCTTCTGCTTTCTTGCAAGCTCAGGCACCTACAGTCCCTCATCCTTATTATAATGGAACCAAACCATGAGGTGAAGACAAAGGTGCCAGCAGCAGGTGGGACTTAACCGCCCTAAAAATCCTAATGGTCCAATGACTAGTCCTCAAGCACAGGCGGGACATTTACACTGGACGTGGGGCTCAGTAGCAGGAGGAACTCAGCAGCTGAAGCGTAACTCACTTCCTGACAGTCTGCAAAGCCTGAAGGGCAGAATGCTTGCTCATAAAAAGGAAAATACCTCCTAAAACTGTGCCTGTCACCAACTGATGATTACCTTAGCCCGCTCTAAAAAAAAAAAAAAAAAAAACCAAAACCAACCAACCAACCAACCAAAAACCTAATGAAAGTCTGACACTTCCTTTGTCCAAGCAAACAGCCTGGTCACCTCTGGGCCGTCAGGCTGAAGTCAGCCAGTGAATGGAGGCCCCAACTTTGCATGCTTTGTTTTTAGTGTGTGGGTGACTCTCATTTTCACTCCTTCCATGTTACAAGATCCCAGAGTCTGGTTCCTTTTCCTGTCCCATATTTGGGTTTCTTATATATTACTTACTATTTACCTGGTATTAACTGGCAAGCCTGGCTTTTATTTGGCAACCTTATTGTCTGAACTCTGTGGGTCTCCAGAGATGGGGAGTTGGCAGAGTCAGCTGTGAGTGTCTGCGAAGCTGAGAACTGCCGTGGAGATCGTGGAGACCGCAAGTCACTGTCAGTGACAAAAGCCACAAATGTTCTGAGAGGTGACCAGGACACAGCCAGTCAGAGTCTCCCTGCCACCTTATCTCCATACCTGTCCCTGAGGGGGAGGAGCAAGCTGGAAAGCCTCTCCTTCACAGTTCCTCCCAGGTCCAAAGGGGCCACCCTCTAAAGAGGAATGGGCCCAGCACCGGGGAAGGGTTGTTTGGAGGGTGAGGGTGGGGGAACGGGGAACACCAGCAGACACACAGTGATAAGCTGCAGGAGAGAGCAGACCTTCAAAACCACACATGTACGGCACGACATTAAACATACAGAATGTTCTGTGACTGATGTTTGAAAGACATTTTAAAGGCTTCATGAATCACCCTTATTTTCTTAGCATCGTCTGACACTGCTCTCGGGGATTGCCTACCAAGAACTGAGTATCTCATCCACACTCTGAAGTCTGGACATGACTGGTCGGGCTCACAGTGTGGAGCTGTTCATGCTGGCAACGTTTCTCAGTTCGTCATGGCCAAAAATCTTTGTTCAGCTCCTATGGTTTTTTTACAAATCCTTACATCAATCATTACTTCTAGTTAGTAGGGGTTTTAGAGGATTTATCACGCAAGCCTTCAGAAATTCCAGAATGAATGACAGTTACTGCGGTTACATGTTTTTGAGAGGTTTTAGTATGAAGTGTTTGACTCAGCCTCCCAAGGACTGGAATTACAGGCATGCTCACCACACCAGGCTAATGCGGACATTGGTGCCCCAGCACTAACACAGAACGATATGATATCCTGGTACGGGCATCTCTAGTTTTCTCATCATTTACTAATATGATATCCTGGGGTAGGCGTTTCTAATTTATTTGTCCCTATTTATCTTGACTCTTACGTTTGTGGTGTTTTTGTAGAATTACTCTATTGGAGTGAGGCTGAATTCAATCATAAAGTGAAACCCGGGCTAAGATGGAGGGATTTTCGTGGCGCTCAATTGTTATTCAGTCACACACAGCTCAAGGCTGTATTACTATGCAGCTTCCAGTGCCATGGAAACTACTTAAGCTTTCCCATGCCTCTGCATCGAAAATTTGCCCGTTAAAAATACAGTTCCTCTGCAAAATCATAGTCAAGAGGGAGGAGCTGCTTCTATATGGCAGGGTTTAAACTAATGAAATAAATCTGCTTTTTGTTGTAAAAAAAACTTCATAAATGCCTAGTCAACGTTACTGGTCCATCCATTTTTCTTTTCTTTTTCTTTTTTTAAATTTTAACAGGATATTTTAGGTCTCCTGGAAGAGTCACACCATGGCTACCTTGGAATAAAAAGAAATCAGGCTGACTCCAAGAAGCAAGTGTTTTTGGTTAGTTTCAGCCCGAGGAGGGCGGTAGCTGTCCCTGTGGAGTTTTACCAAGGTGATGGAGGGAGGAGCATGTGAGAATGACGGGAGGCGTGGGTGGGGTCATGTGAGGAGACTGATTTTCTATGTGGCACACAGGTGGAATTTTGTTACTGTCAACCACGTGACTACAGCAAGGCCACCCACTTCCGGGACGGCTGCGGCCAGGCTGGGGCTCCTAGCTCACTCACCGGTGCTGCTTTGGATGGTCCTCACCGTGGTGGTTGTGCGGGGAGGGGAGGACGACCTCAGTGAGACGCACTCATCGTCCTGGGAGCAGCCCTTCTCGATGGCCCGCACATAGCTGTGGCTCCGCATGCGGAAGCAGCCAGGCATAGGCAGGTCGAGAGCTTCCACAGCCTGCGACTCCAGCTCGCTGAACACAGACTCACACACGGATTCGAACTGTCCGTTCACCTCCATCTCGCTCACCTGTGGGCACAAACACGATAGTAAACACCTGGCTGGCCGTTCCCCACAAGCTTCTCCCGCCCACTATCTGGAAACTTCATTCCCCGCACGGGTAGCCTCGGTTATGTATCATTTCAATGTGTATTATTTCCTTTATGCC
Organism: Microtus agrestis; assembly: GCA_902806775.1. Classification (NCBI taxonomy): domain Eukaryota; kingdom Metazoa; phylum Chordata; class Mammalia; order Rodentia; family Cricetidae; genus Microtus; species Microtus agrestis. The sequence continues at coordinate 1,031,335 of CADCXT010002121.1, forward strand.
ACAGATTCTAAGTCAGTGGCATCTAGCTGGTAATATAATAGACGACATTTTTAAGGAAGACAGCTTTGGGGATGGGAAGAGATCTCAGCATGCAAGACCTCTTGCTTTGTAAGCCAGAGGACCTGGGTTTGAATTCCCAGTACCTATAGTGAGAAGCAGGGTGCCTTAGGGTTTGAAGAGGCACCATGACCCTGGCAACATTAAAGGAAAACATTTAATTGAGATGGCAGCTTATAGTTTCAGAGGTTCAGTCCATTATCATCAGGATGGTGTCCGCAAACAGGCAGACACGGTGCTAGAGAGACAGCTGAGAGTTCTACATCGCACAGGCAGCAGGAAGTGAACTGAGACATTGGGTGGGGTTTGAGCATATGAGACCTCAAAGCCCAACCCCATAGTGAACTTCCTCCAGCAAGGCCACACCCACTCCACATCGCCAAATAGTGCCACGAGCTTTGGGGGCCATTTTATTTCAAACCACCACACCGGACATGGCTATATGCACCTGTAACAGAAGCACTGGACAAAGCATTGGGCGGCAGAGACAGGCAAATCCTGATAGCTCATGGGCCAGCCTAGTCAATCTGGGAGCTCCAATTTCAGTGAGAGACCTTGTTTCAAAAAATCAGTGGAGAGCAACAGAGGAAGACTCCACCTTCTTGCTCTGGAACACACACCTGCACACTTCTGTGCATGTGTTCTTTACCTCTCCTATCAAAGGAGAGCAGTGAAGAAATTCAGGATGGGAAGGAAGCTTTGGCCAACACCTTCTTGATAATTCTATTTACTGTTTCCAGTTAGCTTACTTTTATTTCGCATTGCTGGGGACAGAAGCTGGGGATGGGAGCCAGGGCCTCTTGCTGGGTAAGCATTTCATCACCGGCTCTGTTCTTCAGCCCCTCCTTATGTGTACACGGGGCCAAGTTTATTGGCTTGTGGTCATGGTTCGCACATTTCAGTGTAACTTTTTAGCAACTACTATTTTTGTAAGCTATTTTCCTTTGCCTTCTGAAGTGACTAGCTCATCAAATAATTTCAAGGTTGACTGAAGTTCACTGAATGCAGAGTTTGGAGCATACATTTTTTTTTTAAATTTTGTTTTGCAAGATATATTCTGTACTAAAACAGACCAAGCCTAGATATGTCAGAATCTTAAAAAGCACTATCAAGAATTCAAACTACTTACAGGTTTCACTTTTCATAAAAAAATTAATAAACTTATTTTGGAGGTAAGTTTTTAAAGTAATCCTGGCTGTCAAGGAGCTCTCTATACAGACCAGGCTAGTATTGAATACACAGAGATCCTCCTGCCTCTGCCTTTGGAGCCCTGGGATTGAAGGTGTACACCACTAGGCTAGCCTCATCAATAAACTCTTTATAAATACATTCATGAAGATCTTTCATTCATAAAGACCTCTTTAGCAAAATCAGATAATTCAACAATAACAATAGATTTTAGCCTAATATTATAGTGCATGCGTTAGGTAGAGGTAGGTGAGTTCAAGGCTATATACTGAGTTCTTTGCCTATTCCTTTGAGGCAGGGTCTCTCTCTGAATCTTGTACTGTTATTTTCTTAGCTAGGGTGGATTCCAGCAATCCCCAGCCACTATCCTATACTTTTCAGTTCAGAGCTGTGGATACAGACATGTTCAGATTGCATGGCTAGTTACATGTGTGTGGATACAGATCTGTTCAGATCGCACAGCTTGTTACATGGGTGTTGGGATTCAAACTCTGACCCTTACAATTGAACATCAAGCACTCCTACATGCTAAGCCATCTCTTTAGCTTTCTGAATCTGTGTTTAAAAATGATTATATAGATATTTAATCATTTATATATATGGTGTATATATATTAGTATGTGTGTGTGCGCGCTTGCGTGTGTACCACAGTGTGCCTGTGGAGTTCAGAGAACACTTGTCAGACTGGATTCTCACGTGAGTCCAGGTATCAAACTCAGGTTATCAGTCTTGGTGGCAAGTACTTGCTGGACCCCCTCTCTGGCTCAGCCACTGAGTCAGAATCTGAAATTAAGGATCTGCAAGGGTTTGTTTATTTTATATGTGACTCATTCAAGCTTGAAATAATCTCAAAGCAATTTATCCATGTGTGTGCTCCGAACTATAACTTGTTTGCTTTCTTCCCTCTCAATTATTGCTGTAGCAAAAATCACAAAAAAGTGAAATAACTGCCCTTGTCAAGGCTGCAGACATTAACCTTGGCTGTCTGTCTTTCCCCAGGGTTTATACACCTTTTTTCCTAGTTTTAATAAAACTTGAATCATACAGCAAACATAATTTTGTGACTTGTTTTTATTTGACTGAATCATCTAGGCTAAACATATATTTTTAATAGGATTGTTCTTCTTACACAGACATAGAAAACCAATGGAAACAAATGTCTAACTTAACAAATAATAATAACCAAATATCCTTGGAAATACTAACAAAATTAAGAATGGACATCCCCAAGCTACCTTGTAACCCCCCACATGCATATTTTAACAACAACCCCAAGTCTAACCTCTACTTTACCCAATTTTAAAAGCTTTTTCAATCAAGTATGAATCCCTGGGCCCTATACTTTAGTCACTGAAAACAATCCAGTACACAATACAATTAAAAGGAATCAAAACCCAGGGATTCCTGTATGCTAGGCAGACACTCTCATTATTAGAGACAACTCCAGCCTCTAAAACATCATTTACTTAAAAAGATTAAGTTACACTTATGTACATATATATTTATGTGCATGCATGTGTATATGGGTCATGTGTGTGGGTGTGCATGCCAGAGTGTGCATGTGGTCAGAAGTAACCTTGTGGGAGTCAGTTCTCAGTATGTAAGTGTCAACTTAGAGTATCTTTAGATTGTATTGTGTTAGGAAGTTATATTTTAAATGTCATTATTTGAGTTTCATAAATCGCTAAGTGGTTTTGGGCTTGCAGTTGGGACACTTTCTGAAGTGGCCTTAAATCTATTTCTGTTGTTCTGTATTTTGTATCTATGCGAAGTGGCGTTCTCAGCACAGATGGTGGCACACTCAGAAAAACACCAAATAGACCCTTGCTCCTGCTATCCAATATTCATCCAGGATTGCGGTTTCTCTCTGTAGATCAGGCTGGCCTCAAAATCACAGAGATCCACCTGCCTCTGCCTCCCGAGTGCTGGGATTAAAAGCATGCACTACCACCGCCTAGCAGGATTGAGTTCTCTATAGCATCTTAAGCATGTCAATTCACTTTCATATTTAATAAATAGTACAATATACATATATCCAAGCATTGCTTTACAATAAACTTATGCTTAGTCATCAGTAAGTTTGTACACTTATTTTATATATGTTGTATATAAATTTAAGCATAAAGGGGTCATAAGTTTAAAAAAGTTTAAGAAGTACACCTGAGTCTAATTCCTTGGTTTTTAACATTTTACTTGGATCCTTCTTCTGAGCCTTTGGTGAATAATGTCAGATTTTAAATAGGAACAGAGTACAACAGGCTTAACTTCAACACTATTTTCTACATATACATATATATATATTAATATATACATGAAATACTATATGAGAATAACTCTCGCAAAATCTTTCAGAAAAGTCAGTATGTATAGCTGAGTGACTTTGAAGAAGAAATTGTTCTCTGGATAATAACAATGTTGCAACTGTAGTAGGAAGTTCAAAATTGTCCTTAAAGACAATGTGCTGTTTGAAAGTTGAATATAGGCTAGAAAAATGACGTGTCATTAGAACTCCATTAAGGATGGTCGATCTTTCTGTCTTTTTTTTTTTCTTAACTCAAGGCCAAATGACTACACCGCGGAATTGAAGCACTTGACCCGAAGGCAGCATCAGTCTTTTCCAGACCTGATATCTGACTAAGCTATCATTGGGAAGTGATGTCCCAAGGAAGGTCATACCCACAGCACAGGGACCTGAAGTGGCCAGCAGGACAGCACAGTGTCCTGCTGCGGGAGAGGACGCGTTTCCTTCTTCTGAAAACCCTAAGGTTATAACGTTTATAATGTGTATACATCTTTTCACAATTTTACTTACTTTCTGAGGTAGGGTTTTACTATCTAGCTCTGATCGTCCTAGAACTCACAGAGCTCTGCCTTTCTCTGCCTCCTGAGCATGGGGTTAGACGTATGTGCCACTACAAACAGCTGCACAAGAACTTTTTACGGATGCATTCTATATGTAATTTTGCCTTGATGACCCCACTCTACGCTGTAGTACTTTTATGACTATGGTTTTGCCGGTGATGTCTACCTTATGGAGAACCCCTCAAGCAACACTGCATTGGAAGCCTCTTCCATCAACACCATCCTTAAAATTGGATGGTGCCTATTTGATAGGCTGTGAATTTCCCAGGATTCCCTCCTTGTGCCCGACTCACCTGCAAAGGGCCTCTCTTCTCCGAGTAGACCATCAAGACTAGGAGATGGTGATGAACACGTGGCTTACATTGCAGCGTTCAGCTGCGCTCCCAGTTGACTCCGTCAATGGTCCCCATGCCTCTCCGCCCCCGCCTGCCGCGCCCCCGCCCTCTCAGGTCTCCCCGATAATGACGCATGCCCACTGAGGCTCGGATGGCTCTCACCTGGCTGATGGTGCTCATGGCGCGCATGTAGCTCTCATTTCTGGAGCGGAACTTTGGCGATGTGAGCAAGCCTGCAGGGTCCAGGCTGTCCAGGCTTCTGTTGATGGAGACTTCACTCACGGCCCTCAGGTAACTGTGACTCCGGATCTGGAGTTTGGGTGAGTGTTCATTGGAGATCCTGGAAGAGACCAATGGAAGGAAGGGTTTGCTGCGTGTTCACTGGAGGTCCTGGAGGAGGAGTCATATTCCACAGGGGCGGTGAGTTAGCTGTGGTTGCTGTCCTTGGTGCAGCACCCTTAACACCAGGACAAACAGCACTGAGGTCTTATTGCTAAAGTGTCATAGTGAGACTCAGGAGGATAACCTGTTCTTACGTTTCTATTCTTGCTTTCTTTTAAATCCAAAATTTGTTTTAATTGACATATAATAATTTTATATGCATAAATAGAGGTCATGGTGCGATATTTTAGTGCACTATTTTCTTTCTGAGACAGGGTTTCTCTGGTAGCCGTGGCTGTCCTGGAACTCACAGAGATCCACCTGCGTCTGCCTCCCGAGTGCTGGGATTAAAGACGTGCGCCATCACTACCATCGCCTGAGTAGTGCATGCATTCCTTTGGGAATGTGGCTGTAGCTGCTGGTTGGCTGACCATGTCCCATCGGATGGTCTCACACACAGCCTTCAAATTAATGGAGATCAGCTATTTACCAGTGACGTGAGAGCAGCTGAACATTCAGTTATTGGGAAAAGAAATTCTTCTTATCCATGCAGATTAAAAATGAAAATATTAGAAGCCATCATAAGTAGATCTAACAATGAATAAAAATCAGATTTAGTCACCCCTGCTAAAGGCTCTCTAGGGCGCATTGCATGAAGATAAATAAACCCACAGGAAAGAAGTTTATATGATATCAGGCACAAAACAAGGTGTGTGGGCTGGAGAGATGGCTCACAGGTTAAGAGCACTGACTGCTCTTCCAGAGGTCCTGAGTTCAATTCCCAGCAACCACATGGTGGATCACAACCATCTGTAATGAGATCTGGTGCCCTCTACTGGCCTATATGATATATTATATACATAATAAATAAATCAAAAAAAAAGGACAAGGTGTGCAGTCTTACTGAAATCCAGAGAAATGTTGTCTACAAAAAAAAATCACATGTTTTCAAAGCACAGCCTTGCACACCCATGGGAAGTAAGAACACTCCAAATGTCCTTTAAGCGGCAATGCATTAGGTCACACCCATTCCTAAGGATTACATGCAACTGTTTAATAACGGCTGAAAAACAGATTCCGGGTAAGACAGCTACCCCAGAATTTGCTTAGCAGCGGTTTTATTTATCACTTGGGCAGACAAAACACTGAAAACAGATGTAGACCAAATGTCTGAAGGAAACCTGGTATTTTATTACGATGAGGAAGAAACGATTGTTCTAGAAGCCTGTCCTATTGGTTATCTGGGCAGCTCTCAAGAAAGAGGATGCCTCTGCCAGGACAAGCGGATATTTTTTATGTGTTAATGATATTCTGGAGATCCATATTGGGTCCCTTTGCCATCCCAGGAATTCTACCCAGCCAGTAAACTTCAATTTATTTTCTCAAACATCTCTGTTTTGAAAAGTGTGTTAAGCCTTTATAAGCTAATGTTCACTTCCACTTAGAACCCGAGCACATGGTGACACATTCGTTTTCTTATGACCCAGAGCAATGACGCCCCCCCAAACAAATGATACTGCCATTGTGTACGGTCATCAGGGCAATGACAGGAGTGGCGCTTTCATAACAGAATATATGCAAGAAGAAACAAAAGTCCAGTTTTTGAAAAGCGAGTGTCTGCTGGCTGAGATGCAGAAATGAGGCATCACCGTGACAACCACTCATCTCGGTCACTTGTTATAAAATAAGGCATCGTTCCAAACATTTCAAAGTGGAAAAACAAATTGAGAAGGAACTGAATAGCTCCCTTTCAGTGAGTCATTTCTGATAAACACACACACACACACACACACACACACACAACAATGCATACCTCAGTAACCCATGACACATGAGGAAATAAACTTTATCTAACCTAGAGGGTAGAGGTTGCAGCTATCCACACAGAGGACAGCCTGGACCTGCATTTCCTGGTGCAGAAGAGGCCAGTAAGAAACGCTGACACACAGTTTGCTCATTGCCCCCTCCACGGCAATGGATACCCCCTGAAGGAGGTGCGCACAGTCAGAACTGGGAGAACTACCCTTCAGTGTCAACCTCTTGGAATGAGACCAGTCTTCTCCCACTGTCCTTCCTAAATCCTCTGAGACTTATCCTTCCGAAGTCCATAAAAGAGACAACCCTTAAGGGAGCTCTGGGGTTGATCGTGAGGCTGTGATTGCAAAGAAGATCTGAGAAGATTCGGACCATAAAGTTTCAAGCCTATGACTTAAGAAAGAAAATGACCAACTTCATAATATAGAAGCAAAAATATGACCAGATGATTGGTTGTTATTATTATTATTTTATTTATTTTACATTATTTTTAACAGAAGAGAAGTGATTCTATGTGACTGTGTCTAACAAGAGTCTTGGGTGGGGATGGGACACCTAACTGGTCCATCTGAGCGCTAAGCTTTTGTTCTTTCTCATCTGGTTTTGACTCTGACTCCTACAACGTCTACGTAAAGCAATGCCATATGCACTGAGGCAACGTCTGGCTTGGTTCTATTCTGAAAATGAAGATCTTGGCCATGACCCCCTTATTGAAGTATACCACAGACATTCATGGCTTAAATGGGGCTTTGATTCCTTGGGCTTTCGGGTAGAAACTGGTACTTCAGCCAGTGACGGCATTTGGTTACCGGGTTTCAAGATGCTTTATGAGTTAATCTGCTTCAGTGAAACTGAGGCCAACTTTCCCCCCTCATCCTGCTGTGCATGCTTTATAAAGGGCTATCTTTTGATCAAATTGTTTATTTGGTCGTTGCCTCTTGAATGATTTCCACCTGACATTTCTTACTATATATTAAACATGCAGGTATTGATATTATCCCACGATATATCAAGAAACAACTTCTCTAAGAGTCTGCATAGTTTGAAGATAATTTATTTACTTATTATGAAAATCTGATCTTGAGACAGGGTCTCATTAAGTATCCAAGGCTAGCCTTGTACTCAAGAGCCTTCTTGCCTCAGTTTCCCTCACGCTTGTATTATAGGCAGGTGCCACCAACCCAACTTGTTGAAGGCAATTTAAGTAGAAACCTTCCTATTTCTGACGTCTCCACTGTGACGTTCTGAATAAGGATGGCCTCCATAGGCGCATATGGTTGAATGCTACATCACCAGGGCATGGAACTCTTTGATAGGATTAGAAGGATTAGGAGGAAGTGTGTCACTGGGGTCTGGGGTGGCCTTTGAAGTTTCAAAAGCCCATGCCAGGCTCAGAGTCTCTCTCTCTCTCTCTCTCTCTCTCTCTCTCTCTCTCTCTCTCTCTCTCTCTCTCTCTCTCTCTCTCTCTCTCTCTCTCTCTCTCTCTCTCTCTCTCTCTGCCTGTGGATCAGGATTTATCTCTGAGCTCCAGATCCAGCACCATGTTTACCTGCTGCCATGTTTGTTACCATGACGATAATGGACTAACCTTCAGAGACTGTAAGCCAGCCCTCCATAAAAGCCTTTCTGTTATAATTTTGTCTTGGTCGTGGTGTCTCTTCACAGCAACAGACTAAGTGACTAAGCAAGAGTGACTAAGACACCCATCTTTACTCCTTTCCCTTCTACTTCTTAGGGACTTATGTCTGGAACCTCATTAGTGTTCTTCCTCAAACCTGTCCTTAAATGCCCCCCATGACATTACAGTTTTTTACCTTCTTTATCAGATTTTATCACCATGCCATCAAAAGTCTACTTTGTCTTTTTATCCTACATTATTTCCCTGCACAACTCGACCTGACTCTATTATTGAATCGACGCTAACCCTCCTGCGTCTATGAGGTGCATAGCTCCCTCCTAACCCGGCCCTTTCCATTAACTACTGCAGCATTTTACCTGATGCTCCGCCAGCACCCAGCTCCTCCCGACTTCCCAGTGCACACCTGTCCGCCAGCACCCAGCTCCTCCCGACTTCCCAGTGAACACATCTGTCCACCAGCACCCAGCTCCTCCTGACTTCCCAGTGAACACATCTCTCCACCAGCACCCAGCTCCTCCTGACTTCCCAGTGAACACATCTCTCCACCAGCACCCAGCTCCTCCTGACTTCCCAGTGAACACATCTGTCCGCCAGCACCCAGCTCCTCCTGACTTCCCAGTGAACACATCTGTCCGCCAGCACCCAGCTCCTCCTGACTTCCCAGTGAACACATCTGTCCGCCAGCACCCAGCTCCTCCTGACTTCCCAGTGAACACATCTGTCCGCCAGCACCCAGCTCCTCCTGACTTCCCAGTGAACACATCTGTCCGCCAGCACCCAGCTCCTCCCGACTCCCCAGTGAACACATCACTTTGCCAGCACCCAGCTCCTCCTGACTTCTCAGTGAACACATCTCTCCGCCAGCACCCAGCTCCTCCCGACTTCCCAGTGAACACATCTCTCCGCCAGCACCCAGCTCCTCCTGCTTCCCAGTGCACTCTTCTTTCCCCCCCCCCCCTCCTTTTTTTTTTTCCGTCACCCCTCCCCAGCACCCAGCTCCTCCTGACTTCCCAGTGCACACCTGTCCGCCAGCACCCAGCTCCTCCTGACTTCCCAGTGAACACATCTCTCCGCCAGCACCCAGCTCCTCCCGACTTCCCAGTGAACACATCTGTCCGCCAGCACCCAGCTCCTCCTGACTTCCCAGTGAACACATCTCTCCGCCAGCACCCAGCTCCTCCTGACTTCCCAGTGAACACATCTCTCCGCCAGCACCCAGCTCCTCCCGACTTCCCAGTGAACACATCGCTCTACGCTCTTGTTCTCTTTGACTCCACAGCCCAGCGGATGCACTAAAACCTACACAATCAAGCAAGTCGGAAACCCAGGCGTTTACTCTGTCTTCTCTCAACTGTCCAAGCCATTTGGTCACCACAGCTCCTCAGCTTTGCTTCCCATATGTTTACAACTGGCTTCTCTCCCCCCTGTCTCTCCCACTACATGCTCAGGCCAGCCTTTGTTGTGATTCTCCTGACCAGGTCCCCTGCCACTAGTGCACACCTTCGGCCTCCGCCCCTCTTGTTCTGTTCAGTATTTGACAATCTCTGGTTCAGATTTGTCTGCAGAGAGCCTCTGTCACTCCCCCAGCTGGGTAAAGTCTCCCTCTGCCAATGCCTTCTCTCTTTGTCTGTTGCTTCAGCCTCCAATCTTCCTGGATACTTTTACTTTCATTTTTTACATGCTCAACACTCTTCAGGTTTTTAAGATCTCAGAGGGAGAACCAGGATTGCATTCATCTTGTTACATGGGTCTCACTGTGTAGACCAGGTTAGCCTTTGACTTGTGATCCTCGACTTCCTGACTCAGCGCAGAGAATCAGGCACCCCCACCCCCAGTGAAGCTTTAATTTTACAGTCACAGTGGTTGAGAGAATCTGGGATGTCAGGAACTGTATTTGGATGGCCTCATGAAGTGGATGACACAGTGAGAAAATAAGAAGCGACAGAGCTATCATCGCGCTCGACCACCGTTTTCCTCGGGGCTTTTCTTCACTTCTGAAGGTCTCATAAGTGATCTTTATTAGTGTAGGCCAACTCCACAGAGCCGATTTCATCATGGGGTTTTCATGCACACACAGAGCCCTTCGGTCAGCTCCACCCTAGTGCTATCTGTGCACCCTTCCCCATTCATGGTGTTTTCATGCACACAGAGTCCTTTGGTGAGCTCCACCCTAGTGCTATCTGTCTGAAAGCTGCCTCATTATGTATGCACACTGCATTTTCTTTATCCATTCATCTGGTGGTGGGGATCTAGGGTGTTGGACTTGGCTATGTGAATAATGTTCATGGAGGAGTTTAAAAATGCCTTAAGATGCCGGGTGTTGGTGGCGCACGCCTTTAATCCCAGCACTTGGGAGGCAGAGGCAGGCGGAGCTCTGTGAATTCGAGGCCAGTCTGGTCTACAAGAGCTAGTTCAGGACAGGCTCCAAAGCTACAGAAAAACTCTGTCTTGAAAAAACAAACAAACAAAAATGCCTCAAGATATAATCCACCCTTAAAAGTCTGTGGTTCACTGGATTTAAGCATGTTGTAGAAGTGAATAAGCATAACCACTATATACACATCATTTAAACATCATTACAGGAATCTACTGACCATTATTGGCCAATGGGTGTTTACAGAAGACGGCACGATTCCCCCATTCCAAGCCCTTTCTCTGCCAGGCCCAGAGGGTCCTTTCAAACTGTACTCTTTGTCATACCATACTGTTTCCTTAACAGTAATTTCCCTTCAGTGTCACAAAAATGAAAATTCAGAACAGGATCCGATCCATTTAGCCAGTGCTCAGCCCCTTCAGAAGAGCAACAGCTTACATACAAAGGCAACTGGTAAAGAGTGGGAAACACGTTAAGGAGTGGACTCCCATAGATTCATACAGATTAATGCTATATTCTTTGCTGCATTGCGTCCGCAAATGTTTGATGTGGTAGATAAATGTCAGCATTAACTGCAAGTCGTTCCAACTGTCAAGTGCCATAGACACATAGACATTCCTATTTCCCAAGGGCCCCAGGGCTCTGGTCAAAGAAAGTTAAGGGAATGTTTGGAGAGTCATTTAATGCTGTGGTGTTTCATCTGCTCTATTAACTTTTCTCTGTAGGAAAAAAAGACAGATTTGGTTGGAATTTTCTGACTGCCCAACTGTGGGCCTGCTGGAGAGTGAAAGGCCCTGTATATGTGGAGCCAAGTGCTAGACCCTGGGTTAACTGGTTTAGTTCTGAGACTCACACAAATTGCAACTGCGACCCTTTTCACAGCCAACCATCTCATGCATGGAGATTATTAATAGCAAATGAATTTCCTATGTTTCAAATGTGCTTATATCAATCACACTTAGGTTCTTATGACTCTTAGGATTCAAGCGTTCTCCTCAGACTTTTACCGTATCCAGCACTGATGGCAAAGCAATGAAAAGACACCAGGGGTACATATGGCTCGGGTTGGCTACAGCAGGGAACAGCTGACTCCTGCCTGCTAGAACTCTAGTTTTCAGATCGAGACAAACATGCAGGCCCAACTTCCAGGGAATCTCTGTTAGGCTTTTACCAGTTCCAGGAAAAGGAACAGAGCAATAGGAAAAGAAGGGTCTCAGCTGGAGTGTGGAGGAGAGCTTCAGAGAGAAGGAAGCTTTGAGTTAGAACCCCAATGACAAGATTTCCCCGGGCACAAGGAATTCCAGACCAGGGAACTGAGGGGCAAAGGAGGCTTGGCAGTAGAGTAGCCGATATCCAGAATGCTGGGTTGTGCAGGGCAAGTCAGTGCAGCCGAGAGCTGTGTTGTAGCTGCCTGCTGGCCAGGCTATGTCATCAAACGGTCAGTTCCCAGAGACAGCAGCCTCTGGCTGCGTTCCTAAGCTCAGCCCAGGCCCGACTCATTTGAGGCCTCCTCAAATAACTGCTGAACAGCAAGCGAGGGAGAGGGTGGTTAGATGTAAAGGCCCATTCAGATACTGGGACAGGAGGCCTTGGGGGGTCTTAATGAAGTCATGAAGTGAACCAGAGAACGGAAGAAGCCCAGCCAGGGTGTGCAGGACAGACTCTAAGAATCGGCAGTGACAGAGGGAGCTGTCCAGAGCCCTGTTCCTGGACGATGGAAAGTCTGCAGTGACACCTTCTCCCACTATGAAGAACACGGTTCTGGGAATTTGGTTCCCTCTTTGGGAAAAAGAAGTACCCTTTATTAACACGTGCATGCACCCAGCAGAGTCTGGGGTTGGCTGAAGACAGAGCAGGGGTCATGCAACGATTTATTCCTGAAGAACCACATGCAGGATGTTGCCGGCTACAGCCGAGCCTTCCAAAGGGGTCTGTGTGCATCTGGGCAAATCCAGGAACCACTGCCCGTAACGGAATCACAACTGGAGCAGAGCGAGGTCCAGGAACCACTGCCCACAACGGAACCACAACTGGAGCAGAGCGAGGTCCAGGAACCACTGCCCCTAACGGAATAACAACTGGAGCAGAGCGAGGTCCAGGAACCACTGCCCCCAGCGGAACCACAACTGGAGCAGTGAAGTTTCTCCCTGCTTGTTTTCACCTGCTCCAGGTTGTCTGTTTCATGAAAATTGTCGTATACTTTAAACCAGCACCTGAAATTGCCTTTGCTTTAGTTTGCCGAGGACCACACTTGAGAATCAAATGAATGGAAACAAGCCAGTGAGAAAGCAAAGGAACCCATACAAGTCCTTTAACCCATAGAAGTCCGTTAACACGAGGACTTCTACCACGGGCTGCTTGTCTCGGAGAACTTGGCTCTGCTTAGTTGATAACCTGATACCTTCAGTTTAAGACCTGATTGAATCTTAAATGCTAAAGCATTGGGTGAGCCCTGTTTTTCTTGTTTTCAAAGAAGCAATAGTGGGGGCTGGAGAGACGGCTCAGTGGTTAAGAGCATTGCCTGCTCTTCCAAAGATCCTGAGTTCAATTCCCAGCAACCACATGGTGGCTCACAACCATCTGGAATGAGGTCTGGTGCCCTCTTCTGGCCTGCAGACATACACACAGACAGAATATTGTATACATAATAAATAAATAAATATTTTTTAAAAAAAAAAGCAATAGTAACAGCTACCTTCCAGAGGACTTACTGCAGTATAATCACCTGTCTTCCTCTTACTGTGGAGAAGATAAACATCACATAAACTACTCCAGGAAAGCACAAGAGAATCTGAGCAGGGGGCAGAAGAACCAAAGGGAGGGAGGGGGAGATGGCGAGGGTGGAGTAAGTTCAGTGAACATTGTATATATTACATTATGTCCTACAATAACACGGACAGTTAATATGCACAATGAGCTGCGAAAAATCACCATTACAACCATTATTTTTGTGTACAGTTCAGTGGCACGAAGCACATTTCTATCCTTATACAACCACATACTGTCTCTCTCTAGAACTGCTCTTCCAACTGAACTGCTGAACACCAGTGCTCCCACCTTCCTCCTGTAGCCTGCTGGACACCAGTGCTCCCCACCCTCCTCCTGTAGCCTGCTGCACACCGGTGCTCCCCATCCTCCTCCTGTAGCCTGCTGAACACCAGTGCTCCCCATCCTCCTCCTGTAGCCTGCTGAACACCGGTGCTCCCCATCCTCCTCCTGTAGCCTGCTGAACACCGGTGCTCCCCATCCTCCTCCTGTAGCCTGCTGAACACCGGTGCTCCCCATCCTCCTCCTGTAGCCTGCTGAACATGTTCTGCTGTAGCTTGCTGAACACCGGTGTTCCCCATCCTCCTCCTGTAGCCTGCTGAACACCGGTGCTCTGCATCTTCCTCCTGTAGCCCCCAGCAACCACCATTTTACTTTCTGCCTCTGAGTCCAGCCACTCTAGGTATCTCCTATAATTGGAGCAAAGCAGTATTTTCCTTTTGTGCCTGGCTCTTGCTCTTAGCAACGCCTTCACCGCTTAGCTACATTAGCACAGGCTCCCATTTCCGTCTTTCAAGGCTAACTACTATCACTGAATTCACCTTGTGTATTCTTCCTATGGGCAGACACTCAAGTTGATTTCCACCTTTCAGGTACTGTGTAATGCTGCTCTGAACTTGAGTGTGCACATAACTTCTTGAGTTCCTGCTTTCATTTTTTGATTATACATCCAGAAGTAGGAATCTCTCCTTAGCAGAAGGACTTGTTTTTTTTCAATTCCATTTCGTATCAGTTTTGCTACCAACACCTATGAGGACCACTGCAATGAAAAACAAGCTACCATTTTCTCCCAAGGAAACACTCTTTGGATTATTTACTGCATATTCTAAGGATGTTAAGCAATATAGCAGTATTTCACAAATGATTACTGCCATGGTGAAAATATCAAAAAAATATACTTCTCCCCGGGACAGAACACTCATCCCTGGATGCCTGCCGACCCTGGATGGCTGCAGCATCTTACAGACACCAGAATCTGCACACTCATGTATACAGATACATAAATGTATATACAGCCTCGCTTTCACCTTCAACGATGTCTGGGTACTCATAACATCCAGAAAAATGAAAACGCAGTATACATAGCTGTTCTATTGTACGTTTAAGGGGATAACGACAAGAAGACTGTACTTTTTCAACACAGAAACACTTTAGAAGTATTCTCATTCACAGTTCATTGAAGCTCTTCTGCATGAAGAACCCATGGATACAGATGATAATACCGTAAATTAAGAGTATAATTTTACTGCTATAGCAATTGAAAAACTGTAAAGTAATTAAAACTTGATATAGTATTATCAAAGATATATTGCTGTGGTTAAGAAATCCAGGAAAAAATAATCTCATAAGCAGCCAGAGATTGTTAAGAAGCTGGGGAGAGCAATGTCAGTTAATGGACTGGGTACAAGGGCGATCATTCCCTATGCACCAGGCAGTAAGAGCCCATGTGGTAATTCTTAGCAGTGGGTAGAGAGTGGCCCGAATGCTTTCTGCGTGTCAGCAACAGGGAAAGGAAGTGACGTAGGGTGCTGACTACCACTGCAAGCTCTAGAACAAACAAATAGCCCAGAACACACTATGACCAATGAAGAACATATTGGAAACTAATAAAAAAAGACACCGTTTCACCAAACTGATCCGGGAATCTTGGCTAATAAATAGATATAAAGAAGAATCAAGTAGACATTTTAGAACTGAAAAAAAAATGGAGCAACTGAAAGGCAAATCTTAGCAGCTGGCTTCAGAGGCAGAATGGAAAGGGAGAGGAAAGAACCTGAGCCCTGGAGGACAGGGTGGAGGAAATCTCCCAGTCTGCACGGCAGACAGAAATAAAGTAAAAAGGAAAGTTTGAGAGCTCACAGACGGGTGGGTTTTTCATGTTGTTAGAATTCTGGGGGTGTGGGTGGATAGCTTAGACTCAGCAGGAGTGAGAGGGAGCAGGAGGGGCTAACAGGGTGATTAGAGCCACAATATACTGCACACCCGTGTGAAACTGTTAAAAAAAAAGAGTTTTAAAAAGTGGCTTAAGACTTGTTAAAAATGGCTATGAACTCTCTGAATTTATCAAGACATGAAACTGTAGAGACAAGAAGCCGAGTAAATCCCAAACAGGACAATCATAGAGAAATCTAACCAAGACATCATACGTAACAGCTGTAAGCGAGAGACAAAGAAAACATGTTGACACAGTCACAGAAAATGACACCCATCCCTTGGGGAAAACCAACTTGAGTGACACAGATTTGTCCTTTGGAGTCATGGTAACGAGAAGATGCATAGCAATTTTCAAATGCTAAAGAAAAAGAACTGTTGCCCCCAACTTTTATACCCAGAAGATCATCCCAGGGAATGGATAAGAATAGAGACATTCTCAGTCAAAGGAAAACTAAAAGCAGATCTACTCTGAAGGAATGGCGACAAAATGTACGCATTTGATAAGCCTTTTCAAACCTGACAACAAATAAAAGAGCAGAGGCAGAGATTACCACCAGCATGCGTGAGGCAAGAACTGTCATGATAGAGTCTACAGACTCTGTGTGGATGTGTGACTGGCTCGATAGATCAAATCCGTTATGGGTTCTACTGTATTGACAGGACAAAGAAGCACACGGCCAAATCACCTGATGTAGAGAATACATTTGACAGGATTCAGCACACACACAGTCACCAAACCCAGGAATATCATTGGCCATCCTCAGTTTGGTACGGAGCATTGACTATGTCTGCAGCTAACGATACAGCTGCTGGAGAAGAACGGATTCCTGTCCTCTGAATAATCAGAAACAAGCTGAGGATGCTGCCTGTGTTAATGCAGCAGTGGACTTTCCAGCCAGTGTAGTGTGGGAATTAAAGGCTCACTGGTTGAAAGGAAGAAAGAAAACTGTCTCCATCTTCAGATAACATTAGAGTCTACATAGAAAGCCCTGAAGACACTACCAACAACCTCATCAGAGAATTCAGCAAAGTCACAGGATATAACACAACACGAGAACCATGTGGATTTATCTAGTTATAAACACGGAAATTAAAAATACAGTGTCTTTTTACAGTGGCTCAAAAGTGAAACATTAGTGCCAAATCTAACAAAATAAGTGCAAGACTATGGGCTAAAACTGGTCAACACCGATAAAGAAATGAAAGAGCTAAATAAATGGAAATGACCACTATGCTTATGAGCTGGGAGACTTAATAATTCTCATATTGATGTACATGTTCAATGGATCCCTGTCAAATTCCATAAAGACTTTTTTTTTTTGAGACAGGCTCTCTCTATTATCTATCTGGCTGTCCTGGGACTCACTATGTAAACCAAACTGGCTTCAGATTCACAGAGATCCATCTGCCTGTGCCTCCCAAGTGCTGAGATTAAAGGTTTGTGCCTCCATGCCTGGCTGTCCATAAAGACTTTTGTAGATATAAATAAACTATTTTTACATTTTTTTCTGGAAGATATAGAAACAAGAATAGCTAAAATGATTCTTTTAAAAGAACACTGTGTGAGGGTTTACTCTATTCAATGACTCACCTTGCAGGTACAGTCAGCAAGACACACTCTGTCATGCCAATAATCAAGGAATGAGTGGAAGGGAATGAAGCCTCCCAGAAGAAACCCACGTGTGTCTTGAACTGACTGTGGTTGACAGCGCAAAGCCAGTGTGCGAGAGGGAGGATTGTCTTCTAAACAAAGGTGCTAGGAGAATGTGCACAATCTTTGGCAGGAAGAAGTCTGACCTAAGTTTAACAACGTATTCAGAAACAGATCCTGGCTTGAGTGGAAAACAATGGAAAATGATGAAGGAAAAAATATTCTTTGAGACAGGTTTTCTTTGTGTAGCTTTGGCTATCCTAGAACTCATTCTGTAGATCAGTCTGGCCTCAGACTCACAGAAATCCACCTGCCTCTGCCTCCTGAGTGCTGGGATTAAAGGTGTGCACCACGCCTGCCTGGCTTGGAGAAAGTCTTTAGGAAGGAACTCTGAAGAAGATGCTTGGGATTCTCAGTGAGACGAGAGGTGGTTCTTAGACATGGCACTAACAATTCATGAAAGAACAACTGGGCTTGATAAAACCTAAAACCTTCGTCTTGATTATGACCTGGTCAGAAAGAGGCTACAGACTGTGCACAAGACGTCCAGTGGGGAAGTCTTGCGGTGACATTTGTTTCCATCCACAAACACATCATGCTTTGACCACGTGACTCTCCTGCTCCTCCCTTCTCTCCCTTCTCCAGAAGTCCTTCAGAAGTTATTGAAAAGCAGCCATCTCACAGAGCCTAGTATCTGATACTCTCAAAACCCGATGCTAAAAAAATACAATTCAATAAAAACATGGGCAAAATATGAAGAGGCACTTCACAAGTGAGTACACGAGAAAACATTCAATGTCACTATTCATTACTAAGATGAAAACGAAATCCACCGTGAGCCAGCATTGCCTCCTTACCAGAATGGCTAAAATACAGCACAAAGGCAGCAACAGATATGGGTAAGGATTCAGGGAAAGGGAGGCACTTATAAAATGGGATAATATAAAAACGTTCCTTAAAAATACTGAATGTCCAACCACTGGACAACCTAGCCCTTTCCCCCCCTAGAATTTCTGTTAGACAAACAAAGAACTCAAAGTACTTCATGGGAATGTTTACACTGGTTTGATTTATAAAAGCCCTAGATTGGAAACAACACAGGGATCTGTTGATGACTGAAGGCTGAACAAACTGCAGTAGATCTACAGCATGGGACAAAGAAAAAAGGAGCAAATTCCAGAAAGTTCCACACCATGTGGTTCCCCTGATATAAGAAGAGATCATCAGAGAAATGGAGAACAGATTGGGGAAAGAGAGGGAGGGGACAAGGTGTGTGGAGCGACAGGGGCAACCGGAGGATCCTTGTGGTGTTGGAAGCGCTATGATGTCAACATCCCGTGTGTGAATTCTACTACAGTTTCCCAACTGGTACTATGGGAGGCAGAAAGGGAAATCAGGGAACTGGGAAAGGGTACACGGCTCTGTTAACACATGCTATATTTGTTAACTCCGTGCAACCTACAACATCTTAAAATGAAAACTTCATTCGGGACAATTTCACTTGCAGACAATCCGGGAACGTCCAACACATGGCTGAGGATAGCTACAAATACAGCAAAATGAAAAAATCAGAAACTTACTCAAAACATTGCAAACGTGGGTGTACGCACACACACACACACACACACACACACACACACGGCTGTACAGGTCCACACCCACAAAACTGATTGTGTATGTGTTGCATGTAAACGTTGTAAACAACATGGTGTTGCAGTGTGGTTGGATATGCCCAGCAGTACAAGCTGCCTAGTATCAGTGATGTGGATAACTTCGTGACTAAGAGTAAGGAGAATCGTGATATGTTCCAATGTTTTCAACTTCGGTCCCAGTGAACCAGGGTCTCTGTGTGTGGCGTGGGAGATTCAATTGTGAAGGGTCTGCTCTCAGGAGTGCACTCAGGGACCTGGTTAGGCCACTGTTGGCAGCGACTACTCCATTTCCCTTACAGAGTTGGTCAGCGTTGCTGTGGGTGGAAGGTAAGGAAGGAGGAGGAGAGAGGGCGGGCATGGGGAGGAGGAGAGAGAGCGGGCATTCTCTGCTTACTCTTTCCCAAGCCTTTGGAAAGGTATGTGACTCTTAATGACCAGACTGGTTCTCTGAATACTGCCTCTGCCTTGCGCACTTGACCCTGGCTGTTAAGACATAAACACACTGGAGGTGGCCGCAGGAAAAGGCACTTGAAATACAACTTTCAATGTAGTTGTGTGCACACATCCATCATATCTTCTTTACTGTACAAATGAAGCCGTTTTGAAACTCAGAGACTAAAGAGCTCATTCATCTGATCAACAACAAGACTGGATTCCAGGATATGTGGAGAGCGGTCAACTTCGCTGATTCTGAACACGAGGTATAACTGCCCAGGATACAAGACAGAAATGTATTTCAAAGCGTTTGTGAGCAAACAGAAATAGGCTCCGTTAATACACTGTAACTCGAATCAAAGCAACATTGAATGACCACACGCACTCTGAATCAGTCAAGTAGGAAGAGTTATAATTAATCTCACAGGCTTTCCGGTTACGCACTTAGCTTGAAAAGATGATTTCTAGACACATTATTCCACAGTGAGGTAAATTATAGTAATTTCTAGTGTTTGGGTGCTACAGAATGGAAAGATAATTGTCTTAGTCGGGGTTTCTATTGCTGTGATGAGACACCATGACCAGACGCAACTTGGGGAGGAAAGGGCTTATGTCTCCACATCACTGTTTATCACTGAAGGAAGTCAGGACAAGAACTTAAAAGGGGCAGGACCCTAATGCGGAGGCCATGGAGGGGTGCTGCTTCCTGGCTTGCTCACCATGGTTTATTCAATCTGCTTTCTTATAGGACCCGGGGCCATCAGCCCAGGGATGACACCACCCACAATGGGCTGGACCCTTCCACATCAATCACGAATTAAGAAAATGCCCTGAAGGATTGCCCACAGCCCAGGCTTATGGAAGCATTTTCCCAACCGAGAGTCCCTCTTCCCAAATGACTTTAGCGTGTGTCAATTGACATAAAACTAGCCAGGGCAATAATATTCACCTAGTGAAGATGGGTTAAACTCTCCACAGAGAATCACCGAAGAACCTTTTACCAACACACGAAAAGGGACGAGTCCATCTGGTTCAAATGGTCTCTGCTACGGCAGCAACAGAACAGACTACATAACTCTGCTGCGGGAAATTCCAAGACTGCCACGAGTAACGTGCTCGAAACGCAAGCGCAAGCGCTGTGGAGTCCCGAGGGGAGGCAGTTCATAAACAAAGCCTGCCTTTTACACGGAGCTGTCTAGACTATTAAGACTCGCTCTTGTTACTGTCTTCTGACCCTGAGAGCCCTTCCTCTTCTGTGGGTCTTTATCGCCTGGACTTTGTCTCTTCTCTAATGAAAGAGGCGCTTATGCTCAGTCCTACTCACTGGTGCTCAGTGGTGGGGAAAACACTGCACGTCTAAAGGAAGCCTGAGCGTGTTCCCATGGAGAAAAGCTCCAGGGTGTCCCTGGCGTGTCAGTTCCGGAGAGTGCCTGCAGGGGGCGCTTGTATACTGAGGAATGAGCAGGGGTTTGGCTCAGCCACAGAGGAACCACCAGGGTAATTTTCTCACTCAAATTTTACAGTGTTTTTCGTTGGGGATTTGATGAGAGAATCAGAGGACGTTAGGAACTTGAGTTTCTGTGATTATCTTTTCTAAGGCTTCTGTTTCTCAGATGAGGAATCAAGCTAACGAAGGAAGCTTTGGGTCTAAGGAGCTGATGAGCAGGGCAGGTGCCCAGGCTGAGATCTGGTGGCCACCTGCTGCGGACTCCAGACCCCTAGCCAGCCAGCTTTGCTGAAAAGATAAACAGCGAATGATGAAAGACCCCAGACTCTCTCCCACTCCCTAACTGGTATTTTCATGATTCAGGCTCCAAATGGCTAACAGCCTTCAGAGAAAAACACAAATTTGAAATTAGATAGAATTATGAGTGAATTGTAGTATTTTGATCTTTTACCATGGGTGCTGATATAAAAACAGTAAACAAAGATTTTCTTATTGTTCATCCTATCCCTCCCTCCCTCCCCTCCCTCCCTCCCTCCCTCCCTCCCTCCCTCTTCCTTCCTCTTCCTTCCTTCCTTCCTTCCTTCCTTCCTTCCTTCTTAATGGGGAATCCTGGCTATATTCTTAATCCCTTTTTATAAAAATTTAAAATCAATGTTATTATTATTACAGACACTGGTCTCACTATGTAGTCCTGCTTGGCCTGGCTCTCACTAGGTAGACGAAGCCAGCCTCAGACACATAGAGATCCAGGAGTGCCAGGATCAACGGGCCCTGTGTCTGGCTGTTTCTGTCTTCTTAAGTTTTGTAGTCCTAAATGTCTCAGAATTTATTCGTGTCTTCATTTTCCAGTCTAAAAATTATATTTTCTAAATACTTCCCAAAGATCCTCTGAATTTTGCTGGATTCTGTTATAACTCTTTTCATCCTTAATTGTATTAATCTGGGTCTTCTCTTCCTTCGATTAGAGGTCTGTCAGCCTTGTTTTTTCTTCTCAAGGAAGAGGATTTTTACCCCACTGGTTCTGGGCATTGCTCATTTACTTTCTGTTCTGTTCATTTCTGTCCGGACCTCCGTTATTTCTTGCTGTTTCATACAATTAGGTTTAGCTTGTTCTTGTTTTCCCAGGACATTAAGGTCCACTGTTAGGTTATTTGAGATAACCTTTATTTTTATTTATTTGAAATGAGGTGACACTATGTATCTCTGATGGCCCGGAACTAACTATGTAGGCGAGGCTGGCCTCGAACTCATAGAGATCCGTTCGTGCTACCACCCTCAGCAATCCTTGACTCAAAAATTAAAATACGATTACATTTTCTCCTTTTCTATCCTCTCTCTAACCCCTCCCATGTACTCAAAGTCCCTTGTTCCCACTCTAAATCATGTATTTTTTCCTTAGTGACCATTGCTGCGCCTTCTCTCTCTCTCTCTCTCTCTCTCTCTCTCTCTCTCTCTCTCTCTCTCTCTCTCTCACACACACACACACACACACACAATTTATACATTTATTTCCCTGTAATCTCTTCATTGGCCTATGCACTAGTCATTGTAATAGTTCCTCAATATTTGTGGATTTTCATATTCCTATTATTTAATTAAAATGCAATTTTGTTGATCGGGACATACACATTGTGTGATTTAGATCTCTCTCTCTCTCCTCACACACACATACACATATAGAATGCCTAAATATATACATACACCCTGCACAGCCTGTATAATATTATTTATGTATATACTGTGTCAGGGCTGACCTCCTAGTACTGAATCACCAATCCCCGAAGGCCATTTCTTCTGCTCTTAGCATTTCTTAGTTGCCTGTAGTTGCTAGCCTATATGTGGGGCCCGGTGATCCTTCTATCATGTCGGCATTTCTATTGGTGCTATTCTTCAGGCTTGTTCAGGCAGCCACACTGTTGAGGTATCATGGGTGTAGCTTCCCTCTCATTCCTTGGAGACCCAGTCACACAGCAGCATTCCTGGCCCTCTGGCTCTTGTGATCTTTCCGCCCCCTCTTCCACAGCGTTCCCTGAATTGTGCAGGGGTTGTGCTGTAGATGGCTATCCGTATACCCACAGAGAGCGCAGCTCCCAACCCTTTCCATCAGAAGGAAACCATTCAGGAAATCTACAACCAGTTAGAACGCAGGGAAGAAGAGACCTTGGGTGTCCAGTCCCAACTGTCAAATCTCCATGATGTTTTAGAGTGAGCACCGGCATGCAGCTCTAAGTTTCCTCTTCGAATGGCCTTATGGGTATTCAGAACATTCTGGCAGGTTGTACTTTGATTTCTGTTTAATTCTAGGAACTGCAACATGTCTTCCCTGGGTTCTTCAAAGTCAACACTTGTCATCCAACAATGTGTTTCTCGGTCCCCAGGAATTTGTGCAGTGTCTGTTATTTTTCCTGCTACTGATTTCTAGTTTTGTTCCTTCGTCTTTGTTTTAAAACGCCTTTTATTTCACTGGCATTTTTAGATGTTAGCTTTGCGGGATATAGCAATTGTGACGGGCAATTATTTACTTTATCGGCTTGAAATACATTGTTCCTTGCTCCCCTGGCTTTTAGGGTTGCTGATCAAAGACTTGTCATTATTCTGATGTGTTTGCCCTTATAGGTGAGTCCGTAGTTCTGACTCATGGCTTTTTAAAAAAAGTTTTAAATTTATTTACGAGTCTGTATACATGAGCACATGCGTATGTGGGGACAGCAGAGGTTCCCTTGGATCTGGACTCACAGACATTAAAAGGGATGGAAGGATTTTCCATGTATGCTACTAAGTGTAAGAAAATTGGAAAGGTTCAATAGTAAATGACATGTTCGATTATGTTATACGAGGAGACTGCCTGGGCGGAGTCTCAGACAGGTGACTGTAAAGGACACAGGGAGGAGGCAGGTAAAACGGCAAACACAGTCCTCCTGTCTCATCCTCCCCCGTCTCCCCCGTGTAGGCTGTGCCTCTTCTGTTCTTTGCCTCTGTTTAGCCCACTTAATGTGCTTAAGTTTCTTTTTTTTAAGTTAAATTTTACATACAGTTTCCCCTCCGTCCTCTCTTCCCGTTCCCTCCCTCACCCTTTCTGAGAAGTGGATGGGGGATTAGAAAGGATGTGGAATGTTCTCCTCAGTTTTGTTCTGAACTTACAACTACTTCAAAAAATAACCTTTTTTTTTTTTAAACTTGCAAGGATGAGAGAGTCTGTAGAGAAATTGGGTTTGGGCTGGAGAGATGGCTCAGTGGTTAAGAGCATTGCCTGCTCTTCCAAAGGTCCTGAGTTCAATTCCCAGCAACCACATGGTGGCTCACAACCATCTGTAAAGAGGTCTGGCGCCCTCTTCTGGCCTTCAGGCATATACACAGACAGAATATTGTATACATAATAAATCAATAAAAAAAAAGAAATTGGGTTTATTGAGCTGTGAATCTAGGTAGCAGTAAGCGATGGTTGTATTCACTGAGAGAGGCTGAACTGGACCAGCGAGCATGCTCCTCTTCTCTCTCCATCACGGTAGCCAGGCAAGCGCCTCTGTTGTGTACCAGATCTGTGCCAGGAGCCTGGGACAGAGTCTCATACACAGGATGAGAGGAGACACATGTGAGTGGCAGTTAACTTCCTGGTGACAGATATCAGGACAGTTGTTTAACAGGGTTCCTAGAGCAGCTCCGCGCCGACAGTTTGGATCGCTGATCTCACGTTCCAGTTTGCTTTTGGAGAAGACGATTAATTAGCTAGAACTATTCTGCTAAACTAACTGCAGTTCTCTTAAATAACTTCTTGCCCCACTGAAAAAAAGCCTTGCCAAATTCAGCTCGAACAGATTGGTAAGTGCTATTTATTTTGAAAGAATTTTATTCTGTTCTGGGAGCGGCAAAGGCAGGTGATACGTTAACTCGGGTAGAACATGGAAGGAGATAGTCTCTGCTAATGTTTCCCTGTAGCCCGACAGCCAGATGTTACGAGTTATAAATTGCCAAGTTTAAAAGTCACAGAAAGAACCAAAATACACTTTTCTGTGGTCGGGACTCCGAGCCAAGAAACCAGATTCTCGCTTAGTCTTTCTACCCCCAAATTAGGCAGCTCCCTCCCCTGCCATGTCCCAGCAGCTGCCACCCCACCTTCTCCCTCCCACTTATTAGAAGCATTTCCAGCAGCTGTCTGAGGAGAGCGCAGCAGACGCTGCCAACGGCAGGGTTTCCGTGCATCTCTAAGCTGCACGGAATAACTCAGTGCCAGGATGCTTCTCTTAGTGAGTGCTTGGGTACAAAAATTCAGGCTTTTTCTTTAAGCCATAAGAAATACCTGGTCAATAGCTTAAGATTTCCTTGTGTCCCACGTATGCTCTCCTCTTCCCCCTTCCTCCTCCTCACTCCCCCTGTTAAAAGACAGGGTTTCACCACGTAGCTCTGGCTGATCTAGAATTCACCATGTAGAGCAGGCTGGCTTTGAACTTCCAGAGATCCACCTGCCTCTGCCTCTTGAGTAATGCAGTTAAAGGTGTGCATCACCATGCCCAGGTCTTCTTTTTAAGAAGGACTTTATTTTAATCTAAATTTATGTGTGTTTGTGTCTATGCAATTGTGCAGAGGCTAGAGGAAGAAGCTGGACCCTTTAGAGTGGCGTTGCATTGTCTTAGTGACAAGGTCATCCATCAGGAAGTGACTGAAGTGGTGAGTGGTAGCAAGGGAGTCTGGGAAGCCAGAAGACTGAGAAGTCATGTATGCTGTGCCCAGCGCACGGAATGTCAAGGATGAGTGGGCAGAATGTCCACATGGTTTTCCCCCCGCTCTTTGCTATACTGGAGATTCAACTCACGGCTTTGGGCATGCTGAACAAGTGGTCTCCTATGAAGCCACATCCCCAGCCCTTTTTGGTAACGTTCTTTGTGCACATGTATGTGTATGCATGTATGTAGAGGTGAGGCTGCCCATATGTACAGATAAGGAGACCGGAAGTTGATACTGGGTGTCTTCCTCAACTACTCTCCACCTTATTTTTTGAGTCAGGGTCTCTCACTAAATACAGAGCTTATCTTTTAGCCTAGTCTGGCTGGCCGGTATGCTATGGAGATCTGTCTGTGTCCGCCTCCCAGTGCTGAGGCTACAGGTGCATGCTGCCATAGTTGGCTGTTACATGGGTGCAGGCCTCTGAACTCAGAACCCCACACATGGATCACAAGCACTTTACCCACTCAGCCCTCTTCAAGCCTTAGTGATGTTTAAATGGTTATTTAGGGCAGCAACATCCTTCAAAACTTATTTAGCATCGCCTCTGTCTGAGATGGTGGTGGTTTCGTTTCCGATGGCTGGACTTACGCAGTGGCAAGCGACAACTCACCTGGGAGAAGGACTTGTCTTGAGGATTGCTGACTTCCCCCTTGGCTGCTGGGAGGAGAGGCTGATCATGAAAGGGAAATTGTGACAAAGAGCCCAAGCATCCTCTTGGTGTTATTGCCCTAACTTCTTTACAAACCTCCCCAGGGAGGGGGACAGTAAAACACAGGTGATCCAAGAGGGGGAACAGGATGCTCAAAGGGAGCATTGATTCAGGGGAGGGAGGAGAGGGAAGGAAAGAGAACGGAGTGGGGTAGGGGAAGAAGAACTAACATTAGGGATGCTTGAAGAAGCTGTATGAAAACCGACTATTTTATAAGATTCCTAGCTATGTGCATATGTTTATTAAGGTGAAATAGCCTAATTGGAGCTACCCTGCACAGGGGATAATGCTCCTCCCAGAAGCCATAGTTGCCCAATAAAAAGCCCAGTACCAGCTGTGGGATCCCCTCCTTAGATTTGTTGGTCCAGGGTGCCTCAGAGATCCCAAACCATTACAGGGTGTTGTTGCCTATCAGAACAGGATGGCAAGACTCTACTGCTGATGACACCACATATTTGGCTCTATCATACAGACAAATTAAGTTGGTACTGACCAAGGAGCCTCCTAACAGAAAGCACAATGCAGGTTTCCTGGGGGAGAAAAGTCAATGGCAGGTTTACCCAGCTAGGAACTCCCTACAGTAAAGACCAGTATGCCAAGATATGGCCATAGGTGCAATAGTTACACTGATGTTATAGGGGAAACAAAACGCTTTCTGATCGGATATAAGGCCTATTCCAAAGGAGGAAATACATGCCTAGTATCATAAATATGGACAAGAACCCATAGTTGGGGAGTTCATAGGCCACAAGGGTAAACTTACCATTATTATTTTGCTGAGTAGACATAGTGTCAAACCACTAATTAAATCTCTCTCGCTCATCCTCTTGATTAGTGCAGCTCTCAGATGGGACCAAGAGAAACAAACTCACAGCTGGTCAACACGCAGAGAGCAGTGCAGCGTGCTCAACTATAAGAGGGGCATCCACACTGCATTCTCTCCCTTAGAGACTCAGGGAAGAGTACAGAAGAGGGGCAGGAAGATTATAAGAGGTCAGGGAGCTTGTGACCCAAAGAACCCGCTCAATATGAAAGAACCGCCACACCCTTGGGCTCAGAGCAGCCGTGGCTGGGAGTACACGATCAGGACAGTCCTCTTCTCGCCACGGAGGGGGGAAGGGATGCTGATCCCGCACCCCAAACTTGCGAGCATATAAAATCATGTGCTCTGACTCCATAACGGTCTCACACACCTGTCTGTTCTTCACCGAAGCTAAGCACAAAAACTGTTAGCTTTTCCTAGGTCTCTGGGTCTTTTTTTTTCCCTTGAAGGCTTTTATGTCATATAAGACTTTGATTAAATAAACTTGACACACTCCCCTCTTGTTATCCTGTCTTTGGTTGTATGGGTGTCAGTCTTGGGGTGGGAGACACGGCTCAACAGTTAAGAATATATTCTCCTCTTTTAGAGCACCAGGTCCCAGCGCCCTTGTCAAGCAACTTACCATGACTCTAGCTCCTGCATACATGTGGAAATATCTGCACACAAACAGCCATGCACACATAATTTACAATAATAGAAATCATCTTTGGGGAAAAAAAAGCATGTAAGTCGTGACCCTTAATGATGGGAAGAGAAAAAAGAATCTCAGGGTTTTCTGCCCAATCCTTACCAAATTTATTCTGTTGTTGATAGCAGTTCTCACTTGGAAGTTATTAAAATAATCCTGCAATGAATATTTTACACGTTTTTGGTGCCTGTGTGTGTGCATATTTCCGTCGTGTCTGTATCTAGAAGAGAAGTTGTCAGTTCTGTGACCATCTATCCTGGGCTCCTGCTGTCATTTTTTGTCTTAATTTCAAGCCATTTCTGTTCCCAGATAAGTTAGCAGCTATCGAAGCTGTTTATACGGAAACTGAGCTGGCCAGGGCACTGCGTGGGTTGCAGCTCACAGCTCAGGGAAGGACCTACTGCTGGTATCGAAAGGTTCTGGACCCTACTCCATGATGGCTCTCCCTGGGGTCCCGAGTGCATGGCAGTCAGAACAAGGACAGACATGCCAGGTGTTCCTGCTGCTTGCCTTGCTGTGAGCCAAAACTGTCATAGCAAAGGAGAGGGCTTGGCTGAAACTAAATATATGAAAAACACCTCAAGGAAACTTGCTTTTTAATAAGCTAGTGAAAACACACACACACACACACACACACACACACACACACACCAGTTTTGCTTTGACTCAGACACTTCATCGACTCCTGGCCAACCATGATCCCGTGTAGGGCTTGTCTTCTAAGCTTTCTGTCACTGTGGCTTGGACCTAAGGTCTTGTGCATATTAGGTGGCTGTCCTACCTCTGAGCTGCATCTCCTCTCTCTGTTACACAAGGTGAGTTCTTTCCTCAGAGCACTCAGTTTGGTCCTTTGTCCCTCTTCCTACTCTCCCTTTTTGTTTGCTTTTTCTACAGCATCTTGCTATGTAGTCCAAGCTGGCTTGGAACTCGCTATGTACCCGAGGCTGGGTCTGAACTGTTGACCTGCCTCCACCTCCCAAGGGTTGGGACTGCATGTGTGCTGCCACTCTCTGTTAACACTTAGCTTAGGAAGGCAGCTAAACAGCTTCCCAGAGTAGCACATGAGATTCTCACTGCCCTCCCGGCATTGGCTACAACGCGACACTTGATTGGCTAATATATTATTCTCTTCATAGTCTCAAATGCCATACTTTCTACAATTCCGCAAGGTAAGTTTTATTCTTCGACAGGGCCAATGGCAGAGTATGAAAGACATTTAATTTTGTATGGCCATGGTAACAACATTCACCACGGCGCATGGCAGTATTTGCCGACACCGTATCAGACCTTGTGGCTGGTGTTTCCCACGGGAGTGGTTTCACAGCAATGTTGTGGTGAAGTGTCAGCTGTCCTCACTCTTCACGAGTGGGTTTGTCAGCTGTCCACCGTCTCTTAACCATGAGGGACAGGAAGTGACTGACCTCAGAGCCCACGCACAACTCTCCCTCCATCACACTCCTTACGTATGTGGTGAGCAGAAGAGGCACAGGCTGGACTCCCATCCCTGAAATCTAAAACAAAAGTAATTTCATGGATACTTCCCCAAGGCAACTCAACCCTCAACTGGGAATTTGATGGAGGAAGGTCATTGGCTAATAAAGAAACTGCCTTGGCTCATTTGATAGGCCAGCCTTTAGGTGGGTGGAGTAGACAGAATAGAATGCTGGGAAGAAGGGAAGTGAGGTCAGATACGCCTTAGCTCTGCTTTCTGGGGCAGACATGATGAAGCCCTGACTCAGGATGGACGTAGGCTAGAATCTTCCTGGTAAGTGTACCTTGGTGCTACACACATTAATAGAAATGGGCCAGGCAGTGTTTAAATGAATACAGTTTGTGTGTTGTTATTTCGGGGTATAAGCTAGCCAGGCGGCTGGGAGCAGGGCGGCAGGAATGCAACCTGCAGCTCCTTCAACAGGAATTTTAATGCCCCACCAGGCACACAAGGAAGCTCACAGATCTGCCAGGGACAAAGAGGGAAGAGAGTGGAAGGTTCGTCCAGTTCTTATCCGGGGTCCTTGGCCTCTGAGTGGCAGCCTGAGTGGCTGAAGATGAAAGTCCGAGGGGCACGGAAGTCTTCAGGCTTTCTGAGAGAAAGATGCGACCCATTAAAGAGCAAATGCTAACTGCGGTTCTTTGAGCACTTTACCCCAAGCATGCCAGAAAATTACGTGACAGCTGCTTAGAGACCATCTAAAAAAGAAACTTATAGGTAATCAAGAAAATGATATTATTTGTGTGTTTATAAAATATTTTTCAAGGTTCTATACATTAACAAATTAGTATTTAAGTGATAGGTCAAAGTTTCCACTCATACACGTGACTGGGATATTTGGAAAGAGAAGGGAAGAAGCTTAAATAGGCATCCAGAAAGAAAGCTGAACTCTCAGATGGAATTGTCCTGAACAGAGATAGGTCATTTAAGGACCAGCAGGTGTGTTCCAAAGAGGAAAACACCAGGAGCCGCATAGAAAGGAAATACACTGGAACCAAGAAGGGGCTAGAGAAGGGTCTGTGGCTAGGAGAACTTGCTGCTCTTGCAGAGGACGTAAGTTATGTTCCCCCCAGCTCACAACCACTTATCACTTTTGTTCTTCTGGCTTTCACAAACACCACCATAAACACACACACACACACACACACACACACACACACAGTAAAATAAGAGCGAAAATGAAGAAGAAAAATGTAGGCAACTTCATCAAGGCGGAGGTGGTAGAGGAGTATGCATTTGTGGCCCAAGATACGGGACATAGCTTATAGAAGGATAAGTCTCAAAATAAATTTCTTTGTGTCCTGTTGGCTATTACTCCACATTGAAGGAAAGAAATCAGAGAGTTCTAAGCTTTTTTTGTAGGAGTTTTCTTACAAGCTTGTTATACCATCTCCTGAAGAACACAAAAGGGTTGCAGACGTCTTTGCATGCAGATTCTGGTTACTGGGAAAACGTATTTCAACTGTGAGGTATTCTACATTTGTGATAAAATTGAAAGGGACTGAAAGCCCTGGGTATCAAATGTTGCATTCCAGTGTTGTTAAGTACTGTTTCTTGCAGAATTATACAACTAAACCAGCAATTGTTCCCTGGCCTTGGGAAAAGGTTGACCAGAAGGAGCTCTTCCGATCAGACGTCGGCTCCCTGGAGGGATGGCTATCTTTGGAGATGGGTGGGTGGCTAGTGCACGAAGATCTGTCTGTGGAAGGAGTCTTCTCAAAGTCTATAGCCTCTTCCATGCATTCTTCCATTTTTGCTTCTGGCAAGCCCTCAATTCCACATTATGGTCAAGGAGACTTTCCTCTAAACAAACCTTCTGATTAAAGACATTGTATCTATAAGATAAAATTTAATTGTGCATATCAGAGTTTTGAACTAATTAGCATTTATGGTGCACATCAAAGGTAGGTCATGGCTCTCATTTTAGCTGATGTAGGAAAGAAAAGACTTTCTGATGGAAGGGTCTCCATTAGCAACAAAGATTTCTTGTGTGCTGCTGATTCCTTGGGTGACTGGGGATCTTTTCAGAGAACAGTCCAGCAGAGAGAGTGAGAGAGAAGAGGGGGAGATGGATAGATGATAGGTAGAGATTGCATAATGGGCTCAAAGAAGAGGCACACCTTAAAAACTCATGAGAGAGGAAGATGCCGGAGGAAAATGAGTGAAACAGGATGAGTGGGGAAGAATAATGACCCGTTATCTCAAGGACAGTCAGTGTTTAGCAGAGGAGATGGACTGTCCACAGAGCGGGTCCTGCCATGGAGACACAACTGCGCTCAGTTCCATCCATTGGAAAGCCATGTCAATCACTCCTGTCCCACTGCTCATGCAACACCTACTGTATGTGAGACCACTGTATCCCAGCCTGCTCCCACCTTCACACTTGGCTTCACTTTGACAGGTCAACTCCCTTGCCCGTTTTAGCTGGTTCCCACCAACCCAGCCAGAGCTAGGCTCCACAGTCCTCCCCCATTCCCATCTGTATTCTGTTCCTTGCTTCTCTTCTGTCCTCAGCCCTGGGTCATGCTCTTAGTCTTTTCCCCTTGAACTCTTTGCACTCAAGGATTAATCTCCAGAGATAATTTAATCCATTTTTTCCCCCAACAAATCCAAAGAATTCAGGGATTTTCATAGACTACTAAATAAAGCTTAAATCTTCAGCAATCCATCCAAGCCCCAAGTAGCCTGTTCCTTTCCTTCAAAATCCAACCTAAGTACCTGCTCAGGCTTGGTTTCCTGCACTCTTCCGAGTACCACAGAGGACAACCGAGTGTCTTTCATAAGGTCTGCCTCACTTCTTTGTTCTTGCTGTCCTTCCTTTTCATCTCCCCTGTATCTTGCATGCTAGTATGGCGTTTCGTCGCTGCGTTAGAAATCCTAAGACAAGTACCTTGTGGATCTAGAGACAAGAAGTATGAATTGGTGTTTCTGGTCTAAAACCAGGGGTTCACAGTGTGTTCCTTTCTGTAGTCTGTAGGGAAGAATCTATTCGTTGGCCTTTTCTGCTTCAAGGCTGCCTACATTCCTTGACCCTTTCTCCATCTTCAAAACCAGTAATGGCATTTGAATACGTCAAGCTGAACAACTGCACTTAGAAGGGCCCTTGTACATTCACTGAGCACTGTGGGGCATTCAAGATTACATATTACATACACACACATCTATCTATCTATCTATCTATCTATCTATCTATCTATCTATCTATCTAATATATATATATATATATATATATATACACACACACACATTGACACACACAGAGACACAGATAGACAGACAGATAGACACTCACCTACACACATACACTCTTACTATATTCCACAAGTTGGCTTCAAACTTCTTGGATCAAGTGTTTCCAGCACACTCACCTTAACCTCTACTTTAACTAGCTACCTTAATTTTATCTGCAGCTTTAAGTGTTCATTGCCATGTAGGTAACATATTGCAAGTTCTGGTATTGTGGACATCTTTGGGGAATTTGGAAGATAGCCTTTTCTATCAATCACAGGATCATTCTATATACTTTTCCTACTTTATATCCATCTGTCAACATGAAGAATATAGTTTTTTCTATCAACCACTGGCTCATCCTATATACTTTTCCTATTTTATACCCATCTGTCAATATGAAAAGATAGGCATTTATTTTTTAATACATGACTTTTAGAAGTCTAATCTACCATGCAACACTCCATCTCTCTGCAGTGCTGTAGGTGGAGGTCAAGCTTTTGCACATGTTATACAGGTATTCTACCATTGAGCTATGCCATCGGTCCCAAATGTTGCTTTTAATAAGTAATTTATTCTGTATGTCTTCAATAGAAGTCCATTGAAAACCCTCACTGTTTCTGATGGTTTCAGAGTATTCCATGGGCTAAATGTGTCATTGTTGAAGTCATCGGACATGGAGAAATCAAGTAGGTACGACCAGGAAGCTTCCTCCATGTTGGCTAGCTTTCATAAGCTATGGAAGCTGATGTGCATGCTTGTGGGGGCATAAATCCCCTAAGAGTCTCACCCAGATGTGATCCCTGTGAGTTATTTCACTGTCAACAAGACAAGAGATGCTCATGGTGCAATAGTGGCACAAGTATTAGAGGGGCAACCAACTGCTTTCTGATTGGAGTTAAAGCATATTCCAGGGGAAGAAACACATACCTGGTACTACAAATCTGGCAAAGGACCCATGGCTGGGATCTCATAGGCTCCAGGGGTAATACTAGTATTTAGCTAAATGGATGTAGTATTTAAACTCCCCTCTAAATTTTTATCTATATGCTCACAAAGGGATGGTGTAAGTTTTACATTTTATCAGATAAGTCTTTTTGTTCAGTGAATAGCAGTTAATGAAGAAACTCACAACTGGTCAAGGCCTAGAGAATAAGTGTCGGTGGAGTGGTCAGCCACAAATGGACACTGATCCTACCATCCTTGTCCACCCACAGGCTCAGAGCCATTGCAGAAAGGGGGCAGACATGTTTTCAGAGCTAGAGTCAGGAAGGGCCAGATCAAATGTCTTCTTGATGCAACAAGACCCTGTGATCATAAACTCACAGCAGCCGTGGCTATACCACAAGACAGACAAGACCAATTCCACCATAGAGGAGGGAGGGGCTCATAAACCTCTACTGCTAACTGAGGAGCTATGGGTAGTAGTGGACAGTTTCTGCAGGAGAGACAATTCTCTAAAGTGTGTGGTCCCTGGTAGGCCAACCACACTCCAGGGATGAACAGGGTGGGAAGGAGAGAAATCAGACTGCATGCTGTCTATGTATGAAGATATCAGACTACATGCTGTCTATGTATGAAGATATCAGACTACATTCTGTCCATGTATGAAGATGCCAAAGAACAAATGCGATCCAAAGGAATGGAAAGACAACAGACAGATGGATGAAAGAGTTTTACAACCATATAACTGATAAAAAACTTGTGTCTTGGGGCTGGAGAAACGTCCCAGTGGTTAAGCGCACATACTGCTTGTGTTCCGGCTTCTATGTTGGAGAGCTCACAACTGCCTGTAACCCTTATTGAAGAGAGGAGCCAGTTAAGGGAGAAACACCAGCTCCTGAAGCACAACGTGCCACTGGGCTGTGCCCTGGGTTCCTGAAGGCAGCTTGCTGCCTGATTTTAGGCACCTGAATGGGACATGCTGCCTGGACGATTTCCTCTCGCGTTCCCCCAGTTGTGCTCCCCCTACTCCCCAGATAGAAACAAGCAGAAGCCAGTGGGCATACAACCCTATCCTGGGAAATCCCTTTGGGTTTCTCTGCTGATGGCCAGTACCAATGGTGGCAAGCTGGGCTGTTCGCATATCTTGCTATTGTGAGCATGGGATGAAAACATGGTGGGACAGAGGGACTGAGTTCTGGTGTGCAAGGCACAGTGAGTTGACCATGGCTCACAATAACCGACTACATATTGTATGTCATTCTAGAACAGAGGAAATGATAGAGACGACATGCTAATTACCGCCATTTGACCCCTATGCCTATGTGTTGCATGCATTCATTATTACCAAATCGAACCCTATTAATATGCAATTACTACATGTCAGTTAAAAAACCTTAGTCTCCATTTTTTCTCCTCCTTCCGTCTGTCCCTCCCTCCCTCCGTCCCTCCCTCCCTTCCTTTCTTTCTCTCAAGCAGCTACAGTCCTGGGAGACATTTGAGACTGCTTTATGTTTCTTTGAAAAATCTATTTTTATTCGTATGTTCAGGTGCCCAAATGATGAAGTCTCTCTCTCTCCCAATCAATGACAACCCACCCACAATGTCAGAGTGTTCCCTGCTTTGGCTTCTTAATGACAGGCCAGACTCCTGCCCAGCTCTGTCGCCTGCAAGGCTCTGCAGGGTGCCCACACCAAGCTGTTCCTGAGGGAAGGAGCCCTTTAGGAAAGACTGGTGTGCTCTGGTGCACCAGGCAAGAGCCTTGGTTTGGAGTGCTGACAATGACTGATTTTGCTAAAATGTGTATTGAGAGCCTCTAGTGCACTACCAGAGAACAAAGCTGATAGAACAGTATTGTGTTCTGATCACTTTCAGTGTAGATTTTAGCTGCTCTCGCCATAGAGAGGGTGGACACGCTAACCTGCCTCACTATGGTAACCACCGTACCATCTGTATTTGCCTCAGAACATCATGTTGTAACCCCAAGGTACACACAATGTGATGAATTTTTAAATGCACATCATGAAATTAGAAACAAGGCGCTGAGAAGGTAGCTCAGTTGGCAGAGTGCTTGCCTGGCAAGCACAAAGCCTGGAGCTCCATCTCTAACACCACGTGAACTGGGTATGGAGGCACAGGCAGGAGGATTAGGACTTCAAGGTCACCCTTGGCTACTGTAGTGAGTTCCAGTCAGCCTGGGCTACTTAAGGCACTGCTTCAAAAAGAAAGTCATAAACGAGGCGCAGGAGTTGGTGAAACCCACGGGGGCTGCACACAATGCTGCTCTTGCCCCCATGCTCACCCAGCACATTCTTTGGCAGCCACTGGCTCAACTATTGCTTGCCTGTGCTCTACTTCTGTGAACAGGCCCCTTCTGAATTTATGGGCAGAAATTCTACTTAAAACAAAATCTACACTACTTTATGGGCTGATCAGTGCTGAGTGCGTCCTTTCTCCCAGTCTTATGTCTGTACTATTCTCCTCCTGACAGAAACAATACCAAACCAGAGTTGTACTACCTTACTGTTGCTGCGGCCATGATACCATGAATTCAGAGGCTTACAACAGCCACAGTGAATTCTCATTCCTGAAGTTGCAAGTTTGAAATGGGTCTTTTGGGTTATCCCTCCCGGATAATCTGTTTCCTCACCTTTGGAGAGGCAGCCTGTGTTCCTTGGTTGCAGAGCCATCCTCTTTCTTCAAAGTTGGCCACTCAGCATCTCCAATCCTTCCTTTTCTCTCTGGCCTCTGCTTGCTTTTTTTTTTTTTTTTTCTGATTCAGATGCACCTGCGTCCCATTTCCTTAGATCTCTTATGACCACACCGATCCCACCTGCAACTTTAATCATGTCTGTCAAGTTCCTCCCTTTTGTCCTGTAAGGAGACACCTTCTCAGGGTCTGGGGATTAGGATGTAAACATCTTTGGTCACAGTCCACTTTCGACAGGGGCCTAGAGCTGAGTTAAGGAGAATAATCTAGGGTCGAATTTTTCCACTTGTCTCTTACTGTGTCAGAATATGTAACCACAGTTACATATTCAATACTAAAAACAAGTCATAGTCACTAAAAATAGAAACATACCCAGAAGAAATGGCAGATATGCACTGTAGTGTTCCTTCCAAGCTATAGGAAAACCAGCTGATTGTGGCTTGATAGGTTTTATGATATATGTGAGTTCTCTAATGAGGTTTGATGGCACACAAACGTCAGCTTATAAAAAAGAAGAACATGAGGGCTACAGTTTCTAGAACGTCATAGATTAAAAATACTTATTATTGTTGTTATTATCTCTGCGAGAGTATGGGAACATACAAGCCACGTGCTTGTGGAGCAGAGGACAGTGTTTAGGAGCTCTGGGGACGAAACTCAAGCCTTGGGTGGCAAGCACTTTTACCCACTGAGTCATCTTACCCACCCTTCGATTTTGTTTTGTTGTATGCGGCTGTTAAAATATCTCATGAGAAAAATGAGTAAAAAATTTACCATAAGACAGACATCAATTAGTAAGTAAATCTCTTACTGAAAACTGAAGTCTCCCTGGTGGAAAAGGCTATCAGTGGCTGCGCATGCTTGGGCCATAGATTCCTGGGTAGATTTACAGTCTTGACATGGGACCCTTTCCTAGAGTGGGCCTTAAATCCAACCAAAAAGCTACCGGTTACCCCCACGACACTCACATCACTAATGCACCAGCAGGCATATTGTGCCAAGTCGCTCATTACTGTAGCCTGCAGCATTCATAGCTGGGCAAGTCTGTTGATGATGTTTCTCCTAGCAGCCTTGGTAGCTTCTTCTAGCACCGTGAAAGCTATCCGGAAGGGAGGAAGCTTCTGTATTGGTACTAGCATGACTTTTCCATGTCCCGTGACCACAGGATGCAGTGTCTTTAAGAGGGTCTTGCCAACAAGTTCTGATTGACAATCTAGAATAATGACAATAGCCTATCTTCTTCTTTTGGGGGGTCTTCGGGACCCCTTGATTAACAACTCCAATGCATGTTCAAACATCTGTCCTGTCCTTTTTGTCTAATATCCATGCTTTCTGGGAAGAACAATTTGTGTCTCTGTAGGTTAACTCCAATTAACCTTTCTGTTTTTAGATTACACTTCTTAGGAAGCTTATGAAATAGTATGTTTCTAAATGACTTTTAAAAACACCCTTCATGCTACTTATTCCTCACCATCCGACATCTGTCCTACCTTGACATCCTCTTCCCACTCCAAACCTTCCCCTCATCTTCCCCTCCCCCTGAATATCGCCTGTGATCTACAATCCTTCTCCCTTAAGCACCCCCCCAACAATGATACCTTTCTTCCTTCCTGGCTTTAGCACACACACTCTGAATTGAACACTCAACTCTGAATATTTGAAGTTGAATCTTACATACGAGAGAGAACATTTAACATCTGTCTTTCTGGGACTATTACTGCGCTGTCTGGCCTTGTGCCAATTTAGCCCAGGCTGGAGTGATTTGGGAAGAGGAAACCCCACTGGTGAAGATGCTCCCACCAGGCTGGCCTGTGGACAAGCCTGTGATGCATTGTCTTAGTTGGTAATTGACAGGGAAGGGCCCGGTCCATTGTGGGTGGTGCCATCCTTGCATGTGGTCCTGCGGTGTGTAGAAAGCAGACTGAGCAAAGTTCCAGGAGCAAGCTGGTGAGCAGCACTCCTCCATGGCCTCTGCATCAGCTCCTGTTTTCAAGTTCCTGCCTGGAGTTCCTGCCTTGGCTTCTCTAGGTGCAAGGTGAAATAAGACACTCGCTAACAAACCCAAGCCAGACATGACTTAGTAAATCCCTTCCTGAAAACAGAATCCCCGTGAAAAAGGTCTTCAGAGGCTGTGCATTCTTGGGCTTAGACTTAGACAGGGAAGCCACCAACTGTGAGTCTGTGATTCTACTCAGGAAATCTCAGTGTTTGGGCAATCACCTGCCATCCTAGGTAAAGACATGAGTCCATCACTGAACAAAGACTCGTTTTAAATCTGAGCGAGGGCGAAGGGATCTCAGGTTGACTGAGTCTGCTGTGAGCCATGTGGTTGCCACGCACCTCACGGTGCATGAGGTTTGTGAGTTCGATGATTTCTTGCCCAGTTATGAAAACATGACTTTCTTGAGGAACTCTGACTTGTCACCCAAGGCCAAAGAGCAAAGGAAAAGAATTGTTCAGCAATGGGGAAAGGAACTTATAATGAGACTAGATGGGGTGTACTGTGAATTTCCCTGTTGCGGGAGGTCCTTCCGCGCCTCCAACCAATAGCTGCTGAGATACCAGCCCATTGGGGCGTGGTCTCTCTCCCTTTAAAAAAGCGGCTACTTCCCTCCGCTATCTTCTTCACTTCCTGCTCTGCCGGCGACTAGACTCCCTTCCTGGTTGTGCAGAGGGCTGTTGTCTGGGACGGTGATCTGAAAGTTTTTTCCCCTTTAAATAAATACCACCCTATTAATCATAATTCCAAACTGGTGTGGCATTGTTTGTGACTTACACCTTCATTTCTCCATGACTATGAACGAGGAGGGCAGAATGAACATCGGGAATTCTGAGGATAAAAGGGAGAATAGGCAAGTTCTTTTCTTCATTAAACTTAATCTAAGCTCAGGAAAATTCTAATCAAAATATGAATACCACACAGTGGATATATGATCTTTTTTGGCATAGGTGTATTATTACATCAAACTAAACAGGAGGAAGCTGGGCATGGCAGTGTAGACCTGTAGTCTCAGCACTCAGGAGGCAGAAGCAGAACGACCTCTCTAAGTTCAAGGCCTGCCAAATCTAGACCAGCCCAGTCTACAAAGCAAGTTCCAGGCCTGCCAAGGTTACACTGTAAGGCCCTGTCTCAAAACAACAACAACAAAAAGTAAATAAGAAGAAAAAGAGCTTATATTTAAGATTTTATGAGGTTGATATTATTTATTTAACTCTGAATCATATTAATATAATATTACTACAAAACAAATGGGATGTCACCATTTTCTTAATGTTTTTTCTTTCAAATTTTGGTGGATTTTTATTTTTTTAAAGAAATGACTAGCAACCCACTCCAAGTTTGGGGTTTCTTTTGATCCTAAACTTCTCCCAGACACAGGCCACCCTGGAAGGGACTGAGGCAGCTCATAGATGCATGGGTTCCCAAGCTGCTCCCCCCTTTCCCAGCTCATGGGTTTCATCTGAGACACAAAAGTTGAGCAAGGAACAGGTCCTCAGGTCCCTGTCCAATTTCCATCTTGAAATGTTGTCATTTCAGGCACCTTTCTGTTTCTGTGCATGTATATATGTGTGTGTGTGTGTGTGTATGTTTACACATGTGCATGTATGTGGATGCCCATCCACAAGTGTGTAGAGGCTTGGCAATAACATTGGATATCTTCTTTTTTCTAATTTATTTATAGAGCCAGGGCCTTGAAATAAATGAGGAACTCTCTGATTCCTGCTAGTTCAGCTTGCCCCGAGGATCTCCTATTTCTGCCTCTTCAGTATCCGGATTACAGGTGACTGCCATTCCTGCCCAGCTCTTACATGGGTTCTGGAGATCCAAACTTGGTCCCTCATACTTAGCCATCTTCCCCGCCCGGGAAGGAACTTTTAAAAGATGATAACAGATGACTCTAAAACACAGTGGAGGCTCAGTGTTTTTGTTTCACCCGCCCTGCTTAGTCTTTTCAGATCCTGATGACGGGGAGGGTAAGTGATCGTTAACCTGCCCTCCCTTCAGAGATGGAGACAAAGGGAGCAAGTTATTTCTATCGCACAAGCACAGGCAAGTCTGTAAAATACCAAAACCCGTTTCTACCGCACAACACCCCTTGTGGATGGCAAACGACTATGATTAGGTTCATTTGGCAAATGAGAAAATTTGCTCTTTGAGTTAAGTGGCTTTTCAAGGTCATTACACTTTGGCAGAAGTCTCTGACACTCGGCTTTGTGTATCAGAAGCAATCCTCACGAGGCTGGGTATGGCAGTCCCGACTCTGTCATTCGAGAATGACCTTAGGATTCAGTCATCGTAAAGGATGGTAACTGTGCCCTCATAAACAGATGGTGAGATGGTTATGAATCAATGTTAAGGACAAATAATCAGAACACAAAATTGTAAGTTCTTTGCTACTGGGACAACCTAACATTGTAAAGCAGTGGCCCAAACACTGGAAAGTTGTGGAGAAAAATACAGATGTGATTCTCAGCCTAGCCCAACTTTTCCTTTACTAGAAAGAGTGACATCAGAAAGATAGTGATGACTCGATGTGGATGCTCAGTCACAAGACCCTCTAAGAGGCGTTGATGATGTCGAGTTTATTACAGATATATCAGTGGTCACAACTGGCAGACATTATTAGCCTATTGACATAGCTAGCAGATAGCAACTGAGACGTGGGAACAGGGAAAAGCCTGGCAGAGTGAAGATCCCCATTTGGACGACTTCTACACTGAGGTCTGATGACTCACTCAGACGGAGTAAGAAGCGTCTAAAAGATGTGCCGATCAGGTAGAAGACCAGATCTGAAGAGGTGGATTTGAGGGCCAGAGACAAGCAGATGACAGATGAACCTGCGAGGTGCAGATGGTGCTGCCCAAGGAGAGATTATTGACTAAGAAAGACTGAGGTGGGAACAACATGGCCCATCAGTGACTGAAGGGACAGTGAGAGAAGATAGTGTCTGAGAGATGCTGAGAAAAGGCAGTCAAGAGAGGAAATGGATCTGTACCATGTAGGTCAACAGAATAGTTTAAGACGATAGGATCAGTTTAAAACATGACAGAAATAAATATGTGTATAAAGAAAGACATCAGAAACATCCCTTGGCTGTGGCATTTGTGAAGAGTGACAGGGATCAAAGAGTTAATGAGAAATGAAAAGAGATGCTGGTGACACACACACACACACACACACACACACACACACACACACCAGGCTTAAACTAATTAAAACTAAGCAACAATAAAAAAGAAATACTAGAATTTAGTAACTGGCTACTAGCAATGACAATCTTACACTGCAAAAGCAATGCTTGGGAAATATTGGGAGCTGTGTCTCTGGTACACAAGTTATTCCAGAATCTAAGAAAATTAGTTTAAATGTGGCACATGCTTGTGGGTTAGCTCTTCATGGTTTTGAAATATCAGTGAAGTTCTCTCAGCTTTTAGTTTGCAAAGTTTCTTTTTGAAGGACACATTAGGATAAGCAAGAATTTAATTCTTGTCTCTGAAAAGATTTTAGAATGAATTACCTTCTCTTTGTGTAGTGATATTTCAACTGTATTTTTAATAAATAAAGCTTGCCTGAAGATCAGAGAGTACAACAGCCCCATTGGTCAGCCTGGTCAGACCAGGCAGTGTTGACACATACCTTTAATCCCAGTAACCACAATAGTTTGCCATAGGAACCAGGCGGTAGTGGTGCACGCCTTTAATCCCAACACTAGAGAGGAATATAAGACGGGATGAGACAGCTCTCAGACGCAGTCTCATTCTGAGGATTCCTGGAGGCAGGATTGCCATTTTGGACTGAGGTAGAGGTAACAGCCAGTGGGAGGTTGTTTTGCTTTCTGATCTTCAAGTTGAACCCCAATATCAATCTCTGGGTTTTTATTAATCACGCTACATATTTGTTTAGCTGTAAAACGACTGTTTGAATGGAGGACTGGGCCACATCTTGGTATGGATAGTTTCGAAGTCCCCCTCTGCCTTCCTCTCCTCTGCCCTTTTCTTTGTCCTTCTTTCTCTTCACTTTCCTCCCTTCCCTCGCGTCCCCCCCTTTTTGTGACAGGCTCTCACTATGTATCTCAGGTTGGCCTCGACCTCACAATCCTCTAGCCTCAGCTTTTGGAGTTCAGTCTGTGAGTATGCACCCCACTCTCGGCTGCTTTGTTTCTTCAATCTATAAACTGAGGAATTTGGGGTTCCCTGTGGTGTCCATTATCTGATTTACCAAGGCACATTGATTCCACAGAAAGAGGAGTGCTGCTTGTTTGCTGTTCCGTGTGGTGTGTCCTCGACAGAGGTCATGGAGAGGAGTGTTTGGATCCCGATGCCACTTTTTCGCAGAAGGAAGTGGGGAGGGAGGTTCCTCTGAAGGAGTCATGGAGAAGGACCGCTCACATCATCAGTACTCAACACAGGGGACTGGTGGGTTTGTGGTCTTCTCGAAGGACTGAACTCACTTTTAGCTCAAGCTAACTCAATGCCACTTCACAGACAAACACTGACGTTCCTTTTGCTTCATTAAAGCAAAGGTACCAACCAGGTCCCTGCATATGTGGTGTCTGCCTCTTAGAAATGACAGACTCAATTAGTGAAGGGTCATCTCAGCTGTGCACCATGGGCATGGCTTCTGGGCCGAGGCAATAAAGACCTGTCAACTTTGATGATGTTCCTGAGAACAGGGGGAACAGGAGACAGTTCCTCAGGATATGAAAAATGGAATCAACCAGAAAAGAAGGTGAAGAAACTGTAATAACCCACTCAACACATGCCTTGTCCTACACAACTTTTTAAAGTCCGATATAATTACTAATCCAATTGGCTCAATAGCAGAATCCAACATTGAAGAGAAAGGAGAGGAGAATAGCATTTCTTCCCATAATATCTTGCACATATGTTATCACAGTGGGTCATAATACTCAGAGTGGCTTATGGGAAAATGAACTCTAGATTCATACAATTGGCTTGAATACAGGGCTGCAAACGTGTGTGTGTGTGTGTGTGTGAGAGAGAGAGAGAGAGAGATAGAGAGAGAGAATTCTCATTCACACAAAACAGAGTTCAATCCCAAGAACTGACATTAAAAAAAAAAAAAAGCCAGGTGTGTTGGCCTGCATGTGATCCCAGTGCTGGGGATCCTTCAGGCTCACTGGTCAGGCAACTCACCTACAAGTTCTAGGACAATCAGAGAGCCTGCCTCAAAGAACAAGGTGGATAGGACCTGACGGAGTGGCACCTGAGGTTGACTTCTGACCTCCACAACCATGTACACGTGTGCATACATGTCCTCCTGCACACTCCCGCATGAACATACATTCATGAACGTATGCACACACACACACACACACACACACACACACACACACACACACTAAAAAGCTACAAATGCAAATGGGAAATCATTTATTATATCGAAAAGAAAGTCACATTCAATCCCTATCTGTTTGCCATCTGCACACTAAAGCTCTTCACCTGGAGCTGGACATAATAACACACCAGTATCATATCCTAGGAGCCCTCAGAACTGGTTGGCCCTGAACAATTATGGGGTAGCAACCTTCATGAATGCTGGAGGCTAGATACTCTCCTTTGAGGTCCCACTGGTTTCCCTCATGGGTTCATGCCCAGTACCACAGCCTTTCCCCCCTTTTTTTCAACCCCTTTGGCCCTGGAGACAGGGTCTTGGAATTCTATACAAGGGTTCTGACCATGTCCACAGTGGACAAGAAGGAACCGGATAGTTTAGCTAACTGGACAGCCCGTCTCACCACTGCCCTGATGAGAGTTCAGACTGAGCCTCAGTTGGCTGAACTGTTGGGATGATATACTGGGTTGAGTTTATATAGCTCTCTAATTCTCTTGGTCTTGTCTGACCCCTTGGCTTAGATACTTGCATGGTATCCTGAACTGAGAGCAGCCTTGGGGTGGCTCCAGTTATACAGTCTACCCCTGTTGTCTTCCTCCCCTGGGCACTGAGTGTTTCTCAGCTTTCCTAAGGATGGGGGCTACACTTGATCCAGCCCCAAGAAAGCTTGTGGGCCCACAGGAGCTTCCTGTTTGGGTTCCCGAGGAAGTGTGGTGCAGTTAGCACTCTGGGTATTAAGTTTGGCCAGTGCAGATAGATGTCTGGAAGTAACCAGCATGTGGGTTTCTAGTCCTTTCTCTGATAGACAGTTAGGCCTGCACTAGCTCCATGTGGCCCACTCAAAGGAGTTGCATGTAATCAGACAGCTAGCTATGCTTGCCCCCAACACTTCGGTCAGCCTGGTAATGGCCCACCGTCTATTTGCCGTGTCTAGTCCCCAATCCTGCTTAGCCCTTCTTGAGAAGAACATGGAGGACTGTAGGAAGATAAGGCCTACAAGGCTGAGAGATGAGCCAACCCCAATTCTGCCTGAGGGCCTAGCAACAGGCACTGTCAGAGGTCCTGATGGTGCCTAGCCAATGAGGG
Source organism: Microtus agrestis (assembly GCA_902806775.1). Classification (NCBI taxonomy): domain Eukaryota; kingdom Metazoa; phylum Chordata; class Mammalia; order Rodentia; family Cricetidae; genus Microtus; species Microtus agrestis. Next base: position 1,075,908 of record CADCXT010002121.1, read on the forward strand.
GCAACCACGCAATGTCAACGTATCAAATATAAGGCTCTCCCCATTGCTGAATAAAGGAGCCTGCTGTTTGCAGTTACCCGACTCCTGGTGTCTATGCCGTTGGTGCTGTGCCTTCTCACCTCCTTCCTCAGCAACAGAGGACTCAGTTTCTGCTCACTGTCTGGGGCCTGGGCTATGGCAGACACTGGGATTCACAGGGAACGGTGCCCTGGCACGAGGGAGGTCCATCACAGGCAGGCTAGCCTAAGGTGGGTCTGCCTATACACAGACTCCACTCTGGTCCTTGCTGGTCTGCTGCTGACATCCAAGCCCAACTCATAACTGACTTATGGTGAAAAATGGATGGATTCTTGGACATTTTGGTCATTAATTTATGTGGTCTGGGACTGGGCCAAAGGAGAGAAGTTTTGGCTTAATAGCTCTACTATCTGGCAATCCCAATTAGCTTAGGTGCTCAGGTCCGGTAGGGTGGACACTACTTGATACCCATTCTAGAACAGAAGTGTCATATGGCAGAGGTAGCTGACTGCATCCTTTCAAGTCCCAGAACAGAGTGTGGTACCCAGAACATCCTCAGCACTCGATGGACACTTGGATGATCATGATGCCATGTACACACAAGCACTTCCTCTGTAACTAGACAGGTTCCTTCTCTTCTTTGCTAGGCGGGGTTTGCTTGGCCTGGTCCCAGACCATTCATCAGACTGGTTCACCATCACATCCCTTAGGTGGCAGTATTTCTACATTTAATCTTTTCCAAACTGCCATGAACCAATGGTGATGGCAGACAAGATACCTGTCACCTGGGACCTAGCATAAATAAGAGAACATGAATGTAGGTGGACAGCGTACATGACCGGGCTACATGCTCAACGTTCACGTTAATATTAGGCAGCGATTCTTTTTTTTATCTTTCTGACTTTGGAATTTGAAGTGCCAAAAAAAAAAAAAAAAGAAAAAAATCTTGCTTCTGATAGCTTGTTGAACATGCCTTCCTCTGATAAGTAGCGTGGAGCTAGTTTGGGTTGGGAATAACTGCAAGTCTCCTGCTTCACAATTCTTTCTCAGGCAAGTGTAAGTTCCTCCGTGTGCAAAGGAATCTTCCAGGAGTTGAGGTTTTTGGAGGGCACAGGAAAGGTAGACAGAAAAGAGACTGGGGTGTTCCAACATCCTCCTTCCCCTACCAGCTCACACAAAGCAAAGGCTTGGCCAGCTACCTCCAGAGGGTAGACTGAAGAAATTGGCCAATTACCCAGAAGACTGTGTGGCTGTGGGAGTCAGACCAGGTACCTAGGAGCAAGGAGATGCTGTGGATTCTCAGTGTAGGATACCGCTGACTTTCGACAGATGATGAGGGATACGTGAGTCGCTGGTGTCCCCTCCATCACCATCGCCTCTGGCTTCTGTCTGGCTCCTGTGTTAGTCTCCCACTGTGACACTCATACCTTCATTCCCCTGCTGCTGTGTCTTAGAGGTTGTAGAATATATCGCTGAAACTCATTTATTGTGGAAGGGGAAATCCATTTCAGCCACTTTCCCTTGTGGGTTGACCACTTATTTCCAACGCAGCATGGCCCCAGTATTTGGTGTGTATACATAACGCATTCTGGCAAGCAAAAACGAGGGTCATGGGGCCACTTAACTAATGCCGGAAGAGATAAGAAACCTGGATGCTACGAAAAGTCAGGAAAAAGCTTGGCTTGAAATAGAAAAGGGGATTCTCATATCTCCTTTCTCTCTTCTCTCTTTCCTTTGTCCTTTTGAGTATTAATTGTCAAAAACATTTTCTGATACTCGAAGGTAGCTTGGAGCGCTGCTATCAGGTAAAATAAATCTGATGAGGGGGTTTTCTTATTGGGGGCTAAGGTAGACACATTAAATAAAGAGCATTTTCTTCATTTTGTTCACCCGTTTTCTTATTGTTTTCTGGCTTGCAGGATACAAACCACCCCAGTGAAACACGAATGTTCTTTTTTCCACATAACAGCCAAAACCCACACACTGAAACTCAGGATCTTTCCATGGTATCTCATTGGCATCTGACAGCACTGCACAACTGAACTGTGGGATGCACAGACCCATAGGAGCTGGTCATTCAGGGGAGCTAGTCAAAGGCTTTACAGGACAAGGGAACAAAGAATCATCAGCTCCCAGTCGGTTCTTGCCAAGGGAAGCCAGGTTTCCCCAGCAACCGCAGGCAAACATCACTGATTCTGGCTGTGACATTGCACCTCTGTGTCTGTCTAAAGCTGCCAGGCAGTGACAGGGGGAGAAAAATTAATTCGTTATGAAGATGGGCACAGCACTGAGAACCCTAGACCTAAGGGTGTCTGGAAAAAAATCTTTCATACCAAATATCTAGAGGAATCAACTTTCTTTTGCTCTTCTTCAAAAATCACGTCCCTTCCTTTCTTTGTACTGGCATCTAGTGTTATGAGAAATTCACTGGCTGTGGGATTACATCTGGTTCTGCTCATTATTTGAACTATATGATTAGATCTTTAATATCCCCCAAAGATCCACTTGGCAAAATCCTGGTCTCCTGCATGATGCTCCCGGGAGATGTAGAACCTTGACGGTGGGGAGGTCAATAGGGTGCACCTTTGGGGCGATAGCATCCTACCTCTTTCCTTTCTGGGGAGATAGCACCCTACCTCTGTCCTTTCCTTCTCTTAGGCTGAGCTATTTCACTGTGTGCTTTTACTGTGAGATGCCTTGAAAATGACAGGGCGAATCAAACACTAACTGGAGCCCGTGAAACTGAGCCAAATGTAAACCTTTCCTCTCTATAAATGTATTATTTATAGGCATTACAGGTATTTCCTACAGTATCAGAGAGCTGAAGAACACTTTCTATCACCAAGGAGAAAACTGTCTTACAAAAAAGAGGGTTGTTTACTGCAAGTAAGCAGCAAACGATAAACCTTTTATAATTGCAGAAAGTACACAATCACAATACACTCCTAGCATTGCATATGCAGACTGTCTTCTTATACCATGGCATTCCACGGAGAGGTAGGATTTAGGCAGCATGTTCTGTTAAGAAATCAGGAACAGAGGGGACAGTGCACTGAGTTATGGCTTATCCAAGAGATTCTAGGAGCACACATATCTTTATCACGCTACAGATCATAACTGCTGATAACAGGTCATAACTGCTGAGCCGGGAAGCTAAGCACTGAAACAGGCATAAAATGAGACCTTCTGAGTCCTCAGTGAGCCACCAAGGCACATTCCATCATCAGGGGCCACTGGTACCTGCAAAATACATTGGCCAATAATTTCTGCTTTCTGGAAGGCACCAACGCTTTTCCTTATGACAGAACATGAAGTCAGGTGCTATGGAACAAACTGTGTCCCCTCCAGTTCATATTGGAAGACCTCACATCCAAAGCGATGGATTATTGAGACGAGGCCTTTTTGGGGGGAGATGTAAGTTTAGATGAGGCCATGAGTGTGGGGCCTTTACGATGGGATTAAAGTCCTGATAAGATTGCTCAGTGCCTCCTCAGCCACTTGGTTTGTGGAGGGAGAGGTCAGCAGAAAGTCTCTCACCAACATCTGACCAGAATGGCATCTTGATCTCAGACTTTCAACCTTCCAATCTGGGAGAAAGTGAATTTCTGTTGTTTGAACTCCCTTGTCTATGGTTTCTTATTATGGAGGTCAAAGCATATGTCCAATAGCCGACTGAAGCCTAAAAACATGCACAGCAGGAGAAGAAAGCCTCCTCCTGTCTGCCTGTCAAAAGCTAGAGAGCACACAGACATCTATTCTTAGTGTTTCACCCCTTTACTGCAGAAACTGGCCAAAGGCACAGAGGATCCAGTGTGTCACAGTGTACTAGACCTCAGGATCCGAAACATGTTGGCCAATCCCCTACTTACTGAGTTCCTACCAGCACAGCAAAGACGCCAGGTTAGAGAACAGCTGGCTTCATTTGTCTGTCCATCGGTCATTGGGTTATAGGGCTTTTCAGCTATCTACTTTCATTAAGGGTTGTTTTGCATTATGTATAATTACGTGCACATCTGTGCGTCTGTGTGTGTGGTTTATTACTGTGAGCGCGGTGCTCATGGAGGCAAGAGGAGGGTGTTGGACCCACTGAGCCTGCAGTCACAGGAGGTACGAGTTGCCCACTGTGGGAGCTGGGAGCCAAATTCTGGTCCTCTGCAAGAGCAGTTAACCCCTTAACTGCCAAGTTGCCTCTCCCCACATGAAGGCTGTTTGCTTCAAGGTAAAATTTGTTCCTGGTGAACCAGGATGCGTGCGCTAGGGTGGCAATTCAACCTTCACCAGCAGGTTTAATTTTCACAAGTATTTGCACAAGGATAGGTAAAATTAGGCCAGTTTTATAGGCGAGGAAAAACCCGTGAGAAACAAAGTACCTCACAGGTGCAGAGTGGTAAGGTTCACCTGTGCACTCATGGCGGTCTTCCCCACACTCTCAGGGCGCCTTTCCTGAAGAACACTTCAGCTTGAGGTCCCCAGCGGACAGAAATTTGGATGCTACTATGAAGGGTGATGGGAGCAGAGGAGGTAGCTGACCCCTTGGGCCTTCTGCCTCAGTTTCCTCTCCTAGAAACGACTGTCAGGCCTGAGGGTGACTAGTGGACCCTAATAATAGCAGCTCTTAGCATTTCGGTGTGCCATTCCAAAAGTAGTGCCCTTTAAAAATACATAAAGAAGAGCAGAAGCCACGGTTATATGTTTAAAATATTATTTAAATTTTAATGTAGTTACCCCCAGGGCCCAGAGACTAATCACGGAGGCCAAGACAGAAGAAACTTGTCAGGCTGTTTCCACAAAGCCCATCAGCTACTTAAGATGCCGGTGGTTGCTATGGGCAACTACTTAAATAAACCCCAGGGAGGGTGAGAACAGTGGGCACTGAAGAGCACAAGGATTTAATGAATCTACCTGACTTTGGAAAAACAAAACAAAACAGCAGACATGATTTGCCACAAGGGTCGCTACTCCCTCCCTCAAATGTTATCAGGAACTCCCTCTACCCAAGATGAAGGTTTCCCTTCAATCAGGAAGAGAAATCGAGGAAGGGGTGAGGGTGGGGGTGGGGATCTTGCCTTGCAATCAGCTCAGTCCCAAGATCTACAGGAAGGAAAGAAGCTAGAAATCCTCATATTAGTTTTAAACATTTGATGAAATCTCACCAGGATTCTGAGCTTAAAAAGGAAAACTAAGCAAGGAATCCAAGGGCAATGGCCTCTCAGTTGTTTCCTGGTGGAAGGTTCTGTATGTCTACCCCCAGTGTCAGGGTCTGAGTCCAGCCCTGCCTGCGGGGAACAGAAGAGTTAGCTTTGTGATCAGCCTTCCCATGTTGATGGTTGGGAACACATCTGGCTTCATACTGCGCTTTCTGTTGTATTTTCCCTGTCTTCAGACTCAGTACTCCAAGACCATATGCTATTATGTTTATAGCTATTGCCTTTTAACTCTTACCTCCTTTCTATATGCTCATGCGAGGACTACAGCCCCGTGACAGCTTTGATATGTTATGAATGCCCCTTTCCTAAAATTAGGTTTTCCGTAATTATGGAGAAAAGTATTCCCTACAGAGGAAACCGTTTGCATAAATCATGGTACATGGACAGAGTGGAGTACCCAGAAATCATTCAGATGCACGTAGTCTGGCATTGGAGAGATGGCTCCATGGTGAAAGTCCTTGTCACAAAAGCATCACAGGTGGAGTTCAGATCCTCAGAATCCACATAAATGCTGTGTGGGTGTGGAACCTGGCTGAAACTCTAGCTTCCTTTAGAAGACAGAGACAGGGGACCCTTAGAACAAGCTGGCTAGAGAGATGAGTCATATTGATGAGATAGGGTTTGACTGGGAGACCCTACTTCAATCAGTAAGGCAGAAGAAGGATTAAGGATGATTCTTGGTATCAACCTCAGGCCCCCAGTACTCCCCACATGTATGTACCCACAAACATGCAAACATGCACACACACATGCATATCACACACATGAAAATAGAAAAAACATAGTGACCTTATAGAAAGCATATTTAAGGTATAGTTTGAAGAGAGAAGAACAAGGTGTAGACAATGTTTTTAAGGAGAGCTTAGACTCCCGTGTATATAATGTGTGCACAGTGGGAATAGAGGCACCGAGGAAAGGAGTATCATGAGTTCGGGGCCAGCCTGAGCTACGTAGCAAGACCTTGTCCCTCCCACAAAGAAAAAATATGCAATATTTATGTGCATAACATTTCTGAAAGGTCATATAAGAAACTAAGAATTGTTGCATATAGAGGGGTACTTGTGGTACATAATTCCTGGTTTCTGGGTCATGCTAGACTTCTTACTTTATTATGCCCCCATGATGGCCACCATCAGCTGATAGGACTCAGTTTTGTGAAGTGGTTCTGCTCAATGAGGTAATGCAGTGTTGAGCTTGATGAGTATGGTCAATGTTATGGCTTGGATCTTAGACATCTCCTACAGGCCCACATGTGGAGATCTGTGGCGCTGTCGGGTGGGTGGAGGGTGGCACTGGAAAGGATACTAGTGTCTTCATAACTTCTTTATCTGTGCCTTCACGTTGCCACGTGGTAAGCAGCTTTGTTCTAATGGCACAATATCTACCATGATGCTCAGTCTCACAAGCCCCAAAGCAATGGAGCCATTCAACCATGGACTAAAACCTCAGAGGCCACAGGCCCAAATAAACTTGGCCTTTTTATGCTATGTATATCAGGTAGTTTATCACAGTGATGAAAAGCTGATTGTGTTGGTTAGTTTTGATTATCAATGGATGGATCAATAAATGCCTACGGCATCAGGGAATGGAGCCTCTAGATACAGGGGATTATTGTGTGTGGTCAGGGAACGAAAGTAGAAGATATGAGTGAAACACATTAGTATATGTATGAAAATGCAATAATGAAACCCTTATGTTTAATTAACATATACTAATAAAACATTAAAAACATATCTAGGTTTATCTGAGATGGTATTTCCACAGTCAGTTAGATCAAGAGAGCTTGACTTGATTGACAAAGTCATTCACTGTCAGACTTTCATAATCTGATGGCATTATTGAAGGTGAGAAAGGAGGTCTAGTTAGAGGAAGTAGGTTAACTGTGGGTCTTGGGGATTGAACTCAGTTTCTCAGGCTTGGCGGCAAGCATCTTTACCCACTGAGCCATGACATAACCTTACTGAGTAAAGAAGGCCAATCAGTGGTTCTCAACCAGCTCTTTAATCTAAGGCCATAAAGAGATAGGTTCTAGGATAAGCCAAACTTTTAACCCAGTATCATCAACAGAGTGAGAACTTCTCAAGTATGGCCCAGGGACGACTCAGGTATGGGCGATGCCACATGCAATTGCTAACCTAGATCCATGCCAAGAGCTCTCAGCCCTTCCCTTTCTGGGAAAAAGAAGTGATCCAAAGAACTGAAGGAAGGTTCCAGGATGAAAGTCAAGAACAATGCCCAGATGGTGCAGGCAGTCCCCAGATTGCTTGGGGGGAAAAGCCCCCACGGTTCTATGAGTCACTGAGAGGAAGAAAGTTGGCACAGAAAACAGAGGGCTGGAGCTGAAGGCACAGGGCAGAGCTGGTCACTGGCTGATGAGGAGAAAACCCGTGAATCCTTTTGTTAAAGTCAGCTCTACTCCTTTTAAGAACATTGGGATCAAACAAGACCTACTGAGAATTCCGAATAGACTGTTATTTGCAATTATCAGTCTTGAAAAGAGAGCCAAGGAGGAGAAGGAAAATAGTGCTATACATCAGCATGGATGGTCAGATGCCTCTCTTGCTCTTTGGTTTATGTGGATTCCCAAAATGCTTTAAAAGTACCGAGTAGTTAGTGTGGACATTGGAGAAGACCTCTCTCCAATCCTCAAAGGACTCATTAATCCCAGAGAACCTTAGGGAATCCCCAGATAAACTAAAGGAAATATGCCAGCATTCAAAGAGGATGACAATACTAGGGATGGCTGTGTAGATATTTTTACCACGATAATGCATGCCTGACAGACTGAGTTCCCAGCCTCCAGGTGGGTTGGCAGTGCTAAGCAGGGCTGAGAGGGAAGAACTTTCAGAGAACTACAGACTCCACAGCATGGGGGAGTTGAAGAATCTGAGAGAGTACAGCCAGAAGACTTCCGGCAGAGGCTGGACGGCCGTCTACCTCAGGGATTGCAGGTTGATGCCTCTGTGTGAAACTCTTGTCCAGCCTACCAGAGGCATGCAGGGATGGTGGTGGCATAGTGACCACAATTCAGCTTCTGCTTGGGGCTATTCCTGTGCCAAAGGATGCGCAAACATTACTTGTCATCTACGCTAGGGAGAAAGAGATTATACTAGCAAAACTCACATGAAAGCTAATTACCTTCACAAATATTTGCCCTGGGAGATCTTAGGAAGAAGAAATATTGGCCATGGGAAAGTGTTTTAGTTTGAGAGAAGAAGGGAAATATTCTTCTAGCCCATTCTTTGTTATTTTAAGTATCCGAAGTCTGCACTTACTGGGACGATGGGGGAATGTGATGGCAGCTAAGCCCTCGAGAGCATCTTCCATGAGCTAAGCGCCTCACATGCACCATCTTGCACCTCCATGATTTCTAATTGTGTCCCTGAATCAGTGATCCAGACATCGAGGTATAGAAGGGCCAAGTAATTTTCCATACTATGTACTTCATAGTGACAGAGACAAGCGTTTGAACTGAGCTATCCAGCATCAGAGGCTGGGCTGTGTGCTTGGGTACTTTATGCGAGAACAAGGGACAGCAATGGCAGCACATAGGAGCTGGGAGGGGAGAGAATGAAGGAAGATGTTGAGGTCTGGTGACACTGCTTACCAAGCAGACCTGGTTCTCAGTTTCCTAGGCTTCTGGTAGCATGGCTCTTCCCTACCTCTTTGAAGGGAGGTATGGCCCGCTGTGGGGCTTGCTTTAGCGTGAAATGTGAGCCAGAGCCGTGTCTCACTTCAAGGAAATGGTGCTCAATTCACCATGTTCCCTTTGCGCCTCGGCAACTGTGGAAGCAGATGCTGAGGATGGGAGTGACCACCGTAGGCAGAGTAGGATGAAATTGTGGCTATCTGGGAACCGCCTATCAGCAGGGCACAGCTTAACCTAACCTTGCTGGGGCACAAGCTGGCATCGGAAATAGGACGTTCCTGTAACACCGAGAATGACCAAAATCTCAAAGCATGTGCCTTGTGTTTTCAGTACGTGGTAGTCATCAGCACACAGTTGCCATTAGAGGCTGGAGAGTGTGTTGATTGATGCTTCCCAGTGAATCATTTTGTGAACTGTTTTCTACAACCCGGAAGAGAGATGATGGGACAATGGAACTCATAACAGTGTTAATAACATAGGCTGTTGCTATTGGCAACACCCAACAAGCTAGGAAGGGAATAGATTCAGGGAAAAAGGGGCTATTCTTTCAAGTAGCAGTCAAACAATAAACAGGTTAGACATTTGGGGGCTTGAAGGACTGGAAGAAGCAACTGGTTCTAAACTAACTTACAGAAGGCAAAACAAAACCCGAAGAAACTTTGAATGACGAGGAAATGTGAGACTCACCTCGTGTGGCAAAGTTCCATTCAAGGACGTGCCTGCTCTTCTCCATTGTTTAGCTCTCTGAATAGCTCAGAGAAACGAGAAGAAGATACCATTAAGATACAATAAGATCCCTCTTATTAAACAAAGTTATTCAGAAGAGAAAAGTGAATAAGGCTGGTTGTCTAACTCTTGATGAGCTGAGAGTCTCTACAACAGTGTGTGGATAAGAAGGCAGACAATCCAAGGCCAGATAGTAATCGTATCAACACGGGTCCTGTCAGTACGGTAACCAGTTCACAGAGCTCACTGGAGACAAGAGATAAGAGGGTGCCTGTGGTATTATGGAGCTGTACTGTTCAAGGGACCACAAGATTAGATGAAAAGACATTTCTGGAAGGATCCTGAAATACCACTTGGGCTGCGAGGGAGCAGATGTTCCTTAGAGTGGACTACGGATATAGTCGTGAAGGGTAACAGAAATGTCCTTCCAGAGACAAGGCTCAGAGACAAGAAGAACAACAGACAAGTAGTTGCTCTCTGGAAACAGAATAGCAGCCTCATCAAGAAAAACTGCTTTTCCCAAGGAAGAGACCCTACAACAGGCAACAACCTACCAGCAGGACCGCTGTGGGGCCACGCCTACTGTGATCCTGTCTTTCTCTTCCTAATGAGAGTGTTGATTAGAGATTTTTTTCTTTTGCTCGTACTTTACAATTACATTAGATATGTGGGAGGCAGGTCATTTGTCCTGTTAACTCTCTATGTCACTCAGACACACCTGGACTGTGTCTCACTCTCTGTGGCACCCAATATCCCATATCTGCCACAGGACACAAAGTTTCATTCAGATATTTAGTCAGAAAAGGATGGGGTTTCTGGATTTCCTCCCATTTGATGGTGAGCATGAACCTATTTTTTTTTCTTGCAGGACAGAGAGTACACTAAAAATTTAGTATTCAAAAGGATGGGCTGGGGCTGGAGAGATGGCTCAGCGGTTAAGAGCATTGCCTGCTCTTCCAAAGGTCCTGAGTTCAATTCCCAGCAACCACATGGTGGCTCACAACCATCTGTAATGGGGTCTGGTGCCGTCTTCTGGCCTATAGGCATACACACAGACAGAATATTGTATACATAATAAATAAATATTTAAAAAAAAGATGGCTTTGGTTGTCTTTAGAGTGGTCTGACAGACAGTGTTTTGCATTTATATCCTTGCATGTTGTCATGTGGCCTAGCTCTTTGAAGTCAGGCATGGCTGTGCCATTAGCTTTTGTCAGTGGAACTGGAAGGGAGCTGGCTCACTTCCAATCCAAAGTTTTAAGGTCTCTTCTCTGGGTCTGCTTTGGTGAACTTGTGAGAAATTTTGCTGTGGAGACTCCACACTTGGTCATGGTGAGCAGAGTGCTCTAGTGACCCCAAGTAAACACACAGGGTGGGTAAGAAATCACCTATAGCTGTTGGAAGTCTCTGACTTCAAGACTGTTTTAAAGCACCCGCCTTAATCTAGCTTATCTTGTCTAGCATAGGTCTACGGCCTGAAATATAGAACCCAGAATAAGCAATACCTCTCCGTGATTGAAACCTAGGAAATATGTAGAGGGATAGAAGAAAAGAGCTCAAATGAGAGTCGGCATTGATGCTTTGGAATGTTCTATTGTGCATGGGCCTTTCAGTAGCCTTGTAGAACGTCTCTGGAAAGAGCTAGAACAGAGAGAGAGCAAATTGGTTCATTGGAATCTTTCAAGAGAGGAGTGGGAAAGCCATAAAGCTCAAAGGCATTAGAAGTGATACCCACAATGCTTTGTCACTGCATTCTGGACAGTGGCAATTCCACCAACAGAAGGAAAAGACTTAAGAGGAGATGGCTGTGTTGAGTGAGTTGAAATGCCATCTCACAAGCTCAGCTGGGAAATGTAGGACTGGCGCTCAAACTAGGAGAACAGTGTTGCCCCTGTGATGACACCTTAGGCTCCTCAGGCTGGAAGAATCTTACATAGATGCTTTGTTCATCATACTTAAAAGTACATAATACATCCAAGCAGTGTTAGCACAGGCTCTCTGGGAAGCACAACACAGCGTTTATAGCCCAGGAGGGCTTTTGTAAGGGTTGTCTTGATTGTTCTTCCTTGTAGGTAACCTGAACTCCGGGCTGTGGTGCTGACTCTTTCCTGTTTGCTACATGAGGATATCAAGAGTCCTGCTCGTCAATGCATCCTCTGGTAAGACGCATTTATACAGGCTTTCTTCTGAACAGGGCTAGCAACTGCTTTCCATATGGCTGGCTGGGCTTCCTGTGGAAGAAGCTTTCCACCCTGTGTGATGTTCTGCTGTCTAGGGGGAGGACTGAGGTTCCTTGAAGAATATAAGAAGAAATCAAAGCTAGTAAAACTTGAACTATTCTGATATATCAAAATTCCCTTCCCCATGCCAAGTAGACTGTTCTGACCAGAAAAAAATTTCCAAACAAAATCATTGTTATGATTTGCTGTCTTTTTTCCCTGACAACACATATTCATGTGTTGGTATCGGTTTCCAAGGTCCTGTGTTAATGGTATCTGGCACTGAGGATTGGATGAGGTGTTGAGGGTGGGGTCTCCATGGTGGTATTAGTGGTTTCATCAGAAGAGGAAACCAGACAGATTGTAGCTGGCACACCTTGTCCTTGCCCTATCTATCCTGGTGCCCCTGGCGTATCTATCCTTGCAATGGCCCCTACCATGTTATGATGCACCAAGAAACTAGATGCTGTACGGTGTGGTTGAATTTACCATCCTTCAAAATAGTGAGCCAAATAACTTCTAATTTTATTTTTTTAAAGGCTTTCAATTTTTAATAATTATCCTGTTTATTGTGCTCAGTTGTACCAACAGAAAATGCATTAAAGTACACATCAATACTGATAGCTCTTGTCACTGAATTTTAAGCTCCTTACTCTCTGTTGTTCTAATCTTCTGGTGTGTGTGTGTGTGTGTGTGTGTTATCTGAATATCAGATTTTTAGTCATGTATTTAGTGCATGTATTGAAACAAGAGTATAAATGATTTAAGCAGTAAAGGTACTGAATAAAAGTTTACTGCATGAGTCAATGATTAGATTGCATGGGCACTATCTGATTATAACTAGGGCACTCTCTTTACCTGGCTGCCGGTACTCAACAGGTGTTCAGTATTGCACTGGAGGAATGCCAGCCAGCAGATAGGGAAGGCATTGAGACTTTAAGGCTCTTTGCAAAGAGGAGTCTTCCTCACTCACAGGGGTTTCCACTGCTAGAACCCTAGCCTGAGTTCCTTCCCTGCGCACATCTCTCTGCCACCCCAGTTTTGTTTACATAGCTCTATGGAGTCTGTCAAGGATGCAAGGCCCATCTGCAGCCATCTGAAGAAGGCTCATCCGGTCCCCTACCTCTGTATTCTGTCACTCACACTTCCTGCACCTCTGATCCTTTGACCATTTGGTTCTTCCTTCCTTCATCCCAGGCCATGCCTGAGGCAGAACATTCTCAAATTCCTTCTAGTCATGTCTTCTGCTTATACTTCTGGGTCAGAATTCACCTCACTGAGCCTCTGATACCATCTTGAATTTAGTCTTCAATTTTACTAACTGCTTTGAGTGTCTCTTTTTCTGGGGCTGTTTATACTCACTTCACCCTGTTTTTCCCCTCCTTAAAAAACCCCTTGTAGACAGTTCATTGTGATTTTAGTAAGGTATTCATTCCACCCAACTCTCTCTATTTTCTCCATTAAGTACACAGGCTCAAATCTTTACTCTTACTGTACTTGAGAGTTAACCTTGGACAAATTATTTAGTCTCAGTGAGACTTGAATCACTCATCTGTGAAAGTCTCTAAATCACATGTAAAGAGCAGTGGTGACCACATGATAGAACATATGTAAAACTCTTGTGCTCAGTCATGTACTGAGAACTTTGTGAAGACAGAGATATCCGAGCTGTGGAATGCTCAGTGCTTAAGAGTTCTTGCTGCTCCTCCAACCCACAACAGATAGCTCACAACCATCCTTAACTCCAGATCCAGGGGATCTGACGCCCTCTTCTGGTCTCTGTTGGCACCTGCACTCATGTGCACATATCCACTCAGACACACAAGCATACATGTAATTAAAAATATGTAAAAAGGTATCTTATAATTATGTAACTATCTTCTTTTTTGCTAAGCTGTGTATTCAAGCTCTCTGAAATGACTCTGAACTTCTTTTCCTATCCATTAAACACACACATACTTCTCTTATTGCTGAGAACAAGGTCATTTCAAGACAGTTCAATCTGTGTGAGCTTCCCTCTAAGATAGACTTTGAAAAGAGTAACCATATCGTAAGGTCTAGGATAGGGTGTAGACCACAATACTCAACAGACTAATCCCATCTGAAGGTGGGCTTTCAAATCCCAGTGAAGGGCCAGGTTCGAAGCTTCACCTGGTGATCAGGGATTGAAGCATCAGGCAGTTCCTTGCACTAAGTACTTCCTGTGTCCAGTCGTGGTTCATCCCAGTGGGGCTTTAAAAGATCTTAGCCTACAAGCAAGTGATAATTTATCTATAAGAAGGAATAATTCTGTTTTAACATTTCCCCACTTATTATTTTAGAAAGTGAGGAAGCTGGAAAAACTGGGACAGCAACAGAAAGTATGACTGCCATGGAGGATGGAAATTTACAACGTGTAGTGTCTGGTTGCGTTAGTCTGCCCTCCCCAAGATTGTACAGAGTGCATGCTAGTTTGTGCCACAATTATTTATACTTTGGGAAAGGTATGAGAGGAATGGGAAGAATTCATGGAAAAGAGACAACAAAAGAACAGAGCTATTTTACATCCTTAGGGCCAAGGTGGATGATGTATACTGCTATGTTCTTAAATATGGCTCATATTTTTGGTAAAAAAAATAGCAATGCTCCAATCTCTTCCACCCTCTTCCTTTTCTGGGAAGAGAAACAACATGAAGAACAGTCGGTGGGTAGGAGGGGCATGTGGAGTGTGAGGAACAAGCAGGGACACAGTGCGTCTAGAAAGAAAAAAGAAACTTATCCAAAGACAAACAAGTCTTATGCTCTTAAAAGAGACCTTCGTTTTGAAGTTGAAGCTGGACACTGGCATTTCTCAAAGCATCTTACTTGCCAGTACTGTTTCCCCTTGTATTTAAATTATAAATAACTATTTTTTCCAGTGCTTCATCCTTATAGTTTCTTCATTAGTGCCAAGAAGTTTTTCAGAGACCTTTCATGTAGATGGGCAATGACATCCACAGACAACTGCGGTTACTGAGTCCAGGAAAAGGGAGGCTAACGTTCAGCCATTAGTGCTGGGATCTGACACAGCCAGGTGTGGAGGAGTCAGCTTAGAGATCCCACTCATGCTGAAAGCCTGAGACTTTCCAGAGATGTTAAGCCATCAGCCCAAAGGAAAGAGACAGTTGCGGTTTCACCAACTAGGGTGGCTCATCTTCATCGTCATCTCCCCTGGATTTGGAGTCACCTTGGAGGCACACTTGTGGGAATATCTGTAAGGATGTAGTCAGAGGGGTCTAAGTGGGGAGGGGAGACCCACCCACATCGAGGGTAATACCACCTCGTGGAACGGGCTGCCATCTAAACAAAAGAAGAAAAGGAGGACAGTTATGGCTCTCTGCTTTAAGGATTGTCCCGATGGAAGGAATTCCAGATGCCATGAGCTAGGCCGTATCTCCTGACCTGAATGGACCATTCTCAAGCTGTGAGCTAAAATAAACTATTCCTCCCATTAATTGATTTTTGTTGCCTATTTGCTCACAACATGAGAATAGTAATTAATTTATCTTTCAAAAAGCGAGGAGCTGGGAAATACATAAAGATGAAGAGGATGAACCACCTGAAACACAGGATTGAACATAAAACCCCTTAAGTCACTTCTTAGACACTGTATCTAAATTACTAAGAGCCCTGACTGGTCCCATTATCATGCCCAGGCCCTCCTCAGTGGTTTTAGAAGCTGTTTCCCCCACCCCCACCAGGAAGATAAGGCCAAGACAAGCCAACCTGGAATTCACCCGAGGGCCTAGCAACAGGCATTGTCAGAGGTCCTGATTGTGCCTAACCAATGAGGGGCAACCATGCAAAGTCACTAAATTGGGACACAGCCTAGGTTGCAGGAGGAGGGGAAACAAGGCTCTCCCCACAAGTCTGATGTTTGCTTTTTACCTGCCTTTCAGAGTCTACGCCACTGATGCAGTACCTCCTTGTCCCCACAACCCTGGGCTCTGTTAGGGACCAGCAATATCCCCCAGGGGACTTTATTTCACCTGATGCGTCCATGAAGGGATTAAAAAAAAGAAGATATTTTAAAGCATTATTTGCCTTGGATTATTGGGTATTTGAACTTAACTTTAGAGTATTTCGTATTATATTATTATTATTATTATGATGATTTGTTGTTGTTGTTATTGTTGTCATTTTCTTGAAATAAGATCTCATGATATAGTCTTGGTTGACCTGAAGCTTACTACATAGACCAGGCTGAGCTTGAACTCACAGAAATCTACCTGCTTCTATCCCCCGACTGCTGGGCTTAAAGCCACGTGCCAAGCAAACCAAATGTACCTTTTAGAATGTTTTAAATGGCAGCTCTCTTAGTATCCTTTTAGAACATTTTTTTCTATACTATATTTGAGTGAAATAAATTCAAAACTGGTTTGGGTAAAATTTTAACCAACCACTGCAGCAGTCTCTAGTCTAGCTCTGAGAACAAACAAAAATATAAAGAATCTAAATAAAAGACCTAAGTCTTTTTCAGAGCGAAACTGCGGGGATGGGGTTTGGAGAAACTCTGGCTCCTAAACTTCTTCCTCACTTTCCTGAAAATTTCTTACTGACTATTCAGAAGCTTCTTTGGGAAACATAATAATTTTCTAGGGATGATGTCATCTTAGATGCACCGTCAGCTCATCCCAGAAGGAGAAGCTAGTGAAGTGAAGGGTCAGTGGGGCGGAGAGGAAGAGGAACACAAGAGAGACAGCGGCTTTCAGGCAGGTGTAACTAAAGAGCTCTCTAAGCCCAAAGATGGACTCTCGTGATTTCAGAAGGTTCACCTGCCCATAGGGTTTGTGCGTCGAAGACCCAACAGGGAACATTAAGGAGCTGACGCATGAACAAGTTCTCGGCACGCTTTTGGAAACTTGGAGACCAACAATGGAAGGGTGTGTAGGAGTACTCTCCATCTCTGGGAGAAGAGGGGAGCGGAAAGCCACAAACAAAATGTTGTCCCAGTCCCGCTGGACTAATTTTAGTTATCTTGGTTCATGTCTATGATTCATCCCTAAAGCTGCGAATTGTTGAGGAGGAAGGAGGAAAAAAACTGACTTAAATGTCAAAGAAGTAAGGAACATAAATATAGTTTTCTCTTTTGGGGGAACTAGAATTCCAGGAGCTGGGTATCTTTTTTTGTATGAGGGACTAAACGCTTCAAACTTCTAGAAAAATAATGACTCCAGTCAAAACCCCACCAAGAAATAAGACGAGACTGATTCCAAACCATGCCACTTTTGACTTGTTTCTCCTTCAATATGGTTAAACTAGACATCCGCAAATGGTGGTATGTGACTAAGTATGATGGAAACAATATGTAGACTGTGGTAATACATGGGACTCATGAGACAGGGCAGAGAGGAATACACGCTGAGAAGCAGACTCAGGAATAATTCTGCAGAATGTCATGCTCACACAGAGAAGAAAATTATGACTGTATAGTGCTCAGACATACTCTGGCCTGCTGAGGAGTAGGGGTCAACACAGAGACGGCTTGATGAACCTCTGTACTGAGTAATAAAACCTGCTTTTTTATAAAAACATCTGTGAGTAAACCGATTTCCATTTTGAGTTTCCATCGATTTGGAGAGTAGAACAAGCCCTCGTTGCTCACACTCAGTTTGAGCATTTCACTGACGTCAGCATCCTCCTCCAAAACTATCTCATCTGTGACCCATGGACTGCATGTACCCCGGATGAGTGCGCCCCTTCCCCCAAACCACAGGCTTACTTAAAACATTATCTTTCTTTGATGACTCAATTACATAGTTCTTGAGCGTGAACTTTGTAGATGACGGCATGTCACAAAATCACAAAGCTGGGCTCTAAAACAGTATGGATGTCTAGCTATGGCCCAGGGAGTTAACAAGGAAGTATTATGTAGAAAGGAAGGGAGAACTGATTTCAAGGGATGTGTTTCCGGGAAGCTGTCAGTAGAACATCCCTAGTGCAAAGCTGAGAACGTTGACTTCAGAACCTGCCGTCTCCAGTCTCCCTGAAGCTTGCTCCATTAGCCTCACAGGGCTCCTCTCAGTGGACTCACATCTGTGCACTGCAGTGAGCAGCGGCAATCACTGCACACCGTCACCTCAGGCCCCATCTGTGTATTACAGTGAGCAGCAGCAATCACTGTACACTGTCACCTCAGGCCCCAGCTGTCAGTGCAGTGAGCAGTGGCAATCACTGTACACCGTCACCTCAGGCCTTAGCTGTGTATTGCAGTGAGCAGCAGCAATCACTGCACACCGTCACCTCAGGCCCCAGCTGTCACTGCAGTGAGCAGCAGCAATCACTGTACACTGTCACCTCAGGCCCCAGCTGTCACTGCAGTGAGCAGCAGCTATCACTGCACACTGTCACCTCAGGCCTCAGCTGTCACTCACCTAATGTGTCCAGCATGTCCTGTAAGTGACCTGATAGGATGCTCGGGACGGGGGAGAATGCCGGGGGCTGCCCATCCTCACCTCTTCACTTCAGATGAGCCTGCAGGACTAATGTGACTTCCTGCCCTCTGCCTGCCTTAATACTTGTCTCTTGACACCATGACCGTGACAATTATTGTCTCTTGTAGAGAGATACTTTAAAGTCTATAATATATATATATTTATAAAATTTATAAATTTATACACACGACCAACTTTTATCCTGTAGTCACATTTTAGGCTGACTCATCTCCCCCAAATAGCTGCACTGCCAGTATTTGTGAAAGCTCACAGCAAGAACAGGGTCTCGCAGACTTAATCATGTTAGCATGAGGCTAATTAGCGAGGTTCCTCATGCTACGGCTGGTGTCGTGAGAGAGATGGGTTAGCTCCATGTGATGTCAGCCAAGGCATGCCGAGTGCTGTGGCCTGAACTAGAATCTAGAAGAAGCGATGAAGGACTGACTGCGGCAGGTTTTGGCAGGTGCACATCCTTGCATGTCTACCTCCTTGTGCTAGGAAGCAGTAAATTTGTTGTTGGTGATGTCTGTGATGGCAGCCCTGATGAACTGACACACCAAAGCAAAGCGAAAGCACACGGGTGTGGGAAGGTTAGAGAGAAGGGCTTCTCTTTGTGGATTAGGTAACGAATGTATCAATGCTAATCTTCAATTAGAAAGATTTCAAAGCAATTCCATATGGGCCCTTGAAAAGGACCCAAGAGTAGATTTTTTCTGTCTAGTTCCTTATGTCCTTCGTTATTTAAACAATTCTCGTTATAGATCGGTCAGCTGTTTTTCAAAGTTCTTGATCAATAGTCTGATTTTGTATTTTTATATTTTAACCCATCTGCTTTGTCCTTTTCTGTTTTGTCTCTTAATATTTCACACTGTGACAAATGCAAGCACATAAATAGCATTAGTCACATGTGTTTAAAGAGGGCATTTAAAAAACACTGATCAGCTGCAATAAATATACCTTTAGGTCCGAATAGATCTATATTTCAAGGCTCTGACTTATTCCCTATAAACAATATTAAAAATTAGGCCTGTTTGAAATAACCAATGTCTGGGCTGGGTGTGGTGGCAAGGCTTTAATCACAGCCCCAAGGAGGTAGAGGCAGGCGGGTCTCTGTTGAGTTCAAGGTCAGCCTTGACTGCACAGTGAGCACCGGGCTAGCCAGGACAGCATGGTTAGAACATGTCTCAACAAAGAATCAGTTCTATTTGTTGCCATGCAAAGTTGTTTTTCTTCAAATCGCGCAAAAATAAGTACACATACTCACATTTTTCAAAATAAATAAAAACACTTTGAAGGTCTTGCAAACTGTGATATGTATGGAGTTCGAAGTCAAACACACATATCAATAGCTCTCATGCACCTACCCAATTTCCCAGCGTGGCCACATTCTATAAATTTCTATGACATAAACATCTCCACCACCTTACATAATTTTCTGAAAATCCAAGTCTCCAAAGGAAGACTTTTATATTTAGTGGCTGAAAAAAAAAAAAGGTTCCCAAATGGGGTACATGGTCCTCTTCATTGACCAGAAATCTTTTTTTCCCCTCCAAAAGCATTCTGATTGTCTTTGTGTTCCTCTGTCTTTGATGACAGTGGTATTTACAAGTCAAATCAATGTCAACATCAATAGGCCAGTCATCACACCCCCATATCTGAGGGATGTTTTCGGCTCCACTACAGCTAGCCAGCCACCAGCCGGATCCTCGGTGCTAATACTAGGGCTGACAGAGCGAAGCATGCAGGTAGGGTTACTCACTTGAGTGTGGTGAGCTCCGTGAGGGAGGGCTGTGTAGCCTTGAGATAGCTTTCTCTCCGCGCAGCCACTTTGGGAGAAGGCTTGGGGCTCGTGTCTGAGTCTCCGCTGTCTTCATCCCCCATGGCTTTGATGTAGCTGCCACTTCGCATCCTTCGGCATGGAATCTCATCATCCTTCCCACGAGGTGTGTACCCTGTCCATTCATCTTGGGGAACCTAGTCAGACATGAAAGAGACAGTTCACTTTCAATCAAGTTTTTCTTGTCCTTGCTTTTTAAAAAAATGACTCTGGAATAGAAATGAATTATCTAACCCTCAGACATGAACTTTTTGGATATTAGAGTTTCACTGTAACCACTCTGACAATCATTTTAACACATGCACACCCATGTTGCAGTCTTAGGTAAGTGCACAGCATCTGCACAGTGGGAACCCCTGGCTCTGGGAACTTAACACTTCTCAGTGTTCTCACACTCATCACAGCTGAGGTGGGAGAACGTGATGGAGAGGGAAGCCGCTGGATTTGAACTTTTCACCCACCTTGCTCCGGCAGCACTTCGGAGTTGGGGTGCTCCCTGACTCCTCGGGGTCTCTCAAACTTCACCCCTCCCCCACTCCACGACTGCTCTCTTCTGTCCTAACCCCTGCGCTGTGCCAGATGTATTTACTTTCCATCCACCCATTCTTTCTGAGGTCTTAGAGTTTATATCTCATCCCAGTGGATCTGATTAAAGAACCTTTTGGGAGGTTTTCCAGCAAGGCTTTCAGAATAGCCAATGGCCTTATCTCAGTATTTGTACTCGCTGGCCTCTCCGGCATGCACACATAACACATACTACACTTATGAAAGCGTCTCTATGTTTGGCGTCCTGCTTGGTCTATGGCCTGGGGGAGGTACCAGTCAGTTTTCTTCCCCTCAGGTTTGGCTGGATCCTGCTCTACATCCTTCACTGTGGAGTCCACAGAGAGGGTGCTGTCGGTGCGTTGCTTTCTTATGTTTCCCTCTCTGTGAAGCTGAGCAGGGCATTACATATTCTGTTTCACATTTAGTACATTATGACATTACTTTCAATTTCTTTTTTTTTCTACTTCAGCATGTGCTCAACCTAGTTCCTATTCAGGTTCATTCTTCTTCCACTGGTGAAAGAAACACATAATAACCCCTGGCTTTATCCTTCAAGAAGTGAAAAGAGCCCACAATGCATGGTGCCCTGTACGGAGCTTAATCAAAAGAGATCAACTAGGGCTGGGCTGATTTCACCACTGACATGCTTACAACAGGGGCGAGCAGATACATAAACAGAGGACGACCTCTAAATCAACATGCTTGCAAGTCGAAGCTGCCGTGCCACAATGGGATATGCACTAAAGAGATACTAGAAGCATGGCCCTGCCAATAATGAAATGGGGGGAAGGGTTCTAGAGGGGCGCCCTCTAGGTCTGCAATGATAAGATCAAATGAATATATATTTACATACATATACATACACACATATGTATATATGTATGTGTGTTAGGGTCTCATGGGCAGGCCAGTAACTCACTCTGAAGCCCAAGTTGGCTTGGAACTCTCAGTCCACTTGCCTCGGTTTCCTGTATTCTGGGATTAAAGGTGGGTACCACCATATCCATATCAAGTGATAAAACATCAGCTCCTTAAATACTGGGATTTAATATTTAGATGCTAAATAGCTCCTGTCTATGGAAAGTGACACATTTAACTATGCTAGGCAATTTGCTCATAGTAACTTATTTTAGCAGTGTAACTTGGGGCTTTTATTTTCTTTCTGTAATTTTTCAATAAAAGGCTGGAGCTTAGAGAGCTGATGTCACTGGACAAAGAACATGGGGGAAGTCTTGGGACTGAAAAATGCTCAGGTCATCTCACCCCAGGCAGGCCTCTTGTCCAGGAGTAGCTGGTCAACACAAAACAAACTCAACGGTTTTTGTTACATTTCTTTTGTCAATTTTTATTTTATTATTTTTGTTATTTGCTTGTTTTGATATTCCTTTTTGTATTTTTTTTTTGAAAGAGAGAAAGAAAAAGAGGGTGCTAAAGTTGGAAAGGTAGGGAGGATCTCGGAGAAGTTGGAGGAGGGGAATCCTGATCAAAATATATTGTATAAAACATTAAAGAAAAAGAGAATAACACACTGATTGCATCTCAAGAAAAAAGAAAAACATAAGAGTGCTCCAGCTGAACTTTAAAACTCAGAACATTCTTATGAGAAACAGCCTGTGAATTTGAAACTTAAAAGTGTTAAGAAAATTGTCCATGATGGCTCTTATCTCCATTAGATACAGATTTCTAAATATTACTCACTGTAGAAAGTGAAATTACACATTCACTATCAAAAGCATTGTTCTTTCTTCCTTCAAACCATGGGCTTCTCTGTGTAATCAAATGACATTCATTGCTAACAGCCTCTCATCCAGGGGTGGGGCCTTGTGAGTTTCTCACCCATCCATGCTAGAACAGTGACTGGCTTGATCTTGGGCAGGTAACCTGAGCTGCCATGAGGTCGAGAGTGCAATAGCTTAGTCACATCCGAAGACATTGATCATTTCTTAGCAGTCTTCCCGTGCTCTAGTTTGTATAATCTTCCTGTCCCCTTTTTGGTTATTCCCTGAGCCTTGGGAGAGGAGTACATTATAGAGGTTCTGGTTTAAGGCTGAGGAGTCTACAGTCACTTTTTCTCTACACTTTGACCAGTTGTGAATCGGGATGGAGGACACCAGGAGAACAAGGCCCTCTAAATCATCAACTGGACAAAGTTCATACGAACTAACAGAGCCTGTAGCAGCAAACACAGAGCCTACACAGGTCTTCTACATATATATTAAAGCTTTGAGTTTAGTCTTTTTATGGGAGCCTTTAATGTGAGAATGAGTAGGTCTCTGACTCTTGTGCCTGTTCTTGGGGCTCTTTTCCTTCTGGTGATTTCCCTTGTCCAACTTCAGTGTGATAATTTTGTTTTATCTTAAATTTTGTTATGTTTTGTTGTTATCTCTCAGAAGTCTGTTCCTTTAAATGAGAGACAGAAAGGGGGTGGATCAGGATGGGAGGGGAGGAGGGTAGAACTGTGAGGAGTGGCAGAGGGGAAATTGTAATCAGGATGTACTGTATGAGAAAAGAATCTATTTTCAATAATAGGAAAAAAGATAACCTTCTGGAAGACAGTTTAATACTGCGTCCACTAAGCAGAACAGTATTATTGGTTTACTCCTAGGGCCTATGAACTTCTCAACTGTAGGTCCTTGGCTATGCTTGCAGTACAAAGGATGAGTTCCTTCCTTTAGAGTAGGCCTTAAATCCAAGTAGTAAGATGCTGGTTACCTCCATAATATGCATGTCACTATTGAACCAATGGATTTATCTTGCTAGGCTGGCCATTACATAGAAGATCATTGATGTCTCTTCTCCCCAAGCAGCCGGAAGAGCATTTTCTGTAAAAGTGAGGCACCATGGAGGAAGCTTTGAAATCAGTACCAGAGTCATTTTTGTGATCTTTCCTGTGACCAAAGCTATATGCTCTCTTCAGTAGCGGGGTCTTCCCAAAACAACTCCCACATTCTTGGGCTGAGCTCACGGTGTGCAGATGCTTTCTGGTGTGTTCTATTACTTTCTTTGATCCACACAATGAATACTGTTTCCCCCTCATTTTATAACGGAGGGAACCGAGTCTATGAAACTAGGTTATGGCACAGGTGTGAAGAGCAGAGTCTCTATACCGGGCAGTCCCTGGGCCTCACTACTGGCCAGTGGCGGATGGAGATTTTCCTTCTGGGCTGTGCTGTGCTGTACCTGCTGGACTGTACAGTTACAGTCCTCAACCTCATAGTTCATCACATACAACACATCTGTCATTGACCAGCCACGCTAGTAGCAATGTAGAATTTTCATTTTTCTGCGCTAAAAGGGCTCAGGATTACCACAGCAACAAGGGCTGCTCAAACAATTACAAATGATGAGAATAATCTTGTTTTCCTCCAGTTGGTAAGTGACTCACTGCACAGTGACAACCGTGTTCAGATCCTTGCCATCAGCTTAGCAATTGCAGCCTAAAAATTAACAGCAAACCATGGTCACTGATGACCCATCACTCGCCATTTCTCGATGCTGACGCGAGGTTCCTAAGTGTTGCCTTCTGGAATACGTTAGAGATGAATGACAGACTGATTAGCTAATATGACAGTTTCTGTTCAGATGCTTTGCAAACCTAGCTCAAGGCAGAAACCTGAGCTCCAGGAAAAATAGTCTGCGATCGTTGCTAGGGGAACGGGCTGAGAAGTGTTTAATCGGTATGCCTTTCAATTAATCATTCTTTTCAAATGATAGTGGTGAAAGAATTGTATCAATGTGGTTTCTACTGGAGTGGAGCATAAATATTAATATAGTATTAATCTACCTAAAGGCAGCATGCAGCAAGATTTCACATAAAATAACAAAGAAGTTAGTTTTAAAAAAATAGAGATGTAGAAAACGTAGACCCTGAAGAAGAAAAATACCATTGCTGAACTGGTGGGGCGAGCAAAATTGCTGTAATTAAGCCTCCCTCTGTCTGTGTGTGTGTGTGTGTGTGTGTGTGCGCACACCTAAATACTTCAAAACAAAAGAGGGACATCTCAGAGGTACACAGTATTAGAAGGAAGCACACTGTTCTGAAGAGCCCAAAGAGAGCAATGTTACCCGTCTTTGGTCATTAAGAAAAGAGAGTTGTGAGCCTCGGTTTCTCCTTTTCACTACTGGGCTGGGTTTTCAGCCCTCAACCCCCAAGAAGCCACAGTCCTATGTACATCTACAGACTCTCAGGCAGGCATGAGTCTGCTTCTTCATGGCTAGGAGTAGCTAATGCCTTAGATTTTGGTGATAGTCTCCATCACCAGGGAGTACCCACCCTCTGCGGACTGAGTAGCTAATGCCTTAGATTTTGGTGATAGTCTCCAACAGCAGGGAGCACCCACCCTCTGCTGACTGACACGTGTGTGGTCTAGACGGACTCTCAGGTTTGCTCGCACTGTGTTCTGGTCACCTCTATGAGTCCAGCCTAGGTCTATAAACAGCCTTCAGAGCACCAGGGGTGCAGGATCCTAGGGGTGCTCCTTCTCCCTTCCACTGCTCTCTCCCCGGATGACCTGCTGTTTGCTGCTGCTTACACTAAGGAGCCGCCTTGACTGCTGCCCACCTGACTGCACTGAATAAGACTGAGGGAAATCTAAAAAGAAGGTTAGCTCTGGTTAGCTCTTCCCACTGCCTGGGAAAGGCTATGCTGCTGCTGGTGGTGCCAGGCTAGGACTGGAAGTCCTGCTTAAAAGAGGAGCAGAAGACAAGCGCCCAGGCATTGTGGATGGTGTGACAGGAGGTGGTCCTGCATGTCTGAGGCATCCCAGGAGGCAGCCGGGCCCAACAACAGAAATACCACAGAAAGCAGTCTCCTACAGCTAAGTATGATAATAGTGCTAGATCATAAGGGGAGATTATTTGCTTTTTAATGCTTGTATTTAAGCACTAGTACCCTAATAGAGAGCTTTATTTTTTAATTTTCTTTTCTTTCTTCTCTTTAGAGACATGGTTTCTCTGTGTAACAGTTCTGGCTGTCCTAGAACTCACTTTGTAGACCAGGCTGGCTTTGAACTTACAGAGATCCACCCGCCTCTGCCTCTCGAGGGCTGGGATTCAAGACTGTGCCACCACCACCTGACTTTGTTTTTCTCTTTCTTTTTAAAGTTTTTAGGAAGGCTCTCATTATTTAGCCTGAAACTTGCTAAGTAGCCCAGGCTGTCCTCTAATTCACAATCCTCCTGCCTCAGCCTTCCTTTTCAGTGCTGACAATAGAGGCATGTGCTACTATGCCTATCTGAGAGTTTTGAGAAAACCAGGAGTTAAGGGAGTTTCCTATTTGAAGTCTACAGCTGAAGTTGCACGTCGTCACTGAGATTGGAGGGCTCAGCACCAACCAAACAGTGACTGTAATCAGACACGGCCAGGCTCCACCCAGGGTGCGGATGCTTTCTATACTGCTAGGTGTCTCAGGCACTCGACAACAGCCCATCTATTCAACCATGGAACAGGGTCAAAGCGGGAAGCCGACCACCTAATGGGAAGTGCTGTTAATTCCTAAGTCTTCCTGCCTGCGGCTGCTCTTATTGTTCCGGCTACAAGCAGTTCTAACTGTTTATCTTGCCAACAGCACTCGATTCAGATAAGCGGAGAAACAAATGAACATGGTAATTTGAGAGAAATAAATGCTGTGGGGGAAACCGGGTGAGAAAACATGACAGGGTGTCCGAAAGGGGCTGGCTGTCGCTTGTTTCTCTCTTGTCTGAAAGGGTGACATCTGAGAACCACAGCAGTCAGCCTTAGGAAGGCCTGGGTCCAGCCAGTATAAACTCTAGCATAAGAAGAAGCTTGGAGTCAGCAAAATCTAGTCATGAGAGTGTCAGCCTGGGCAGAGAGCACCGGGCAGAGGGGCAACAGTGGGCAGGGCCAGGTCACATCCATTTTAGGAATGCATCTCAAATCTTCCTCCAAAGATGCGTCAGCCTTCTTCCCAAAGCCCCTTCTAAACCATCACAGCTTCTTTTGTGAAATCTACAGATGTGGTCTATTTACTCCAGCGTTTGTGAGCTATAGTGCTTGGGACTAAATATGGCTCACAATAAACTTTATTGGAACACAGTCATGGTTGGTGATTATATTTTGTCTATGGCTGGTTTTGAGTTACAAGGGCAAAACTATGTGGTAGTGAGAGAAACTGTACTGTCCACAGGGATTGGGTGGGACCTGTCAAGTCCCATTCTTTGATACTGCAGACACAAAAATAATTGAATGTGTTAAGCAGAAGTATAAATTCAGAACAGACTGTCTACACTAGCAGTTCTGAGTGACATCAGGAAGTATCCCAAAGCCGTTTGTGTTCTCCAGGTGGGCAGGCTTCCCTGGCTTCCCAATGACCCTGCGTAATATCTCTTTGGGTTTAGAAATCTTACCATCCAAGAACCCCAGCGGAACATATTTTTTGTTTTTTTTAAAAAAAAATTTTTTTTTTTTTTTTTTTTTTTTTTTTTCCCCAGCGGAACCATATTTTTTGTTTTTTAATTTTAAGATTTCTTAAAAGAACATTTGTCCTAAGATCTGTGTGCTTGATACGTATTAGGGCTGTCCGGATTGGTGTGTGTGTGTGTGTGTGTGTTGATCGACTCATAACTGTTTGTAGTCTCCAAGGTAGGAGAGGGCAGACTAACAAAGGTGTAAGCATTTCACTGTTCACCTATTTCCAGGGCCCAGAACAATGCTGTAATTAAGTTTTTGCATGAATGTGATTTTTCACACGAGATTTTGCTTACTATATATATAACTATGTGTATAATCACATATTTGACTCAGTCTTTTCATCTCCAAAATGGGAACAGCTATCTAAGGCGTTCACGAACTTAAGCACCTTATAAGTGTGAACACAAAGGTTGGGAGCACAGCTATATCTTAAGTGGAGCCAGCCACAAATATCTTGGGGATGACAAAGTGACAGATTTTCAAGACAATATCCTGCCGCTTATTAGACATTCCAGTACAAGGACATACATGTGACAGACTATGTAAACAACCACACACAAAGACGCAGGTGTTTCATCTATGGTAAGAACATAGTCCTCCTAAGTTGGCCATGGGTACCAAAAGATATTTATGTAGTACCTTCTAGGCACTTTTGATGCTTTTAATTCCTCTCCTTTAGGTTTCCTCAAATGAAGTTAAAAGAGCATCATACTGATTCTAAGAGATCAAGGAAGGGGTACTTAAAAACCTTCCTCATATGGAACCTTGAAAGGTTGCAAGTCAAGGTTACTACTTCCATCTGGGCGTCTCAAACTTTGATGATGTTTTGAGCCTTTATCCTGCTTGGTTAGCTAACTTCCTGCGTTTAAACTTCCTTACGTTCCTAAGGTGAGAGAGATGCCTCATTTTATAGACTCTAAGATTCCAGTGCGAGATGCTCACTTTATTGATCTCAGATGCCAATGCGAGAGGCCTTAACTTATTGACTCTCTCTCAGATGCCAGGGCAGGCCTCCCAACACTTTTTATACTAATAAGAAAGAAGGAAACACTGTTGATGGACTCTGTTGCTCTGGTTTATAAGCTGCATCTCGGAAATGACAAACATGGGTCTTAGGATCAACTTTTTACAATATAAATGAAAACGAGGAATGAGACAGTATTTGTATTCAGCATTCATCTGTACTATATTTTTGCAAAATAGCCCACCTATATGTTCCTATAATATCTATGATTCTCATGGTGAAACTGAATGCCAGTAAGGGTTCTTTTTTATACTCTTTATTATAATTTGTAACAAATAAAGACTAGGGTGCAGAGATATTAGTGCTGTGGAACCTGATGCTCAAGCTGGGTTCAGGAGCAATTTTCTTTCTGTTATTTATAAATATTTTTTGAAACACCATTGCCATTTTATGATAATCAACAGAGCACACACTTCAGATAAAAGGAAATCCAACTTCACACAGATTTAAGATCAGCTTATGGGAAAAACAAATTAAAACACCAAGCGTAATTTCTATGACTTGGGATAAAAATGACAAGAAGGACTATTTATGACACAGGGAGGCTTGTCTGTAAGAGGCCCTGGCAACGCGTTAAGAGCTCGAGACCACGTCGGCTGGCGACAGGCTCTGAGCCGTAGCTGCACCTAGGGGAAGTTAGACATTCAGTGCCCATGATGGTCTGGTGGCCGAGGGATGAAGCCATGTGCACATCCTTGAGACTGGAATATCTCAGGATGGGAGCTGGATGGTGAGGTCTGGAGTAATGAGAATGTGTGAGATTTGGGGAAATCTGAGAGCCACAAAAGGAATGCAGACACTTAGAAAGCCCGGACAGCTGAAGTGGAGTGCATGTCCTGAAAACCCAAGGGTAGGAACTGGAGCTTTTCTGGGGAGATGATGGAGCTGGTAGTTGTGGGGCACATAAGGCAGAGATCTATGTCATCGGGGTCAGAGAGGCATTTGGCTGGGCAGATAGACTACAGACAACAAAACAAGGAGACGTGGGGATTATAGAGGGGCCATTGATAGGCTTGCTCTTGCAAGGCGACCACTTAGCACTGTTGAGGTAAATATTCCAAAGTACAGAATATTTCAGTGATGGTGATCAGGTAAATGGTGGTCCTTGGCCTTGGCTGAGGGGCAACAGAGCTAGCCCATCTGAGCTTTATGAACAAAGGTCAATTGGAGAACAAGACCCTGTATTTCTGAAAGCGGAGGTGGGGATCTGCTATCTACAGAAAAATCTAACAATTGCAGAATAAACTCTCAGGGTTGGGGGCAGCGTCATCCAGCAATAGTGTAAAACAGGCATTGACTGCCATTTCTGTTCTGCTCTCGCAAAGCCGAGACTCACAAGAGGTGAAATCACTTTCCGAGGTCATCATCACGAACAAGGGCTTTGCTGTCCAGCACCAATGCTTTTAACAGCATTAGCCAGCCTCTGACGAATCCATCATGATGGAGGGACAAACAAATATACCTCAAAAAAGAAAAGAAAAACGAAAATGGAGCACATGCTCCCATTTGAACAGCTCTTAAAGACAAAAATATAATTATTAAAACAACCACAAGTATTATCTGGTCTATAATTTTCTAGCATTAAGCACTTAAGCTGTAGGAAGTGAGATGTCCTTTGCCACCTCAGACGGACTCTGCCTCCACTGGTCTCTGCTTTATGGCTTAACCAAAAATGCTCAGTTGTATGCGTGGGAGGAGGAGTGTGGCTGGGGATCAGAAGACTTTCAGGACAGTCACACTGGTAACAGTGACTCTGGAGGCCTCCGAGCATCCTGGCATGCTTTGGCATCGGTAGGAAGACTTGGCTGTGGAGCTCAATCTCCTGCCGGCAGCTGTCTGTGGAGACGGCTGCGGTGCGCTGACCTTCTAAGCACTTTTAGTGGCTCTCAGATTCCCTACTCACTCTGCTCCTTCGCATCTTCTTTGTGGCTGGGAGAACTGCTTTTCTGCTCCACACAGCTTTCACCTTGACAAATACGACTTGGCTTAAGTGTCCCTGCAGCCTTTTTAGCTTGCTCTTCTCATAGCAAAAGCAGCGGGAGAAAAAAAGAGAGCAGGAATAGGAAAATTACAATGACATGATATTCAGATCCTTAGCCTGTCCTTAAGATTGTCCTTACCCAAATAGGATTTGATCTCCCTAGCAACCACCCTGCCTCACTCCTATGGAAGCCCAAGGCTGGAGTGTGACTGGATTTGCTCTACTTACAGTTACCTTTTAAGGCCAAGCGTGAATACCTACCTTGCTTAAAATCAGGGGCTATACCCCTTGTCAAAGCTCCCTCCACAGGTTCTTAAATGGTTGCAATGTGTAAGAGATCTGTCCACTGAGTGACTCTGAGATTATTTTCACCTAAAAATAGTTATACTTGTCTTCAGGGGACCTTGCACTATAAAAGTTTCTGGGTAAATAAGCCCAAAGCAGTTTATAAAACATAGTCTCTGACCTCAAAGAAATTTACAGATTTTAACTGGATCAGGAGATCTGGAGGATGGATGAAGACCGAAAACAGCTTTAAAGCACGTCACCCGAGCTGGGCACCAACTCTTGGGGAAGCTGAATTACCTACGGTTGGAGTTTGTTCCCATACAGGCTGTTTGTTCCCTAGTGGGTGGAATTATGTTTGTGGGAGTACCCAAGGACCTTTTAAATCAGCTCAGCTCTGGGGGCTGCTGGGAAGTGTTTTCAAGGTATCAGCTGATGAAGGAAGGGGGCAGCTGGGCAGAGTCTTTGTGATACCACATCAGGAAACAGTTGTGGGGATACTGGCTTCCAGCTGGCTCTACGAAGGGGAAGAAGGGAAAGCGAATATATTTGTTTTTATTTTGTATATATGAGAGTTTCTTCTGCATGTGTGTCTGTGTACCACATGTGTGCTGGGTGCCTGTAGAGTTACAGATAGTTGCGAGCTGCCATAAGAGTGGCTGGGAATTGAACTTGGGTCCTCTGGAAGAGCACCTAGTCCTCTTAACCACTGAGCGACCTATCCAGGCCCTGAATATTTATGAGTGTTCTATCCTGTACTATAACTGGAGTGGGCACTGATGGAGTTATCTGAACCTCACTGCTGGCTCTCAGGTCGCATCACACTGGTTCTCTTTTGGGGAACCTTCTTCCTTTATTCGAGACCCATATGTCTGAGAAATGGTTTGGGGTTCAGGCCATGCCCATCCGTCCATTGATTTGCTCACTGTTCTTTGTTTTACGGAACTGCTACAGGGTTGTATGCATGACCTAAGCCTGTTCAACGCTTGGGATGCTGGGAAAAATACTTTCTCTTTGATGTAATGCAGTCGGGAAGAGGGTAGCCTTCAGCTCTGAAAGTAAGCACACAAATATACAGGCATTTTCTAACATACTGTCGATCCTACGATGCTATCAAATCCCATTGCAAAAATGAGAACATCGAGACTTCAGGGTACCAAGGGACTTCAAATGAATGTTGTACACCACAGTCAAACTTCTGTTCTCTCTTTACCACACCGTCCTATCTAAACAAGATTCTGACCTTTGCTTCAGCAATGCTTTATTCATCATGAGATCAAAAAATGAAAATTTCAGGACATATTTTGAAAGTGTTTTTTTTTTTGATTTTCAAAAGTTTGACACATAATGACTATTAGATGCTTGAAAGAACACAAAGAGCTTGAAGTAACAGAGACCACACCCTGCCAGCAGTTATAACTGGCTATAAGATTTAGTGAAATGAAAGGAACATCCAAAACATTCTAAAAGAGTTCAAAATCAACAGCCCCGGCGTTTGTCTGTGGCAGACAAACTCGTTTGCACTGGCTACACAGGAGGATAATGGGGAGCCGTGAGTAGTCGTCATGAAGCTGTTTGATTCTGAGCACATTGAGTATAGATAGCCGCTGGCTCAGAAAGTCCAGGCTAAGCACTGAGCTTTTCCCATCATGCTACAGTCAGGGCGGGCTGCGGTCTCTCCGCTATATCGTGTGTGGGTTTTAAGTATAATTCCTTGTTTCAAAACGGAGTTCTCAGAGGAAAGCTTGAATTCTTGCCTGGGTATTCAGAAGTACGAATGGAGCTCGGTCAGTAGTTTTCCTGCTGGGTTTCTGTAGAAACCCAGATACGGACACATTATCCACCAAACCCAAACTGTGCTGTTTGCTCAAACCTCCCAGATCCCTCATCTAGCCCATCAGCTGTCAGTGCCATCCACACCCCAGCTCTGTGTCTGATTTGCAGGGTGCTGATTCTGCTTCTTTGGAACATGCAGCTTGATAAACACATACAGTTATTTTAGAACAAATAGTACAGTTATTTTAAAATGCTTATGAATATAGATGTTTTTCTCTTAGAACAGAAAGTCTGATAATCCTGTTAAAATGGTACAAGTTTAGTCCATAAAATCTTCAGTCAACCATCTCATACACTAATAGTTAAACATAAATTCTGAAAGAAATTCCAGAGAATATGTTTCCTTTAGAGCATTTATTATTAATTTCAAAACACTGCTTCTCAAATGAGCCGATAACTAATTATACCTAGCTATCATGGACTTGACTTTCCGGCATGACCGACTGGAGGAAGGGAAACAACGTAGTTACAGAAATGTGCACGCGTACATTTCATCACCACACACTGGTTACTATGGCCGTCATAGTCGCAGCACCTACAGTACGCTGCATTTAAATGGGCCACAGTGGAATTTTTCCTTCCTGAATTTATCTATTCTCTATCAGTGAAACACCACGAAACCACATGAATCTAGCGCTCGGTATCCAAACAGGATAGAGTCATATTCTGGTGTCTTTATGCACGTAGGTGATAACAAAAATTATCACACACTGAAGGTGTATCTTGAGGATCTGAACTTTGTTCTATTTTATCACACTTGCTCAGGCAGCAAGGTATCTAAACCAGGTATGTGCACAGATGGTCTGTTCCCTAGCTATTTTTATCAGTATTTTATCAGGCTGTTGGAAAGGCTGTGGCTGAGGTTTTGAATAGAGACAGACATGTTCTAGTTTAAAAGGCTCTTTTAGGTTGACTAAAAGGAAGCAAGAGTAAAGTCAGAGATGAGATTCACGTGAGAACCTTGGTGAAGAGCCAGGAGGCTGTGGTGGAGAGAGGAGAGGATGGATTTTTCTAGTGATGACTTGGGTGCGTAGCCTGGAAGAAAGGAGGTGGGATGACCCCAAGAAAGGTGGCAAGGATGACTTGATCTACTAGAAGGACTGAGTTAATGTTGGCTGAAATGAAGAGGCCCCAAAGGAGTAGATTAAAAGTAGAAGATTTGATCTGGACTCTAAGTCAAAACACACACTGCAGGGACATCTTAACAGTCCTGTTCACTGTGGTACTACCCACAATAACCAAGTCATGGCATCAGCCTAGGTGTCCACTAGATGAATGGATACAAAGAAAGTAGTACATTGATACAACGGAGTTTTATTCCGCTGTGAAGAAGAGTGAAACTATGCTGTTTGCTGGAAAAACAGACCAAGTAAAAAATCATCACATTCAGCAAAACAGCAAGATTCAGAAAGAAAATATTTCATGCTTTCTCTCATTTGCAGATTCCATACTTTATATTAAAACATAAAACTCTATATGCAAATATATATTTTCCATTAAGAAAGTTTTCTCACGTATATAATGTTCCTTAATCATAGTTTGATGGAGGAGGGTCTATGTGTTACTTTCATTGGTTAATAAAGAAACTGCCTTGGCCCTGATAGGCCAGAAAATTAGGTAGGTGGAGTAGACTGAACAGAATGCTGGGAGAAAGAAGCAGATTCAAGCAGTTGCCATAATTCTCCTCTCCAAGATGGATGCAGGTTAAGAATCTTCCCGGTAAGACACCACCTTGTGGTGCTACATTCATTAGAAATGGATTAATCAAGATGTGAGAGTTAGTGAGTAAGAGGCTAGAGCTAATGGGCCAGGCAGTGTTTAAAAGAATATAGTTACCGTGTAATTATTTTGGGTAAAGCTAGCTGGTGGCCAGGAGCCGGGTGGTGGAAAGCGGCCCGCCACTCCTTACAACAATAGTTACCCCTATGCTCCCTGTCTTTCTCCCACACTTTCCCACTTCTCTATCCCCTTAGGCAAGAAATATATCTTTTGCATATGCAAAATGAACTACAGCACCATACACAGCTGATGCACACACACGTAAAACAGAAGTGTGCGCTTAGAATGTGTTGACGTTGAGATGCCTGCGATACATCCAAGAAGAGATGCTGAGGTGGGAGCTTTGGGCATATCAACATGGTAGGCCAGCAA
Organism: Microtus agrestis; assembly: GCA_902806775.1. NCBI lineage: Eukaryota > Metazoa > Chordata > Mammalia > Rodentia > Cricetidae > Microtus > Microtus agrestis. The sequence goes on from CADCXT010002121.1 coordinate 1,110,268, forward strand.
TCTGGGCTGGAAAAATCCATGTGGACATGTAGACAGCACTTTCATATCTGAGGATGAATGAGTGTCAGCAGGAAAGAGAAGCTCAAAGGCCGTGACTAACTCAGCTGTCCTGCCGTCTTCGGAGGAAGGAACCAAGAAGCAGCAAGAATGGTGTGAGGACAGCAAGGGGCAACCCTAGAAGCTGAGCAAAGGAAGGCGCAGGAAGAGGGAGGATGACCTGCTGCTCCCTACCCCAGCCTTAATCTCCAGGGAGGCCACTTTCTGCTTTATACAAAAGACTCACCATTAATTAGCTATCTTTTCTTAGCGGGAAGAGAACTCAAGAGCATCGCTTTTGTTTTCTTTTTCTCTCTTCAAACTCTTTGACTACTTTTGACAATAAGGAGAGTCTCTTGCTTTGGAAACCCAGTGCCCCTACACACAGGAAAGAAGAAATAAAAACTTAACCTTCCGTCTCCCCATAAGCTCTAGCTTCTTTTCTATTCTCTTCTATTGTGTTCTACTTAATTAAAAATAACGTTGTTCCCAACCCACTAAATTGATTTCACTAACTGCTAATCCGTCATGACCACAGTATTAAAAAACAGGCTTTCACAGCATCTGGCAGGGGGCTTGGCCATATTCATTATTAATCAGAAAGATAATGCTATTCATCTTTGCTTTTCCTAGTGAACCTTCTGCAAAATCAATGCTTACCACGTACTGGTTGAATGAATAGTTTGGGGACCTGAGAGTCATGTTTTTCGAATGGAGCTCTATGGATTTTTGTTGCCCTTACTTTATTGATTGTACCCTGTGTGGAAAACCGTTCCTGCAACGCTCTTTGTCTAGATGTGATTTGAGTCTTTTTGAATAGCTCCTGGAAGAGCTGGTGAAGACCACCCTCTGGGTGACACTCACCAGTAGGGTTACTACAACATGCAAAGCCAGAGAAGGCATATAGAATATGCATGTATTAGCATATTCTTGCATATGAACCTTTTTGAGTCTGGCCAGTGGTGTTGAAAAAACATCTACAACCTAGCAGGATGTCTTAGGACAAAGGTACTTATTACGAAGTCTGAGGCCCTGAGTTCAGTCTCTGAGACTTACACAATGGAAGGAGAGAACTGGCTCCTGGAAGTTACCTTCTGATCACACAGGCATGCTGTGAGGCTCTCCCACCATCAATAAATGCAATAGAGTTTTTAAAAAATGCAAAATTTAAACCAATTAAGCTCCCCTTAGTCATACTATAATCTAAGAGATCTCAATATTTTAAAACAATCTTACTTTTAATATTGTAATCTTCATGTCAAGATGAAATGTCTGTCACCTTAGGAACAGGAGGATACCATGATTTGAAACAAATGGTCTGTAGAAAAACGATGGGTACCAGTATGTCTGACAAGCCAAAACCATCGGATTAGAAGTGATGTGTGGTTTAACCTGCACCTGCCACTCAACGGAGCTTCGCGATGAAAGCCTGGCATGTAGTGAGTGTCCAACCAGTGAGAACTAAAATGAAAAGCTGCATACAGAATACCTACAAAGGAGCAAGGAAGGAGACCAAGTGTCCCGCTACTGTCTAACTCTCCCTCACACAGTGCATCACTTACAGGAAGGAATATGCTACAACAAAGTGCAGATTTTGGAATCAGATGAACCAGGCACAAATCTGATCAACAAACCTGGGATTTTTTTGGTTTACTTACATGACTTCCCTCTAACTTCAGGCTTTCAAATATAAAATGAGGATATATTGTGACTTAACAAGGTTAAGACTGTAAAGATAAGGATACTATAAATATACAATAATTTAGATTCTACTAAATAACAGACAGAACATGCTTGTTAAATATGACGACAGGGACATGCCCACCAAATGAAGGCTTGTAGAGCATTTTGGAGGTGAAAGGGGCTTGGTTTACATGATTTTTATGTGGAAATCATGTAATAAGGGGTTGATAGTTAGATCTTTCAATGGCAGAAGTTTCTAAAGTCTATTTAATTCATGATAGACCTCATCCATAATCGAATACAATAAATCCAAGACTCTGAGACTTGGTAGAGCTGAGAGAGATTGGCAGATCTGGGGGATTCTCCAGAGGCCTGGCTGTAAGGGATGGCAGACCGGCCAGGGGAGAAGAACAGAAGAAAACTACAAATTTGTTTTAAGTCACGGCGTGCATGAGTGTGGCAATGGCGAGTCTTAACCCCACAGAGGTCACCCAGAAGCTCGGGCAGGAGTGAGGCTGCCATATTAGAAGAGTCTCTCCAGGAAAACTTCAGTTTTGCTCTTGAGGTTTCTCTGTTGATTAAATGTGGCTCACCATCCACACAGCCACAGTCACATCAGGGTTTGATTCAATAGTTGGGCACTCCAGCCTAGTTAGGTGGCCACGCAGAGATAACTACCACAGGTAGGGACATAGGGAGCAGCTTGTGGGGCAAAGGGAAGGCTTTAGAGTTGGGTTCAGGCACTGATTGCTTACAGTGTTCAGGTTCTGATATTTGGTTGAGCATGCTCTGTCCACTTTGTGAAGAAGTTATCATATGGGTCAAGAGCCTATGTGTAAATATGAAGCCTTTACTTAGCTGTACTTAGCTGCTCTGGATGTCCACAAACTCTTTCCAACATCAAACCTCTGTGTACTCCTTTGCACCCAGCACCTTGCAGACTGCCTGGCCAATCAAGTTCAGTAACAGTTTTTTTTTTTAAATTTCTTGTTGACAAATGAACAGGAAGACTTGAAGTTAACAGACGCATTACATCAGATGATATAAATAGGAATCCGAGAGGCCGATCTGATGTGGAATTCCCCTCTATATGCTGTGAATATGTTTTATTACCATTGGTTAATAAAGAAGCTGCTTTGGCTTATGGCAGGGCAGAGCATATTTGTTGAAATAGCAGCGGCGGGGCTGCGTCCCCAGCACCCCGGCTGCTTGCACGGCTAGCTTTACCTGAAATAATTACACACAAACTGTATTCTTTTAAGCACTGCTTGGCCCATTAGCTTCAACCTCTTAACCCATTTCTAATCATGGAGTAGACCATGAGGTGCGCTACCGGAAGATTCTGCCTACATCCATCTTGTGTCGATGAGGGCTTCATGGGTGTCTCAGAGGCAGAGCTATCCTGTCTGCCCGCTAGACAGGAGCATGGTGTCTCTCTTGGGTCTGCTCTGGCGAGCTGCATGCTTTCTGACCTCACTCCTCTCCTCTGATTTTTCTGCTTACTCCACCCACCTTGTTCTACCACCGACCAAGGTTTTATTGCTTAGCCAATGAAATCAAGAGATTGATATATGACACTCCCACATCACATATTCAGGTGGGAAAATTAAGATGAACGCAGGGAGAAAGAAGGTGGAGTCAGGCAGATGCCACGTAGCTGCCCAAGAAGCAAGATGTGAGATAACAAACCACGAATCTTGTGGAAAAATATAAAATAATAGAAATGGGTTAATTTAAGGTGTAAGAGCTAGCTAGGAATATGCCTGACCTGCTGGCCAAACAGTATTCCAATTAATAGAGTTTTGTGTGATTATTTGGGTCTGGGTGGCCGGAAGACAAAAGTACAGTCTCTATTTACAGTGATCTTTCTTTTAAACCTGATTTCTAAGAGACCAATAATTCATAATGCCCTACCTTAATAAATATCAATTCAGAGACGAACTACAGAAACCAAGAGTTACTCTAAGAACTTGAATCAATGTAAAATACTGCATTAAAAAAAAACATTTTCTTAGAAGGCTGCCTCACCAACCAATCTCTAAGCAACTTAAGAGGAGAGATGAAGTTGTCAGTCTCACAGACATTGCTGTTCCTAACTATAAACCCCACTCCAAGGTTAGTGATCCATGAAATGAAACAAAAGGGTTCATGACATGCTTACCTGGTGGGGGAGAATTGTCCGTATTCTGTCAATCATGTTAAAAATAAACACTGATTGGCCAGGCAGGAAATATAGGCGGGAAAACCAGACAGGAAGTAGAAATGATGTAAGGAGAACAGAAGAATTCTGGGAAGGAGGTAGCTGATTCCTGCTACTCCTGCCCAGACCACCGAAGCAGCAGGATGTGACCTGCCCTGCTGGAAAAAGGTACTGAGCCACATGGCTAACATAGATCAGAAAAATGGGTTAATCAAGATGTGAGAGGCTAGAGCTAATGGGCCAGTCAGCTTATAATTTATGGAGACCTATGTGTGATTTTCTTTGGGGCTAAACAGCTGGGGGTACCGGCAGAATGAAAACCCAAACAAGAAGGCCTGGCCCTCCATGTTACACTTACCTACCTCAACTGGATTAGAACTGATTTATTCATCAACCTAGAAGTGAAATAAAGGAACTTTAAATCCTGACTTTTTCTCTATCAATGGTGGGGAAGGAGGAACTTGGTATTTAAAGTGTGTGGGTAGAGTGGACCTCGGCAGATGATGGTTCAGTGCATGGAGTAGCCGGTGTGTGTGTTCACACGTGGGTATGTATAGGCAGGAAGGCAGGAAGGAGATCCATGGACAGCATTCAGAAGCAAGGCATTGGAAGCATTCAAGAAATTGCACACGTGTGTTTCCATGGAGACCTTCAGGTCTCCAAAGCTACAGCTCACAACAGGGTATACCAAAGCCAGGCCAAGGGAGCCCTATCACCACATCTGGGCAGGCCCAGTGAGGAAAAATAAAGACTGTCATCTCACCCAGCATATTTCAAAGCCCATTTTATTTATCATGGGACCTTAGACATGTTTTGCAGAAGTGGTTTCCAAGAAGGACTGGAGACACTGAATATGGGGCTGCTTACTGTGTGGAGATTCCAGGATGCTGCTGATAGGAGCATGAGAATGTCACTTAGTCTTACAGCTTGGCTGGTTTTCTTCATGTGACTTCTAGTTACACCATCCCGTGACAAACCCCACCACTTACAAATGCAGGTAATTAATGTTGACATGAATGATAAGCAGTAGGAGTTAGTCAGATTTCATATCTCCTTCTGGGCCAGTGAATGTTCCACCTGGCCAAACCACACACCAATGAGTTATCTACTTACTAAACCCTACAAACAGGAAAACCACCAATGAATACGTATCAATTCTTTCAACAATCTTGGAAATGGCTTCGACCTCTCAACATAGATACATACAAGGGGAAAATGTGTTTAGAAGACTCTTGACCAAAACCAATGTTAGGATCACAGAATTCTTGTCAAGTCTGTGCCAGTATATATATTTCCCAAGGTATTAGTATAAACAAAATGGTGTTATAGAGGCAAGTAGGTATGATTGTTAGTAAAAAAAAAAAAATAGACATATGCCTTACATTTGATTCCATAAACCTTGAGCATGTCAACAGTTTAGAACATTGCATGTATGTGCTCTATGCATGTGTTCATGTGTGTGCATGTGCATGTATGTGGGGGGGCTGGAGGTTGATGTCAGATGTCTTCATTACTGTTCTCCAGCCCATTTCTTATTTGAGACAGGTCTCTCAGTGAACCTGGACTTTACCTATTCTGACTGAGTAAGTCTAACTGGGTAGCAAGCTCCAGCCAACCTCCTGCTTCTATAGCGTCTCAGCTAAAATTATAAATATGTGTCAGGTGTCTGTATTTTTCCATAGATGCTGGCCACTCGAACTATTGTCTCTCCTACTTGTTACTGCAGGTACTTGACTGCTGAGCAACCTTCCTAGATCCGTATCAACATTTTGATGGTAAAAATTAGGAGGGAAAAAGGGCCTATTTATGTTTATAAATGATTGTCTTTGGATGTAAGACTAACAGGACCCTTCCTAACCACACACATGCTACTATTACCTCTTCCTTTAAAAATCCAGTGTTCTCCCAGGCTCCCCCCCCCACAAATCCACAGCACACGGTTCAGAACAGTGTTTTCCCACTATGGAACTGAACCACCTACAGAGAGCAATGCCGAGGGGGCCCTTCACATGAGAGAGGCTTTGGGTTCTTCCTTTATCTTTTCCTAATGGGTCACACTGGCCCTGTGAGAGCTCTTCGGGGACCCTGTCACCTCCCCGTGGCAATGTTGGCTGTCTGCAGTCCCCATGCTTCACTGCAGAGAAGAGTGGGCTTAACTTCCTGCTCAGGCTAGCAAGTGTGTGTGTGGAGTAAAAGTCTATGGGTTAACAGACAAGCATTAAGGTAAATTCCATTTATGACATCCTATAATACTGAACAGAATCCTTTACTGGGTGAGAAGCAGACAAGTAGGAAAACACGTTAGAGGAGCTGGCAGTACGGCTCAGTGGTAGAACACGTACTTTGCAGGTTTAAGACCCCCAGACACATGGTTTCTCTTGTAATGTCCACAAGAAACATTTTTTCCTGAGAAGGAGCTATTTCCTAAGTAATATAAAAACAAAAAGCCATGTGATTTCTGCACAAGCTAGACAAGTTTCTCAGTATGACTCTAAGATCTCTGAAGCAGTGCATATTAGAGGCTGTTGCCAGGCGTGAGGGCAGGCAGTGGGGACAGCTTCCATCTAGAGGGACAGTGGACGCTGACCAATGGCAGTTGAGTTTCTTTTAAAAAAATGTATTTTTAATGAGATTTTTCACAGTATTTAAAAAATGAAAAAAAAACCCACAGGAAACACACACACCACAAAAACACAAAATCTGAAACCATAAAATACAAATAAAAGGCCAGTAAGAAAAAACTATGCCCAAATAAAAAAAAATATGGGACAAAAGTCTACACAAATACCATGAGTTCGTTCTGTGTTGGTACCTGCTGCTGGGCACAGGGTCTGTCCTCAGTGTGGTTTGCACACCCCATGATAGAGAGATATCCGTTAGAGATTTTCCCTTTGCAGCCCTTGACTTTCTTGTCAATTATATTGGGAGTCAAATTTTTCTGTGAATGAAGGGATAAATTTGTCTCATGTTTACGAAACTACGTTTTCTTTTGTTCTTACACAGCAACCAAAAGGAGAAATATGAATTCTGTGTGGGAGGCAGCTGAATATCAAGACGTAGTTAAGTGGGAAAATTGTAGCACACGTGATCAGGAAGAGTGGATGGAAACTGGGACACATGACGTGATTCTTGGGGGGACATCATCACAGGCTCATCTGGGAAAACTCAGTCCAGAAGTCATTGTAATGCATTTCTTTCATTTTAACAAAGATGTAGCCCATAACACATAGCACGCCTTAGTGCTAATATTTTATTATTGCCTGAACTCAAGCAGCAATGTAAAATAATCCATTTCTAAAGGAGTTGATGATAAAACACACACACACATACGCACATGCCAAAACACATTGATGGAAAAGCTGCATTTATAAAAACAATTTCTGCAATTTGTCTAGCTGATTAAGAGGCAAAAAGAATTGTTTTAAGACAATCTGTTATAGTACTTATTTGTTTTCTAATTTAAAAATATTAAAAAAAATTTATATTGTTAATTGAAATATTATTAAGTGACTTTCTTCCTTCCCTTCCTCCATGTGTCCAGCCCTTCCCTCTAACCCCTCCCTGGTCCGTCTACTCTCAAGTTCATAGCCTTTTTCTCATCACTCATATATATTCAAATATTAGCATAAACATGTACACATAACATAGACAAACATGGAAATGCTTAAACATAAACGACTGTGTGCCCAAACATGCACTGTCTCCTATTTTAATAGAGTGGAATTGTATGTTGAATATGCCCAGCTCTTGGCCTTTCTCACTCAATGGCACATGCTTACCATCACTGCATGACAACATGTTTCAATCCACCTCATTCTTGTTAAAGTTAGGAACTCTTCATTGTATGGGAGAGTTCATTCCCTTAACAAATGTTTACTCCTCACTTGCTGTGCACTCAGCACACATCCAGGTAATGGAAACACAAACTCAGGCAAAACCAAATCCCTGGCCTCATGGAGAAAAGCCCTACCATTTCATACTAAAGGAGGGCAGAATCAATACACGCAGGGGCACAACTCATGGTCACATGTTTTTCCCGAAGGGAGAGAATCTCATGGGGCCCAGGCTTAGATTAAGAATTACAGGCAGCTAAGGACTACTGAGAGAATCAGCCTCTCCCAGGTATGAGCCCCCATATTAGTCAATACAAAGCAGTCAGTCCTGAAGGGACATATTAAAACAAAAATGGGCACAGCAGGCTGCCTTTATATATCTGTGCATATATGAATAGGCACATGTATATACACAGATGCACATATATACATATATGAATGAACTCAAGCACACACACACAGAACATAGCTGGAGGAAATGCTACTGGGGAGGTGAAGGAATACACACAGGTGGAAAGTTTTTAACTTTCAACTATATTGATGTGGGAGTGTCATATATCAATCTTTTTTTTTTTTTGTTAAAAAAAAAAAAAAAACTCTTTGTCCTTTTTTTTTAAAAAAAAGGGGGGGGGGGGGAAAAAAAAAAAAAAAAAGGGGGAAGGGGGGGGGGAAAAAAAATTCAACCCCCCCCCCTCAAAGAAGAAACCCAAAAAAAAAAAACCCCACCAAAAAAAAAAAAAAAAAAATCTCCCCCCCAAACAACCCCTGGGGGGTTTAAATATTTTTAATAAAAAAGGGAAAGAGGGGGGGGAAGAAAAAAAAAAAAAAAAAAAAAAAAAAAAAAAAACAAAAAAAAAAAAAAAAAAAAATTTTTTTTTTTTTTTTTTTGGAAAAAGGAGAGGGGGGGGGGGGGGGGGGGACAACCCCCCCCTCTTTTTTTTTAAAAATATAATAATAAAAAAAAAAAAAAAAAAAAAAAAAAATCTCTATATATGATTCTTTACTATTTGAGTTTTTCCTCCACAATTAGCATGTGAAACTTTCATTAAAAATATGAATCACATGAAAAACTCTCAACCTGCAATTTCCGTCTATCTGGATTTGCATTCATGTTGTCTTTGAGTTGTCTCAACCCCAAGGTAAAAATACCATTAGGTTCAAAGACCTAAGGAAAGGTTGAGTCTCCACAGGGGACTAAGGATACTGAGATGGGGAATCAGCGTTACAGAATATACTCTGCTTCCCAATTTCTTCAGCTGGAATTTTATATCCAAAGTGAAGGGCATCTACATGTGACTGAATGCAAGAACCCATATGCTCCAAGGCAGTCTGGGCCACTTATTTTCAAGGAGATAAAATAGCTTATTTAAACTTTGAATTTCCCTATTGGGTTCAGACGATTCAGCTGTTTACCCAGCAGCACCCTACTTAAAAATAGATAGCATGACATTTGTGGGTGCTCTAAAGCATCCCCATTGGGGAAGGAGCAGAGGCGCTCATGCCACGCTTATCGTTTCTATTATGTAAGAGTGGAAAGGGTTATGAAATGAAGGCTTCATAGGAAGCGCTCTTCCTCTCAGCTATGAAGGACAGATCTTCATTCATACCAACTGAATATTACTGTTTGGTGATTATAATTAATGTAATGGAAATCCACTAGTACTATGAGGAAATTTTCTTTCTTTTGTCATCCTCCCCATTACAGACTTTACAACCAATAATTTATCAACTAGTAAGTAATTGCTATATGTCTGTAAGTATCTACTATTTGGTAGGCAATGTCAGTATATGACTGAATACGCAGGAGACATTGAGAATATTTGATGAACCTGGGTAATGACATTTGTATCAACCTCTCAAATGTAATTGGTATGATTAATATTGACCTTAAGCCTATGGTCACACAATTCCATAGACAACAGGTACAAGGATTAAAATAGGCTGAACTCAAGGTATGCCGTCATCGGAAATACCAAGCAGGAGCTCCACCGGAATCTGAAGGACTGAAATCGTGGTTCCAATCTGGCAGCACTGCCGACGGCAAAGGGCAGGGCCCGGAGGAAATGAAACCCCAAGCACTTCGTTCCCACCCACCCTAACACGCCTCTCTTGGCATCTTACTGATTTTATTTATTAAAAAGATATATTTTGTGAGGAAATTGCATTTCCTGGGTGATATGAAGGAGGAAATCAGGTCTGTGTGAGGAACCCGATGTGGTCTTCCCTGGGCAACGTTTTTATCACCAGTTTTAGCAGTGTTTTCTGAGTGCTCATCAAAGGCAACAGGGTGAGGTCCGTCTTCCTCCATCAAGTGTGAGTTTTACCCCAGCAGCTGTCACTCACCCTACAGGTGGATGGATGGTCTCACTGAGGAGGAAGGCAACCGTTCATCCTCCGGGTCTATGACTTGAATACTTAGCTGCTCAAATCATATTTGCCACCTGCTCCTTCCCAGGAGGAACTGGTGACCTGAGGCCATCCCAGTGAGTGGCCAGGTTAAGGGAAGAGAGTCCTCTAAAGTCCACTTCTCCATGTCCTTCTAGAATTTACCTCAAGGGGCAGCTTAAATGCGTCCTGCCTGAGACACTGTCTCAGCAGTCCTGCCGGTTTCTTTTCTTCAGATTCCACAAGTGCTTTTACTGGACGGGGTGTCCCCACTTCGAAGAAGGGTTTTGTGTTTTCTTTTCAATAGCACGGTCTACTCCTGAGCACCCTGTGGCATTCTGTAAAAGTGATAAATACTAACGATGAACAGCCTAGCAGGCCCTTGGGTCCCTGGGGGTGATGGGAGGACTCAGAGCGAGGGGAAGAGACAAAACCGTTTCTCACACAAAGGCAAGAGGTGGCCAGCCTCTCATTAGACCCAGCTGTGAGATGTGAAAAAGATTGGTAGGAAAATGATGCAGGGATTTTGTGTCATGGAGTCCCGTGTGCGAATCGGGTTTCCAAGATGTGTTTCCATCTTCCTTCCGGTTTGGGGAGCTATGATAGATACAACAGGATTTTGCAATCCAACCTAACATTATTCTCTTTCTTCTTCTCCTCTTGTGTTTAAAGCTGTGCTGTAACGTTAGATCTCCCTCTTCAATAATCCAGACTGCTTATTTCCTTTAAACATACATTTAATTGACTTAGGTGTTTAAAACTCATTTTCACTTAACGATGCGAAGATTCCTAGCTGCTTCCTTCCTCTCAGTACCGCATCTAGTCCTACTGGCTCATAACTCAGGTACACGTACATTAATCTTGGCAAGTGATGGATACAGCTGTTCCTATAATTTATACAAATGTACCCTCGTTTTCATACACAAAGCTTTGAAAGGTTTTGAGTTATAAAAACACTAGAAATAATTGATTATGTCATTTTCACGTTGAGGGTTTTTAGGACAAAACTCTGGATGCTGACAGCCACAGACTGGATGAGGGCAAACACTAAACAGTATTCTTATTCTTATTAAACATCTCCATTTTGTTTATGTTTGTAATGAAGCACCTACTTATAAATTTTGAATCAAATATAAGAAATTTATGTTTTCTAAAAAGATTGTAAAACTTCTGTTCCTTTTGCCATATTCTGTTCTCAGTGGGCTAGGATGGCAGAGGGCTTCCTTTCTTTAGACACCGAAGGGGGTGCTGTGAACATTGCTATTTTCTTCATTCTGTGAGAATTGTGACTACAGCATACAATTAGTGAATCAGTTCATCCATGCATCCATCCACATGTGTACAGTCCCTCATGTATGCCAAGGAGGCAAGCAGAAGGCAGTGCCATGATCTGATATTTATTCCCAGGAGTCTTTACGCCCATTGAGAGAATAGGTGGAATTACTGTAGAAGGAAGGAACCATAGTCTACAAATGTACTGTAAATTGGTAAAAATCAAAACATACTTATTTACAGTATTGGCATAGAAACTAGTTCAAGGTCATCCTTGACTTGAGACTTGGAATACGGGCAAGACATTGCCAGTTAGGTAGAAGGGGAAGAACGGTTGTATGTGGAAACACGAACATGCGTGTTTTCACAACATAATATGCAAACTGATTGTGATATATGGAGAACTCACAGGAAACAAAGTTCACTTCTAACAACAGTCTTGACTTGGCTGACAGACCTAGGAGGTATAGGAGGTATTTTTAAGGCTTTCAGTCCTTGAACTGTCCGTGCATCCCTAATGAGGCATTGTGAACACTAGAAAATGGCTGTTTTTTCCTGTTTGCTGTTGTTTGTGTGATCCTCTTTTTTTTTTTGAGGGTTTCTTTGTACACCCCTATCTGTCCCAGAACTCACTCTGTAGACAAGGCTGGCTTTGAACTCATAGAGATCTGTCTGCCTCTGCCTCCTGAGTGCTGGGATTAAAGCTGTGCACCACCACCGCCTGGTGATAGGTCCTCTTTTCTAAGATTCCTGGTTGTTGCCTAGAGAAATTTCTCTAGACGACACCTTTTCTTTTCCTGAATGGAACAGGACATTTCACCATTTCTTTAGCCACACGATGCTGTGACCCTCTCCTCATCTGCTACTCACGGTTGCTCTCCTCCAGCAAGAACTTACGCATGCTAACATTCAGGATCTCCACAAACGGTCTGCCCCAATGAAGGTTCTCAGCTGAGTTGCAGCGGTTCATCCCTCCCCATATCCTCCCACGCACTGGCTATCTCGAGGACCTCTGCACCTCAGTCCACCACCCCTGTAGTATCATCTACCTCTCATTAACGTCCTATTTCCCTCTATCAGCTCATTTGAAAAGTCATCTTTCATTTCTCAAAATGCTACCAGCTCTATCTGTTCTCTCTGCTGCGTACCCATGCCACCATAGCCCACCCACTAGCAAACAACTCCCATTTATTCGCTCACAGTTCTGTAGGGCAGAAGTCTAGACAGATAGATGAGCTGAAAGGCCCATCCCAGTTAGGAGTGTCCTGCCTTGCCCTTTTAACTGCCTAAAGTGGCATTCCTTGGCTCATGGCCTCTCTCTCTTCAAAACCAGGAGTGTGGCATCTTTAAACATCTCTGTTTCTTGAGTCAAATCGACTTCTGTGCTCAAAAGTCTCTCTACCACGTTCCTTATGAGTATATGTATTTAGGGCCCACCCATGACGATACTTAATGTAATCACATTTGCAAAGTCCTATTTACTACGAAGATAACCAATACACTCCGAAGACCATGACGTGGCCGCATGGGCTTTCGCTCCTGTACTTACTGAGGCCACTCACACCACCGGCTGACTACTCTGTGCTCACCACCATTCATGATGTAGACATCACTGTCACCTCCATTGCATGGATGAGGAAACTGGAGAATGTAGATGATTTCAAGGTAGCTGTGCCCCGAACGCTTTCACTCACGCTCCGCTCAGCGCTGATATGTTCACGTGGGGGTTGATTCGCACAGTGGGGGCTCCGAAGATTACCATGGCCAGTATAAAGTGGAAACTTCTTAGACATTGTACCTTTCACGTCCCTAGCTGCACCCCCAGGTGTTTCTTCCATAGGGAACGCTGCCAATTAGGGGGCTGGGTGGTAGCGAGTAACCCAATAAAGAGTCGCGGAAGCTCCCTGGGTGGGCTAACATCAGGCTGAGGTCGAAAAACACTGGGGACTGACGGAGTTTGGGCAAAAAGTGCTATGGAAAGAGTAATCACAGGGCAAGACCTGGAAAATGATCCTTGCACAAAAGAACAATAGAAATGAAGCCGAGACAAAGAGCTCAGTCACTTCCTGTCTGTACAGGAAGCAAGGGAGGTTCCTGGAGACCCTGTGGATGGAGGAGCCAAAGGAGAAAGCAAGAGAACAAAGAAAGTACTCCCCAGCCAACAATAAGGGAGACTTACTCCCAGGGCAGGGCAGACTGCTGGAGGTCAGGAAGCAAAGGAACACTGGTTGCTACGGAAAAACTCAGGCTTTTTCTATGAGCACAACACATCAAGAATAGGCCTTTTTCTCTCATCCTAAGGAGGGGGAGGATTGAAACATGGATAGAAAGAGTTGGTCCTTGGAGTCAAACACACTGAAGGGCCAGTTCTTTAATAACAACGTCATAAATGGTAGGCCGCTCATTTACAGAATGGCAGAAGAACCATCCTGGCGTTATCTTTCCAGGGCTGAATAACATCCAGTTTCTGCAGTCCAGAAGACCACAGGTCATAGTTTAGCACTGTTAAGTAGATGGTATGTATTCAGACAGATTTTACTGTGTCAGGGGCAGTGTGCTGGATCATGGGCCACAGCCATGAATGAGTCTAGGCACCAGTTTTCATGGAACTACTAGGTGAGAGGAAGAGGTAGCCATGGGATGGGCAATTCCACACACAACAGGAAGTTCACAGCAGAGAAGTGACGGATGCTATGAGGGCATGATGGAAGAGTGGACCTGTGATGTAAGAGGGGGCCCGTGATGTAAGAGGGGACCCGTGATGGGTCATCTTCATTGTCCACAGGACTGGAATTGGAGTCACCAAATGAGGATACTCCTGGTAAGGTCTAACAGAGGAGGGGAACCCACCCTAAATGTGAGTGACACCATCCTTCAGATAGAATACAAGGAGAAGAGAGCTGAGCGCTGGCATCCACTGCTCTGCTTCCCGACTGCAGATGCAGTGTGGCCAGCAGACACACATGCCTGCTATCATGTCTTCCATGCCACCAAAAACCCAAGACAAACTTTCCCTTCACTAGTTTTCTGTCAGGAACTTTGCTACAGCATTTGGCTCCAATCTAGGCCATCAGGGAGGACTTTCCATAGGCAATGACATCTCATAAGAGACTAGCAGGTTGAGAAAGGGGACAGTACAAAACAAGGAATGAGGCAGACGGAAAAAAGAATCAATGGGGAAGCAGCTTGTGCGAAGGTCTCGGGTGAGCGTACCTAATGCCTGTAAGTGAGGGAAACAGACCAGGATGGCTGAAGTGCTGAGTGGACGTGGGAGAGGAAGGAGATGCAGGAGCAGGAAAACTGTCCCCAGTCATGTCACCTGCCACATCTCTCTCTCTCTCTCTCTCTCTCTCTCTCTCTCTCTCTATATATATATATATATATATATATATATATATATATATATATATATATATATATATATATATATATATATATATATATATATATGTCAGTTCTATAGTGGGGGTAAAGAGGAACCACTTAATGACCACCCTTTTCTCTCCCCCCACCTCAATCTCTCTCTGTAAGTCACACAGAGTGAGTGTGCACGTGTGCACGTGCGAGAGCATCACTATACTGCTCAAGCAGGCCTCAAGCCTGCTGTGTCTCTAGGGTGGCCTTGAACTCATCCTGTCACAGCCTCTCAGTTTGCCACCATGTTTGACTCACTGAATGACTTTTCAGCAGAATGATTCTGTATGTATTTCAGAAAGATCCTTTGGCTCTGTTTTCCAGAGTGAAGTGGATTGAGGAAGAACTAACAGGAAGATCTACCATCTACTCCCCCCTCCCCCCAATAAGCTAGGCATGGCAGAGACTGGACTAGAATACTAGGATATTGGCAGAAGAATCGAGAGAAACAGACAAGTAAGCTGTCCAGAGTTTGGTGGTTTTCCTCCTCATTCATCTCTTATAAGCGCCATGAAGAGAGGACATGAGAGTAAGGGAAAGGGGAGGTGGTACCAGAGATGTTTTGTAAGCTGGATTGAAGAAGAGCGACGTGGAGAGGAAAGGAACCAGCAAGATGGAGGTGGGGAAGATCAAGAGAGACTTGGGCATGAGTAAGAATGATATAAAATGATATCTGTGTATGAAGACATTTCATACAGACACCCATTACGTTCCACATTGAAGCAATAAGAACAGAGAGAAGAAGTAGGCTACAGAAGTAAGAAAAAGATGGTACGGAGGACATCGGCTACAGTTATAGATCTGATATACTTTAGCTTTGTATCCTGGTATCCTTGGGTTCTATAGTCTGTGAAAATAAATGAGGCCATATTGACAATAATAACCGAGTCTAGACATATTTTAGTCTCTCTCATCTTTGTTCTCCCTGTGGCTGATCCTCATTGTGCTCTAGAATGAGCTTCACGTGTATTTGGAACAAATTTGCTCGCTGCCTTCTGTCGGGCTGCTTGGCCACAGTGCCAAGAACTTTTTATGACAGTGGACCATCTGGACCAAGTGCCACCTGATCACCACTGTCTGCAGCTGGTGGCTGTTCCTGGTCTTTGTGTGTGAGAGAGCAATGTGGGGGTCCTGCTTTTTCCCATTTCCTCTATTATAACACGGAAAGAATTAATGTTCAACTGTGTAAATAACACATGGCTTGCATGTGGCATGGCCAAAAAACAACCTCAAAGGGCAGAAATGTTTATTCCTTACATACCATAGTTGCTATAGTGACAAAGATCATATGAGCGGTGAGTGGTGCTGACCAATCTTGCTCAGTTTGACCACCGAGTTGGTTTCAGGAAACGATAGTGCATAAAAGTCACGGGGTGTCTAAGTCTTATTTCACCGGCGGCAGGAATGGAATGACACCGTTCAGTGATCACACAGGACTGGTTTCTACTTCCCACAGCTTTCAGACGGACATGGGGCATTCTACAGCTCTGAATTAGAGCCACTTTAGGGAAGATAAAGGGGGACTGTTAGGAAAAAGAAGGGAAAACAGTGCCTGGGGTAGCCAAGGGAACTTTAGAGAGATGAGGTGTGAGGAAGAATGTGGAGGTAAAGGGGGAAGATAAAAGAAAGGCTTTTTAAACCCCAAACGTGTGCTTGGAGAAAGCTCTACATACTGAATAGCTGTGAAATTGAACATATTTTAGAACCGTCCAATATGAGTAGGTAACATGCGCTGTGTTGTTCTACAAAATAAACTGTGAGAGACTAAAATTCCACGCTCTTCCCTACTAAACTAGTATCTCAAGAGGAGTGCCTCAAATTTGGAGGTGGGACTTGGGAAATAGCTTAGGTCGTATTAAGCTACTATTGGCGGATAAATGTTTGTGCCCACACTTTTCGAACCTTGTTTATACTCCCAGAGATAACTGAGTCCAGAGTCCATGGTGAGGAAGTGAGAGAGATCGGTATATGGAAAGTCACTGTGATGTTCAAAGCTTCAATAAACAAACCTGGGAGCCCCCAGGTCACTTGCCATACAGAAAACCACAGCGGAAAGAGGAAATGAGAGGGACGAGAGGATAGTTCCTTTCTATCGCTCCCAAATCCCCATGTGCTCTGCCGTTTATGAGTAGACCTCCTAATGCCTTTTGAGGTCACCTACTTTGGGAGACTCGCGTCTGTTTTTCAGATGACACAGCGGTGCGATCCCAGAATGCCTACAAACACAAACTCTGCTTCTTTTTGCCTCCCTTGTCATCCTGTTTGACTAGATCACAATTTCTTCTCTACCTTCATAAACCCTTGCTCGTCTCAGGGATTCATGGAAGGATTCAAACAGAACCAGACTCTCGTGTTACACACACACACACACACACACACACACACACAGCATAATTGCCAAGGGAAGCCAACCCAGGGACTACTTCTTCACTTCTTGTTTATGAGATATTATAGATTATAGTCAGGGTAATGAGAAAGGTCTCCGATAAGATGGCTTTGACTTCCACGAACTTGGGAACAACTACGTTTTCCATATGTACTGAAAAGATTACAGCCAGGGACAATGGAGAAAGTTACAGAAAAATTCACATTACCACTACACTGGCATTTTAAAAATACACTCCCACAAAATAAAATCCACCTAAACCAACGCTGTGGAGTAATTTTAGCAACTGAAAATTACTACCTTTTCTAGAATAACACATACTTAGAAATGAAACGGCTCAGAAAACAACATGACGTAGATATAGCCTGCTTTCCCAAGAACAAATTTCACAGTCAATTATATTACAGCACGGTAAACATCAACAGTCAACGCTTAAATACTTTAGTCAATCAGGGCTGCATCGAAGTATTTTCCTGCTTAACTAAACTCATTCTGTGCCACAGATGATAAAAAAAAAATACGACATCGTTCTTATTAAAAGCTGTGTCTCTCCCCGGACTCTTTGATATCATAAGCTGTCATCTCTAGAGGGCACAGTGGGGGAAACAAGTTACAAAATTTTCACCCCACCTTCACAGCCAGCATTAAGTGTGAGATTAGTTCCATTATGCTAAAAGAAAAACTATAGATTAACACAGAGATCAAGCATGAAGAAATTATTGCCTTCCCACCCCCAGCCCAGCCTTTCTACTAGCTTACCTTCTTAGCTGAGACACCAAACAGAATGTCCTTATGGAAAATTAAGTTCATTATTCATGTCAGCTTTGATTTGGTGTGTGCACGCAGCTGAGAGCCTCCAGCTTCTGCCTATGATTCGCTGAGGCAAAGTGTGCGAATCAGGCAGTAAACACAGGGCTGGGGGTGGAGGGAGAAAGTGCTGCGATGATCTGTCACAAGTCCCTACTCGCAACTTTCTGGATTCATTCACAGGAAGCTGAAATCAAATCCACCCGTGGATGACTATCTCTTAGGGGACACCCCAGCCCAGGTGTGGAGAGCAGTGGACAGGCGCTTGCTTTGTGGGTCACTGTCCTAGCAAAATGACACCGCTCTCTTTCATTATTTTGGTGAATCCTTGGGGCGTTGATTCACCTTACAGCATATATGGGGGAAATTGCCGTCTGTCAGAGAGAAGGCCACATGAGCTACGGAGTCCTGCAATTTGCAAACCACAGCACACCTGGCTGCCTCTGTAGCAGTAAAACGCTAGATGCAGTTCCCAACTTTGATGGTAGTGTGTACACACACCAAGTGGATGGAACATCCACGTGACAAACACACAGAGAACCTGGAGATCCAGGCATCAAATATCAACAGCTAAACATTCTCTGCACAGTAATCTCCCCCCACTCCTATTTAGAAAAAAGTGGAAGTAATATTGCCTTATTCGTGAATTTTATCTAGAAGAAACATTGAGTGAAGTTATGCTTTCTAAACCAAAACTTCTTTTTTTTACAAATTTATTTATTTATTAAAGATTTCTGTCTCTTCCCCACCGCTGCCTCCCATTTCCCTCCCCCTCCCCCATCAAGTCCCCGTCCTTCATCAGCCCGAAGAGCAATCAGGGTTCCCTGACCTGTGGGAAGTCCAAGGACCACCCACCTCCATTCAGTAAACCAAAACTTCTAACCACAGCAGGAAGAGAATTTCTGGGTTGTCAGTGGGTCAGGATAACATGACCGAGCAATGTAAACAGGCATGCCAACCTGTACCCCCTGGGCTGCATGGATCACAGAACACCTCTGCATGTGCTCAAGATGAAACCACTAACTCAAAGCATGAGATTTGAAGGAGAACTGTTTTTGTTACTTGATGATGTGGTTGTCGAGTGTGAACTTCAGAGGTGATCATGTCCCTCTGTCATGTTCGTCCCTGCCTGAGCCTCAGAGCTGAGAGTCTTTCATCTTCTGGTTCTTGGCAGTGTATGATGCCAAGTCTGAGAGTTCTCCCCTGAATTAATGAGTACTGAGCCTCAATGAGAGCGATCAACTTATCTTTAAACGTTTAGCGAACTTAGTATGTGATACCGATGTTACATCCTTGAATATATTACATGAGAAATGAAAGTAAATGCCCACCCAGGAATCCGTATACAGAACTTTCATAGTGCTATGTTCACAACAGCCAAGAGTAAAAACAGCCAGCTAACGAATGGCTAACCCATATGCAGTAGATCCATAAAAAATGAAGTAGTGATATGTGCTGTAAGTTTGTTGTGCATACCATTCGTAAGAATCCCAATACAGTCAGGCTGTGGTGGCACACACCTTTAATCCTAGCACTCGGGAAGCAGAGGCAAGTAGATCTCCGTGAGTTTGAGGCCGGCCTGGTCTACAAGAGCACCAAAGCAACAGAGAAACCCTGTCTTGAAAAACAAAAACAAAACAAGAAAAGAAAAAGAAAGAAAAAAGAATCCAAATACAAAGATATGTTCTACGTTTATGGCTCCATTTATAATGAAATGTCCAGATTAGTGGACACCACAGTCTTAGCACATAGATTATTCACGGCTGTGTTAGACTTGAGGTAGGGTTTGGTGGGAAGCGAATGATATGGTACCAGGATGTATATGCTTTTTCCTTAGGCACATAGTGAAGACTGCACAACTTAGGGACTGTACTAAACTATTACCCATCTTAAATAGCCGAACTTCATGTTCAGTGAATGCAAACTCTGTAAGGAAGAAAATGGAATCACTGTCATCTAGTGCTTATTGTCACATGAACTATCCATACACAGTTAATCCTGTAGAGGCAGAAAGAAAGAAGTGAAGAAAGAAAAGGTGAGTCCAGCAAGGAGCCTCAAGGACTAGAGACATGCAGGCAGAGATGAGCACATATCCATGTGGTGTTCCATTGTGTCCCTCCCTCCTTCCTCCTCTCTCTTTCTTTTGAGGTATAGTCTCACTATATCCTAGGCTTGTTTAGAACTTGTGCTTTTCTTGCTTGGGCCTCATTAATTCTAATATTATAGGCGTGTGCCATTGTGCCTATCTTATAATTAATTCTCTCCTCTCTCTCCTCTCCCATCTCCTCTCTTCTTTCACCTCACCTCCTTCCCCCTTCCTGCCCTTCTCTCTCTCTCTCTCTCTCTCTCTCTCTCTCTCTCTCTCTCTCTCTCTCTCTCTCCCTCCCTCCCTCCCTCCCTCCCTCCCTCCCTCTGAAGTACTAGGGATTGAACACATGTACAGGCTAAACAAGTACTCTACCACTAAGTTATAGTGCTAGCCATTTAAAAATTATTTTCATCTTTGAAGTAGGATCCCAATAAGTTGCCAAGGTCAGTCTTAAAGGTATTATCTTAGAAGAAGAGAACAAAAGTAAAGAGAAAATGGATGGAAAATAAAGACGAAACAAGAATAAGATGGTGGGGACTCATTCTCTTCCTTCTTTCCTCTTTTTCCTCTCAGCAGTATGGACTGAATCTAGGTCCTTGAGAGCTCTATCACCAGCTCCAGACTGGGTTCCAATAAGATAACATGAAAGTACACATAGTTTGAGAAGGAAAGCAAGGCCACAAAATTTAATCATGATGACATCAGGGTCTAGCTGAAGACTAAAGGAGAAATTCTGTGGAAACAAGTCTGAGGGTACCAGACTGCTCAGACTAAGGAAATGTGTCTTAAACAGAGCCAGTGGAGTCAGAATCAAAGAAGTGGGAGCATCTAGAACAATGGCTCTCAGGCTTCCTGATGCTGCGACCCTTTAATACAGTTCCTCATGCTGTGGTGACCCCAACCATAAAAACATTTTATTGTTGTTTCATGACTGTGATTTTTTACTGTTATATAATGTAAATATTTGATATGCAGATGGTCTTGGGCAACCCCTGTAAAAGAGTCATTTGGCCCTCAAAGGGGTCACAACCCACAGGTGAGAACCACTGATCTAGACGATCTCTAAGACTAAGACCCAGAATGAAATGAGGCCTTTAAATATGTAAAGGAGGTCCTTTAAAACATGCAAGTTAAAATAAGCTAGAAGGAGAGGGCAAAGGCTTGGTCCAGATGGTTTAATGTGAACATATGAAGATGAAGGAGGAGGAGGAAGAGGGGGAGGAGCAGTAGGGAGGAAGGAGGGAAAGATAAATAGCAAGCTGTCGAACTTTTATCTTTCTGCTTTTTTTCCTCTGTCAAAGGGCAGAATCTTTGCAACAAAAAGAACAGATGATGGGGCAAAGTCAAGAGAAATCTGAACTTGAGGACCACTTCTTCGCTTAGATAAATCTTAAGTGTATCCTTTCTTTTCACAGTGACCATAAATTTAGGCACACGATAACTTCACATAGGTTCTTCAGAATCAGACTCTTTCTGCCTCCAACCCCAGCCGCAGAGCAAACACTGGGGGATTCCAGAGTTTTGTACTTCAATGAAGGGAACTGCCACCTTTTAAGTATGCTGGGAATACAAGTACCCTATGGACACTTCCCTGATCCTCCACATCCCTAAACCATGGATTTGGAATGTCTGGAAATGATCCATGGTCCTCACCACTACTTTCATCATCTTAGTCCTGGTCACCATGTTCTTTTTTCATTTCTGTTTACTTTTTTTCTGAGAACAGACTCTCATTCTGTAACCTAAGCCATCACCAAGCAACTCAGGCCCCAAACGCTCTACTTTCCTATTTGCCTTTGAAATGCTGTAAGTCAAGCTTCTCCCAGCGTACCTATGACATGGGATGTCTTTCTGTATGCTGTAAATATGTGTTGCACCTATTGGTTGATAAATAAAGCTGGTTTGGCCCATGGCAGGGCATGGGAAACCCAAGCAGAGATAGAGGGAGAAAGAAGGCAGAGATGGGGGAGATGCCGGCAGTCATTGGGAAGCAATTGGGTAACAAGCCACGAGCCTCGCAGTAAAATATAGATTAATAGAAACGGGTTAAGTTGTAAGAGCTAGATAATAATAATCCTGAGCTAATGACCTAACAGTTTATAATTAATATTAAGCTTCACAATGGTTATTTTAAAGGTGGCTGTGGGACCAGGTGGGAAGAGAAAGCTCCAGTTAACACACCTGGCTTTGGCTGTCCTCTATCCTTTGGACTGGTGTGCTGTTTATTCTCTGGTCCTTCTCTCTCACTCTTTTCTTCCCATGCCACATAGAGGCATGTTTTCAGGGTGCAACATATATATCAACCATACTCTTTCCCCCATTAAAAAAAGATATAGAGTTAAGTTTGACTTTTGGGGTCTTGAAGAAGTCTTATCTTTCAAGACTCATCTACCATCTTAGCAATCTAGCTACGCTGGATTCTCACCCTTCGGTTGTTCCACTCAGATGGGATTCCCCCACACTTGCCGTCCTATTTATACCAGCTTTCCATTTATCCTCATCTCAGGCTGTGTCTTGCTGAACCTTGCTACAGCAGCATTAACCCAAGTAATAGCTATGGAGAGATATTTAATCAGAAGCAGAAAGATTAATGGACACACAGGTCACTAAACTCTTGAAATGTTCAAGAGGACTTGCTTGGGATGAATCTTTCTCTCTCAGTAGACCTGACTTCCTGTTGGCCATCCATCTCACTAGGGAAGGGTATGGGAAGATGCCCTCAGGAAGGTAGGCAAGGGGGAAACATTCTGGGTTCAGGACCACAGTCTGTTTGGTGGGCCAGGTCTTGATGCAAGTGCTAGGGAGGGCAGTTGCCTCGACCCTAGAGTCTGTGAAGATCTTTATTCCTATCCGTGGAGCAAGGGTTGCACCAATTTCAGACAGTACATTACTGGGGAACCAGAGATGAGTCCTCAGAATCGGTCAGCAACAGCCATTACAGTTTGCATTCGCTTGTGTGGCTAATTATTGTTTATTTCATCATTGCACAAAAGGGAGCTTGAGCCAGGAGTCACGTTTGTTTCTGGCTATCACTGTAACCTGCACATTTACCTGGGGCCTAGCAAGACTAAGAATTTAGTATTATTTGAATGAAGGCCACAGCTTTTAAATTGGTAGGATGTGGAGTATAGGTAATAAGCATAATTACTACTAGAAGAAATAATTTAATGCCTATGATTCTATGTGGGACACCATTACTAGTATTCTGGTTTATAAATCTGGCCCTTTTATCTCTTTCCCTGTTCCGGTTATCTCTCGCAGCCTAAAAATGCTATTAGCTGAACATATACGTTTTCCTTAGAAAGTTAGCGGCCATGCAGCCTGTTGATTTAAAATACTTAAAGACTTACTGGATTTGTAGTAACTTTCACAATGAAGACATTTTTTCCTTTTAACCTAAATACATTAAGCATGAGGGACCTGTGCTCAAATTATAATAAAGGGCTTTTTCCAGGACTGTAAAACCAATCTGGGAAATTAAAAAATATTTTGTTTTGTTTAGTGTGTATGCACATACACGTGCATATGCATGTGTGTGCATTTGCACACACACACACACACACACACACACACACACACACGCAATCTGAGTCCAGAAGAGGCCATCAGGTTCCCCTCGAGCTGGAGACACAGACGGATGCAAGCTGCCCAAAGTAGGTGCTGGGAACTGCACTTTTCTGCAAAGATATCAGGCGCCTTTACCCACTGAGCCATAGCCTCAGCTCTGCAGCACGGGTAATAATCATAAAGACAAGTAAAAGAAGTGGTGGTTGTGGCAGCTGTCACAGCGTCAGCGAAAACAGCAACAACAAAACTCCTGAAGATGCTAATACATCTGAATCTTCACAATGAAATGTCTCATATGTTCAGTGGAAGGTCTCTGGGAAGATAGAAGAACGGCTCACTAAGAGGTGGACCAACCTAACTGTGCTTGGCTTTATCTTTTGCTTTGTAAGATAAATTTGGTTGATAAATAAATGAATATATCAAGCTTCCATGGACAAAATCATCTTCAGAACAAAGCACCAGAGTAAAATTATGTCTAAACGTTAACAGGATTGGCGTTCAGAGAAACTAAGTCTCCCCACGTTTCTTGGAATCCACTCTGTGCAACAAAAAAATGAAAGGCAACGCTGGCCAAGTACATTTCCAGCCAGGCCAGCAGAGAAATCCATAAACTCCCGAGTCAGAGCCAGGCGTGAAGCCGAGGGCTGAAGTTGTAACAACATTGTAAGTAAACAAGAGGCACGGAAGGACCTGAACAGAATGGATTGAAGAAACCTCCGCCTCCCTAAAAGCCTGGGCTTTAATCTAAGAAAGAGACGCTCTGGAGAGACGGGGAGTGGTACAGATGCGGGAAGACAATGGCCAGAAAATTTCTAAAAGCATTTTTCAAAGCACTGTGCAATTTGTGTTTCCCACATCAGGCCACATGTAAGGCCATCCCTGAAGGAACCAAGGAGGAGAGAAGCAGGTTTGGAGGGGAGACCAGAGGAAAGAGGCATCACATTATAAAGATTTTTATAGCTGTGCAGCAGGAGCTACAGAACCTTGGTAGTTGGAAACCACTGCCCTCCACTCCCTCCACAGGAATCTTTTCCCAGTTCTCTAGAAAAAAAAAATCCAACTTAATCAAGTAGGAGAAACACAAGGTTGATATGAACAAGAGCAGCCACAAACAACTTGTAAATAATGAATACCCACCTGGGAAAACATGTCCCGAACAAGATTAAGTATTTAACCCTGAGGTCCATTATCAACCACCTGAGTAGCTGACAAAGCAGCTACTTCTAGAAAGGAAGATCACACAGTAGGACTGCAGGAACCCAGGGACGAAGGGAGAGAACAGCAGATGTCACAGAAAGATTGCCGGAGTGAAACAAGAGTCAGACGAACTGAAGAAAAGGATGAAGATAAGCGAATATGAAAGTTAAAAACTTTTATAAGAAAATAAATGACACCGGGATATAAAAGATAAAGAAGTATCAGGGAAATAATGAAACACTGAAGATAAACAGGGTACCCAGCATATACATAACCTTAATCCTTGATAAAGAAAGCCAAAACATCAGAATGGAATCATGATCACAAGACATAGTTCAATTAAAAGAGGCCACCCAGACCCCTACAGAAGTGCAGGATGTTGACGCTGTTCTCGGTTGCCCACCGAAACGTGATAATAAGATTCTGTGCTGCAAATACCTCGTACTTTAGCCCCTGGATTTGGAGAAAGGGAGTTGGCCCTACGTAGTTGCTTCTCCCTTGCTGGTCAACTTTCATCGTATTAAGAGGTGCTGTGCAGGCTTCTGGGGGTGAAAAGCCATCAGCATCATTACCCAGCTGTGAGTCACATGAGGTACAATAATGAACGGCCCAGAAGGTAGGTCCATTGGTGCACTAGTGGCATGAATGTTATGGGGGAAATCAATAGCTTTCTGATTGCTCCACAGGAGAAAACTCATACCCAAAGCACATAGCTGGGAAGCACACAGGCCCTAGAGGAGAACCTAATACTTTAATTTTTGCCAAATGGACATAGTATCAGAGTGTCTTCTAAATAATATTTCTGTACCCAAAGATACCCCAAATCATGCAGCTCTGTCCTCATTTGTGAACAATCTTTGTCTGGTGGATAGCTGTTAACAGAGAAGTTCACAACTTTTCCAAGTGCAGAAACCAGCCATGGTGGACTCAGTCATCCCAAATGGGACACCCATATTACCCTAAGGCTCAGGGGCCATTGCAGAAGGGAAGGAAGAAAGAGTATACAAGCCACACATCTGGGACTAGTGGGGTAAAACAGTATATTCTGGACATGATTGGGCTGTTACACGCATGAATTCATGGCTGCTGTGGTTGTCCACAAGAGACCTGCATGAAAATCAAGTTAGCTAATATTCAGGAATGGATGAGGAAGAGGCTCTAATTCCTATGTCTAGATGGGAAGCTCTTGAAAAATCCATGAAAGTGAGAATCGGTTTCCTCTAGGGTCCTTTATAGGGTGGCTTTGTTCTAGAAGGTGGCCCCACACCCACGGGCAGCACCAATTAAACTCAGTGAGCTATAAAAGAGAAAAGAAGAGTACACAAAATTTAGAGGGGGACCTCTGAAGAGGTGATATGGGAGGAAGTGGAAGGGAGGGTACGTTGTGGAATATTATTTTAACTGCTATATTTATTTCTGCTGCTTTTGTTAATGATGCAAAGACATATTACATTTGTTTGAATAAATAAAATTAACTTGGGGTCAGGAGGCTGGGTCAGCAACTAGCTGACAGGAAGTGGTGGGGAGGAACTAAGTGTAGCTAGGGTTCTTAGGTGGGGGTTGGACAAAAGGACGACCCCTTTTTTTGTGGGGGGAGAAGTGAGCAAGGAGAAAAGGTTAGATAATTGTTCTTCAGCCTCTCTGAGCGAGCAGGATTTCACCTCAACCTTTGAATCCTGAGTTCTATAGGAAGATAGAGATGTACATAGGTTCCTTTAATGGTCTTGCTAGAGCCGGTGCCTGAGGGAGTAGACTATCCTGAATGGCTGGGCCAGGGTGGCAGGACTGCTACTGGGAGCTGCAGAGTTGCAATTGCCAGATGGGACAGCAGTTGCTCAAGGTACAGACACTGTATTGAAAGCAAAACAACAGGGGTAGGTGAATATCCTAAAAACACACTGTATGCATGCATGAATTATAAAGTTATCAAGAATAAGTAAAAATATGTTAAAAACATAATTCATAAAATTTTCCTGGAATAGGGGTCTTAAATGTGCTTTGGAAAAGATCTTTTAAGAGTTTGGACAAAGTTATAAAATAAGTTAAAGGGCAGAAAAAGAAGCTGACGCCAGACTTAGTCATAAAAACTTTTATCCTCAGTAGAGAGTGTGACAACATCTAAAAGGTAAGAATTCAAAGATTCTCTACCTCATCTGGTCATGGTTCACATATCAAAACTCAAGTAAAAAGTGAACATCGTGGACATGGACAATAATTCTCAAAGATGCCCTATTAGTAATTACTTTATTCGTAGCTGTGCTAAAATACCCAGAGAAAACACATAAAAAAGATGGGCTTATTTGAGCTCATGAATTGAGGTGACACAGTCCATTATGATGGGAGCACATTAAGGAGGGAGACTGAAGGAGCTGGTCATCATTGGGTCCACAGTTAGGAGGCAGAGAGATAGAGTTGGTGTTCTGCTTGCTTCCTCCTCCTGCTCTTTTTACCCAGGGTAGGAACTTAGCTGGGATGGTGCCACTTGTATTAAGAGTGGGCTTGCTGGCTAGTTTAGTGTCAATTTGACATAAGCTAGAATCATCTGAGAGAAAGGAACCCTAATTGAAAAAACAATGCTTCTGTAAGGTCTGGCTATAGGCAGACAAGCCTGTAGGGCATTTTCTTAATTAGTGATTGATGAGGAAGGGCCCAACTCACTGTGGTTGGTGCCATCCCTGGGCTAGTGGTCCCGAGTTCTATTAGAAAACAGGCAGAGAAAGCCATGGAGCGCAAGTCAGTAAGCAGCACCCCTTCATGGCCTCTGCTTCAGCTCTTGTCTCTAAGTCCCTACCTTGTTTGAGTTCCTACCCTGGTTTCCCTCAGTAGACTGTCCATAACTGTCATCTTGGCACCCAAATATATCACCTTTAAATCTTAATATTCCACCATCATCCTAAAAGGTTTACGGCCATCTCTCATAATTCAAAACTCAACCAGATCGTTTCCAAGAGACCAAGCTTCAACAGTCCCAAAGACTGTTCAAAAGTTCAATAGTTAAAGTCTCTTCTGAGGCTCAGGCTATTTCTTAACAATAAACCCATCAAATTAAAAAAAAAAATCAAGTCACTGATCCTAACACACAATAGTGCTATGGTGGCACTGAGACAATTTGTTCTATCGAGACACCAAGGCCGCTGACCTGGGTCTGAAAAGAAGGAAAGCCGACTTGCTGACAATGACAGAGGACTACTGAGAACTCAAGAACAATGGCAATGAGTTTTGTCCTTCATTACTGGCTTTGTGGAGCCTAGCATTTGATGTGAGTTTAGATGTTGCTTGTTGGTATCCTACCCCACCCCCTGGCTCCAGTTTTTCCTCATGGAGCAGAGGGGGGGGGGGGGGGGGGGGGGGGGGGGGGGAGGAAAATAAATAAAAAAAAAAAAAAAAAAAAAAAAAAAAAAAAACATATGTGATTAGATACTGTTTTCTGGCTCAAAACTTGGCATGCTACGTTTTTCTCCAAATGGTGTGAGCATCAGACATCAGTGGATCAGACACTCTTGCTGTTATGAGTTGTGCTGGCTGCTATATAGGAGGTGACTAGCAAGCAGCAGACAACTGCAATATGGTGTATATATTTTACAGTGACTTGGGGACTTTTGTATGCTCTACGTTGACGGCAGTGTCCTTTTCAGAAGACGATAGAGCGCTGTATACTCCAGCCTGGAAGAGATACGCAATTTTCCAGGGCAACCATTACATGTTGAGTGGGTTCTATAGTTTCTTCCTATTGATATATATTAACATACTATATATACACATATATGCAAACAAATTAAAATTCACCATTATTAAAAAGTCATCAATTCATTGCTGATATATCATACACAATAATGAGATTTTCAGTATAACTTGAGTTGGGAAGATTTAGCACTTCGAGGTGTGTGAATTCTAAGCAATCTGTCTTTTGCTCATTGCTGGAAGTGTATAGCAGTAAGTAATTATTACTGCATGACCACTAATGAAAGTGGTGCCCCGCAGAGGTGAAGGGGGCCATCAGCACCACAGTCACCGTGGCCGTGGGCTGGAAACACACACTTCCATGTGCACAGTAATACTTACTAACGCTAAGAATAGTGCCGGCATTGTGTTGAGCCACCCAAGTGTTTAATGCAGAGTACAGAAACATGTCAACACGCTGACATGAAAAACAAACGGTCCCAGAAATTTGAACTGAACACAAGACAAGTTGACACAGGTGCCAGTCTCGTTAGGGGAATGACAGAAGCGGGACAGTCAGAGCCAGAGATTTCTTTCACTGCACGCTGTGAAGTTTTGAACCTAGTTGAAATGCCACTGGCACCATTACATTGTACGCCAGAGGGGTGCTTTCTTGGGATAAGACGCAGTTTGTCGGGGCGACGCTGACAGTGCTTCAAGGCCTACTCGCAAAGAACTGTGGAAGGAAGTCTGCCCACTGAAGGGAGAGCACATGACTTCCAAGGAAAATAGAGGTTGTTTTTGCACACTTGAGGACTGCCATACAGAGGGCTATTTAGATACATTTTACATAGCTCTATCAGAGTGGGAGAGTTGGGTACAAACAGAGAAGAAGCTTCTTAAAGGCAGGAGCCCTGGAAAGGAGAGCTGGTGCTACTAAGCAAATACATGGATACAGAAAAGAAATGAGAATCAAACAGGCGGCTCCCAGAGCAATGACAACCCAGAGCAAGGACAAAGTGAGTCGGAGAGATACCAACACACTAAACGGAACAACAGCAAAATGCTGTTACAGAAGAGGGAAGACAACGCGGCAGTATCATAAAATCGCCAGTCAAAATAAGGTTGAATGCAGGCCACTGAGGCAGTGACCCAATTTCTTTGTTAATTAGACGAGAGAATTGTGATTGCTAAAATTAAGACGAGCAGGAGGAGGAATCCGAGGGAAGTGAGGCCAGCGAAAATAGCTAATGGGCGGGGCACCCGTCGTTTGAAATGGAAGACATCGATGCCTGACGGGAGTCATACTGCTGTAGTGTAAGAAAGGGAACCGATTACTGCATTATATTTTATATTACGAAGCTGCTCAATGGTTTTTTTTTTTGACATACAGCAAAAAGGCAAGCTCTTGCTTTAGAAGTGTGCGCTCCAGGTTAGACAGTAGTTGAGACATTTGTGTGGTCTCTGCCTAAAAAAAATAGCAACAAGTAGAGAAACGTCTCTGCATCATAATAATGCAAAATTAGGGTGCTTAAATTATCTTAGGATACTAAGATTCACTTGTGTTTCTTCCTTAAGATCGGAGGATGCTTCATATTTGGGAATAATAAAAACAGAACAGTCTTTTATTGAAAATGACAATTAAGGCATTATTTGTCACAGAGAAAAACTGCAAAAAGTATTTCGAGTTGCAAATGACTTATCAATAAATATTTTAGTCACAGGGCACTTGCATATTTTAGTAGATATATATATATATATATATATATATATATATATATATATCTACTAAAATGGAAGTTACTTTAAAAATAAGCTTTTGTTAAAATGGCATGAAATGAGTTTCACTCATGTCTAATAGTGATTTCCTAAGTGTCAAGTTCACGGACCAGGTTTTCTTCCCCTGTCTGACTGGGGTTCTGGTAGATGACTTTGTTAAACTGTTTATCCCCCCCATTCCTTTATCCGTCCTAGTCCAACGCCTCTGGAATTTCCTCCTGTGTCAGCCGACTCTTGGCCACTGTGTCCAAGAACCTGACATAAACACCTTGTTCAGGTTCAGAGGGCCCGTGCTGCCATGGTGAGGGAAGGATGAAGGAGAAGCTTATATCCTCACAGCGTACCCGTGGGGGCAAGAGGGCGCAGCCAAGGAGGGCTGGTACTGAGGCTGAATCAGACGCACACGCTGAACTGCAGCAGCAGCCAATGATGTGACACCCTGAGGACCCGCCCACCCTCCCCAGTACTGTGACTGAATCAGACGCAGACGCTGAACTGCAGCAGCCAATGAGGTGACACCCTAAGGACTCCCCCCCCACTGACCTACTTCCTTCTGCTTACTTTTCCCTTGAAAGTTTCCAGAACCTTCCAAAATGTCCTTACCATCTAGAGACAAAGTATCCAAATCATAGACCTGTGGGGACATTACATGTCCCAACCACAATGCCTCCTATCTTTAATTATTTTCTGTTTATTTGTCGTCTGCGTAGCTCAGGGACATGTGTATCAGAAACTGTTCACAACGTGGCAGAGCAGGAGGCAGAGCGAGGGGGAGGAGCTAGGGGGTGGATATAACTTTCTAGAACCCATCCCCAGTAACCCAATCAACTTCTACCAAGTAGGTTCTGCCTCCAAAAGGTTCCACAGCCTCCTAAGGTCGTGTTACCAGTGTGCCAAGCACGAGCCTTTGAAAAATCTGACTGACTCAAACCATAACAGACACCAAACTTCTATTATGAAAAAAAAAAAAACCGCATATATGCTCCCTGACGTGGGAAAGGGCTCGGAGCTGATAAACCCATGACCATACTGTAAGCTGAAATAACAACCGACCTACTGGACATCCCTCCAGCAGCACAGTGCTGTGGAGAGGAGTGTTGTCCTCTAGACTGACCAGAGCTACAGCTCACAGCC
This sequence comes from Microtus agrestis, assembly GCA_902806775.1. Taxonomy (NCBI): domain Eukaryota; kingdom Metazoa; phylum Chordata; class Mammalia; order Rodentia; family Cricetidae; genus Microtus; species Microtus agrestis. Next base: position 1,141,710 of record CADCXT010002121.1, read on the forward strand.
ACTGCCCAGCATCCAGGGAGAGGACCGCACACATATCTCTCTCACCTGGGAAAAGGTCCAAATCCAGTCCGGGGAAAATATTGAATGCTTATTGCTTTCACAGGATCATACAGGGGAAAAATTATTAAGAGAGACCACCATAATTCAGAGCTCGCTTGCATTTAAATCCATAGATACTGAAATAGTATTTCGAGTGACAGGACGAGTTAGAGTTTCACCATGAAGCAAAAATGAGTAATGGAATGACAAATAAAAAGAAGTTATCAATATGTAACTCATACTTAGCAAAGTCAACGCTGCCTAGCACAACCTCCCTGCGGTCTGCAAGCTCACTGAAGGTCAGTGGCCAGCACCATGGTAGGACAGTTCTCATAGGAGATGAATACCACTCGTAGATGGTACAGAAAGTTAGAGTTAATTGTGTGAGAAAAAGCAGGTGAGACTATCACATGCTTATATTTGAAGAAGGGAGACCAATAAAACTTGAATACATTAGAGATTTCCTGGCATTAAAGTATAGTGTAAGGAAGAAAATACATAACAGGCGGCAATATTTAACAGAAGCTGACAAGTTAATTGTGACTCAAAAACAAAAGACAGGCAATAATGGCTGCAGTACATGAGTGCACATTCTGTAACTGCTTCGGGCTAAAATGGTGATTTTTGAATGGAGATGTTGTCAAACTATGTTAGAATTAGCATTGTTTCAACCTAATACAACAGACATAGAACTTGTTGGCTTTCCCATTTCCTCTCTATAGACAAGTATCAAGATTTCAGTGACTATATTAGCTCGTGTGTACTAGATGTATGATTTTATACACCTCTCACCCTAAACTTCAAAAAGGGTGGGATGGGGGTGTAGCTCAGTGACAGCGTATGCAACTAGCATGCAAACAGCACTGGATTTGTCTCTAGCCCCAAAGGAATTGTATTAGGTTAAAAATGTATTATAAATTTAGTTGTGTATTCTGTGGTTGGCAGAATAATGGCTCCCTAAACATACCCACATCTTGGTCTAGGGTCTGACCTTACATGGCACAAAGGGTTTTGAAAGTGGCTTTGAAGAGGTATTAGATTGATGGTTTTAAGATGAGGAGATTATTCTGGATTAATTTGGACAGGTCCAGTACAATCACAAGGACCTCTGTAAGTGAAAGAAGGGGACAAGAGAGTCTGAGAAGGGCAGGGGACCACAGAAGCAGAGACCAAGGTGACGTGACTGCTGGCCTTTAAGATGAAGGGGCCACGAGCATGCTTGGCAATAATGGCTCTAAAGAAACCCACTTGTGAAGATGGATTCTACCCATGGTTTTAGATATTGAAGTTGTACTGTTTTAAGAGCTGAGTGGGGCATAGTCTTACATGTTCAAGTTTATTTTGTGCGTGTGCACAAGCCATGGGGTACATGTGGAAGGCAGAGGACACCTTCTGAGTGTCAGCTCTCTGCTTCTGTCATGTGGGCTTTGGGGATTGAATTCAGGTCTTCTGGCTTGAAAGCACCTATCTTTACCCACGGAAACATCTCGTTGGTCTCCTTCTGATAATTTTATTGTAGCCTGGTCAGACCCATTTAGGACATCAGTGATCTCCAGAACTGTAATATAATGAATTTGTATTGTTTTTTTCTTTTCTTCCTTCCTTTCTTTTCTTTTTTTTTTAAACTGTGGACTGCTATTCAGTCTCAAACAAGGATAAATATAAAACAGTGGATGGTAGAAGATTGGGCAGGGTGTAGAGTGCAGACAATCAGGTTTGGATCATATGTGCACATCATATGCCTGGTTCAAATGCCAAGTGGAAGAAACTCCATTTATGTGCAAATAAACAAAAATCAATTTAAAAATCCGTGAATTCACATTTTTAATTTTTAGAAGTTTTTTTTAAAAATGTGTCTATGTCCATGAATATATACCACATGGTGTGATATGTATGTTCTTTTTTGCCTCCATATCTATGTGTGTGTATATATATGGAGGCAAAAAAGAACATCAGATCCTCTGGAGCTGGAGTTACAGGCAGGTGTGAGCCACCTGATCTGGGTGTTGGAATCAGACTCGAGTCCTCTGGGAGAGCAATATGAGCTCTTAACTACTGAGCCATCTCTCCAGCCCCAGATTTGTGTTGTTTTAACCCCCTGGGCTTATGGTGATTAGCAGCCATAAGAAGTCCATGTGGCAGGATTTCATTTTCTCAAACCCTTTTCTGTTCTAACTGCCACCGCCATGTTTTCAAGCGTGGAAACACAGAACTGATGGAGCCACTGTGTAGTGCTCCCTTTCTAAGTTCTGTTATCTGTGCTTTACCGTGTTCATCCGTGTAATGTTTTCAGCATCACAAGGTGACAGGTGCTTTCTTTATCACCACATTATAGAGGAGAGGACCAGGGATGAGAGAAATAAATAATTTCTTCATATAATTAATAAATACAGGATTTGAACACAACTTCCTGGCACCAAAGTTGTGCTTGCTTTTTCATGAACAAACATCAAAGCCTTGGACCACACAGTTTTCAAAGAACATGGCCATCATACTGACTCATCATCCAGGTAAATCTGCTGGCTATTCATGTGGCAGACAGAATTTTGGCCCCCAGAGTCTTGCTCCATTGAGTTATGGCCTTGAGCGAAAGGGAATTTATATAAGTAATTAATATCAATTGGCAACCTCAAGTAGGCAAGTTAATGGGTTAATCTGGGTGGGCCCACAATAATTACAAGCACCCATAAAGCAGCTGGCTTGTGCTTTGCATATTTTTCCACCATGAGATAAAATAAAAAAGAAGTTTCTTTGGCTGAGAGCAAAGAGTTGGTGGCAGAAGTTGGATTAAAATCCAGGGAAAGGCCCCATGTGCTACTGTCAGCCCAAAGATAATGGGACTTTTGTTGTATAACTTACCTGTGCTTCTGGTACACAGGGATGTCTACCTTTCTGATCTCATCCATATCTGATTTCTTTTCAAAACAAGATTTATTTTTAATTACATGTGTCTGTGTCTGTGTATGTGATGTGGAATTCCCCTCTGTATGATGCGAATACCATTGGTTAATAAAGAAACTGTCTTGGGCCTGCACAGGGAATAGAGGTAGGTGGGGAAAACTAAACTGAATGCTGGGAGAAAGAAAGAGGAGTTAGAGAGAAGCCATGAATTAGTCACCAGAGAAAGACATGCTGAAACTTTTCTGGTAAGCCACTGCCACACGGCAGTACACAGATTAATAGAGATGGGTTAAATTTAAAATGTAAGAGTTAGCCAATAAGAAGCTAGAGTTAATGGACCAAGCAGTGATTTAATTAATACAGTTTCTGTGTAGTTATTTTGGGAATCTGGGCAGCTAGGAAACTAACAAGCCGTCCCCTACTACATGTATGGATTTGTGCACATGTGAGTTCAGATGCTCATGTACTCACCTATGTACTGACCTCCTCATACATAAATTATTGGCTAGGTGTGGGGTGTACAAGGCTTACTTAGTGAGGGTTAAATGAATAATGGGAAGGCACTAAAAGCAATTTCCTCAATATGCTCCTAAGAAAATGATGCTAAAGTCTTAGAGTTCTCCAGTGGCTTAGTTCATTTCACCTTACTGTGGTAAAATACCCAACAAAAGCAATTTAGGAGTAAAGGATTTAGTGTAGCTTGTAATTCTAAGTTATAGTCCATTGTTGTGGGGAAGTCAGGAGGCAGGGAGACAGTAATATGCTTATGTTATTCTTGTGCCCTGGTGGCCTTCTCTGTTCTTATGACAGTTCAGGATGATCCGCTTAAGGAATGGTGCCACCCATAGTAAACAGATCTTTCCTTCTTATTTAATGTAATCAGATAATTCCCTGTAGAGGTACCCACAGGACACCTGATCTAGGTATCTCTCACTGAGACTTTCTTCGAGGTGAGTTTATAGTGTGTTAAGTGGATAATGAACCAACCCTTACAGGAAGAATTCCTCTCCTTTGCCCTCCCCTCCCTGAAACTCAAGTCTGAATTTATCATCCTTTAAATCTCCAAATATTTTATTCAGAAATCTTCCCTTGTATTATACTGATCTATTTAACATTCTACCACTCTAAGTTCTTTGAATGTATTGTGTTTTTGTTACTTGACTGACCTAATCACTTGAGTGAAGTTCCTTAACAATACATCTCTAATTTCTAACAGAATATCTACTTATTTCAGGAACTATTTGCAACCAATGATAATTTTTATAAACTTGAATATTCTGAGTTGGTAAAATGGCTCAGTGGGTAAAAGCTCTTACCATGTAACCCTGACAGTCTGAGTTCCATCCCTCGGTTCCATAGTGGAAGCAGATAACTGACTCCTTAAAGCTCTTCTTATCCTCCACATATGTGTTGGGGCATGCATATATCCATACTTACTCAAAGATCATACATACATGTAAGGGCATGCATATACCCCCACTCATACACAGATCTTAGATACATGTAAGGGCATACATATACACACACTCACACACAGATCAAATATACATGTAAGGAGATGCATATACCTACACTCACACACAGGTCATATATACATTTAAGGGGGATGCAGATACATACACTCACACACATATATACACGTAAGGGGCATTCATATACATACACTCACACACATAAATACACGTAAGGGGCATGCATATACATACACTCACACATGTATTGTATATACCTGTAAGGGGCACAGATATACCCATAATCACACATATATTATATGTACACATAAGGTAAGTTACAAGAAATTACTTTAATATCTTTGTACATGAGAAGGCTGATATTAATCAGTAGTGCATTAATCTCACCTCTGGTCTCCCTAGGGGCTCTCAGCCTCTGGCTAGGAACATCTGGATTAGGTGGGTGGTATGTCCTACAGTCTGCAGTTGACATTCCCCTCCATTCCTCACCCTTTCTGAGGAAGAATGACTTCAGAAGCCACCAAAAGCTGAGACTGGCCAGTTCTGCTCTGGGCTGTCCCTGCTGTGGGAGGGTCACCCTGAGATGCTTCCTTCAAGAGAGTGCCCTCTGTTGATGGTTAGGGAGTCTGGCCTCTCTACTTTATTTTAGAACTTTATACAATTTACACCATTTATTAGTTTACAATGAATTACTCTCCATTGAGGCATTCTCCAAACAAAATGGAGTTTTGTTCTTCTTGGTGTGCTTTTTGAATGCATTTGCTGCCAGTGGCGTTTTCCTAACTTGCTAGGTTGAAGTAATTAATTTCTCTCACTAAATTTGAAAGATGACCAAACACGGTTTGAGGAAGCAATATCAGAAATATTTTTGAAATTTGGTAAGTAAAAAATGAGGTTAGACAGCACTTTTTTTTGACAAAATCCTCCCAAAATTTGAATTTGAAAGTACATCTTGCTTATTAGTGTACAAGATTCTACTAGATTGTACAAGAGTTTACTAGATTTTTTCTATCAAAGCAGAATGTTATCCTTATAATGCTTATAACGTTCACTTACAAGAATAACATTAAGTGTCACTGATACTCAGGGACAAGCAACATGAAATTTTCAGCGAACAATGGAATGGAAACAGTTAAAACTAAACCACTGTCATGGCTAACTCAAACTCAAGGGTCCTTCTAGAAGGTTCTTTTCGGGTGAGAGCCAAGCATATAAAGAGGGCAAAAGTGTCTCCTGTAAGTGTCTTCCTATCATGCCACCTGATGGTAGGAGAGGGGTTTTATGCTAATGACCCTGCTCTGGATAGGCTGTAGCAGATCTGCTTGAACAAGGCCAAGTTCAGAATCATTTTGCCCCTAGATTGAAGTGACAAAACATTATCATTTATGAATAAACTCAAAGAACAGGTTTGCACGCTTGATTTTTGAATGAATAGAATGAGCATTTGCAGTCCAAAGATTCAAAACCCAAAATACTTAAAAAAATCTGAATTCTTTTGAACATAAAAGGCTACAAATGAGGAGTTTTGCCTGAAGTCTTGTGACAGATTGCACTAAAAACAAGCACACTAAACAACAGCACATGAAACTGCCTTCAGTTATGTGTATAAGTTATGTATAATACATAAATGAATTTTGTGTTTAGACTTGGGTTGTACCCTAAGAAATAACATTTCATATAAATATATATATATATATATATATACATATATATATATACATATACACACACACATATATATGTATACATATACATATGCAAAATATCCAAAAATCTATTTAAGTCTGAAATTTAAAACATGTCATGTCCTTAGCATTTTGATAAGAGATATTCAAACTGTACTTTAAGTAATTGATTCCTTATGCTTATTCTACAAAGTAAGTTTTTGAAAGACAAAGAAAGTAGATAAGAACTGCTGAGTGCTTGCTGTGTAGTATAGTTAGTATAAAAGTCAGGATTTTATTAGGATTCAACTCACCTCTTCTACTTAGGTACAGAGAAAGTTACCAACCAGCTTACATTCTTCTGACCAAAGAGTCATAACAATAGAACCTTAACTTTTTTGCTTAAACTCAAAAGCCGAAATGGAAAAAATTTAAACAATATCAACAACAACAACAAAACACAACACTGTCCACTAGAATGTTCTGTTTTGACAAACGTCTCATAGATGTTTTGTCCATACATTGAATAATAGCCACACGTGGCTACTAAACACTTCAAACACAGGTGCTGTGACTAAGAAACTTTTTCAAATTTCCTAAACACAACTGAGTTTTCAAAGAATCACATATGGCAGATGACTACCATATGGGGCAACATGGAATTAGATGACCTGGTTTAAAAGGAGCCCTGGAGTCATCTAATTTAACCACTGCAGAAATATGGCATGCTCTGTCCTTGATTGTGGGGCCCAGGCTACACAGCTGCCATACCGGGTTCCAGGAAAAGCCATAAACTGGCACCACCCAGGAACAGACCATCCAAAGGAAATTCCTACCATTCCAACTTGCCAGCACACACCCATTGTTTTTCACCAGGACACCCCTAGACAAATGACAGCCAATCAGGGGTCCGGGACCTTAGAAATCCCTTACCCCTAACTTTGCTACTATAAAAAACCCAACCCCAAATGAGCTCAGGACTCTCCAATCACTCCAATATGTTGAACACACGGAGAGTCCAAGTTTGCAAACTTGCATAAGAATAAAGGCTCTCTGCTTTTATATACAGGACTCGGCTCCTAGTTGGTATTGGGGGGGGGGGGGACCCGGTGATCTGAGAATAACATGATATTTTCATCACGTCTTTCTCTACACATTTTTAATAACAGGAAGACCTCCACACGACTTGAGATTTGATAACGTTTGCTAGAAAAAGTATATAATACCACCCGAGAAGGTGCTGTGATCTGGGGATAAAGTGAGGTTTGGGTAGAATAATAAACATATTCATTGCTCTCTAGGGCTATTTACCAACCTCTGTCTGAGTTCTTGTAATGCCTGTGACCTTTGAGGCTCCGCGTGTGCTGAATCCACAGATTCACCACACCTGTGAACACCAGGGCGTTCTGGTGTAAATCAGAGGACATGTGCAGCACCCACAGTGCTCTGCTCCCGGTGGGTTCCCTCTCTAGGTCTTGCTCGGCCCCATGGCTTTTGGTGCCAGAGGTCTGTACGGGCACAGGAGCCTGCAGCCTCTCTTCTTCTCTACCAGCTCTTTGCCCATGTCCTCACCCTGATCCCATTGATTGGCCTCACACAGTGTCCACAGATTCACTTGCTTTGGGTTTGGTGCTTTGGATACAGATTATTGATTCTCTTTAAGAAATTTGTGCATTTGAGGAAAAAAAAAATACTACATACCATCTTGTTAATTGCAGAAAAAAAAATCTAGATTTACGTTATTTATCCTACCTGCTGAGCAATCAGGTTATCTACCTATTTACTCCTTGACAAACAAGTCAATTCCCTCTTTCCTTTTATCTAGCCACCTATCCTTAGGTGGGCCAAACAGGTATGGGATGAATCGCCAGTTCCCTCTCTCTTTTCGTCTGGCCACCTGGTCCCAGCACTTGGTTTGAACCAAACAGCTATGAAATAAATCTTGGTTGAGTAAAAGATTTTTTCAGGATGACATTTTTTTTTTTTTGAAACAGGGTTTCTCTGTGGTTTTGGAGCCTGTCCTGGAACTAGCTCTTGTGGACCAGGCTGGTCTCGAACTCACGAGATCCACCTGCCTCTGCCTCCCGAGTGCTGGGATTAAGGCGTGCGCCACGCGGCTTCAGGATGACATTTTTATAAAACTTTTAAACATTTTTTTCATTATACCCTTGAGGACCAGTTAATGCAAAAAGACTATGTACTAGGATAACTGAGCATTTTTACTACCAGTGAGAGCTAGGAAATATGCTATATTCTATTTACTTGATAATCTAACAACAGCTTCCAAAATATAAGTGAGATTGAATTGGCATGGTTTAATTCCAGTGATCTTTTTCCATTCCTTATAAACTCCTATTAAACAATTAACATTCTTATATGTGGAAATACTTTATGATAAAACATTGAGGTGAGGGAACATGGAAGCTGTAGAATATATGATGAATGTACTCATCATTTTAAATTAACTTTATCTGAGTTTAAACAAAGAAGGAAGAGTATTATATAGGGGTTTGCTAGAACACTAAAGTATTCATACAGACAAGGAAAACTCCAAACAAGGGAGGAAGTAGGGCAATAAAGAGTATGACGAGGGAGAGGGACTTGTTTGGGGGAGGGGGAGGGAAATGGGAAGCGGTGGCGGGGAAGAGACAGAAATCTTTAATAAATAAATAAATAATTAAATAAATAATAAAAAACAAGAGTATGCAGACTCCAAGGTCATCAGTGAACACGAACTGTGTCCTGAGAGATTTCAAAGGCTTTACTGTTCCAATGAATTGCTTCTAAGGATTTAGCACAAACTCTACCTCACACCAGATTTATATGACTCACTATTATACTTCTTTGAGCAGTTAAGTGATATTCTATGGATAGACCTTTGACAAAAATACAATTTCCTTCAGACCTGGTATGAGTAACTTAATATATTATAAAATTGGTGACCTCCCGAAATATTTAGCCAACCTTGTAGGAAATACGGGGCTCATGCTGGGCAGAATTCTAATTCATGATACATCTTAAAGATGATAACCAGGTTCCACAAAGGTAAGGGCAGACAATGTATAAATCATGTTGATATATAGAGGAACTGGGCTTGGGGATTCCTAGTCCACTTCTGCGAATCTGCTGCTTATAGAAGCAAATGTTGCCCAGCACACTGATCCACCAGACAGGGCTGATTTGGGCATAAGAAACTTCAAGAACAAAGTGATGACTACAACCAACTGAGTGGTATTATTGGCTCGGTCATGACGTTTCTTTCTAAAATGAATAGATGAACAAATAAATCAGTAACAAGAGCTGTGAGTAACAGTTATTTACTGGGTTGAGATGTGGATTTCCAGTTATAAGAAATAATATTGTTCTACTGCAACTCAACCTTAAACATATGACTTTCCAAGTGAATTTCATACAGTCCTTGCTTTCAAAATATGGCCATTTTCCAAACTGGTTTGAGCATCACTTCTTGTCACACAGGTAGAACTTAGTTTTAACATTCATAGTTATTAAAGTCTATTAAGAAAATAAATTCTCATGAGAAAAAAATTATCTTGTAGGAAGACTGAAGTAAATGATTATGAAACAGCACCGGCTGGGCTTCATGGAAAGTGAAGAGACTTTGGATTCAAGCAGACCAGGGCAAAAATTTCAATTCTGTCACTCAGTAGCAATATAATTGTGAGCAAATATATATTAATTCCTTAATAAAACAAGGGTAAACAATAACTACTCCAGAAATGTCAGAAATAAGAGCAAATTGAGACAACAAAAGTCAAACACAGGTCCACAGAGCTGTCTCAGCAAGTTATAACTCTTCTTTTTATCGCTTTCATTTTCTTCTTCCCCTTTTATCTTCTTATTGTTACCATTGTCCACTATGATGGTTAGTAATGGTTACCACTGTGTACTATGATGGTTAGTAATGGTTACCAATGTCCATTATGATGGTTAGCAACGGTTACCATTCTTTACTATGATGGTTAGTAATTGTTACCACTGTCTACTATGATGGGTAGTAATTGTTACCATTGTCCAATATGATGGTTAGTAATGGTTACCATTGTCCATTATGATGGTTAGTAATGGTTACCATTGTCTACTATGATGGTTAGTAATGGTTACCAGTGTCCATTATGATGGTTAGTAATGGTTACCAGTGTCCATTATGATGGTTAGTAATGGTTACCATTGTTCAGTATGATGGCTAGTAATGGTTACCAATGTCCATTATGATGGTTAGTAATGGTTACCAATGTCCATTATGATGGTTAGTAATGGTTACCAATGTCCATTATGATGGTTAGTAATGGTTACCATTGTGCACTATGATGGTTAGTAATGGTAGCCATTGTTCAGTATGATGGTTAGTAATGGTTACCATTGTTCAGTATGATGGCTAGTAATGGTTACCATTGTCTATTATGGTGGTTAGTAATGGTTACCATTGTGTACTATGATGGTTAGTAATGGTTACCAATGTCCATTATGATGGTTAGTAATGGTTAAAATTGTTCACTATGATGGTTAGCAATGGTTACCATTGTCCATTATGATGGTTAGTAATGGTTACCACTGTGTACTATGATGGTTAGCAATGGTTGTTATTGTCTAGTATGATGGGTAGTAATTGTTATCACTGTTCATTTTGATGGTTAGTAATGGTTACATTGTGTACTATGATGGTTAGTAATGGTTACCATTGTTCACTATGATGGTTAGTAATGGTTGTTGCTGTCCAGTGTAACAGGTAATAATTGTTACCATTGTTCAATATGATGGTTAGTCATGGTTACCATTGTTCATTATGATGATTAGTAATGATTACCATTGTCCATTATGATGGTTAGGTAATGGTTACCACTGTCTACTATGATGCATAGTAATTGTTACCATTGTTCATTATGATGGTTAGTATGGTTAGTTCACTATGATGGTTAGTAATGGTTATGTAACATTGTTCACTACGATAGTTAGTAATGGTTACCATTGTCCATTATGATGGCTAGTAATGGTTACTACTGTCCATTAGATGGTTAGTAATGGTTAGTATTGTAATGGTTACCATTGTTCACCATGATGGCTAGTAATCGTTAACCTGAAGTAACCTGGTAGTCATCTTGGAAGGGTTCTCATGAGGGACTGTCTATACTGAGTTGGTCTTTGGCATATCTATCTATGGAGCAGTGTCTAAATTTCATGGATGTGGGAAAACTCAGCTACTTGATGTGGTTGGCACTGTTCCTTAGGCACGGACTCCTGAACCATATAAGAAAGAGGAAATCGAGCTGAGCACAAGCAAGCCTCCAGTCAGTGAGCAATGCATGTACCCTTTTCTTTTTGCTAGGACTGTGGGTGCGATGTGAACAGTTGTTTGAAGTTTCTGCCTTGTCTTCTCACAGTGATGAAGCATACTCTGCAACTGTTAAGCTGAAAGAAGCTCTCTTCTCCCATCAGTTGCTGTGCCGCCAGGGTATTCGATCCCAGCAACAGAAATGAAACTAGAGCAGCACCTGCAGCACCAAGGAGGGTTCGGCATGGGCTGGACATAAAAGGTTCTCAATGTAGTGCTATGTAAAAAGCATTCGGCTAGGAAGCGAGGGGCTAAATATATATTTGAATGAACAGTGGTTCATGGAAGAAACTGGAGAGAAAATAAAAAAATTTCCTAGGAACAATGAAAATAATAGCACAATGTATCAGAACCTCTGGCATATAGCCAAGGCAGCCCCAAGAGGGAAAGGTATAGCTGTAAGCACCCATGCCAGAGCGATGCCCTTTAAGACACCAAAACCAAACCCAGTGAAGAGTAAGAAATAAGAAAGACATGTACAGAAAATAATAAAGCAGAGAATAAGAGAATACTATAAAGAGCCAATAAAAAAGAGTTCTTTAAAAAAAAAGAGTTCTTTTGGAAAATGAACAGAAAATACTTAGCTAAACTAGCACAAAGAAAGAGAGACACATGATGTAGGTGGGTCCTCTATCTATCTGTTGCTTTCATTGGTTAATAAATAAAGAAAATGCTTGGCCTGATAGGTCAGAACAAAGGTGGGTGGAGTAGACAGAACAGAATGCTGGGAAGAAGGGAAGTGAGTCAGATGCCATGGAGCCAGCCGCCAGGTCAGACATGCTGAATTTTTCCTGGTAAGCCACCACCTCGTGGGGCTACACAGATTATTAGAAATGGCTTAATCAAGATGTGAGAATTAGCCAATAGGAGGCTAGAACAAACCGGCCAGGCAGTGTTTAAATGAATACAGTTTCCGTGTAATTATTCTGGGGCTAAGCTAGCTGTGTCAGAGCCGGGCAGGATGAAAAGCAGGCCTGTTTACCCCATCACTACAGACACACATTAAGAAATTAGAGACAAATGGAGTTTTTATAACAGACTCCAGTGAAGTTAGATCATTAGGGAATACTCAGAAAACATAATTTTAAAAAAGCTAGAAAACATATAAAAACTAATGAATTTCTAAGTTCATATAACTCTACTAAAACTTCACCCAGAAGATATAAACAATTTAAGCAGATTCGTAACAGTCTCTGAGACTGAAACAGTAATAAAAAACTCTCTACATTGAGAGAGGCCAAGGGCCATGCAGATGCACTGCAGAATTCTACCAAACTTTTGAGTACAACTTTATACAAATAGTTCTCAAACAGTTCTGTGAAAAAGCAAGAGCAGGGACAGTACCAAAATTACTCTATGAAACCCAAAGCAGAAAAAGACAACAAAAAGGAGTTAGGATCTGCATTGATGCAAAAATAACAACAAAATACCTGTACTAAATTAAGGACACATTAGGGAGATCATATTTTATTATTAAGTTGATTTTATCCCAGGGATGCAAAGCTGGTTGGAAATATATATATGTAACACTTAAGGACAAAAGTCGTATGATTATGTCAGTAGATATGGAAAAATTTTTTGACAAAATTCAAAATACCTTCCATGACAAAGTTCTGGAGAAATTAGGAATAGACAGAATATACTTCAACAAAATAAAGACTACATTAGACAAACATATAGCCTATGTTATTCTAAGAAGAGGGAACTGAGATCATTTTCTTTATAATCCGGAATGAGACAAAAATGTTCATTGTCTCTATTCTTACTCAATATAGTACATGATGTCTTACACTGAATAGTAAGACAAGAGAAAGATATGAAAGAACTCAAGTAGAGAAGGAAGACATCAAATTATCCCTATTTATAGACAGCATGATTCTATACTTAATAGATCCCACATACTCTACCAGAAAACTTTAGAGCTGGTAAACATACCCATCAAAATTGTAGGATACAAAATCAATATGTAAAACTTGGTAGCTTTCTTATAATCAAAAGCATAGTTGCTGAGAAAGAAAATCGGAAAAATATTACATATGCATACAAAGAAAGCATCTAAGAATAAGGAAGACCTCTACAATGAAGACTCTAAGACAACGAAAAAAGAAACTGAAGAAGACACTATACCACTCAATGACCGTCCATGCTGCTGGGCTGATAGAATTAACACTGTGAAACTGGCCATGTTTACAAAAGTAATCCATAGGTGCAGTCTTCATCAAAATTCCAATGGCATTACTCATAACTAGAAAAAAAATAGTAAAACTAAAATGAAAATGCAAAAGGTGACAACAGTCAAAGTAACCCAAAGCAGAAAAAACACTGATGGAGGTACCATGACCTCTGACTTACAGTTCTCTACAGTGCTCCAGTGGCAAAGACAGCTCCCTACTGGTACAAAATTAGATAGACATTAGGCCAATTAACCTGGAGAGGAATAAAATTAGATCCATATCTCTCATTCTATCAAAAAAATCAAAATAGAGCAAAAGCAGGCCCTGGTGGCACACATTAATCTTGGCATTTAGGCAGAGGCAAGTTCAAGGCCAGTTTGACCTACATAAAGAGTTACAAGCCAGCCAGAGTTGCATGGCGAGACCTTGTTTCAAATAAGCAAACAAACAAACAACAACTAAAAATAGATCTAACACTTGAATTTAAGTTCTGAATCTACTAGAAGAAAACACATCAAAAACACTTCTCGGTGTAGGCAGAGAGAACCTTCTAAATAGGTTCTACTAGCACATGGAATAACCTCAAGAATTTACAAACAGAATTTCATGAAAATAGAAAACTTTGTGTAACAAAGGGAACCAGATCATACAGCTTCTAGAGTGGAAGAAAAATTTCCTCTATATATGTCAAAGATGGCATTAATACCTAAAATATAAAATGAACTGCAAAAAAAATCAAACAAAACTCAAACCACCAGTCAAAAAATGGGCTAATGGACTGAAGAGGTGGTTCTCAAAAGACATGCAAGAGGCTAATAAATATTTCAGAAGTATTTTGGGAGCTGGGGAGATGAGTCTCAGTGGGCTGAGTAGGCACAAGTTTGAGTCCAGCGCCTATGATATTGTGGGGAATGTTAATTCCAAAGCAAGATACCTGGTGGAGACAGGTGGATTCTAGAAGCTGTTCAGTGACAAGTTGTGATAGATAACACCAAATGTCAACCTGCTGGGCTCCAGAGTCACCTAGAAGACAATACCCTGAGCGTGCTTGTGAGGAATTGTGCAAATTTGGTTAGCCTCTGGGACTGTCTGTGAGCCATTCCCTGGATTACTTTAATTGAAGTAAGAAGACCCACCCTGTGGGATGCCAAACTCAACCCTAATGCAGGGGGAAGGGCTTGGTCCTGCCATGACTTAATGTGCCAGACTTTGTTGATTCCCAGTGGGAGATCTTACTGTTGGGAGGAATGGATGTGGGGGCTAGGGAGCAGGCGAATGGAGCTGGAGGAGGGGTGGGGTGGGAAGAACTGCGGTTGGAATGTAAGACGAAATAAAAAAAATATGACCTCAGTCTCAAGATGTAAGAAAAAAAAGACGCACTGAAAGTGGTGGCGCCGTTGCCTGGGATAGGGTCCTGGACGAGGTACAAAGGAGGAAGTCAGCTGATCATGGTCATTTGTCCCTGTTTCTTGACTGTCAATGCAAAGAAACCAGGTGTCTCAAGCTCCTGCCACGGTGACTCCTCACCATGATGAACTGCCTTTGGATTGTGAGCAAAGGCAAACCGTCCCTTCCTCAAGTCAGATATTCTGTCACAGCAACCAGATAAATAACCAATATCAACACCCTGACTCAAGAGCCGAGAGTGGCTGGAAAGGGGCACTTGACCTTATCTCTGGCCTCTCTACACACGAGCATAGACACGCTCGTGTGCACCCGCAAACACAAGATATAGACACACTAGTGTACCCACAAAGATAACTCTTTCTCCCTCTCTCTCTCTGTCTCTCTCTCAACAACTACTACAACTACATTGAGGATGGTTTTTATCAGGAAGACAAACGCCGCTGAACTAGTGTGCTGCTATGGAAACAGATGTGGAGGTGTCTCAATAAACTCGACAGTAGAATGATCAGGTGATCCAGCCACACCACTCCTTAGTACAGACCCGAAGAAGTCTATATTCTACTGTGTTCTACATTCATGTTTCTCCCACGTAGATAGAATCACTCTTGACGCCTATCAACAGATCACTGGATAATAAAACTGCAGCACGTACATACAGTGGAAGTGTATTCATCCATAAAGCAAAGTGAAATTCTGAAGTGCCCAGGGAAATGGATGGATTTGGAAACTGTTACATTAAGTGAGGTCACTTAGAAAGATTACACTCTCCTATGCAGATGATAGCTTTAGGATTTTATATGTGTATATATGTGGGAATGAATGTGGGCGTGGGTCATAAAACTGGAGAGAGGACCATGAGAGAGGGACAAAGAAATATTAAAAACAAAACAAAACAGTATGTATGTGTGTGTGCTGTACATGTGTGTACCTGTGGCTGAATGTGTGTGAGTGCATGTGCACATGAATATACATGTACGTGGAGGCTTGAGGTTGGTATCAAGTGCCTTCCTTGGTGGCAGGGTCTCCCATGAACCTGGAATTCACTGTTTTGGCTAGTCTGCCTAGTCAGCTTGCTCTGGGGGTATATCCTGTATCTCCTCTGGTGTGTGGGATTATAGGTGGGCCATTATGTCCACCTGGATTTTTATGCAGGTTGTGTGGATCTGACTCTGGTCTTCACACTTGGACAGCAAATGCTTCACCCATCCAGTTATCTCCCCATTCTCCAAAGTATTTTCTTTTCCTTTCTTTCTTTCTTTCTTTCTTTCTTTCCTTCCTTCCTTCTTTCTTTTTTTTTTTTTTGAGATAAGGTTTCACTTTGTGGTTTAAGTTGTCCTGGCGTGGTGAGCCCACAAGTATAGTACAAATGTACAGCTGACAGATCTATTGGACTACCCACGGGAAGTGTACATGTACACCCCACTTGGACTAACCTGTTATTGCAGGGCTACGGTGCACCTGCCCTTTGGATAAGTCACTGTCAGTTCTGTACAAATCTTGTGAAATCATGGCATTTCTCCCTTCTATAGTATCCCAGCAGTGTACAAACCTGACTTTTCCTGTAGGGTAAATGGATACCCCCCACACACTCCATGAAGCCACGGTATGAAAAAGATTCACTCACTCACTCACTCACTCACTCACTCACTCACTCACTCACTGTTCTCAGAGCCAAAATCTACATAAAAATAGTCCCCACAAACTTTCTTTATAGACTGTGGTCACTGATAAGAAAGGAGCCTCATACATGAGGTAATATGTCTGCTCTAACAACAGACTCAGGAAGCTGTAATCTCCTGGTCTTCTGCTCTGACCTACCAGACTACTAATATTCTGTATTTATCCAAGCCCAGGAAATTAACTCTTTGTACAGGATAAAGGCCTGAGTCACTAAAACTACCTTCAGAGAGAAAAATTCTCACCTGGGTACCCTACTAGAGCCAAAAGCAAGGCCCTCAGAAGAGATTCCTTTTAATTCAACCTAGAGAGATGCTTAGTATAGCTACCAATGCTGTGTTTTCTGCTGCAGGAAACTTCACAACCACACTGCCTCTGAGACTTAGTAAGCCTCCTTGCCAGATCCACCATTTTTTTGGTAACTCTGTGAAAATGCATGCTTGATACTATTGTTACTGTCTTTGGGATTGTTAACTTGTCTGTATGCTTATAAAAACTGAATATGTATATATGCCTATACATACTATACCTACATATTTCACAAACTGAAAGCTTTGTGGAGATCACCCCTTATACCTTACCTTTATGTCTGGTGCTTTGCCCTTATGCCTTATGCTTTTTTCCCCTTCTTTCATCTTCCCCCAAGGAATAAAGAAACATTCAGGAAAAACCGCGCCTAAGTCAGTCAGTTCGTGCTGCCCCTCAGATCCTGTTCCAAAGCCACTTTTTGCTTGTCATAGAAGTCCTCCCTGAACCCTGTGTTTTTTTTTTTTTTTTTTTTTTTTTTTTTTGCCAGCTGAGGCTGGTACTCAGTAGCTCTGGATACCCTGGAACTTGGTATGTACATCAGGCTGACCTCCAACTCGCAGAGATTCCCCTGCCTCTGCCTCCCAAGTCCTGGGACATAAAAGCGTGCACCACCAAATCTGGTGAATGAATATTTCTTTTGGGTGAGGGAGGTTAATAGAAACATGCGGCGGGACTAGAAAGAGACCACTGTGAGTGGGAAGTGAGGGGCAGGGAAGGTCAGGGAAACAAGTTACACAAATGCAAGCTACGACTTTGTATGCTAATTAAAGTTAGTAAAATAATACATCCGCTCAACATCAGAGCACCTAAATACACAAAGCAAATGGTAATGGACTTGCAAACGGAGTACAATGTAAGAGCAGCAGGGAACCACATCACTCCTCTTTCTGCAACGGTTTTCCAGTCAGAAAAGCAACAAAGCAACATTAGATTTAAGCTGTGCTCCTATGCGGCACTCCATCCAACAGTCGCATCCATGTGGAATGGTAGCCAGAGAGTTGCTCTTCATCTTAACAACAGCAAGGGACTGCAGTCACATCGGGTCTCCTTCCCCACCACAAAAACCAGAAATCAGTAACAAGCGGAACTTGGAAACCTTATGATTAAATAACATGCTTCCCGTTGGCCAATGGGTCAATGAAGAAATTAAAAGGAAAACAAGAAAAATTTCTTCAGACAAGTGAAAATAGAAGCACACTCTTCCAAATTCTGTGGGCTGTGTGGTGGTTTGAATGATGGGGGCATCTGTTCTGATTCTAAGCCTCTGAGGTGTCACAAGCCCACGCTAGACCCAGCCTTGCTCAGTCTCTCCTGCCGCCGCCTGGGGATCCGGACGTAAGCAGCTCTCAGCTACGGCTCCAGAGCCTGCTCGCCTACCTGCCATTATGTGCTCCGCCATGAGAATCATGGACTAAGCCTCCGAAACTGCAAGCGAGCCTCCACGTAAATGCTTTTTTTTTTTTATAAGTTGTCTTGGTCATGGTGTGTCCTAACAACAGAACAGGAACTGACACAGGGTGCATCAAAAGCAGTTCTGGATAGTAAAGCTGAAGCAATAGGCGTCTTCATGAAAAGAAAGACTCCAAGGAAAGAACCTAGTGGTGAACCTCAAAAAAACAGTAAGACAGGAAAAACAGACCAAGTGAAATGAGCAGAAGGAAGGAAATAATAAAGAACAGAGAAGAAATAGATGAAATAAATGAAATACAGACTAGAAAAATAAACAAGGCCATGAGCCAGAAAATGACACGTTAAGACCAGTAAATGCTTAGCTAGAAGGAGTGAGAAGATTAAAATAAATTTAGAGACCAAATAAAAGCAGAGTCAAGGCAGCAAACACATCAGAAGCCCGAGGAATGATGGCAGAGTATTGGGATAGTAAGTAATGACTCTAAACCTGACAGGATCTATGATCCCTGGTGAGACAAACCTCTGCATGCAGCTGATGTAGAAGGGTCTTTATCTATCTGTTGTTTCATTGGTTGATTAATAAAGAAAACTGTTTGGCCTGATAGGTCAGAACATAGGTAGGTGGGGAAGACAGAACAGAATGCTGGGAGGAAGAAGGCAGTGAGGTCAGACGCAATGGAGCAAGCCGCCAGGTCAGACATGCTGAATCTTTCCCGGTAAGCCACCACCTTGTGGTGCTGCACAGATTATTAGAAATGGGTTAATCAAGATGTAAGAATTAGCCAGTAAGAGGCTATAACTAATGGGCCAGGCAGTGTTTAAATGAATACAATTTGTGTGTTGTTATTCGGGTGTAAAGCTAGCCATGTGGGAGCTGGGCGGGATGAAAAGCAGGCCCGCTCACAGCTCCTCACTACATGCAGCCGTGAGGAATGCTCTAGAGTGGGTCTCTTAGGACTAGAAGACCCACCACACCCTGGCTGGGGGCACAGACTATATAGAAAGGAGAAAGCAAGCAGAGTATGAGCATGATCTGCTTTCTGCTGGATGGTGGGTACAACATGAGCAGCCACGACTTTCTTACCACAGCGGACTGTGACCTGGACCTGCAGGGCGAAACCAGCCCCTTTCTCCCTTGCTTTTGTCAGGACAGAAAAGTAACTGAGACAGTTATTATGACAATGTGATAATCCAAGGAGAATTTGATGAATTCCTGGAGGCATAACCTACCAAGGTTGAAGTATAAAGAAAGAAAATTGTATAGTCCAATTACAAGTTGAATAAATTATATATCAAAATCTCCCATAAGTAATTATTTTAATAGGTAAGAGTCCAACGGTGCCATTGTTGAATTACATTCAACTTACAAAGAACAACTAATTCCTCTCAAATCATTTCAGTTGAAGAGAAGGGATGTTTTGAAATTCATATTAGGTCCCCCATGTTAATTGATCAATAAATGAAACTACAAATCTTTGACATCATTGAGAAATACAGATGAAAAATTTCTTTAAAATAATTCTAGCACATGAAAAGCAACAACACAGAGAGATTGTTCATTTTGAAAAAGTGTTGATTCCTTCCATGCATGCAAGGAAGGATGCTTCCATATATGCAAATCCATGACTGTGGTACCCCCACCTATTAGCAAAATTAGATAGAAACCCTATTATAATTTCAATAGACAAAAGAAAGCAGACAAAAGTTAACACCCCTTCACAATAATAATCGTCTACTAAATGAAGTAAAGGATTCCACATTGCTACCACAGAGCCTCTCTACGACAAAGCACAGCCACTCCACTGAACACGAGCACCTGGAAGTGGTTCCTCAACATCTGGAGCAAGACAGGGACGACCATTTTTATCACGTCTATTCAACACAGCATTACCATTCGTTGCCAGAGCAACTAGCTGAAAGAAATGATGGCATCCAAATTGGAAAGGAAGTAAGTTCAACTGTCCCTATTTGTGGGGGATAGAGGCTTATATAGAGAACCTTAGAGATTCCACTAAAAACTGTTAGGTCGAACAGATGAATTCAGTAAGGTTTCAGGGAAACAACAACAGCCAA
This sequence comes from Microtus agrestis, assembly GCA_902806775.1. NCBI lineage: Eukaryota > Metazoa > Chordata > Mammalia > Rodentia > Cricetidae > Microtus > Microtus agrestis. Next base: position 1,162,186 of record CADCXT010002121.1, read on the forward strand.
CACACATGAATGAGCGGTGGTTCTGCATGTGATCCGTAAACTATCTAAAAATGTAATGAAGGAAACAGTCTCATTCCCACTTACAATGACTAAAGTAATATTTGGGATTGCATTTCTTCAAAGAGGTGAAATATCCCTCGCTGAGAATTATAGAATACTGGTGAAAGAAACTGAAAAAAATCACAAATTAATAGAAAGATCTGATGTTCAATGGATCAGACACACAAATACTGTTCAATGCTCTTGTTGCCTAAAGCAATCTGCAGATCCTACGCAACTCCAATCAAAACACCAATAGTACTCTTCAAAGAAGTAGAATACAGCAGTTCTGAAATTTGCATGGGACCATAAAAATCCCCAATGCACAAACAAATATTGAGTAAAAAGGACAAAGATGGAGGTATTAACATTGCCTGACTTTAAAATGCACACAAAATGGAGGTTTGGTTAATGCTCCCAAATAACAAGTGGACTGAAGAAATGCAAAAGACACTTGTAAATTTTCTCTGGATAGGTGAAGTGAAATCTCAGTGTTCTCACCGTTTGTGGTATGGTGAAAGCTGGGTCATCAAACGGCACTGGAACACACACTAGAACGGGAGGTCAGGAATGAGCCCAAGAACTCATGCATAGCTGGTTTTGACAGAGGATCTAGGAATGGGGACAGGGAAAGATGCTTAAAGAGATGGCCTTGGAAGATGGAATCTTCAGATAGAAGCATACAGACCTTTCTATACAGTTAGCTCAAAATAGGGTTAAAGATCCAATTGTTATTTGCAAAATTATGAAATGACTTGAAGAAAACACATGGGGAGATGGTGCCTTTACATTGATCTGCAATGACCTTTGTGATATATTTGTTATCTCTGAAAACAAAATATAAAAATAATAAAAATGATAACAAAAGAAAAAAAGAGAAATGTGATTACATCTGACTAAACAGCAGTCCTACGAACAGCAAGAAACATTCAAAAGTGCCCCGACAAGCCAGCAAAATGGCAGAGAGTATTTGCAAACACCCATCTGATGAGTAGTTAGTTTCCAGAATTTGTCAGGAACAAAAACACTCCAGAGAAAACAGACCCAAGAATCCTGTTTGGAAAATGAGCAAAAGACCAATGTTTGCAAAAGAAGACATGAAAATGGCAAAAGGTGTTAAAAAGTGTTCAGCAGCACTAATTATCAGAAAAATACAAATAAAACTAAGTGGAGTCACACCTCACACGTGCTGGAATAGTTATTGCCACTGAAGAGGCAACACATGACAAGTGTCAGCAAACATCGGGAGAAAGGAAACCCTACATTTTTGGCGAGGATTTAATTAGGATAGCCACCATAGCAAGGATGGGATTTCCCTGAAATACTGAGTGGAGCTGCCATCGTACTGTTTCTGCACGTGACCAGGAGACCACTGAACTTTCAGCACACAAATCTGTGTTGAAGAGACAGCCACAAAGCACAGATTATGACAGAAATAGTCACAATAGCCAAGATGTCCATCAACATATAAACCAATGAAGGAAATATGGTAGACATGCAATGGCCACAGAAAGAAGAAAGTCCTGTCATCTGTGACAAGACATACAAATCCAGAGAATATCATGTTCTCGGAAGAGGACCCGAGAGACTAATCTCCCATGATCTCACACATATGTGGAATCTGAAAGGGCTTATTGCGTAGAAGTACTGAGCAGAACGGTTCTTAGCAAAGGTGTGCGTGGTTGGTGGATTGTGGAGGCGTTGGCTAATTATAGTCACAGAAATACAAATATTTCCAAAATAGGTGAACACAGGGACAGAAAGTAGAAAGGCAAGTGAGTGCTTGTGGCGCGGTGACTGAGGAGGGACCGTGTGTGTGTGTGTGGGGGGGATGGAGAATGACAAAATACTCCTGCAATCCCTTTATGAGTGATACGATGCTCTGAAACTGTGTTGATGGTTGGCAAGCCGTGAGCACCCTTACACTCATCAGGTTACACACATTAAGATGGAGGACTGTGTGACATGTTGGTTATATCTTGTTCACATCTGTGTTTCCGTTATGAGTGTGCGCTCTGGTGTGAAGTGTGAGTAGAGACGAGGCAGATCATCTCCAGGCCCTAGCTCTAACTGAGAAGCCAACTGGCAGCTGATAGTTACTGGAGGAACGTGGATCACTCTTTTGAGGACGTGGTCACTTTTAGGATTTCCACGTTCTACGGCATGGCCCCGTATGGAGGCTCATAAAGGCAGCACCAACTGGATCAATGAAAAATAAATGAAAAAGCAAGATGCCACGAACGTCACAGTTCACCATCAAATTAGACAGCTTCTGCCTGGAGTGGAACACGCAGGACCTGGGGACAGGACGGCATTTCCTGACCACTAGATCACCGAGGTGGGTGGAGGATTCCGCTCACAAGACTAGGAAGGCGTATCACCCATGGGACAGGAGGAGCCAAGGAAGACTTTGCAGTTGCTACTGGCCCACTGCTCTCTGTGATGGAGGGATCTTTCTAGAACTCAGTCTGGAAATGGATGACTTTGGGTGAGTCTTCTATCTCAGATTGTGCAATAAGATAAAAAGTGGGAAGAGCGAGAGAGGATGAAGCAAAAGGAACAGAGAAACATTGCTGGGCTTTGTTCTCTTTTCCTTAGGGGCGTGAATGGGAGGGGAGCTAGTAGTAGGAGGGAGTAGGATTAACCCCACCTATGAGATGGGTCAGGTCTGATTTTAGTAAAATTAGCGAAGGAAGACATTCAGGTCTCTCTCAACACAGGTACAGCCTTCCAAGGATTTTCCAATTCCTATGCTGGGAAGCCTGGTGATGGTAATGGTTGCCAGGACACAGGAGACAAGATACTAGGCTGGCCAGCCAGTCAAAGACCTGTTAGTAAGGGCAGATGGGAGGAGACATGAGATCAGTTTCAAATTCCCCACTCAGGAATAGCCCCAGGGATTGGCTATTCAGGCCTACAAATTGAATCTAATAAGTTACAGTTGGCTTCAGGATTATTTTTTTAAAAGTAGCATGCGTGTCCAAGTATGCATTTTCAAAGCACTGGAGTCCATAGGAGACATTTTTTTTTTTAATGGCTTGTTTGGTCCATTAGATCACCTGCCACAAAATAAAATGTTTCTTCTTTTCTGTGCCGTTGACCGCGGCAGTCAAACATGGCCGAACAACCTACACAACAATTTCCGGCCCGTGGATCTGATTTTTAATAAGCCTCACCACACATCCCTCGCAGAGGGCTCTTGTTTCGGGTGGATTTGTTTCACCTTCTTTGTGAAGGCCTCCGAGAGAAGGGAGTACGAAGGGGGAAAAATAGCTAATTATAGGCGTTTTCTGACTAAAAGTGTCTGCTCAGCGCACTACGGAAGATTTCCAAGATGTGGGAGAACAGGAAACTATCTAAAATCAACTGGAAGGCTGGAGGAGTGTTATGGGGGAGCAATTCTGCAGGGAAGCCGTCTGCAGAAACAAATGACAGTTACTTTTCCTGACACCCCGACACTACAGAGAAGCCAGCTAAACTTCTAGTTAAGGAGAGAAGAGGAGAGGGGAGAATGAAAAGCCCCTTGAATTCTTCAAGTATTATGAGTAATCGGAACCCTTAAAGGAATTCGAAACGGGACCGCTTTTCTCCATAGCCAGTCCTTGATGCATGAGCTGCCAGCTAGATGGATGCGCATGGAACACACAGCAGGCAGGTGGATCTCTAAGAACAGACTGCAGGTCCCCGTGACCTAACAGCATCCCGCTGAGACCAGAGAACAATCTTTATCCCCACTTACCGTCACTGTTAAAATAACAACAAAACAAAATGGCAAGATCTTCTACTGCCAGGAAACAATTCCATGAAATCCTCTGTGCATCCACGGGCTCTGCTCTCACTGTCTGGGTGGTCGTAGAAAGCAGGTGTGGAGGGACGACCTGGGGCAGACTGCCAGGAGACAGATGGCTGCAAGAAAGCCTGGGCTGATGGTTCTGTGGAGGAGGAGGAGGTCCAGAGAGGGACCTGCCTTCACCAGGTGTTTATTCCTTGGAATTCTACAGCTTTGAAAGAACGGTGTACCGGGCTTCAGAGAATGAGAAGGTTAGCCAAGGACCTTGGGCAGGAGCAATAAAGGACAATGGCCTAAGACCTGTTGCCGCCACCCTTCAACTGTGAAGCTCATCCCTGTCTGGCTGCGACAAAGGAGACACTCCCCAGGGAAGTGGCGATGCTCATAAAGGATAAGATGGAAGGGTGGGCTGAGTTACCTTGCGGACACATACCACAATTGTTCCTGTTTGTGAAACTCATCCTGCTGACTTAGCAAGGGACCTGGAAGAAGGCAGTGGGGGGTTGGCAGACTAAAACTGTCACTCCTGTGAACAAATGCTTGAACAGGCTGGAACTGTGATCTCTCAAGCCGTGTGAAAAGCAGCTCCACTGAGGCTGAGATGACCTCTGACCTGGCCCATCGGAGACCTCTTACTTACAGTGACAAACTTTATGTGTTTAGTTGGCACCTGGTAAAGGAAGTTTCCTCATTGTGATTAAGATATACCATTATCAGCTGGGGGGGGGTGGTGGTGGCGCACGCCTTTAATCCCAGCACTTGGGAGGCAGAGGCAGGTGGATCTCTGTGAGTTCTAGGCCAGCCTGGTCTCCAGAGCGAGTGCCAGGACAGACTCCAAAGCTACACAGAGAAACCCTGTCTCTAAAAAACAAAACAAAACAAAACAAAAAAAAAAAACAAAACAAAAGATAGACAACTTATATGGGGGTAGAAGGTAATGGGAGCTGGGTAAGGAGGAGGTTTTCCTTGTCCATGGAATCAGACATGCCTATGTGAGCGAAATAGAAAAGAAAAAGTGTTGTGTTATGATACACGAAACAAAGAGACGATTCAGAGCATGTCATGGTGGACATGCACTCTGAAAACCTTCCACACTGTTATTTCAACCCATTTCCTAAGTCCTCAACTTTCTTCCCTAGCTCCTGAAACAGTCGTATCTTCAAGCCCATTCTACAGATTAAGAAATGTAAGCATCAGGTAGAGGGCAGCCAGTGATGTAGGAAGCCAGTGATAGGATCAAAGCATGGATGAGTATGGGAAGCCCGTTTCCATCAGTTAGACTCTACTGCCCCCTACAGGAAAGCACACGAGACACTAAGCCTCCTGCTTCCTGGAATTGAGTTCCTTGAGCTTCTTGGATAGATTCTATTGGAATCACTCCAGATGTGTGCCATCAGAATTTCCTGGGTTGATGCAAGAAGTCCTCACTTAACAGACTCCTTCAGTGCACATAATGTTACGGGAAGGAGCTACCTCTAAACTGCAATGATAGAGGGATATTCAATGGTATATGACTATTAAAATGATTCAATAAATAGTTGTGTTTACTTGTACCCATGTAGGTACTATCTTGTTTTGCATCGGTAGTGTTTTCCAGCCGTACAGGCGGATCTTTTTCTCAGTCATCCACTCTCTAATTTCGGATGCAATGATCAAGAGATCCACTTCAGCCTTTTGTTTTTCCTGATTTAATATATCTGCTCTCATTTTCCCAAACGTATTATCCTCTATATTATTATATGTGTGTATAATTTATATATGCCATATGTATATGTGTTACATCACCTAGCCCTTTGAAACTACAGATGGTTTTTATCCTGACGAGGTGAGGTGAAAGAGTCTGACCGTCATGACGTGGAAGATGCCAGGCAGAAGCACGCAGAAGCACGCGATCTTCAGAATCCAGACCCTGCACTTTTAAGAATTGGACCTAGCCAGACGATGGTGGCACAAGCTTTTAATCTCAGCACTAAGGAGGCAGAGGCAGGTCAATCTCTGTGAGTTTGAGGCCAGCCTGGTCTACAAGAGCTAGTTCCAAGACAGGCTCCAAAGGTACAGAGAAACCCTGTCTCGAAAAAACAAAGCAAAGCAAAACAAAACAAAAAAAAAAAAGAGTTGGACCTAAAGATCACAAATCCAAAAGTGGGTCTGCTCTGCTCTGTTTGTCCTCTTCTGGATCATCGTCCAGCCCTAGTAAAGCCATGGGGACGCAGAAAGAATCAGTCTGTAACAAGGGAAATGGAGCCATTTTGGAGGGTGGGTGGGGGAGGGAAAAGAGTTAAAAATACTAACATGGGGCTGGTGAGATGGCTCAACCAATAAAGGCACTTGCTCTGTAAACTGACAGTCTGAGTTCAAGCCCTGAAACTCCCATGGGTTCCAGGAAAGACACACACCTGGAAGTTGTCCTCTGATCTCTGCCTGCATGTGTGCACATGTGAACTTGCATTCACACACAGCCCCCCCAACACGAATAATAAATAAAATAAAAATACAACATGCACTTTGTGACTACAGAGTCAGGAACTGCAGATAATTGTTGAGCTGACAAGTATCTTTGCCTCCTAGGAGCCTTTTAAGGCACAAACGTGTGTCACATCTAACTCTGACATCACTCTCTTCGCCTTTTTGACGTCACTGCCACCAAAGGATGTAGAGAGAGAGTATCCGCGGGAGTCTGAAAAGAGCCTCCAGGCTTTAGCGGAATGTGTGGGAAAGAAAGAACACCGGTTGTCAGGTGGAAAGACTGCCAGTGGAGGGCTCTTCTGAGATGACAGATCTTGTCAAGGTTCTTCCGTTTGTCATTTGAAAAGAGTAAGCAGTTAACCCCAGAAGGTTCTTTTATAAGATGGTCACTACATAAAGTAACAGGAAGCAATAGAGTCCAGACTATCGGGAAGAGACTGTGAATGAGGGTGGTGAGAAGATGGCGGTCCAGAGAGGAGTATCTGTCATTCAGAAGACCATAATTTAGAAGGAAACGAAAATAAGATGTTAAGTGCCTAGATGGTTAAATCAGGGTATCGGACAATCCCGACGGTGTATATTAAATTGTGGGATTTCAAAGTCTACACGGAGCAGAAGACATTTTCTTCCATGGTTGTTGAGTATGACTTTGAAAGAAAGGACTGACGCCAGCCTTGTCACACCAGGGAGTCAGAGCATGCCTACATTAATGATCTGAAATGAGACTGGGAAAGTAATGATTTTTTTTTAAAAACTTGAATTGCTGAAAAATAAAAGAGGGGGTGTTCCCTACTACATAACTATTCTTCCGCGGCTTTTATGAAGCGGGCCATTTAAGAGGGATCTCATTCCATCGGAGATCAAAGACATTGAAAGCACGGATGTGTTATGCAGAGGGTGGGTGCCCAGGTGCTGAGGAGGAGGTGGGGGTAGATCCACACACCTGTGTACACAGTAACACTCACGACGTTTCCCAAGAGTGAGCTCCGCTTTCCTAACTCCTCGAGGACAATGATGACACTCTTGAGTGAGCAGGAACAGTGCCCTAGTGTCAGGAGCTTACCTAGAACTTCAGTGCGTGGCTCAGACACACAGAGTACGGCACAGCGTTAGACTTCAGCAAATGGAGAAAAGCAGATTTAAAGGCACACTCTGCCTTTTCTTAAAGTCATAGGGTCAGAGCATCAAAAGAGGGCTTCCCTGCCCATGTGGGTCATCTCCAGAAGAATTAAAAATGAGGAGCTGGTCCCAGGAAACACAAGGGATATATGATACATTCCTGCACACGGCTCTCCCCTTTACCTATTTTGATCATGCTAACAGTAATCAAACAGCGTCTATGCCATCATCTTTTAGTTACAAACAGAGAGGGCTCAGAGGCTGAGGGATCAGCTAACTTGAAATCATCCCAACTGGGAATCCTTCACTGAAAGAAAAGAAAGCACTTCCCTACTGTGACTTTAGTCTAAGAACAGAAACGAACACTTACATACGCAGAAGAATACAATGGCCCTCTGTGTTATGATGTCACTCTTATGGCTGCTGCTGACCTGCTGGTGGGGGCCAGGAAAGACGGTCTTGAGAAACAGGGCAGTGAGTCCTATCAGCAAAGGTGTAGGTGCTTTCTTCCCTCTGAATGAAACTCTGGGTTTAACTTTTCAGATGAATAATACATGTTACAGTAAAGTCACATAACCCAATGCAAACTGTTGACAGTAACAAGTTATACCAGAAAACACAGATTTCTCTTTCCCTCCACCAGACGTCCCTGGCTAAGGACATAAAACTCTCAGGTGGTATTTGTGGTTTAGAAACATATGAAATTGGAGATTTCTGTGTCTTAGACCCACATAAGATGGTATTTTCACATGAGTCAACCCTGCCTGAGCTCTGTGGTCCCGGACGCTAGCAACACACATTTTTCCAAAATGAGAAAAATGATATTGAGCTTAATTAATTGAAAGATTGATCTCACTGAACTTTAACTCACAATGATCAACTAAAGGACACTGAGCCAAAAATTGGAGAAAACAGAAACTAATTGCAAACCAAAGCCAGTATGGCAGTGCTACATAGATCCTTTTCTGACTAGCCCAACACACACACACACACACACACACACACACACACACACACACACACACACACACGCCTAGAACAAGAAACTGATATAGTCTGCCAGTCACAATCACTGTTAAGTTCCATAATGCCATGGTCTCAAATATGCTGGAATTACAGTTGAATTCCCAAAAGACATGGTGGACCTTGACTTCTCACCTTTAATTGTAACCCACTAAGTGATTCCCAAGGGAGAGAAGAAAAAGAGAAATCAAGGCCATGGCCACCGAGTGACCCCCGGCTGGATTTTTCTCTTTGATACTCTCTGAATCAATGTTTCCTCTTTAATTAGTAGGTTGCAATTTGGTGAGATAAGCAAATGTAGGCAGAAACCTCTGGCTGGGGCTCACCAGGGGCTTTCACGCTGCTAACAGTGGTCTCAGAGCACTGAGCTGCAGACCAAGAATCACGAAGTTTCCTGTAAGAGGAACTTGTGATCCTCTCTCCTCGTGCCGAGTCTGCCTGGACTCCTGATTTCTCAGGGTGTCTTGTCGATTGTTTTTCTCTTCTTATTAGTCAGATAGAGGCCTTAGTGAGAGAACTGCCGGGAATCAGGGCAGAGGACAGAGGGCGGCAGAATTCCCGGGGTTCTGTGGGTGGTCAGGGCCCCCACATTCAAAGTTAGCATGGGACAGGAGTAGCCTCACCTTGTCTCCCAGTGGGAGAGGCATCTCTACTAAGATGAAAGATACAGAGGATGTATGAGCCACATATAAAATGTATTCAAGGTCCTTGGCAATACCAATTAAAAATAAAGAAAACTACTAATTATTGTAGTTGATAAGGCTTTTAGACAAGACAGGCAATATTTCAGTTAGCAAAGTCATTAGCAGAATTGGCAGTTTTATAAAAATCATATGAAATAGTTAAAAGTCAATTAGTATAATTCAAATTGTTTTAAGACAGGAGAAAAGAAAAGAAAAGAAAAAAAACTCAGCCAAAAGAACCTAAAAAAAAAAACAACCTAAAAAACCAAAACCAAAATTAAAAAACCTCCTACTGGGCAAAGATTGAAACAGTCTTGAGACCGATTAGACAAATAAGTGTACCTGCACTTTAAAATAAAGCCTGAGCTCACATTTGCTGGGAACGCTTCCTTAAAGGTCTCTGTGATATATCTCATGCAAACAACAGATGAGACAAAAACCAAAAACCACTCCAAAAACAAATGAAACCCCGTCATCCAGAAATCTAAATTCTTAAATGGACCAGTAAGTGCTGAGAATTCTTGTTCAGAAAAACGATCGATCGCATTCGAATCCCCGGTCATTCAGCATCACCAGCTCCGTAACATGCACTTCAGGACCACGAGAAAGAGGATTTTTAGGGAGCCTCTGCGCACAGTGACTTGTAGGCATCTGATGTCTTCACCTGATTTTTGCCATCAGTACATACATTAGCTTGTGAGCCCTCTCTGACACACGAGGCATTGTTTATAGAGACGAAAGAGAATAACAGAACAACCAAACTATCGTACACTGCCCCCCTCTTTGCAAAAATCCCCTCCAAACCAACTACTCACATCCATCGAACACAGAGTAATAAAGAGTGACTTATACCCAAACCTGGCCAGTCCTTCCATTCCTGGAAACTTGCACACAGACGGAAGAAACCCACTCAGCCTTAAACAGGTCGATCATCTTGTTGCCTATAGCTTCATCTCTGAGAGCGCTGGCTTCCTCGGTCCCTGTCTGTGCTCTCTCGCTCCCTCTGTGTGTCTCTCTACTTCACGGGAGACGAGAGGGTTCCCTTCCCCTTTCCTGTTTCTGCTGCTGGATGAAGGACGAAAGCTGAATACACGATTCAAAAGGATTTTTCCCCCTTCTTCTTAGGTGAACAGTTGGAAATCTAAAAATCTTTCTCTTCTGAATGGCTTAACATGCCACTCACTCGACACAGAACATTTATATAAAGAGGCATAAACACAACCAAGAATTCTACTTAAAAAAAAGAAAGGAAAGGAAAAAGAAAACAACCCTCCTCCCAGCCTATTCTGTTCCCTTCACTATTAGCACTTACCCTGAGATGTGCCATCAATGCCCTATTCCAAATGTACAAAAGCCAACCACATCTCAGCTGAGAATTAAACAGTTTTAATGTCTTCCAATCCATGCTCCTGCTCCAAACCCTGATGCAGGCAGTCACTGGCAGCGGTACAATAGCTCTCCACAGCAGACATCTGATTCTTGACATTTAAAAATAACAATATTGGGAAAAAGGGGAGCTGTTTTTTTTTTAATTAACTAAAACAGCTTGTGAGTGAGCACACAACACTCATTGAGTGTACTGACTGATTGGAATTGAGTGTATTGATTGGAATGTACAGGGACTACAAGTGAATCCTTGACAGCCACCAGCCAGACACACACAGACCCCTCACCTCTTACACAGTCCTGGCGAGGAGCTGCGTTAAGTTCGCACTAAGTGAAACTCTCCAAAGACTTCTAGAAGGTATTTCAGTTTTTAAGTTCTGTTATTTAGCGAATACTTATTGATTAACATTAACTTGTGAATTAATTCATGAATTAATATTAATTAGTGAATACTAATTTAGTTTGAAATAAAATTAGGGATTTTGCTTTTCTTTCCACTGGCAGCCTAATTTCCCGTTTATATTATTTTATGACATGGACACATTGCAGGTCGAAGGCACACATGAATTTGATGCAGACTAAGGCATACAATAAAACACACATTTACATCTCAAACATTACAGAACTAGACAGACCTGGGCTCAGCTGCCCTGCCTACTCTGAATTCTTTGTGCCTTAGTTTTGTCTATAAGTTAAAGCAAAGGAGGAAGAAGGTGGAAGGGAGGAGGGGAGCAGAGGAAGAAGATGGGGGGAGAGGAGGGGAGCAGAGAAAGAAGGTGGGGGAGAGGAGGGGAGTAGAGGAAGAAGGAGGGGGAGAGGAGGGGAGTAGAGGAAGGAAGAGGGGGAAGAGGAGGGAAGCAGAGGATGAAGGAGGGGGAAGAGGAAGGGAGCAGAGAATGAAGGAGGGGGGAGAGAAGAGGAGGGAAGCAGAGGAAGGAGGGGAGAGGAGGGACAGAAGCAGAGGGAGAAGGAGGGGGAAGAGGAGGGGAGCAGAGGATGAAGGAGGGGAGAGGAGGGAGGGAAGCAGAGGAAAAAGGAGGGGGGAGGAGGGGAGCAGAGGATGAAGGAAGGGAGAGGAGGGAAGCAGAGGATGAAGGAGGGGGGAGGAGGGAAGCAGAGGATGAAGGAGGGGGGAGGAGGGGAGGAGAGGAAGAAGGTGGGGAGGAAGGGGGCAGAGGATGAATGTGATCGAAGTTTGTTAGGCAAATGGATGAAACTATCATAATGGAAACCCATTTTTATATGAGAAAAAGTTCTGAAAATAGTTAAAACAAATACAGTATTTTTCAAATTGCTTTGAGTATGGAGTGAGATCTTCCTGGTTTCTAACCCATAAAAGACATGAGGGAATTGGGCCTGGCGAACAGAAAGAATTCAGACTTCACAGGGAAAAGAATCAGTTCTGGCTCACCATATTGCTGTGTGCCCTTGGTCAAGTTATTCAACATAGTTTTCTAAGTCTATTTTTTCTCTGTGAAATGCCTTTAAAGTTTCAAAGAACAAATTAAATAACATTTGAGAAGCATCTGCTTTTGGCAAGCATTTATGAATCGAGAGACAGAGGCCTTCCAACTCTTGGAAATTGCTCTAATTAGGGGACTGAAATACTCAATTTATGAATTTAAAAATGAGTGGAGAGATTGCAGCCTCTGAGAACCAAGTGCCTTGTTTCCTAGTAGATGAGAGAGGCTCCGGAATCTGAAGGACAGCTCCAGCAACGTCACCGGTTAGTGGCAAATAGGGAAGAGAGCCCAGTGTTCTTGGTTGCTCACTAGACTGGAGATGGTGATGTTAAGAATGAGGGTAACTCTGGCTTTATGTCACCTCCTACAGTAACATGACTAGAAGACAAAACAAAACAACTCTTTTTCTTTCTCCAAATTTGTTTCTAGGAAGAGCTTATCCATGAAATTATCCCACAAGAGCTGGTGAGAGCTGGTGAAGCCTATTTTCTGAGAAGAGGATCCACAGGATGCCTGATTCTTTCTCCCTCCTTCTAGAAGCAAAAGAACTGTGGGAACTAGGGTCTCAGGAGGCATCTCCTACACCCCCTCTCCTCGGGGATATCAGTTCTTCCCTCCGGTTCTGCGTAAGAACATCCCAGCCTCAGCCGGGGCAGGAAGAGGCTGAAGTTCTCCATGTGGCTTCTTTACTAACATGGAAACACAGATCAACATTATGTTTTCAGCTTGAAGGCCTTGTACAGAATAGGAATGCAATAAATGTATCAATGCAGATTTCAGTGTATGTTCAAAAGGATAAACAAACATGTTTCAGGATTAAATCTTGCCCAAGGCATGAAAGAAAATATTAACTTTTAAACAGTTTCAAGTTAAAAATAATAATAAAAAAGTTCCACCATTCCAGGTAAGGATGGGATAAGAGGGAGGTGCATATGAGATTTATTATAACTATTGTTTCTTGACTATATTATTACTAGCCTAAAGGTGGTAACCAATGTGAAGGTAGAGGTTTCTCATCACTGAAAGGTGAGGTCCGCAGATAGCACTCTATCAAATTCCTCACCGTGATTTTAAACTTTTCATTGTGATGTTACTGCAGAACATTCACAACTATTATTTTGAAAACTCTTCTTCCTCACTTTCCTACTTAGCTTTGACGTAGGAATAAGCCCACATTTCGGTCCTACAGCTTCCAGGACAAAGTCCCTCCATATTTCAAAGTCTCACTTTCTTCTGTGCATAGTTCCCTCTTGAAGATGGAACCCGCTCACCACAGGGTCTGGCACATAGTGGCTCTGCAGTTGAGAGCCGTCTTCCTACCATGGCACGCTTTACCACTGTGGAGACTTTCATTTAAATAGGCATAAAAAAGAAAGAAAAACGAATTTCAGGGTGGAAGAGCATAAACTATTGTACAAGCACATGTGAGAATTCTATTACTAACAACGGCTGGTGCTGGATCTCTGGACAGCATCCTTCTTAAGTCTATTTCTTCTCGTTTCTCATCTTCTTCCATGACTTACGACAGCACAGACAGAACAGTTATTAGCGTCAGAGCCTTTTCATAGGAAACATGCCGATTTCTAGGGCACCCATACCTCCTTACTCAACCTTTATTCAAGACATTTTTTTTTTCTAAATCGGAGTACTTCATTTTCAATACTGGATAAAATTTATGTGCTTACTGGACTGAGCCCCCAAAGTCCAGTTGAAGAGCGGGAGGAATGAGAATATGAGCAAAGAGGTCAGGACCATGATGGGTTCACCCACTGAAACAGTTTACCTGAGCTAATGGAAGCTCACCAACTCCAGCCAGACTGGGAAGAAACAAGCATAGACCCAAACTAGTCCCTCTGAATGCGGTTGACAGTTGCATGGCAGGGACAGACTGAGGGGCCAGTGGAATTGGCACCATGATTTATCCCTACTGCATGTACTGGCTTTTTGAGATCTTATTCTCTTTGGATGGATACCTTGCTCAGCCTAGATATAGTACGGAGGGACTTGAACCTTTCACAAAGCAATGTGCCTTACCCTCTCTGAGGACTGGATGGGGGTGGGATGGGAGGATATGTGGAGGGAATGGGAGGAGGTGAGGGAGTGGCAACTTGGTTTGGTATGTATAATGAAAAAAGACTTTTTTTTTAAAAAAATTATGTGCTTGAGTAATTTCTACATCCTTGGCTTGCAGCCCTTATAATGGCCATTTTGGGAAGCGACTTGGGTTCCTGTCTCATTTCTGCCACATGCAACAGTGTAACTAACCCTTAAACCTTTATTTGAGTTCACTCTTTTTCTATGCTAAATAGGTCAGACGATCCTTTCAGCTTGAAAATTATTAACAGTTCTTTGCCTGTATCTATGTGCACCATGCGTGTGCTTGGTGCCTGCAGAGGCCAGAAGAGGGTGTCAGACCTTCTGGAACTGGAATTACAGATGGCTGCAAACCACTGTTTTAGGCGCTGGGAACCCACAAGGTCCTCTCCAAGAGCAGTCAATGCTCTTAACCACTGAGACATTTCTCTAGTTTCTTTTGATAATTTATCTATACACAGAACAACCAGACAGTAAACTAGGCAATCCCATCTTCAGTGGGAAATACCAACATGTCTTTGTGACATGGTAGTTTCTTCTAAAGTTTGGGCAAGGGCTCTGTCCTTGCTCAGGACTGCCAGCCTAGAATATTCTCCAGGCTCAGGATAGATGCTCTCAAAAAGGTGGTATTTAGCAGAAAGAGTTTAATGAGGGGAAAACGACCACCTTCTCACTGGAAGAACTTTTCCTTGTATTTCTTTGGAAGGAGAGAAAGGAGACAGCAATGGCATGGTGCTTTTAAGGCTGAGTAAAAACGGAAGGACAAGGAGAGCAGGGAAGGAAGCAACACAGGTGCTCTGAAAGGGGGGCATGAGGGTCGTTATGTGGAGCCCTGTGTCTCAGGAAAAACACCACTGGAGGGAGGACAGAGGGGAGAAAACTCCGCCCGCCTGCACTGATATTTTTATCCAGGTGAATCTCGTTTAAGTAAACTGGAGGCAGAAGGGGAAGCGGGAGCAGAGAGGAAAGGGAAGAGCTGGCCTGCCTTGGCAGCTGTGTGTGGGATTTACAGGCTGACACTAATTGTATTTTCCTGCACTGATGTCACCTCTCCCCTGTTGTCCTGGGCTTCTATAGCTGTGCTTATCAGGTCCTCAAACTGCCTCCTCCTGCCTCCACCTCTGCAGGGCATCATCCTGCCTTTCTGTGGCTAAGAAGTGGGGCGGGCTTGGGATAATCAGGGCAATGAGGAAGATGTGTGCACACTACCTAAAATCTTAAGGGAACCCGGCGAAGGGGGTAGAATGTACTTCTTGGAATTTTCCAGATAACTGCCATTAACCCAATACTGAAATGATAAATATTTTGATCGAGTTCATGCAGGCAGTTCAGAATATAGCCAAGACTAGAACAAAGGAGCAAAGACCACATAACCGAGGCAGGAGCAATTTAACATTGATAGTACCTGTAGGTACTGGCAGGACCGTTCCTGTTGACACGCTTCAGACTTCACCATGGCCTGGTCCATATTCACCGAGGCTTTCTGGTAAACCTCTCGGGCTCTGCTCACGGTGAGAGTGGAGGACCAGGCACTCTTCTTCAGAAGCGGGGCATCCAGACTGACTACCGGCAGGTTAGCACAGGAGCACTTGACATCATTGTTACTCCGGGAGGCCTTCACCGCCTGCTCGCTGATGGTGTTGTAGGCTTCCATGAAGTACTGCGAAGCGGAGCGGTCGGGGCACCTGCCCATGGTCATCACACCCGAGGGCGTGTGGTAGAGGCACATGTCCCCATCTAGGTTGTCATCTGAGCTCCACCAGCTGGGAGAGGTTGGGGAAGCGTTGGAGGCATTGGATCTGGCCTTGGACTCTGACCGCCTCTCCTTGCTCTTGCTGCGTTTGCCATATCTCACAGTTTGCGACTCGTCGGGGCTGGCTTTGCCCCCATTGACGCTCCCTTTGGACGGCCCCTCCAGGGAATGCGACTTGGTGAAGAGCTTCTGGACCGAGTGGACCAGGTGGCGGATGCGGCCTGGGCTATCGCTGCGATGCTCCACAGCGGTGCGCTTGTACTGGAGCGTGTGGTAGCCATCCCGGCTGAGGGGCAGCTGCCTTTCAAATTGATCTAACAGGTTGGCGGGGATGCGATTGGCCTTAGTGGCCAGTGTGCGTGGCACCAGGGCACTCTCGTCCTTCAGCTCCTGTTGCGAGGTGTAGTGCCTGCGTGGGAACGTGCTGCTGGCCAGCGGGTCGCTGAAGGGCCCCACACACTCAGCCTGGAAGGAATTACGCTGGGTGTAGTAAGGATGGTCCGCTGGGTGGTGGTCCACGGGGCTCAGCAAGTAGGGCTTGTGGTCCGAGTGGTGTGATAGTGAGTCACAGGCCGACTCGCAGGTGATCCCGTGGTGGTGGCTGCGGCTACCCGATAACCCTTTCATTGCTGACCGGAAGCAATCGCAGGGGTCATGGGAACCCCGTTAAGTTCCAGACCCGTCTTGGGAAAAAACCTGAGGGAGGAAGAGCAGGACACGGAGTTAACGCTTTCCTTGGTATAGGTATACTGTTTTTTTTTCTGTGGCTATCCACTTCTGCTGGGTTTCTGAGGAACTCAGGGCTGCTCCTAAAAGCAGCTTTCATGCATTATTGGAAAGGTTTCTCTCATCTTTGTAAGGGCGGGAGGAACTCAGGGACAAGGAAACTATTGAATGCAACCTTACTGTTGCTTTGTGTTCTGAGACAGAATTGCTACTCAGCCCAGGCTGGAGTGCTCCATCCTGCCTCAGCTGGAGAGGTGGATCACAATGGAGTACTCCCATACCGGGCTGAAATTGTTTCCAAGTTCTTTGACACAGTAACTGTTTTTCCTTTATGAGCGCAGCAGCACAATGTATCTTTCCCCTGCTTTTCTTCTTTCCTTCTTTACAAGACTTGAAAAAGATACTCTATTATGTTTAGATGTGGGAGTACATATATAGGCATGTGTTGATGCCAGCTGAAACCAGAAATTTGGCATCCTCTGGAGGGTGAGATACAGGTGGTTGTGGGCTGCCTAAAATCAAACCTGGGGATTTTTACTAAGCAGTATTTAGCCTCTGGCCCCAAATCCCTACATGTTAGTCACAAACATAGAAAATCCAAAGTGCTGGGTTTATGTGCAAAGCCCTTCCTGGCACCCATAGCAGAGAGATGTTATGGTCTTATGATTTTGTGACATCTCATATCTACTTTCCAGAAATCACAGTATTGTTTGCTTCTGTCTCTCCCAGCTAAAGTTCCTTGCAGCCTGGCTTAATGCTTCCTCCCTTGTATATCTTCCTGTTATCAACAAACTATTACTACAGGCACAAAGAAAGCATTCTGTAAGTGGGACTAAAAAAGACAAGATGAACAAAAGAAGCCGGTAGCAATTAAATCATGAGGATACAACTTTGTATCATTCTGTCCACCATCACTTTCTGTTCGAAATTCTGTAGGGATAAATATAGTACCCAAACATATCAAGGTTAAATACAACTATGTATTAATAAAATTAATGTTAAATACAAGCCCACATATTAATCAGCTACAGACAGCAAGACCAATAGCCTGGAGAAACAGGGAAATTTGTCCATGTATTTCTGTTCTCAGATCCAAGCGTCCTGTAAACAGAGTCCAAGTCATGCCTTCTGGTTGCCATGGTTTGGATCCTAAAGAGCCCCCAAAGGACAGTGTGTTGAGGGCTTGGCTGGTAGCCTGCAGTGTCATTGGTGGGTCATGGATACTTTGGTAGATGGAGATTCTGGGGAGGCAGTGTGGCCACTGGGAGATACTGTGATCTAGGCTCCTTTTTGCTCTTGCTCTTTCTAATTCTTGGCTGCTGTGGGGGTAAATACGCTTCCTCCAACATGCATTTCTGCCATGGTGTGCTTCTCTGTCACAGGTCCCAGCCTACAGGGCAAAGTGAGCTAGCACATCACCTCTCTAAGACCAGGAGCCCAAACAAATCCTTTCTTTAATAAAGTTGATTTTCTTGATTGATTTGCCACAGTGGAGGAGGGCGAACTGGTTTAGTTTTTTTTTTTTTCCTAAATGTTCACAAGGAAAGCAGAATGACCAGAGGTTGAGAGGCTCTTGGCCCCAAGGATCTGAATAGAAGACTCTGGACCTCATGATCTACGTACTCTGCAGGAGACTTAGTCCCTGCAGTTCGTGCAGTGGGAGCTCACGCTGAGTTTGTATCTGAGCTCAGGTTGTCCCAAGCTCTGGAAACAGTCTGTGGCTCCAGCAGGGAACTTGATTTTCCTCTGACTTTAACACAGTGTGCTCTTCAGGACCTGGCTGGGGTCATCCTGACAGTCTGCTTAAAACCTTTTGTTTTTCTCAAGCTTCCTACAGTACAGAGATTGTCATTTTCAGCATTGTTCTGGAAAGCGAATTCAAAAATGTCTTTCTCATTTTCACCAACGGCTGGTGAGCATACAGGGTAGGCTGAAGACAAACGGCTGGTGAGCACACAGGGTAGGCTGAAATGCATGCGCCTGGCCTCATGAAGAAGACATGGACTTTAGGGAGGCCAAAGCTTGCCTTTTCCAGAGGATACACGGCATTTGTGAGCTCATGACAATGCTGATGTTTTTATGCCCCCCGAAGCCCCCTGAAGCTCCTCACTATATCCCCCGAAGTTCCTCAGTCCCTCTCTTTCCCCCTGTCTTTTGCTGCCCAGGATTGAACCCAGTGCCTTGAACATGTTAGGTAAGTAATCTCTCCCATTTCATGGCTTAATAGTTCAAAACTACTGATGGGAAATTTTAACCACTGGTCTTTTGAAATTGGTTAGTCTACTGAATGAGGACAGCGGAGACTCAGTTCATCTATCTAGTCTCAAACACAGTGTAAATACTTAATCATTAATAATGAATGCATGCCAAATTTTCCCAGAGGGTCCATACTGTGATTCAAGTAACTTCTGCTGACAATGTGACAATATGGCCATACAGGGAAGACTGGGGGAGCATTCATGAAGGAATCAGCGGGTTCAGCGAGGAAGAAGATGGCAGTTGAGTCAATACTCTCACACCTCTTACATGTCCACTTCCGTCTCAGCATGGACCCTGACTTCTACCTGCCTGGAAGTTAAAGTCTGGGAACTTTGTCTGGCCCAAAGGATATCCACACAAAGATGGTGTGTCTGTAGGAGAAAGAGAGAGCGTGCGCTCAAAAGACACAGAAAGGCATTTAAGATTTATAATAGACGCAGACCAGGAAAAGCCTATGAATAAAATCCACCCCCCCGAGAGATCCTAATAAAAAGAGAAACCCTAGGACAGTCCTTTTATGAACCTGAGATGGTAGCAGAAGACTACAGCAGGAAAGGATCTAGAGGGGTTAAATTTACATCTTTTTTAAAAAATTATACTGTTTTAAGATTTTATTTATTTATTATGTATACAACATTCTGCCTCCATGTATGCCCACAAGCCAGAGGAGGGTGCCAGATCTCATTACAGATGGTTGTGAACCACCATGTGGGTGCTGGGGATTGAACTCAGGACCTTTGGAAGAGCAGCCAGTGCTCTTGACCACTGAGCCATCTCTCCAGCCCTTAAATTTACATCTTTAGCAAAGCTCCGGTGCAAGAGACTTCTGAGAAACCTCTCTATTAGCCATGGTTTTGTTTTTTCAGATATGGACCCAACAGTAAGAAAGCTAAGGAAACACCTAGGTGGTGGAGTGCTTGCTAAGCACGGGAGAGAATTCGGGTTCAGTCTCCAGTGCTGTGGTAAATAAATAAATGTAAGCAAACAAGCTAAAGAGGGGACAGTCCTGGAGGCCTATACGCATATATGCATTTTAGGACTATACTGAATTGCTTCTCGACATACAAGGTAACTGAGATGGGGCTTCAAGCGTGGCTTCTGAAGCAACTGAGTCTTGGGTAGACATTTGTACTAAATCAAATGTGAAATTGGTAAGATCAGAAAACAAGGATTTGCTCTAACTTGTACAATATTATTTCTATCAGGTATTCAATGATCATCTTAATACATGAGCAACATTTTATGGGATATAGTAGTACCTGAGGGCAGGCAGAAAAAAAATGAAGAGTCCTTTTATGACCATCAATGGTGAATTACACTGCATGATGTACGTACGCAATGATAATTTATGTAAATTAAACATATACAGTATGGTATTAACTAAACTTTAAGTGGGCTATTTTCATCACAGTGACAAGTACCTAAACCTTCCAAGCGGCCAACAAATTTCATCAGGGCTAAATGTAGTCTCTCACTTCTTCCTTCTTACTGCTTGTGAAGGGACATTGAACTTGTCATTTTCCTCTGTGTCAGGGGATTCCTATGGGCCTTGATCCTCACAGAGTGACATATCAGATGTCCTAATATCAGATATTTACATTACGATTATTTACATTACAATTCACAGCAGCAGGAAAATTACAGTTATGAAGTAGCAATGAAATAATTTTATGGTGGGGTCACCACAACATGAGGAACCTGTATTAAAGGGTCGCAGCATTAGGAAGGTTGAGAAACTCAGCTCTATGCCATGGTAAATAAGGTCATAATATTGGCGCTATACTATCATAAATTTTTTTTTTCTTTCTGGTTAAGGTCAAAAAAGATGGTCAGCTTGGCTCTTTCTGTAGAAGATCTCACACTGCCTTTTATCCTTTTTCCATTTTTAAAAGGAAAATTGATCAATTTGTGGTTAGAAATCACAGCAGCCCACTTGGCCACTTCCTGTTGAGCAAGAGAGATGACGTCACATGCTAATGTCAATGACCATGGATAGATAATTGTGGCCGATACCTACCATGGAGATCTTGAGTTCTCTTTCCTCATGCTTCATACCCTCCTTTTTCTAGCACACCTCTCTCCATGACTCCTGTTTATTGCTCTTCTAATTGATGTTTATAAGTGGAATCTGTGGACAGCACTATCTCCCACCCGTGGTGTGGCCAACAGTATCAGTATAAAGCATTAGAGGAGCACCGCTCATGTGCAAAATCTAGGGCTTGCTGCTGCAAACATGACCAAATGCACACAGAGAATCCTTACTAAAGGGGTTATGATTTTCTCAGAAAAATATGGCCGAGGCATGAGAAAAACCTAACTCACGAGTCTCCTCATTTAATACAGTCTTCAAGAAGGAAGTTGCGAGTAGTTGAATTAGGTTTCAATGGGCTGTAACAATTTCTAAAAATAGAAAGGGGGAACTGGCTCTTTTGCCCTTCTCTCTGAGCAAGGCTGTGGAGTGTGGTCAACACGTCTCTGGGAATGTTTCTATGGCTACAGTGATTGCATCTGATTCTTTCTTGTTCACTTCGACATCAAAATTATTCTTTGTTGTTCTCTAGGTTCAATTTTAACATCAGATCGCGTGTCCTTGGAGAATTTGCGGCTCTACTGGTGACTGTGAGATGAGCTGACTGTGACAGGCACATTGTTTTTATTGAGTCCCTGCATCTGGCGCAGGATGGCGGCACAGAAGAGGACTGAAGCCAGAAGCGTTAAGCACGCAAAGGAAAATCTCTGGGTAGGTAATCTGCAAGACCCAACGCAACACACAAACCAACTACACATCAGAAGATGCTGACAGGGGAAGATATCCCCAAAGCAGATAAAAGCAGGCGATCCCTTATTTCCTCCGTTTCGTTTTGATTTCTGATTGTCTTTATTTAGAGGTCTTCCTGTTGGATTTTTTTTTTACATGCAGAGAAGCGTCAGCCAAAGGCCTCTGGTCGCCTTCCTCGGGGACCGTTGGCAGGCAAGCAATCACAAACTGTGTCACCAACAATGTGGGGGAGCTCCAGCCCAGAGTGTCATGCTCTGGCTGAGGAAGGCAACGGGGCAAGGCAATCTTTATGGATTCTTCCGGGGTCAAACTACCTTTCTGGCTTTGCTCCATCTGCCTGTGGCTTTCTCATGCCAGATTATCACGTTGAAATAAGAAGAGATAAAAGATTCTCTTATCAAAAAAGAACAACCTAGCCCTTGAATAATGACCACACGTCCCAGTGTCCCTTGTTGAGCAGAGCTGACTAATTCTGACTAATGGAATATAATTAGAAATGGCGCGGGCAATTACTGGAAAAGATCTCAAAAGTGAAGTTCTCTTTTCCCTTCCTCTGGCTGGAATGCAGATCCGAGGGTTGGTTAAGCAGTGATCTCATACCATGATATAAACACTGTGTATTGAACATGGTGGAACACAAAAAATAAAAGATGTTATCACCACGTTGGAGTGCCATATCACCTAGTATCTTGTTCCTGTGAGAGGAAACAGACTTGTGTTTGGTTTGCAGCTCTGTTCTGCTTCCTTGGGAGCCAGTTTCTGGGTGAGATGGAGCAGCTGAGGCCCAGTCCCAGAGGCCATGAAAGCAGCTATGTCATGATGGAGAACCACACCTTGCAGGTTGGGGCACTCCACTCGAAGATCTAAGAAAGCTAGTGGTGTGGCATGACTGTAGGTGTCCGAAAGATTTCTGTGCTTGTTCCCAGGGAATAAATTGAGCTAAGGTGAACAAGATGGTCCAAGGGAGCAATTATTTCACGAGAGAACAAAGAAGGGAGGGAAAGGAACAGCCTGAAGGAGCATGGTGATGTACTGACTAACTGGGTGCTTCCCCAATTTCTGGTCTCTCAGCCAAATAGGGATGTTCCGATCACAGCCTGAACACATCCCGCACCTTTTCTAGAAAGAACAAAATACCCGAGGTGGAGGATCCAGCTTTCTCTAGCATTTTTTTTTAATTTACTTAAAATAAAACCCGGTTCCATGGGCAGCCTCCTAACCCATGTAAAGAAACTCCCTTTTAAAATCAGTACCCCGCCTAATGTCTTTCATTATAGTAACAAAGAGGAATAGGACACTTAAAGGCACACAGGCATTAGTGGGGCCCCTCGGAGTACACACCGTGCAAAATACTCCAATTATATTATTCAAAGCGCAATGCTGAGCGGCTCTGTACATACAGAGTGTACTTTGGCTTTTCGTTACCATTAATTGCCATTCTGATCACCTGCGGTTTGATTTTTGCGAATACCTCTTTGAATCAGGGGCATTTCTCTCTCGAAAAGATTTGGTATTGTATAAAGAACAAAACAAACAACCGAAGCCTTCTCCAATTTAGTCACAGTAGGCACCGAATCACAGTAGCCTCCCAAAGCTTGCAAAAGGCGGTGTTGCGCCAACCAGCTTTTGAGACTCAAACGGAGGGGACATCCTTGAGAAAGGCTGGGGGCCATCGTTAATACCACTATGGGCTTGGTGCTGTTTGGGCAAAACATCACAGAGACTGGTAGAAGATTTTTATGTAATATGCCACATTTCTTTGGGCTAGATGGAGGAAATGGTGGCTGTCTTCACTGTGAGGAAACCACGGCGTATACTTCCTGTGTGTCCACTGTTAGTTCTGTTTCTGCTGTCTCTCCAGGGCAGAGCTGATTCAGTGAAGCCCCGAGAGTGAGGCAGGAGAGTGTGATCACCTTGATCACCACGCGGTCAACAAATGGTCTTCCCAGAGATACTGAAGGGAAAGGAACACCTTATCTTCTGGGGTGCAGCTGCTTCCGAGTATTGACAGGGGAAGACTAAAAACCATCAGCATCTACTAAAAAAGTTGAAAAAAGCTTGCGAGCTACCGTTTAATCGAGAACAAAGAACAGTGACAGATTAGCACTGTTTTGTGGGATACAAGCCAGCTGTGATGGAAGATGGGAAGGCTGCAAAACAATGACAGCTAAAGGAACGCAACAATGCAACTTGGGAAAAGCGGTGGAAAATAACCCCTGATAAAAACGCAGTTATTTTTGTCTGTATTTCTCATAACTAGCTAAAGAGTCTGGCGAGCATGTTCTGGCATATTCTAGACGAGCTAGTTCACAGTTAGAACACACACACATACACACACACATGCACGCATACCCACCCACCCTCTGAATCATGTTTTCTTTTATAATTTCTCCTCTTAAAAGCAGTTGCTTGCCTTCCAGAGCTTGTAACGCAATTCTACTCTCCTGAGTTCTGAGGCCTCGGAGTGCCTGCATGGAGGTCCTTTTGTGATAGTCATTCAGTCAGCAGCTGCACTTGGGAATTTTCTGCTACCCACAGCATCTGCTGAGGACACCCTGGCTGGGTCTGTTGAGGCAATCACCATGTTTCCCGAGCTGACTGGGCAGTTTGAAAACCAAACTCAAGGACGTTTGTGCAGAGGCTTAATTGAGCGAGCCAGATGTTTCCTCTAGAGAGTCAAATGGAAATATTCCACAGTCAGTGGATCTTTGTGAGCACAGCCAAGGTCAAGGAAAGGCGCATCTACATGGATGCCACAGGATGGCAGAGTTATCTGCTATTTAACCTACGGGATAGTGAGGCCACTTGATCTGCAGAAGGAGAGAGTATAAAGAGAGGAATAAGTCTAGAATCTATGTAGCCATGGGAATAAATAAAACAAAAAATGTCTCCCAAATCTCTTGGATCTAGATAGTCAGTTTCCTGCCCAGTGTGACTGAGAACTTGTAGCAGTTTGTGGCAGAAACATGGTAGCCCATAAAAGCTTATATACACGCATAAAGGGAGCCCTTCTTCAAAGTTGGGGTAACTACTAGCATACCAGAACCACTGTCAATGATCTGTGCCCAAGTGGGCACCATGTGAGTCCTCAGACTCAGTTCCCTTGGGAATGGCTAAGGTGTCTTCATATGGCTTCACACAACCCGTTTATCGAGCATGATACATTATGAACACTCATTCAGATTTCATATCCGCTCATGGAAAAAGCCCATGAGTGGCCTCGCTCTGTGACAAGGAGATG
Organism: Microtus agrestis; assembly: GCA_902806775.1. NCBI lineage: Eukaryota > Metazoa > Chordata > Mammalia > Rodentia > Cricetidae > Microtus > Microtus agrestis. Next base: position 1,187,007 of record CADCXT010002121.1, read on the forward strand.
GTCAGATGCTGTGGAGGAGATGAGAAGAGACGCCATTCTCAGCATCCGACAGACTCACTTTCTTCTCGTGAGTCTGGCTTTCCTGGCTTCCACAGTGGTTAGTTAGTGGGGTCCAGACTTTGGCCTACTGAAACACCTTTCCTGCCTTCTGTTTCATCGTCGGGTCATTTTCAAAGCGCTCCACTTTCAACTCCAGCTTTTTTTCACTCTTCTCACATTGGCATCCATTTTTCTTCTCTTGAGGATTGTATATCTAATCTTAAATTTTCAAAAAAAAAAAAACAACAAATTTATCTCCACTAAACAGTCTAGAAACATGGTTGTGGGTAAAGAAGGTTTTGTATCTGGATTAAACTTCCCAGATCCAAATTTTGTCAGACAGAAGTAGCCATTGAGGCTGCAGCCCATGTGTCCATATGTCCTTTCAGTGTCCTGGCATGGAACCGCATCAAGTAAACATACAAATCAAAGTATTTATTAAAAAAACTATTATTTGCCTAATGTGCGCTAGTCACTCTGAAATGAATTGAGGTTCTTCACCCTGCACTTCCAACTTCCCCTCTTCCATTTTTTCCCTCATATTTCTTTACGCCTATGCTTCCTGTCTCTGTCAGCTCTCGTGATGGCTTCTCCTATTTCCTCACCACTTCCTGTCTCTGCCAGCTCTCGCGATGGCTTCTCCTATTTCCTCACCACTTCCTGTCTCTGCCAGCTCTCGCGATGGCTTCTCCTATTTCCTCACCACTTCCTGTCTCTGCCAGCTCTCGCGATGGCTTCTCCTATTTCCTCACCACTTCCTGTCTCTGCCAGCTCTCGCGATGGCTTCTTCTACTTCCTCATCGCTTTCCTCTTCTCTAGTCTTGGCCCAGGAGACACAGCAGGTCAAGCATCCTGTCATCTCTTCTGCTCTATGATGCACTTTACTGGTTCTGGACAATATAAATCCAAGACAGATGTCATCTCTTTTTTGTCCTTCGACTCAGGCTGTCAAACATCCCTGGGGGGAGAGCTAGTACCAAATCTCAACTCTATCTCAATGCCTATTAGGAATACTATCCCAAGTATTGTGTTACAGAAACTCACTCATCATTTGTGAGGACTTGGTTGGAAAAAGAACTAATATAAGCTAAGTGAGTGAAAAGAATGGGATCTGTGCCTATAGTAATCATCTACCAAACAAACATTCTGAACTATCTATCAGCACATTCTGAACACTTTAAATATGTGATATCACAGTTAATTATTAAATAATCCTATGTGGTAGGAATTCTAGAACTCCATACTGACCCAAAGAGGGTATATTCTAAGACTCCTACTAGATATCTGAAATCTTTGACAGTATTGAACTTTGGATAGGCTGTGGTTTGCCCTATACATACTTGTATTTAAGTTTAACTTAAAGACTAGGAAGAATATGAAACTAACAACCATAAAATACTGTAGCTATTAGTAACTTCAGCATATGATTCTTTTTCCTTTCATTATTATGTCAATAACTTCCATCTTTTCACCTAAAGGAAACACTTAACTCCTTCTCGTTGGCAAATCTAGGTCACCAGCATTTCTACTTTTTCTCTTTGTGGAATTATTAAAACATAAAATAAAGATTGATGTTACTGGGATAACTCAAGACCTAATGACATCTGAGGCAGTTATTGCATGGCCTGCAATCAGGGAGTGTATACGATATGGACACACGGGATGGAAGGGTGACTCACACACTAGGTAGGATGAAGCAGGCAAGGAATTTCAGCATATCACTCAAGAAAGCAAACAGGATTTAAAAACTCATGAATTGTTTGTTTCTGAGAACTTCACTCAGTATTTCATGCACTTGAGTGTGGATTAACCGAACATGTGAAACGTTAAACTCTGTGTACGGGGTGGTTATCATGTTCTTTGGATAAAGAAATCAACTTTCAAAAATTAAATGACTTACCCCAAGATCATTAATTAGTAAGTTTTGAATGCTTTCAACTAGTATGTTATGGTAACTATGCTTACCACTTTTAATACAGGCACACACATACAAAACACAGACACACATACAGATACACAGAGAGAGACAGATACACAATCACACAGACACACATAAAGACACACTCAGACACAGAGATACAGAGACAGAGACACATACAGACACACATAGACACACACACACATACAGACATAAGCACAGAGAGACACAGACACACATAGGCACACAAACACACAGAGACACAGATACACTCACACAGACACAGAGATACAGAGACAGAGAGAGACACACAGACTCAGAGAGACACAGAAACAGATACACACACAGAGACACAAACACAGACAGAACAAAGGCTCAGACACAGAGAGACACAGACACACACACACACAGTTTTTGGTAATGCTAACAGCAGGCTTATAATATATTATTCACTATTTGGTTACCCTATTTTTAAACTTTTAATTGCTCCACCATACCCACAGGGTATACCATCAGTCTTTCAGTATGGCCCACAGTGGACAGCTCCATTATCTGCAGACAGTCCCCCAGACAGCTCTATCTCCTGCGCCCTCAGCCCTTCTTCCACTCCAACAACGCTGCACTCCTCCCCAGATGCCACGCTGTGCTCTCTGGTGCATGCTCTGCAATGCTCGCTTCCACTCGGCAAGCAAATTCTCATTCCTTCTTCCAAGTAGGTATATAGCCTCCCCCTGAAACATTACTCGGCTGAAGGAAACATGGAAATGATAGGCCTTATCTAATTCATCATTTAGTTGAAAAAATAAATCGCATAGAGGTGGCAATCACAGGATAATACAAGCCAGAATCTAATCAAGCACTGAGTCGCGCGGTACGTGCTGCACATGTAATGCGGCAAGTGTAACGCTTCTGGCAAGGAGAAGTCTGGAGGATGCGGAAGCTACGGAGGACCAAGACATCTCAATCTAGAAAGCCAGAGCAGTGCATGCTGCAGAGAGGAGCGTCTTAGGGCAGTGTGGTTGCTTCTCTGGGTTTTAAAATCTCATCTTTGTTGGTTTTTTATTTTAGAGACAAGTTCTCACTCTGTAGCCTTAGGCCTGACTGGCTGGAACTTGCTGTGTAGACTGGACTGGCTTCGAATTTTTGGTGATCCTCATGTCTTTGCTTCTTGCTGCTGGGATCCGAGGCATCCTTCAGAGGAACGACTCTGCCTGGCTCCTCTGAAGTTTTTAGTTTTCCCGTTAGTACCACTAATAAGTTGGCCAGAGCCTCTGAGGCCCACAAACCTGACATCACTGGGCCCTTGTACTGGGCTCCTTTCTCGGAACTGCTCTTGGATGTTGAGTGGCTGCTCTCCATAATAAACCTTCCCCAAACAGTTTCGCTTCTGACAGGGGGCTTTTTTTTCTGTAGGGTTGTCACGTACCCCAACAAAGACTGACTTGAACGAGGTGCATGGGGGATCCTGGGCAGGTTTTTAGCATTAGCAGATCTGTGTTCTCAGCACCTGCCCTTCAGCTTAGAGATAGCTTGTAAGACAAGGGTGATTCTCGATCAGTTATGGTGGGCTCCTCCAGCCTGAATACCATGAAGGTTATTGGGAAATTTATGGAAATACAGCAGTGGTTCTATTATTTTTCTACTTGTAGTCTAACGGCATGGCATTTCCTTAAGCTCTTCTTGTTACTCCATTTTATGGTACACACACTCTTACAAGCCACGCAGGCCTTCATGGAAATGCATTATACTGGAGCAGCAAATCCATGTCTAGATATCTGTGTGTTTTTAACATTAATCTATGTCTTCCCCACTCAGGACACCACATTTGAATGTAACAGAGGTGTGCATCAGAATCTGACAGCAGACCTGTTAAGACCCAGCTTGCTGGGACCCACTCTCACGGGTTATGGGGTGGCTCCCAAGAACTCACAACTCTATGGCAAGGTTCGTACTGATCCCATAACCACACGATAGGGACTGGGGAATGTAACGGTTGGGTCAGTGAAGCATTTGTTGAATACAATACACAGCACTGACGTGTACCTTCTCTTTTATTTTACTGAATACTATGTCGCCTTGCATCAGGCTCTAGGAATATCTGCTATAAATTATTTCCCTACATGCACCTCTGTAGAAATTGCAGTTGTACCAGGCCTGGGGGTGCCTCACCAACGCTCCTGTTAGAGTTCTACAGATAAGTCCCACCCCAAATATTGCATGCACTCAGCAAGCATTAGCCAAACACACCATTAGGAGTCTCTTGCCTGCGAAACACTTTTTCCTTCTAAGTTGCGCTAATTTACAAATAAAACCAGCAGCAGCAGCAGCATTCTAGAAACAGGGTATTTTCTGTACAGGTGCCACAGGAAGCTGAGGGATGGTGCTAATTGTTGAGTAACGAGCAACGGCTGATGAAGATGGCTAGCGCCTTCTTTGCTCTCTCATCCATCCACACACAGCCGCTGCAGCTGCCTGGAGGAGGCTCCATTCATCCTTCACTAGCCTCCTCAGCAGTAAATCTCTCTCCAGTTACAATAGCAGTAATTGAGGAAATCATTGCAGGAGTCTCTCAATAGCAATAACTGAGGAAACCACTGCAGAAAATTTTCTGTTCATCTCTGAAGACAGGGGCCTTTGGGGTCAAACCTGGCTAGTTCTAGGACAGTTCTAGGGGATCCAATGCAGCTTCTGACCCCAGAGGCTCCTATGCTCATGTGGTGCAGGTACATGCAACTCAGACACTGAATATAAAGTATCTATCTATCATCTATCTATCTATCTATCTATCTATCTATCTATCTATCTATCTATCTATCTATCTATCACCTATCTATCTATCTATCTATCATCATCATCTATCTATCTATCTATCTCTATCTATCTATCTATCTATCTATCTATCTATCTATCTATCTTTACTTCTATCTCATTTATCATCTATCTATCTATCTATCTATCTATCTATCTATCATCTATCTATCTATCTATCTATCTATCTATCTATCTATCTATCTATCTATCTATCTTTACTTCTATCTAATCATCTATCTATCTATCTATCTATCTATCTATCTATCTATCTATCTATCTATCATCTATCTATCTACTATCTATCATCTACTTATCTTTATAAAAAGGGCATCGTTTTCTCTCTCTGCACAAGTGTCACGATGAATATCCATCTAAATAGGAGTGTATGCTCCATTTTCCCACCACATACATGGGTGGCTGGCACTTTCAGCAGGGATCTAAGCATGAATTACCTTAGCCGGCACGAGCGTCTGTGCTCAAGGTGAGCCCTGAGCATGTGAGCCGGCTAAGAAGCAGCTTCCAAGGGCACAGCAGCGTGAATGGCTGCGACACGCAGGGAAGCAGTGCATTTTTGTGTCGAGGTAACCTTTGCCTGCTGAGGAAATGAACCAAAGTCTGGGCCACTCGTACCCTACATCTTACAGCTGGTGTGCGGGGTCGAGACCTGATTGGACTTCACAAAATGTCTTTGCCACCGCCTCCAGCTTCACTCTGCCTCATTTCACAGCCAGGTACAGGCGACTTGGGAAGGGGACACCTTCTCCATGCTGCTTTCTGCTCAACTTTAGGGACACCCATCCTTACAACTTGAAAGGGTAATGTTGCCGAGATGCCTGACTGTCGTCACCTGTTGGAATTTTTCTTACAGTTTATTTATTTAATTATTTTGGGGCTTGTGTATATGTCATGGCCTGTTTTGTTTGTGGAGGACAACTCAAAGGAATGACTTCTCTCCCTCTACTATGTGGGATCTGGGGATTGAACTCAGGTCATCAGGCTTAGTGGCATGGGCTCTACCCTGCGGAGCCATCTCAATGGCCCCATTGCCTATTTTAAACACCGTCATCTTTCTGCACCTTTTCAACAAGCCACCTGCTTTTGAATTATTTAAGTTAGCTTTCTCTCAAGATTTACTTTTGTTGTGAACTTGAGAATTTTTCTGGGTCACTCCACGCATGCAAAACCAAACTAAAGCCAAATAATAAAACAAATCCAAAGAGAAGGTGTAGAGAGAAAGAGTTTTAGGTATGAAAATGAACTCTGCAAAATGGATAGGAACCCAGAAACAGTCACAGCGAGAGATATATCTTAGCGTCACCATAGCACTGCTCTGGAGACCCCTGCTTCTTCTGTGAAGTTCATCAGAGGCCTATAGTCTAGCTAGCCACACAGCCTGTCTTTCCCGCGTTCAGCTGGAAATTGCAGGTAACTCACTGTGATGTTTTATCAATACCTGACAGTGTTGATTTTTCTCATCGGATTCCCTGAAGCTCTTCTCAGGGACCCTTGCTATCTCTCTTGTCTGTACCGATTCCTGTACTCCTAGGGACCGGCTTTCTGGAAAACCATTTGAGCGTTTGTGAGCAATATGTTAACGGAGAACAGCTATTCATACATGGTTCTGTCTCCCTTCCAAGGGAGAATCCCTGGGCATATGTCCAATGCTAGGTAGGGAGTGAGCGCTCAACAACACCGAGTGACCCCTTAGTCCACTGAGTCACTTTCAGGTCCCACAAACGAATTAGACTGGATTCTCCAAGATTCATAAGAGGGAGATTATGTCTTTGGGGTGTAAGAGTCTCCATACATGACTAGACTGGCTAGAAGACAAAGGTATTCAGTCCCAGAAAGCTATCTTCTAACATGTCACAGGTCCTACATTGGGACACCCCTTTCATGTGGGAACTGAGAGCAAGAAAAAGGGCGAAGGAGAAAGTCATGCAGAAATTGTACAAAGGTTCCCATGGCACTGTCCTTGTTTCTCCTCCTGAACAATCTGTCTCACTCCAAACCTCATGCTGCTCTTTCTCTGTGCAAAGTGGTGTCTATTTTAATCATCACCACCACCATCATCATCTATGTACCCTGTATGGTCAAATCATCCCCACAGGCTCTTACTGGTCCATTATCTCCATGGTCCCAATCACTATATGACTTACAGTTTTCTTTAACATCCCCCCTCTGCCCTCCCTTTATGATGCTGTGGACGGTATTCATTTCCTCTGTATGGGAAATGCTCTCGGCTGCCTAGATAATGCTTGTTCATCCTCCAATATGGCTCCCACTGACCACACTGAGTTCTGAACATTCCCACTGAGGCTGGGCTGTGCTTCCCACTGTCAGCTGCCTGCCTTCTTGTCACCATTCTTCCCACTGTGAGTCAGGGTACAGTTACGATTGTTCTTGCTACTTTATGTTCAGTTGTACGTTTATCAACAATGAACTTCATAATCCCCTAAAATCATAAAAATGGAACCATGAAGAAAAGTTGAAGTTGGTTACCTAGGATTAGCGGTGATGTGGGATTCCCCTCTGTATGCTATGAATATGCTTTATTACCATTGGTTATTAAAGAAGCTGTTTTGGCCAATGGCTCAGTAGAGTACAGCCAGGTGGGAAATCTGAACAGATATAAAGATAGAGAGTAGGCGGAGTCAAGGAGATACCACATAGCTGCCGAAAGAGACAGACACAGCCGGAACCTTTACCAGTAAGCCACAGCTTCTTGGCGATACACAAATTAATAGAAACGCGCAAATTTAAAATTTAAGATTCAGCTAGGAATATGCTATATTCATTGGCCAACCAGTGTTGTAATTAATATCGTTTCTGTGTTATTATTCAGCCAGGAAGCAAAAGAGCAGCCTCTGCCCACATAGTGGCTGAGGTATATATGGTCTCAAGCTCTCCTCAGAGGTGTGTAGCTTACAGGAAGAAAGATCTGGTCTCTGGCCCACAGCCTTCCAGGTCCTACATGTGGCAGTATTTTACCACCTACACAGTTACTTTATTGAAGGTAGCACTCATGTTTAGCCTAGAAACACTGTCCTTTTTTTCTATTTTTTTTTTTTAAAACTAAAGGTGGGTTTCTAGGATTTGGCAATAGGAAGGAAGAACCCTATCAAGGGGTGGGAATTATTAACACCCAGAAGTAAGATTTAACTCCTAGACAACACTGAACTGAGGCAGAAGTATAATAAGAATGCCACAGCCTCTCAGGTGGCTAGCAGAACCCGGAAGCCATTCATAGCACAGTGACTTTTTCAGTCACTGAGCTATAAAGTCGTTATCTGTTACTGTGCTTGCTTACTGCCCTCCCCAGCCTATTAGTGAGTGAATGAAGCTACTCGTGCAGTCTGAACGAAAGCTACCCTAGAGAAAAGACTTCGAGCATCAGTGAGCAGGCTGTCTCCACTGCAGTGAGCAGGCTGTCTCTCTTCAAAGATCTACAGATCTTTCTCAGTTCAACCAGTTCAGTCAAAGAAGAAAACTCGCTGTTCACAGATGATCTGTTTTGAATATCTGTTTAAGTAGATGCAGTGTCTTTTAGAATTAAATAACATTTCTTGATCTCTTCTTCTTATTTTTATGGTTAGCCTTTATCTCAAATGGCGAGGCGAGCAGAAGCAATATTCAATTTCTTTGTAAACAATAAATATATTGAAATGAGAGTAGAAAAACAGTCAGAGTGCACCAACAGAAAAGGCCAGTTAGAACCATGGAAAGCCGGTGGTATGGAGATGACGGGTGTTGGGAGACACTGGCACAGGACGGGCACACAGTACGTGTCTGTTTAATCGATGAGTGGGCCCCCCATAGCTCCTCTCATCTTTCAGTTTCTGTGAGGTCTACAGTAGACTCCATGTTTGCTTTACTCCACCTAGATTCTGAGCTTCATTCCTGCCCCCATTCCATTTGACTCCTTCCTGTCCTAGTATCATCTACTTGTAAACACCCTGGGGCTTCCTCCGACTTGCCAATAAAGAGTTGCCTTTGGACATTCCAAAAGCTGTCTCAAGGCTGTTACAATAAATGTATCATGCCAAGCTCCACAGTAGAAATCATGTGGACAGCTGTCTGGTCCCTGGCCGTGATTTTTTTCTCTCTAAGCAGAAAAAATAGAATACTCCTTAATGTTGGAAGTCCACCCAGGTCCTCCTGCCCCAATAACACCTTTCTATCCCATTCTATGGAAAGATGTCCAATGTGGGACTTTCCTCTGTATGCTGAGAATACCATCGGTTAATAAAGGACTGTTTTGAGCCCATAGCAGAGCAGGGTAGAAAGAGCTAGGTGGGGAAAACTAAACAGAATGCTGGGAGGAAGGAGGTGGAGTCAGGGAGAAGCCATATAGTCCCCGTCAGAGACAGATGCCTGAACTTTATCTGGAAAGCCACAGCCTAGTGGTGATACACAGATTAATGGAGATGAGTTAAATTAATATGTAAGAGCTAGCCAGTAAGAAGCTAGAGCTAATGGGCCAAGCAGTGATTTAAATAATATGGTTTCTGTGTGATTATTTCTGGTCTGAGCTGCTGAGCAGTCAGGAACCAACAAGCGGCCTCCTCCTCCAACTGATGTCTGTCTGTACCCTAATCCCTAGCAACATTTTCCCTGTGAGGAAACACCTGTGTGTATCTTCCATTGAGCAGAACCCTTCAACATTTCCTCAGGTACCCAGTTTCTTCTTTTAAGATATAGATTCTAAGAAGGTGAGACTTAATTTCACACAGCCTCAGTTGAACTTTTGTTGACCAAGTACCTTGAAGGTTGGACTAGTGTGTGAGTGGACACAATGAAAGGAAGTGTGGTGGATCAGTGTCACCTCAGCTGAAGAAACACAAGGCACAACCCCAACAACATGGAGTGCCCATGATAGCATGCCAAGTTTAATAATGTAGAGAAAAATCACAGTTTTGTATTTGACTAGCAAGCAGAAGCAGAGGGACAGCCTGTAGCATGCATCCAACCTCTGCTGAGCCCTACTCTGTGATGTTCCCTTGGCTTCACACACAATGGTAAACAGTAAGCACCCTGTCTTCATTACATGGTCTATTCCACTGCGTGTAGCGTTTGTTGATGGTTCCCGGCAGCTTCAGAGGTCAAGGTGTTTGCGGTCTATTCAGGCTGATCCTTCCATTCAGAGTAATGGGATATGAGTATGAAAAACATTTAGAAGAGAATCCTTTTTACAGCAGCTGTTTCTGACCTCAGTTGTGTTCTTTTGTTTCATGCCATGAGTCTTATGAATGAGAAGAACTCCATTAGGCTCACATGTTTGAAGACTTGGTCCCCAGTTAGTATAGTGTTTGGGAAGGATTAAAGGGGCGAGGCTTTGTTGGATGAGGGGTGTCTCTGGGGAATGGGCTTTGGGGGTTCAAAAGAATGCCTTTCCTAGTCTCTCTTTTTCTGCCTCCAGCTCGCGGATCAAAATGTAGGTTCTTAGCTGTTCCTGCCACCATGTCTTTGCTCTGCCATCTATCCCCCTAAAACCATAAGCTCCAAATTAAAGGCTTTCTTCTGTAAGTAGCTAGGGTCATAGTGTTTTGTGACAGCCGTAGAAAACAACTAATACATGTCTCACTAGAAAAACAGTGATACAGAATGGCCTAGGCAATATCGACAGTGTTACTGTCATGTTTAGAACCATCAGCAAATAACACAACAAAACTCAATCTAAAGACTTCATTCTACAGCTGAATGTTCATCATTTCCAAGGACGATGTTGTCTTGTCTTCTTAGAACCTCATTCTACAGAGCCAGATTGTTACAGACTGAGTCATAACTGTTCTGGGAGTTGCCATTCAGTGGGTCTTCAGTTATGATCAACAGACTTGTTCAAATCAAGAGAATGTGACCTCATGTACTTCACCCATTTAACGAAGCTGTGTCTGAAAACAGGTGGCTCTCACAACCAAAGCAAAGCTGGGAACAGCAAATACTTGGCTTTCTACAAAGGAGGATAATTTATATAATTGCCAGGTGACAGGGCTCAGGATTGTTTTAACTCCTTCAGAGGGTTTGTGTCCTCCATTGTTTTAAAAAATACCTTTTTGTTTACCGACATCTTGTACAGAAAGCTTAAAATGAAGAAAACCTTATTCATTTGGTGCAGACGGTATGTTTGTCTGGATTGCTGAATGTGTAAGATTTGTAAGGTTTCTTAGCAATTCTTTTATTAATTATTATTATTATCATGTTAATCTATTTCCTTTTCTCTGTGTAGATTTCACAATGACTTTAAAAATAAATCATGACACTAGAAATATACTTGTGTAGTAAGAGGAATCCAGGAAATTATAGAAACAAGTTGGAAGTTTTATATATATTATAAAATTTCCTTATAAATACAATGATGAGGCATGAAAATCATTTGGTATGAAATAAGATATCCAGAGAAGGTTCTGGTAGATCTATATCCTCCCTTTTGATATAATTCTGGCATTGTCTTTAAAAATTGACCCCATTATTTTGGTAATTTCTCTCTGTGTGTGTATGTGGGGGGGGCACATATTCTACTGGGTGAATGCATATGTGTGTGTGTGTGTGTACATGCATGTGTGTGTATATGTGTTATGTATTATGGTGTGTGAATGCGTGTGTAAGGGTGCATGTATGTAAGGACTCCTATTCCTCTGTGTGTATGCATGTGTGAGAGGGCCCAAGCCTGTGGGTGTGGGAGATAAACTTTAGGTGCTGTTCTTCAGATGGTATCTACCTTTTATTCGATATTTATTTATTTATTTGTGAGTATGTGTGCATGAGAGAACAACGTCTTGGAGTCAGTCTGCTCCTTCCACCATGTGGGATCCGAGGAGCAGGCTCAGGTTGCCGGGCTTGGTGGCAAGAGACTTTACCCACTGAGGCATCTTGTCCATGCCCACCTAGTTTTTTGAGGTAAGATCTCTCACTGGCCTGGAATCTGCCTAGTAGGTTAGGTTGGCTTGTCAAGTGAGTCCAAGGGATCTTACCATTTATGGCTTCCTGTTTTAGTTAGGGTTTCTATTGTCGTGAAGGGACTCCATGACCACAGCAACTCTTATAAAGAACATTTAATTGGGGCTAACTTACAGTTCAGAGGTTTAGTCCATTATCACCATGGTGGGAAGCATAGCAGTGTGGAGAGAGACATGGTGCTGGAGAAGGACCAAGTTCTCTATCTGGATCCACGGGCAGCAGGAAGAGACAGTGAAACACTAGGTCCCAAAGCCCACCCTCAGTGACACACCTCCTCAAGGCCACACCTGCTAATAGTGCCACTCGCTAGTGACCAAGCTTCAAATACACGAGTCTATGGGTCTTTCCTATTCAAGCTACCACACCCTCAGCACTGGGATTTCTAAGGTACCTCATCGTGCCTGCATTTTGTTACCCCTGGAAATCGAGCTCCAGTAATCAAGCTTGTGTAGCAAGCAGTTTATCAACCATCCGATCTCGCCTGCTCTCTCTGGTAGTTTCTAACAATCACTCAAAACAAGTCTCAGTGGAGCAGGCTGTGGTCTGAGCTCAAAGTTGCCTTTGAAATGAGAGAGGACCCTAAAATACTGAGGAAGAATTTCCCCCTATGTTCTGTGACTCCTAGGTCTTGAGGAGCATTTCACGAGAAGAGAGAGAGAGAGAGAGAGGGGGAGGGGGGGGGGGGGGGGGGAGAGAGAGAGAGAGAGAGAGGGAGGGGGGTGTCAGTGCAATGCTTGGAAGATGCTTGCTACTGTGTTATTCTGCTTAACATGGGCAAGACATGTAGCCTCTTCAAAGCCTGTGAATCCTGCAGTAGAGACCCTTTTAACATTTCATTCTGGGACTTTGATAAATGATCAGATCATCGAACCGTTTCCCTGTAGTACTTGGACTCTCACCTCACTCATGTGAATGCATTTTTCTGAAGAAGATCCCCTGCCACTTTTCAGAATGATGGTTCTCGAATACACCGGAGGAGTCGTGTGTCCCTGCTCAGTCTTCCACTTTCCAAACGAGGGGACAGACTGGGATTTGTTCTCTCTCCACCTCAGTCATGAATTTCCCCTAAGAATTCTGGGTCACTATGGATAAGAGGTTTCGAGGCCGCATTTATCTAACCTGAAGTTACAACGATCCAAGTTAATTAAATATTTGAAGAAGGTAAAGTATGAGTACAGAAGAGTAATTTCTTTGAAAATTATCCAGAAAGTTTTGCAAAGACAGATATGAGGGGTTAAAAGATGTTGCAAACCTTGATGAAGAGCCACAGGCAGTCAGTAGGACTGGACCCCAATCCTAAGTGGTTAGTCCCAAACAAACACATATAGTTGGAGTAGTGTGTGTGTGTGTGTGTGTGTGTGTGTGTGTATGTACATGTGTGCCTGCGTATATTTGTGTTATATATGTATGCATGTATGTATGTGTTGTGTTGTATGCACATGTGTGTGGGGTGTATGTATGTGTGTGTTGTGTGTGTATATGTATGTGTGGGGTGTGTGTGTTTGAGAAAATGGTAAGAACATGATGGAAGTTGAAGTTGGAGTGGAGGGAGGCAGGGGTGGCTATGATGCAAATATATAGTACTCATCTATGAAAATTTCAAATAAATTTTTAGGAATTGTTATAGAAGTAGTCGTGGATGACACAAATGTACATATTGAACATTTACAAAGATATTGCATTCAAATTATTTTGTATGCCTACACCTAAAGAAACTAAGACTTCAGTTTCTAGAAACACATCACAAACATGAACAATGAGAGAGGGGTAAGTCTTGACTTCCACGGAGTAGATTTCTTTCTTTTGAAAAGCTTTGCTCTTCAATGAGAAAGATGTACATTATATTTTTGGATAACTCTAAACATTTAAGGAAAGCATCTTTAGAGGGTCCTTCATTTATCTTTTATGAATAGCTTACCATTTAGATAAACCAGTTTGGGGAATTGTCAGCATATGTCTAAACATTTAAAGATATTCAGTGCCAACATGACAGATACAGTTTAAATTGTACTTATTGTTTTGTTTTTCTTTCTTAACTTCCTTTACTATTTGAGGTAGGCTGGAAGGCAAGGCTTACTGGGAACGGTGATACAGAGGGGCTTGTGGGATCTCTCATCAAAGCTCCCAGGTGCAGGAGTGAGAGGCAACTGGACCTACACCGGGAGGGAGCTGGTGCCTGCAGTGCTGAGTGGTGTATCACTGATCAGAGAGATGGCTGGCTGATACTACAGGGCTTTCTCACTGGGAAAGTCAGATGTAAGAATTTCTACTGGGAATTTCACATTTCTATTTGAATTTTGATATTTGATTCAGTGCTCTGAGATGCCCTCCTACCCCACTAGATCCCATGTCATAAGAAAAAATGCTGGCCATGAACACTAAGTTATTTCTTGACCACAGTTTGGAAAACACTGTGAGTAAACACTGAAGCTGCTAGGGATCGTGTCTCATCCTGTCTACACCTATAGTCCAAACCTGCTGTGGAAGTAGACTTGCTCACAACATACAGCTCTGGTGAGTATTCCAGATCCCTCGCTTGAATTCTTGAGCTTGGAAGGATGGAAGACAATAACACAGACCTTCACTTTTGGTCTGAGTCAAACTGTCCTTGGTGAGGGCCTGGGGATAACTTGGGGAAGGAGTGACCTCCGAGACTCTCAGTTCTTGGGTGGGGCACGAAGAAGGGGATGATTTTAAAGCAGGTGCAGAAGTGCTGGAAGCATCTGAGGGAATTAAGAACTGGGTGGGGAACACATGGTGTTACCCCCATCATATAAGACCAAAGGCAGCAGTGAGGACCACAGGCATCTTCAACAAGGGGAGATCCAGGGGACCTGCAGGCTGGGTTCCCTGTCTCTCAGAAGACAATGATGAGGGGGAATGGGAGCAAGTGCCTCTTCATAAGTCCAGGAGCATAGGCTGCGGGGACAATCTATATCAGAGATGCTGAGGACAATCTATATCAGAGATGCCGAGAAAGCCACCCAGAATGACAGAGGACATTCAGTATGACCAAACACGTATCTAAAAGACAGAACCCTAGAGAGGCCTGTGACCCTGTGGGCAGAGGTAGTACTAGGAGCTTACTGACTTAACTGGAATTGTGGTCTTCAAGAGCAAAATGTGCTTTGAGCTGCAGGAAAGGCTGCGCTGCTGCCTACATGACTTGCCCCTGCTAATGTTAAACCATCTCTACCTGCACTGAAAGGATTTGTTGACGGATGAAAGCAACAAGCAGTCCCTGCTGTTATTTTTAATGCACACTCAGTGCCAATGTTCCAGGCATTGTACTGACTGAACACAGAGTCAGACAATTCTCTCTGCTCGCTTGGCTCCCGGGCAAAGTGACAAGAACAGGGCATGCAGAGCCAGTGTGGCGGGCCAGAGGGCCAGAGTGGCGGTGGAGCGTGCAACCTAGTTAGCAAGTATAAGTGATCTCATTATGCGGCTTTAGAGGCAATTGATATATGAGAATTAAAAACTATGGCTACTCAATATTGAGTCAACGCCTTGAAAGCAGTGCACGACTAGAGAGGTTCGGTCTCAGCTCTGGCTGCCTGCGACTGAGAAGCCTCACCAGTCTTGAGAAATGACTTTTCTGTGGTGTCTGATGCCTGCCCCAGGTCGGCTGTCACTTCCATTGAAAGGCCTATATACTTTTATTTATTCTAATCACTTATTTTCTGGACTATAACATAATCACATTATTCCCCTTTCCTTCCCTCCCTCCAAGCTCTCCCACTACTCCTCGTGGCTCTCTTCAAACTGTGGGCTCTTTCCTCATTAGTTTTTCCACGCATGTATGGATGTATGTGCATACACACATATCCGTAACACGAAGCCGACCTGCTCGGTCTGTATAATGTACTCGTGTGTGATTCCCCAGCTCTCAGCACACCTTAGTTGTCTGTAGACCTTTGTGCAGGGCTGAGGCCTTGAGAGCTTCCTGTCCACTCTAGCTCGGCTACTGTCATTGTTTAATTCATGTTTGTGTAGGGCTGAGGCCTTGAGACCTTCCTGTCCACTCTAGCTTGGCTGTTGTTGTTGTTTAACTCACGCTTCAGCGGTCATATTTTTTAAAAAATTATCATTTTTTGCTTGCCATCTTAAGAGGTGATAAAGAAAGTATTTTGATATATCCTCTAAAACATTTTTTTCCTAACCAGAAAACATCCTTAAATGTACCATTCGTATCTACCATTTGATTTTGAATTAAGAAAAACATAATTTTAATAAATTATATGAAAACTCATAAACTTACAACAGTATATGAGGCTGAGCGGTGGTGGTGCACGCCTTTAATCCCAGCACTCGGGAGGCAGAGGCAGGCGGATCTCTGTAAGTTCGAGGCCAGCCTGGTCTACAAGAGCTAGTTCCAGGACAGGCTCCAAAGCTACAGAGAAACTCGGTCTTGAAAAAAACAAAACAAAAAACCAATAGTCTATGTGAAACACCATGGTAGGAGTAATAAATGTGTTTCAGCTTTGGAACACTAGACCATAGCAGCAGGAAGCCTTGTCAACCTTGTTCTTCAGTGCCGGCAGCAAGGCAGTTTCTGTTGGGGCAACTGCAGCTGAGTTGCAGAAACTGGCACAGACAAAGCACATGGTCCAGCCTGTGGAGGGAACGCTGATGAGCACAGCCAGGAGACAAGTTTGTTCATACTGGAGGATCTAAGTCATAGTGGTCATCATCTGATTGTTTCCTGGAAGCGTTCACCATCATGCCAACCTTCTGCCATAGGAGGCCAAGAGCAAGAAAGCGTTTTCTGTACTGAGCAATTAGAACCAGTTGTTCATTTTTCCAGGTGAGATTTTCAAGCATAGGCCAAAGAGGCCTATTACATATCAAAAACAGTATCATATTGGTAGATTTTTATCCCCTAAATTCTTGGAGTCAAAACTCAAGATTAGCTGGGCCTGGTGGTACAGCCCTGTAATTCTAGCTCCTTGAGAGGCTAGAGGATATAAAGTGAGTTCAAGGCCAGCCTATGCAACTAGTGGGACTCTTGCAAAATCAAAAGTAAAAAAAGGTCTGGGGCTATGGCCTGGTAGTAGAGTCTTTACTAAGCGTGTGAAGGTTCTAGGCTCAATTTCCAGCGAAACATGGACACAGATATACACAGTGAGACAGAGAGGGGGCGAGGGCACACATAAGCCAAGAAAGAGCTGGACAGGATGGCAGTTAGGGTTGAGTCTGACTCAGAAGAAGGTTAAGCGGAACTTTGATATCACATTAATTCTATAGGTCACATTCTGAATGGAGCAAGAATGAACAAGGGGACACAATGATGGTCTCCCCAGGCTGGTCTAAAAGGGACAGAATGTGGCCTAGCAATGCCACACAGGCTGGAGACTAGTTTTTGACATTACTATTTGGATCTCTTCCTGCCTTTTATTTTGAAATGATTAATGATAACCATTATTTCTATTCTACTAAGAGACTACTAGAATATAATCTTGAGGCAATTCACATTTACAGATGTCTCCTTTTCCTGGATTTTTCAGTGTCAGTAGAGAACAGATAGCCAGTTCCTCCAGCAGCAGCAGGGACATGGAAGTCCCAGAGCACAGCTGTCCTTCAGTGTGTCACTCACAGGCTGCACTGTTTGCTTTATGCACACTTGCAAAGGTGCCTTTCTGGTGATTTTATACTTCTGTTTACCAAGAGAATGCTGAACATATCTATATTAGAGATAGGCATTGCACACACAAGCTTTTCCTCTTGACTAGATAATCATTCTGCGGTGTGCTTAACCAGCTCTGAGTTTCCTGGGAGAAATGTCTCTTAACACCTTTAGTGCTGGTGTAAAGTCAGGGTTCACATGGATAACACTCTAGTGTTCTTCATCTCTGATAGTTCTACTGGGCTCAGTGGGAAATTCTTGGGAGTGATCTTTCCGACAGTATGGAGACTGGAAGTCATTGTTTGCTGCTTTCTCATGATTAAAAGCTCACAGGTAAATAGACCATAAGAATGAAAAAATGTCGCGTGCTCTCCGGTACTCTTAGCTGTTCTTAAAGACTAGCTAAAAACACCGATTCCCAGTGCGCATGCACACTGCCATGCCTTTATCTGAATGCTAACAGCTCACAAAGGCAGAGATTGCAGTTGCTATCTTACGCTCAACCAGAGCTTCTCCCCCACATCCCTGTTCTCAAAGAAACGAAGACAGAATACAACTGCTGACAATTTCTGTTAGCAGAGTCCACTGTAGAATGACAGGAAGTTGAGAGATAATTTTAGTGTTTTAAGGCAAAGCACTAAATGTGTTTGAATTTTTGTTTTTTTTAAAAAACCAACTGTTAACATGTTCAGCCATTAAGTTCTGTTGCTTCTCTGATAGAAACGGAGGCAGAGACTCGCGGCAGAGCACTGGGCTGAGCTCCCAAAGTCCGGTTGAAAAGGAATGAGAATATGAACAAAGAGGTCAAGACCATAATGGGTTCATCCACTGAAACAGTTTATCTGAGTTAATGAGAGTTCACCAACACAAGCCAGACTGGAAAGGAAAAAGTATAGGTCCAAACTATTCCCTGTGAATGTGGTTGAGAGTTCCATGGCTGGGGCAGACTGAGGGGCCACTGGCAGTGGCACCAGGATTTATCCCTACTACATGTACTGGCTTTTTGGGAACCTATTCTCTTTGGATGGATACCTTGCTCAGCCTAGATATAGTCGGGAGGGCCTTGGACCTTCCCCAAAGCAATGTGTCTTACCCTCTCTGAGGAGTGGATGGGACTAGGGGGGGGGGTGGTGTAGAGAAAGGGAAGAGAGGAGGGAGTGGGAACTGGGATTGGTGTGTAAAATGAAAAGAGATAGTTTTTTTTTTAAGTTCTGTTGCTTCTTACAGGCTAAATTTAAACTGGATAACAAGATAAATGAAACAAAAGCCAAGTGTTTGACTCTATGACTTCAGGTGGATGATAATTTCAAAATCTTCATAGTGGACTCTGGACCAATTAAAACTAACAATAGCTTTTTGGAATAAGGGCGGTATGAGTGACCATGGGTGACTAGGCATCTTTATCATCTTCCGGTGTTTGCCTACACAGCTTTGAGACATTGATAGGGAGCTGTGTGTGCATCAAGCCTCAGCGGAGTGAGTCACACCCTCCTAGATAGACTAGAAGGCTTGAAGAGATACTCATATTCCAAACCTGTGAAAGTATTGGTGAAATTTCTGAAAGATTCAGAAATAGGAATCTTTCTGGTGGCATCAATAGAGTATTAAAATGAGCACTAACAGCAAGGCTTGTCAGAGATGGGACATGATTGCTTTAAAACCTACAGGGATCATTGCTTGTGGGAATAACAGGGAGTCACACTGCTAATCTTGGTTTTGACCCATGAATTGCTTGAGGATGAGGCAGTTAAATGCTCAAGAGTTTAGTTTCTCCAGCTGTGAGTTGGAAAAGCCATAAGTGAGCACAGGCAGGGCAAGGCCATTAGAAAGTTGTGGGTGGAGAATGACTTCAGGTAAACTGGTGTTCTGCCTGGCAACCAGGAAGTTCACTAGAAACCTACTTTGTGCCCCACTGGGGGCAGTTGGCTATGTCCCGTCTAATCCTTTAGGATGACATCTGAATCTTAACGCACATTTGTTTGTTCCCGGCCGAGTGTTCAGCTAATTGGCAGTACTCAACAGATATTTGTTGGATGAACTGATTCTGCATATCTCATACAAAAACTAACCCCCCCCTTCTCTGAGGGCGGGCGATAGGGATGAGAGGTAGCAAGTGTGCAAAGAAGAGCAAGAGGGATCCTTACCAGCCCGAGCTGCTTCTCTGTGGAGACATATACTCCACAGGGTGTGACCACTGACTGACAGACCACTCAGAATGGCCAGGGAGGCATTTGCTCACTTATAAGGTGCTTGGCTGGTTGAAGGCTGCTAACCATGAAGTTAACACATGGTTCAGCACATGCTGAGGACAACAGTGAACTCGACATCTACCGTGTGACAGTGAGTTCAGGGGTAGTCAATTCTCACAGCAGGTTCTTCCTGAACGCACAGCATCTGTATCACTCAAGAACCTCGTTGAAAGTAAGTTTTCCGACTCAGATCTATTGAACTGGGCACTCTTAATTGCTTCCAGCTGACGTGCTGACACCTTCAAACCATGGATACATGGTTTTAAAATCTGCAATTAACTATTAGACATTTCAGTCTTCTCATTTTGAAAAGAAAAGATTGCTGTCCATGTTGCATGACTATCTGAGTGTTAATAAACCAAAATGTAATTTCTTGTATTCCCAACAACTCTATTGCTATTACCTAATATGCTTTATCGTTTGAGATAGGGCAACTTTAAAACACCTCATCCAGCTCGCAGGGGATTCTGTTCCAAGATGGGGCAGGTAAGTGTGAGCAAGTCAAGTATCCTTTCTGGGCTTTAAACATAGTCTGAGATGAGGCTAGACTTCCGGTTTGTAAAAAGCTTCTGTCAAGTTCAAAGAGCTAGAGAAATCAAGTTGGAGATCTCTATCTCAACATAGTGCTTGGTTGATTATTTCTGGGCCTCTTGTGTAAACTTCTCTTTACATTTTATTTGCAATGCTAAGCATCCAACCCAAGATCTTGTCCATGCTGGACAGGTACTCTATCCCTGAAAAAGGCCCTCACCCTTCAGTTCTTTTGAGCTACGGTCTCCCTGAAGAGCCAGAATAGCCTTGAACTTTCGACCTTGCCATTCCAGCTTCCCTATTCTTGGGATTGCAGTCATGCATTACACACTCACTTCCAAGGAACTTTTTACTTACAAAAAGGTTTCTGAAATGGATCATGGAACTGGACATCCTCAGGGCTGTTACAGTTATGGTTCCATAGTCTTCTGTTCCTCTGTGGTTCTGGGAGGGTTCATTAACAGGAAGCAAGCACTACTTGGAATTCTTTGCAGGAAGTTTTCTATGGAGCTCTCAGTTAAGTGATAAATATTTCTATTAAACATAGCTTCTATTTAGCACCCAGAATGGCCTATCAAGGAACCTGAGTTTTACTTAGGAGGCACAAATTTACCTTTTGTTCTTCCTAGCCTGATTCGTAAATAGAGAAAACAATTGCTCTTTCTATGGCTGGATAAAAAAGCAATATATATGCTGTTGGACTTGGACCAAAATTCTAAAATAGGTCAAACCTTAACTGAACGGAGAAAAATATCTTATGGTTCAAATTCTCATTAGTGTTGCTCCTTAAGCTAAATTTACCTCTTGAGTTAGCCTTCTATTTATGAATATACTGTGACTGAAAAAATGTTCTCTCCTTAATCCACCACCATATGGCTTACTTGCCTAAAAGCATTATAATCGAGATGACTCCCCCTAAGAAGAAACCAAAAGAATAGTACTCAAATAAGTGAAAAGTGGAAAACTCGTTGCTAGTATGAACTGGAAGAGATTACATTTTACTCTTGTAACGTGATGGCTAGTCTTGATTATCGGTTCAACGAGACTGAGAAGAGCCTAGGATGTAAGTAAGGCGCATCTCTGGGTCTATATGTGTGGAGGTCGAGAGAGAGAGAGAGAGAGAGAGAGAACTAAAGGGAGAAGAAACTTGCCCCGAGTGTGGGCAACATTATTTCACAAGCTGAGGCCTCAAAGGTCCTCAAAGAGAAGAGAAAGAGGCTAGCAAGATGTAGGCAATCTCCTCCCTCCTTTCTTTCCTCCCTCCCTCCTTCCCTCCATCGCTCCATCCCTTTCCCTCCATCTCTTGCAGCACGCACAGAAATGCTCTCCTCAATGACACCGTCACCACCAGGATGGACTAGGACTTTGGAAACGATATACGTTTCCCTTGTTTGTGTTTGTGTCACAACCATGCAAAACTGAACTTCACACCAACTCTGCCTTAATTAAAAGCCCTTCCCAGCTGGGCTGCAGAGATGGCTCAGTGGTTAAGAGCGCTTGCTGCTCTTGCAGGGGACCTGTGTTTGGTTCCCAGTACTCTCATGTTGGCTTACAACTGAATGTTCTAGAGGACCTGACACCCCCCTTCTGACCTCCATGGGCGCTGCATGGCTGTGGAGCATGTAGTATAACCCATAAACAAAGTTATGTGTGTATATATTATATAATATAATTTATATATATATATATATGAAAGTTAATAAATCTTGAGAGAAGCCCTTCCAATTGGTACCAAGATTTCTTCTCTTTGCCACTCAGAGGTAATTGTGTTTATCTACCTACCATTTATTTTTGGGGAAATATGTGCCCTCATTCGTGTGATTTTCCTGTATACATTGTTAACTGCAGTCTTTATGTTGTCCAATAGTTCTCCATGTTGATTCATCGCATCTAACAAAACTGGGTCCTTCCACTAACTTCTTCCCACCCCTTCCTGCTTAGGCCCCGAGATCCACCGTATATTTCATAAGCTTTTCTAGGAATGCAACAGTTTTCTATACCATATGTAAATGGTCTCAAGGAATATGTCTCTTCCCATGCCTGTCTTACTTCGCTTATCATAATGTACAGTTTCATTCATGCCAATTCCAGGATCTCCTCTTTTTAAAAGGTTCAGTGGTAGCAGTGTGTGTGTGAGGGTGAGTGTGTGTGTTTCACATTTCTTTTGTCTATTCACTCATTAGTTTGATTTCACATCTGTGCTTGTGTGCTTGTGACTTGGGAGTGTAGACACCTCTTCAACACACTTGGCTCCATTTTATTTGGGTAGGTGTGCAGAAGTGGTGTTAAATGGATCATATGGGAATTCTATTATCAGCTTTTTTGAGGAACCTTGATGCTACATTTCCTACAATGGGAGCATTAATTTATTCTTTTCTACTAGGTACAAAGATCCCCTTTCTCCTCATCTTTATAAGACTTACCTTTTAATAAAAGTAACAGCTGCTCTCACAAGCGTGACAAGTGTGAAGTGACTCCTCACTGTGGCTTTCGGTTCCATTTCCACGAGTCCCACGACTGTTGGGGTGCTGAGAGCACTTCACCCCTACATGTCCACTGGCCATTTGAAAACACTATATTCAAGGGTTTGCTCATTTTTTCCTTCTTAGTTATTTTGCTCTTGAGACTACGACTCCTTAAACATGACTTTTCATGAACTGAACTTCACTAGGTCAGAAGTGATAGCTATGTACAAGAAGAAGGGAACCTAAGTCTCTTCGGATTGAGCTTTACTGAGATTTAACGTTGCAGGTGACTTATAAAATGGCAGCTCCCGCAGAGGAGTTTAAGAGGCGTGTGGCTGAATTGCAACTCTCAGGGCTACCGAGAGCAGAAAAGAACGAGACTGAACCTAACCACAAAGCAAACTCCAGTCTCACTGGGAGGTGGAACAGGCTGGGGCTTCTGGGACCTGCAAAATGTTTGCTTTTGGAAAATAAAGATTGCAAAGAGGACCAATAAGCGAGACAAAGGATGAAGCAGCCTCCCATGCTACTTCCGAAGTATCAGTTTCCTTCAGGTCAGCATTTCCCAAGCTCACTTTGTGGGAAGTATCTGAAAACCAGGTACCACCTTGAGCAACAATACACACCAGGAAAATCTTAGACCTCGGAGGAGACTGCAAGTCAGTGAAAGTGGAAAATTCTCCGCTGTCTGCTGGGGCAAGATGCCCAACAGCAGAAACAAATATTTTAGAAACCTGCACCTCATTGTGATCCCCTCTGATAAGGGAAATAATGAAAATCCCCAAAGATGTTGACAGACTAATCTCCCAACACCCAAGGGCTTGATTTGCTCCCAACCTTGGCCACCCCGGAATCTGCTCACTCTGCAGCAACCCTGTGTGATTACTGCCAGCTCGCCCAGGGCAGTGACGCTGGCTGCTTCAGAGACACCCACGGTTACAGTAGCACGTGCCAAGCCAGCTTGCATGCCCGTGCCTTCCCAGAGAACAGAGCAGCATATGGAGGGTTTGGGCTCCCTGCCATCTGTCAGGAGTGGGCAGGACAGTGCGTGCAATTCCAATCTGAGCCAGTGCGCAGGAGATAATGATTTCCACAGCAAAGGGTCTGCTGGCCTCAGATAAGGACAGTTTTCACACAGGAATGGCAAGAAGTCACACAGCCCATGTACCTTGGCCTCAGCTCCTCAGGGTCATCACCCATGTGGCAATGAAGAGAAGCCATCCTTATTTATTGCTGCTGTGTATGGAGCTTGGCCATCTACTCCCGGGTTGTATGACAGGACCATGGCCATTATTATTGTAAACGAAAACAAAGCCGACATTTGCTGAACTACTTCAGGGTGATTCTCTTTTTACTTCCCAAAGCATGAGTGAGGAAATCTCCTTATAGGGACTCAGACACATATGTCACTCTCTTCTCCCGACACCTGGGCTCCAGCCAGAGAGCCAAGGAAATGGCAGTGGGCATTACTTTGCCCAGAAAACTGGTTTGCAAGTTTTCTAGCATCCATTTTTTTAAATTGCTTTATATTTTATTTTATCATTTTGAGACAAAGTCTCAGGTAGCCCAGGCTGACCTTGAATTTGCTGTGCAGGAAGACCTTGAACTTCTGACCTGCTTCCACCCTCCATGTGCTAAGATTGCAGGTTTTATGGCATGCTGGAACTCAAACCCAGGGCTTCATGCCTGTGAGACAAACACTCTGTTTATATATATATATCTGGCTATATCTCCAGGTCCTTGAGAATTATCATCACCGACAATTTTCATCTTTTTTTTGGTTTTGGACCAACATCTATAAATGACCAAATAGTATAAACACACAATCAATACACAAAGATGTCCTGTGACTGGCCTGGTAAGGAAAGGACATTACAAGGAAACTCTCATGTCCCCTCCATTTGGTTATCAGACTATTGACAATTTAGTCTTTCCTATTTTCGGTCTTTAGCTATTAACTTGTCTATTTCAGTTGGCTTAGCAGGGATGGGTAGATGAACCTGGCTTGTTGGGGCCTAGGCTATGGCCCCTAAGTCTAGTAACAGTGGTAATGAATGCTATATGAAGTCCATTAGGTGCTTACTAAAAGTGATCATCAAAGTCTTTGAAACTCCTGAACTAGTCCTCCAAAATACCTGCCAACGGGCTAGTTATTGAGCTGCACTGAAACGTAAAACTTAATGTTTCAGACACCCTGCTGATATTCTTTGTATCTAATAATTCACAAAATCACTAGAAGAATTCAGTGTGATAAGTACTGTCAATTTCCCTATTTTACAAATTTCAAACTGTAACATAAAGAGATAAAGTCCCTTATTAGGTACATGGTGGGGATGAGGAAGCCGGCAAGGAAGCCTAGCCACACAGTCTCTGCTTGATGTTATTCCCCCACCTCATCTGGGAGCTGATGCTTATGGCAGGATGTGGGGAATAAGCTCAGAATGTTGTCAAGGGTGTGCCCAGAGAAGAAGGGCAGGAAGGGGACACAGAGGGTGCACAGGGGTGTGCCTAGAGAAGAAGGGCAGGCTGGAGAACACAGAGGGTGCACAGGGGTGTGCCCAGAGAAGGGCAGAAAGGGAACACAGAGGGTACGCAGGGGTGGGCCCAGAAAAGAAGGTCAGGAAGCGGACACAGAAGGTGTGCAGGGGTGTGCCCAGAGAAAAAGAGGCAGGAAGGGCACACAGAGGGTGCACAGGGGTGTGCCCAGAGAAGAAGGGCAGGAAGGGCACACAGAGGGTGCACAGGGGTGTGCCCAGAGAAAAAGGGCAGGAAGGGCACACAGAGGGTGCACAGGGGTGTGCCCAGAGAAGAAGGGAAGGAAGAGCAAACCCAGAGGGTGCACAGGGGTGTGCCCAGCGAAGAAGGGAAGGAAGGGCAAACACAGAGGGTGCACAGGGGTGTGCTCAGGGAAGAAGGGAAGGAAGGGCAAACCCAGAGGGTGCACAGGGGTGTGCCCAGGGAAGAAGGGCAGGAAGGGCACACAGAGGGTGCACAGGGGTGTGCCCAGCGAAGAAGGGAAGGAAGGGCAAACCCAGAGGGTGCACAGGGGTGTGCTCAGGGAAGAAGGGAAGGAAGGGCAAACCCAGAGGGTGCACAGGGGTGTGCCCAGGGAAGAAGGGCAGGAAGGGCACACAGAGGGTGCACAGGGGTTTTCTGCTTCATTCGCACTTCACTGAACCTCCCAGACAGCGAATACAAATAGATCATCCACTGGGGAAGGCAGGTATGTTCATTACGGGTCCAGAAGGGAGTCAATGGCTTCCTGTTCTTGTACCATAGGCAAGAAGTCAGAGGAACTGGAGGTCCACCTTAGGGCAGTGACTGTAGTTCAAGGAGCATAATTTCCATCTCCCAGGCACTTCCATAACTCGTTATTTGTCCTCCTTCCTGGAGGAGTCTCCTAAAATATTTCATATTATATTCTACATGTATTTATGGAGTAATGATCTGCACTAATGTTTGTAAATGTGTGACATCATCAGACACATGTCTGGTAAGCACCCAGGGCATGCTTCCCCAAACTAGCACTTCCTATTAGATCAACTGCAGGGTAAGAGACTTTTGGAGCTAGCAAGATGGCTCAGTGCGTAAAGGTGTTTGCTTCTAAGCCTGAAAACCTGAATTTAATCCCTGGGACCTACATGATAAAGGAAGAAGAGAACCTATGACTGCAAGATGTCCTCTGACCTCCACACACGTCCTGTAGCACACACACCCTGTTCCTGCCCACAATAAAGAAATAAAAATCTAACTATTTTATTATGAAAAAACTAAAGAAGAGAAGACTTTGGCTTAGAAAGTTATTATTGGTCATAGTTTGAGTGACTTTTTGCTGCAATATTTAATACAGATTATGTGGTAAATACTATGACAGAGTAATACTAGTGATACTATGCCTGCTTATATTGCAAACTATATAACAATTTAAATATATAAAATATTCATATATTAAATTGTATATATGTTTGAATCAGGACTTGTGGGGAGAGATAAACCTTCAAGCAAACAATATTGTGCAAATAATATGTTTTCTCTTCTAGACTCGGGATGTAGAATGGTGGTAGCAATGAATCAAAAAGGAGATTTGGTGCCCAGGCTTAAGGAGGCAGCACCATTGTTCCTTCTTTACAGCGCCGTCAGTATTAAGGAGGCAGGAGTGATGTACGAGTTCATGTTTACCAAGAATAAAGTGGAGGACCTGCGCGAAGGAGGTGCCTGGTATTAGCATTCTCAACGAGCTGACAGCTGGCACATGTGCTCTTCGATTCTTTGCAATCATCTCTATTCAAGCAGAAACGCACTGTACCTACTATTACCAGGCTGGTGGCTTAGATGTGTGCTTGTTGTTCTCCGAAAATCGTGTCTGTTGCCATGAAAACGAAGCACTCCAGACTAAGGTTTCATTTTCTGAACACGTAGGACACTTCTAGCTGCGAATGGATGTATAACTGAGTAAGTCATTTAGCATCTCTGAGCCTCAGCGTCTTCTGCGAAACAGAGAAACTGTGTGAAGCATTGTCCACATTTTCTTTAGCCTCTAACAATTAGGTGAGGAGAGACAGAAACCAATCACACAAAACAAAATGGGGCACTGAAAAAGGGGTAAGTCTTAGGATGCTAAGTAGGAGTGAATGATAGAACTTCAGATTCGGTCCTGAAGCCAGTAAATAGATCTTGACTCTTTCTCTTCAGGCGTTGTCTGTTGAAAGAATCCGTCCCCCTCCTCACCTGCTTTCTTTTGCTCCCTGCCTTCTGTATTGTTGTGGATCGAAACCAGACCCCTGGAGAAGCGCGGGCTGTGCTGTTACTGAGCTACACCTCCAGCTGACGGAGAAGGTTCTCCCTAAGTCACAGCTGGCCCTAAGCTTCTCCTTTTTATGTAGAGAGCATAGTCTGCGGGTCTGCAGTTCGAGGGCAGAAAGAGAAAGTGGAAGAAGGGAAAGTCAACAAGTCATCTGGGCCACGAGGGCCACGGTATTAGCATCAGACAAGACCTTGGACGGGAGTTGCTGCTGGCAAAGACGTGGAAAGGATGGCATGGAAGAAAACAAGGATGCCGATGAGGACGTGAGGAGGTCACGAAAAAATGTGGCAGACATTAATGATGGGCACCTCGGGACCTGCACACAGCATAGCAGCTAATGCTGGCTCTCTGTAAGGGTCTCACGACACAGGCATAGTCTGCATACGTCAGGCACAAGGGGCGTAGGGACAATTTGAGACACATGTGGAGGAGGGGCAAAATTATATGAGTGGCATTTAAAGAAGGTTCCTAAATATACACACAGTTGATCAAGAAGGATCGATGAGCTACGGTGTAGCTCAGGGGGTAGAGAATTTGTCAATGCTGTAAGAAAACAGGGATGCGGTGAGGTGGCTTAGACTTCTCTTTAGGACTCAGCTTCATAAGTATGTGGGGGTCATTTTAAACTCCTTTTTTGGCACGTGGGAAACACTCAAAATTCACACGTCCCTAGCTTTGTCTGAGGATCCTGTGGGCAGATCTGTCTCTCTTTCTTAGCAGTAAGGAGTCTGAGAGCATCCAGACCATTCAGGGTGAGCCATTTTCATGTGTAAGCTAACATTCCTTTCACCCTCTACAAGAACACAAAGCACAGAGATCCCCGATGAGTCCGAAAGATAAAGCCGGGAGGTTATGTTGACGTTAGATTGTGGATGCTTTTACATTTTGAATGGACTGGTTTGGTGAGAGGGAGCTATTGATAATTTTGCACAAGGGGCAAGGGAGATCCAAATTATGTTGTTATCTGAATAAGATAACATGATCATGAGAGAAATTAGACTCTTGCTAGCAAATAGCGACTTGTTGAAACAGGCGCGGTACCAGGTGAAAAGACTGGTACTCCAGAGTGATTGCATGTCAAAATAGCGTGGTACCCTGCTAACCAAATGACTTCACAAAGGGTGACAGTTAGACGTCCATTGTCAGCTGACTGGATTTAGAATCAGCTAGGAAGCATCTTTTGGTATGCTTAGTAGAGACGCCTCACCCTGAATGTGACGGTACTAAGGGCTCAGAACAAACACAGAAAGGAGGAGAAGGTGGAATGATGCCGGCACCCCCTTCTCCGCGTCCTCACGCACAGAGATCCACCACCGGCCAGGAAGGACTGCGGCTTCAAGTTGTCGGTTAAACGAAACAAAACTCTTCCTCTATTTTTTTCTTCTTGTCAGGTGTTTGGTGATAGCAATGAGAAAGACAACCAGTAAGTCTATATTATGTCACTTCCTGTGAGGCGGTACCACAATTCCACAGCAGCATCACCAGCCTCCTGTAGAAGAGGAACCAGAGGGTCATAAAATCAAGGACAGAGTAGGTGGAATAGGCAGCCGTGAACTGGGGCTAACAGCCCTGCCAATCTGTGCCATTGGCCAGTTCACCGGCAAAGCGTCAGTGATAAGGGAAAGGAGTGCCAGCGGCATTGGGAAACCGAGGCTGTCCATTTAGAGCTGGGAGTTATCTTCTGGATGGATTTTCTGTACATGCTACAGACAAGAAACCTTTCTTTTCACATCAACGATCTTAAATATAAGAGACCATGCAAAACCGCCTTGAGGAGGAGCTGATAGGAAAGAACAGATCCATTGTGCTTAGCTGTTTTCACGGGGTCCCTAACACACTGTAGACCAGGTTACCGGCCCACTTCCTAGGAGTGGGGTGAGTCATCCCACCTCCCCTCTGCTGCCCTGGCCATGCCCAGTTTATGCTGTGTATCTTGGCTCAGTGTGTATTGAGGGCTGCTTAGGCATGGCGGCTCTGAGGTTCCCACCCAGGACTGAAGTCTGGCTCTGTATGTGTGATCTTGAAAGGGTTACTAACATGGTGAATTAAAAAAAGAAAACACAAAGGATGCGAGCCTAGACAGCTTTTAAAATTCAACAGATATACCAAAGCAAGTATCAGAACAGGCCCCAGAGATCACGCGAGTTTTTTAGGACCACAACTGTCTGAGCACAAGCCCTAGTAACTGAACAAATCGTTCATTCACTAGTATGTATGCATATACGTACATACATGCACATATGCAGCCATCTTCTCGTCTGTTTTTGGTGACCCATTAGAGAGATGAGAGACTTCCAGGTCTTGGTTCTGCCTCAGAGGAGCTCATCTATAGCCAGCTTTGGACTTGATGAATTTAACGGGCCCACAGTGGCCCACAAGGAGAAGACTGGTGCATGGTGGGATATATCCAACTCTTCCGCAGTTTAGAAGAGAGATCTATGCAAACATTTAGGGTTGCAAATTCAAAACACAGAAGCAGGAGATCTGCTGCCACAGGCCTGAGGGATGGGTAAGATTTGGTGTGTGTATGTGTGTGTGTGTATGTGTGTATGAATGCCCAGGAGGGCTCACATGTAGTACAGCATATGTGGGGAGGACAAGGATTACTTGAGAGAGGGGTCTTTCCCTTCCATGTGCCACACCCTGGTCACCAGGCTTGGTGGCAGAGTCTTTTCTCGCTGAATCATTTTACTAGTACAAAGACCTGGCACATCAAGTGAAAATCCGGACGGTACTCACAAGGAAGCAGAAAATCAAGATGGTGGCTCACAATGAAGCAGCCGCTCAGCAGTCACAAGTACCCAGAGAGGACATCTTAAGAGCAAGACTGAAAATGTCTATTTAATCTGACAACTGGGTTCTTTCATCTAGATTTACTGCAATTTAAAAAGTTTCAAGATGAATAAAGCATAAATTAGAAGAAAATAAAGAAGGAAATTCATTTTCGGTTGTTCTTTCCAGTTGCTGTTCATTTGACTATGCTGAGGCGTGCAAAGTTCTTGAGCCCAGAGAGGAATCTATCCAGACGGATGAGTGTGTAGTGGGTACTTAAATCCTTCGGTGTTTAAAATACAATTCTCATCATCTCTTTCCAACTGTGAGGATGAAGGGAGAATAAATCTCCACTCTTTGAGTTCTACTTTCCAGAATAACCATTACTGATAATTTATGAATCATTTGGATCCTTTGCAAAGTAACCCATGACTTGTTTACGTCACTAATGCCGTGTAATCTTGGGTCTATATGCACATTATCATTGTCTTGTTGTTGTTCAGGCTGCCCTGTGGTTTCCTAGGTAACTAAGGAAGATTTTGAACTTCATATTCTTCTGCTTCTGTCTCCCTACCTCAGGGACTATAGGTGTGTGTTCCTGTACTTATGGGGTGCTGGGAATCAATCCCAGGGCTTTGGCATCCCAGAGAATGGAGATCCCAACTGAGCTATATCCAAACCCACAATAGCATCCTTCTGAAATTTTAATTTAATTCCTATTTACTATTTATTTTTATTTTATATGTGTGAGAGTTTTGCCTGCATGTTCAGTAACAGATCTAGAACAGCAGTTACTACCGGTTGTGACCCAACGTGTGGGTGTTGTGTCTTCTGCAAAGAATAGACAGTGCCCTTAACCTCTGAGTCATCTCTCCAGCTTCATAATAGCATCTTTCTTATGGTGACACATCACTTCACTCAGTACATTCGTCGAGATTTAACTGGTCCTTTGTGGAGAGCCGATCATTGTGGCTAGCTTTGTTATCTGAGTCATTTCTTACTAATGCACCATACACCTATTTTTATAGATATCCAATTCTATAGGCTAAATAAGTGCATGTAGAATTACTTCGGGGTAAAAGGGTATGGACAGATAAAATTGGATAAATATTATCAAATTTCTTTTAAAAAATCATGCACTGAATTTGTTTACAACAGTTGTATATAAGAATGAAATTTTCCTGAACTTTACTAATCATAAACATGATGAACTTTTAGTTTGATGAAATCAATTTCTCTTTTCTTTCTTTCTTTCCTCTTTTTTTTTTTTTTTTTTGGTTTCTCGAGACAGGGTTTCTTTGTGTAGCTTTGGAGCTTCTCCTGGAACCCACTATGTAGACCAGGTTGGCCTCGAACTCACAGAGATCCACCTGCCTCTGCCTCCCGAGTGCTGGGATAAAGGTGTGAGCCACCACCGACTGGTGTAATCAATGTCTTATATAATTTTTAAAATACTTCTTCATTTAAATTTTCATTTTATTCTAAATAGAGTCAGTAGATTTTCATGTTTATTGGCCATGTTTATATTCCTTCTGCAAATTTTTATTTACAAAATTGTTCATGTTTATTGTATTAATTTTTTGATTAGTAAGAACTCTATGATCTTTGTAGAAATTAATAGTTTGCAAGTCCTATATTATACCTATATTTTCCAATTTATTCTTTTAAAAGTTTGTTTGCTTTTACATTGCTAAATTTTAAGTATTTCACTTTAAGCTTTGTTTTGTAGCATGATCATAAAATTTCTCTGAAATGTGATTAAAAATACCATTTTAGTGCCAACAAGATGGCTAAGCGAGTAAAGGGGCTTACCACCAAGCCTGATGATTCAGACCCAAATTCAATCCCCTCTTAGTCCAAGGGGACAATGGACCAAAAGGTTTAAGTGACACAGGAAATCTTACTAATTTAATATTAATCTTTAAAATAAATTTTATCTTATTGCTAATTTACTTTTATTAAGTGGAATTATAAAAGTACATGAAAATCCTGACAACATAAAGTCAATGGCTGGGGACGAAGTCTTTGCTCTATGAGCCCCTGGGCAGGGGACGTGTAAGGGTCACACTATTGAAACATGAACAAATATGTAAATTATTCACATATTTCTGCACTCTGCCTCACTAGGATCTAATGGTGATAGTCCTAGAACCCTGGGCTTGGGTTCTAACCATCATTCATGCCTGGAGATAGGGTTCCTTGAAGAAGTGGCTTTCTCAGGGACTGGAGCTAGAGGAAGGAAAATGAACAATGCCTATTTTCCTAGAAAAGCAAAATAAAGCTCAAAAAGAGGCAGGTCACATGAGAAACACTTGGGGTTTGCTTGAAGGTGTACTTCCTAGAAAATTTGGGCAACAAAATTAATAATAAGTTAAAGATACATAGCCCAAAGCTATAGCTGTCATGCATGTATGAGGCCTGGTTTCAAATCCCTCCCTATGGTAAAAGGTTCTTGAAGAATACAAAGCCAATACTAAATAAATAAAAGAATAAATACATAAAAATTCAGTTCTCTATTACTCAATTAATAATATTAATAATGAATGCAGATGAAATGAGTTCATGATTAGAAGAGCACACCGTCTTGTCATTGTTTCAGGAATGTCTAAATCAATGGATGCTAAAATGTTGGGGGGTAACAGTCTTCATATGAAAGTATGAAAGTATATTTCCACTTTATAATTCTTGTGATGCTGTACTGGCTAGTTTTCTTGTGTCAACTTGTCACAAGCTAGAATTACCGGAAAAGAGGGAACCTCAATTGAGAGAATGCCTCCATAAGATCTGGTTGTAGGGCATTTTCTCAACTAGTGGTTGATAGGGGAGGACCCAACCACTGTGGGTGGTGCCATCCCAGCACTGGTGGTCCTGAGTTCCATAGAAAAACAAGCTGAGCAAGCCAGGAAGCAATATTTCTCCATGGCCTCTGCATCAGCTACTGCCTCCAGGATTTTGTCCTGTTTGAGTTCCTGTCCTGACTCTGCTTGATGATGAACTATGATGTGGAAGCAGGACTGAATAAACCCTTTCCTCCCCAAGCTCCTTTGGTCATGATATTTCATGACAGCAAGAGTAACTCTCATAACACAGACAACGATGTCTTGACTGAGGAACATATGAATGTCCTCTTGTGTAAAGGATTTTGCTAAAAGTTTTAGAGGCAGATGTGTTAATTACGGTACATTACAGACTCGAATGAACACATATAATCACACGTATCAGCACCAGAGACTGACGAAATAAATATTTACTAAGTGAGGGGATGCTGTCTCCCCATTACATGTGATATATGGCTGTTGTATCAACATGAGTCATGACTATGCCATCGTGACATATGAGCGAAGCAGCTGCTGTGGTTTTTCGTTAGCCTAAACAAATGTTTATCATATCAGCAGAGAAGTTTTAAATGTCAGGCCTTCAGCTATAGATGTAATTTAGGATTTAGATGATGATAAAATATATTTTTTTTAGGATAAGGAAGGTAAGTTTGAATTATCCTATTATAGGAGTGTCTTGATATGAAGTTTCACTATGGTAGATTACAAGGGTTACCAACATGTGAGCTCTTTATTAAGAAACAGAAATCGCAGCATGCTCATTGTACCTTAGAGCATTAAGAAGCATGAATGCTTTTAAAATACAATGCAGGCTCAATTAGACTTGTGTGGACCTATACTCCAATGAAAGCATCCTTCCCTGTAAGGTAGAAGACCTTGACACTCATCTGCTGGGAATTATCTCCACTCTAATGGTTGGCCTCAACACTGCTTGTAGACTTTTTGTATTCTATAGAGTTTGTTAGATGATACTATCCCATGGCCCTCACTTTATTTTTCCTTCTTCCTGGCCCTCTGTCTGTGCTGCTCTTTTCTGACCCCAACCCCAATCCATCTGTACTCAAAGTAGCTGCGCTCCTCCTCTAAGGACACCGGCATCTTTTGTTTTTTCAAGAAGTTCAATGTGTGGCTTGTGAAATAAGACCCTTGCCCATCCCTTCTGATGTGGGATGCCATCCTGTATGCTGTGAATGTGTTTTTATTACCACTGGTTAATAAAGAAGCTGATTTGATCAACAGCCAAGCAGATAAGAGCCAGGCGGGAAATCCAAGCAAAGATAGGGGGAGAAAGAAGGTGGAGTCAGGGAAACACCAGCAGCTGCTGGAGAAGCAAGATGTGAGGCAATAAGCCATGAGCCTTGTGGTAAAATACAGACTAACAGAAATGGGTTAATTTAAGTTGTAAGAGCTAGTTAATAATAAGCCTGCTCTAATAGGCCAACAGTTTGCAATTAATATCAAGCCTCTGGTGTTTACTCGGGAACTGGAGGGCAGGAGAGAAACCTCCAGTGACACCCTTCACCCACTTAGCTGTCATCTTAGTATCTAAGCATTGTTGCTTGCGAGAGTATTTAAACAGAGACACATTCATCTTTTCATTTTGTCATTCTCTTTATAACATAATAGCCCGCATTTACCTGTGGCTTCACGTCTTACAGTTTCTGTTACCAACAGTATACCACTGTCTGAACATGTAGAGTGAAAAAGTACTGAGATAACTTGTGAATTTTAAGCTGCTATGGCTCTGGGAAGCATGGTGGAATGTCACGTGATCTTCCTCCACCATCTATCTAGGTATCTACGCACCCACAGTCACTCAGCTGTCTCAGTTTTCAAGCCAGCTGTGGAAAGCACTGCAGTGCATAGATCCAGGTTCTGTGTTCTCTGGTTTATGGTACTCACTGGGGCTCTTGGAGCATCTCAAACTAGGAGCAATTACTGTCCTTCTGAAGAGCTTTCAAAACAAGATATTGGAACGAACCACTTCAAGTTATTATTTTCAGAACATATTAAGAGAAAGTAAAAAAAAATCCAATAATACCAACACAAATAATTAGATGATGAAGACATTGAGGGTTACTGTGTGCCAGGCATAGGTGCAAGCACTCCAGGCCCATTGATCATTTAACCTCGGCAGTGCTGTGGAGGATACACAGTAATGCCCCTCCCTATTACAGAGGAAAAGACCAAGCTAGAAATAAGGGGCACGCTCACAGAGAGACTGCAGGCAAGACTTAGAACCCAGGCTAAACATAGGCATTCTGGCTATAGGGAGTAGGTCCTCAGCCTCTCTGCACAGTTATTCCATGCAATTTCCACACCAGAAAAAAAGATGTGGTCCATTTTTAGATGGAAGGAATTTCAGAGAAAAGTAAGGTTGTTACCTAATCTAATGAAGACCTTGAAGTCTGAGATTAATAAGGTGTAGCCTATCGTCTTGGATGTGACATAAATTTGAAGTGAGTAGATAATGGCCTCCACCATCCTGGACATTCCAGCAGGGTCTTCAGGTCACTTTACTGCTTCAGAATAAGAAGACGTAAATCTTCAATCCTATGGTTTGGAGTTGAAATGTCAAAGCTACATTTTGGGCTTTCTAATGTAAATACAGAACAAAAGGGCTTCAGAAGCCACCTCATGTCCAAGTATGGTGTTTGGAAGACAGCAGAAAGCATTGCTGTATCCCTTATACTTTATACATTTCTCTCTGGAAAAGGATGGAGCTATGCAAACATAATCTATCCACAGGGTATATGTATGTGTGTGTATAGATGTGTGTGTGTGTATGTGTGTGTGTGTGAGAGAGAGAATGTGTGAGTGTGTGTGTGTGAGAGAGAATGTGTGTGTGTGTGTGTGTGTGTGTGTGTGTGTGAGAGAGAGAGAGAGAGAGAGAGAGAGAGAGAGAGAGAGAAAATGTTTGTGCACGTGAAGGCCTTGGGTACTGTACCTTAAAAATTGCTGGCTGGTCAGCGTGAGTCCCAGCAATGACCTGTCTCTGCCTCCCCGGGGCTGGTATTAGGAATGAATACTTCTGGAATTGAACTCACATCTTCACAGTTGCATAAAAAGCACTGTATTGACTGGGAGCCTCTGCTATGTGTACTTTAGTAGGAGAAAAAGGATTATGAGTCACATATTTCTCTCCATTGAACATCAGATTCCATGCTGTGACTCTTCATTGTCTACCACAAACAAAGTGCCTTATGTATTTTACCGAGTTTTTCTTCAGGAAACTGTGAGAAACACTCTATAGATAAATATTTGTATACTTTTTTACATTGCTTAGAATGAACGGTCTAAAAGTAGAATTCCTGTGCCAGTCTCTCTGTGAACATTCTGGAACTTGGCCTCTTGTCACATTAGTTACAAGTTCACTTTAGGAAGCTTTCAAAGCTGGCCATGGCTCCAGTATTAGTTTTTGAGGACTTGATGTGGGATGCCCGTCTGTATATGTGTTGCTTTATTGGTTGTTGAATAAAGCTGTTTTGGCCAATGGCTTAGCAGAGTGAAGCCAGAGATAAAGAGAGAGAGTGGTAAAGTCAAGGAGCCACCATGTAGCTGCCGAAGGACAAGGACACACTGGAATTTTAGGAACCTTACCAGTAGGCCACAGCCTCATGGCGATACAAAGATTGATAGAAATGGGTTAACCCAAGATGTAAGAGCTATCTAGGAATATGCTAAAATCAATGGCTGAACAGTGTTATAGTTAATATAGTTTCTGTGTGGTTATTCAGGTCAGGGTAGCTGGGAAATGAATGAGCAGTCTCCATGTACAAGGATTTCCTAGGTGTTACTTTGGTCTGGAGGGAATAAAACATGGCCAGTTCCTCGGCAGTTTTAATTTATGGTTTATTGATTTACGTTGAGTGTATTATCTGATGTTTCATGAGTCACTTCTTTTGTGAACTGTGTGCTTGTGAACACCTATTTCCTATTTTTTACTGATATGTATAAAGCTAAGTCTTAATGACGATAACGATACCTAAAACATACTGGGTTTTTACTATATGCCTGGCATCATGCTAAGCCCCTTGCTCTCATAGACACAGCAAATCTTTCCCCATGTGGCTTGCACCTAAAATACTCTTGTATGAAATCATCACCCTATTCCTTGAGGCCAGTTTTGGAGCAGCCTGTTTTAGAAGCCTGCATTAGCTCATTTTTAGCATTTAACATCTTGAGAGGGGGACTGAGGTGTAGAGCCTGTGTAGGCCGCTCCTGGCGGTGCAGCATGGTAGTTGTCTCATCCTGACAAATCATAAACACAGCTACTTCCTTGGACACTATGGCCTCTGGCAGAGGTGGCGGCCTTAGAATTAGGTCCCTCTGTTCCTTACTTCTTCCAGGAATTCGAAAGGACAGAAGCATTAGGATCAGCTGAGGGGGGCATGCACTGGCTTGCAGCGACACTGAAGTGTGTGAAGTGAGCAGGGAACACTTGGCTGTTCCTTTCTCTAAGCATCTGTGAGCAAATACACAGCCCTGTGGTCCAGGAAGAACAGCAAGACTCAGTGTCCCTCTAGGTACCCTGACATGGAGACACTGGATATAGTTTTGGAAATGGCCCATGTTGTCACACGTGTGCCAAACTCGTCTAAATGTCCCCTCTCTTAGCATCTGATCAGGGGACGACCTGTTTGTCACTATTGTTTCCTCTACTGCCTACCCTTCCTTCTAAAACGACCATAAGGATGCTTCATGCTTCCCGGAGGCTATCACTATGCTGGGCTTATGGGCCAGTCCCATGACTCCATCTCTTCTCTACCTGCTCTTTCACTCCATGCAGTTTCAACTTGCTACAAACATCCTGATTTTGGAGCTCACACTGACTGCACAGCACCCAGCTGGCAGTCACTAGGTTGCTTTGCTTGAATAGCAAGGACCCAAGCTTCAGGCCTGGGAGGTGGCGTTAAACAGAGAACAGCCTTTTCATCAGACTTGGCTCTGGCCCATTGTGCTAATGGAAATGCAGGAAGAAGCTCTTCACAAGGCCCTATCCTACACACTCGGGGGTGTGCCTGGAAATTAGAAGCCACCCGCTTTCTCTTTGAGTACATATCTTCTTTGAGGACCAAAGCGAGGGATGAGAAACTGCTAGCATCCTTTGTAAGGATGGGCATGCCTTCAGATAAATTAGGACACATGTCAAATCTAGATGCCTGGGCTCTGTTCCAGATTGTCTCAATAGGACTAGGCAGAACCTGGGAGTCTGTTTGTAATTAAGTAATCAATTGACTTTTGATTAATTAATACTTATGTAGGAGGTAATTCTATTACAACCTGTCTGGCATGGGAAATGATGTCTTGGGGCAGAACCAAAATAGTCACTTGTTCAAATCACCAAAAAGAACCCAACATCCTCCTTCCCACACATCTGAACAGCACCTTAATAGTACCTTTATAATGGAGGATTATTTTTAAATACAAGTTAATTATTGTAACTGTTGAGACCAGTTAAGGAAGACTAGCTTTTTGAAGTACAGCTGATAAACACAACTCCTAGCCAAGCCTTTGGTAGCTCATGTTGGTGGCTTCTCACAGCGTCTTTGATCTGTGGTGGCCCGTCTCATTCAGCAGTTTTTATGTTGATAGTCTTTATGTTCCAGCCTATGCAGGCACAGACATGTGTACTTAGTCTCTTTTCTGCATCTTCCTTCCTTCTTACTTCTTGGATACTTTCTTCCCTGCACTTCTCCTAAATGAGGGCCACCATGAAACACTCCAGATACCCATAGGCCCTGTCGCAGAAGAAGAAAGGGTCCCTCGGAGTGTACAGAAGTTACTTAACAAGGCTGCTTTCTGGATCTATACACATGGCTGGATCAAAAGCATGATGACTCCAAACTTTGCGAGATCTACAGGAGACAGAGGTTATCACCACATCTTGAGGTTGCTAGGTTAGAAAAAAGATAAAGGCCCAGACCCAGGAATTCATGACATTCCACCTCCCACAGACTGCAGGAGTCAAAAAGTTCTCTTACGCATTTCTCCCCCTTCCAGAGTTCTAGCCAATCACATAAACAAAAAGTGCTCATCTGTATCCTCTACAGCTCAGGAGCAGATGGGACAACCCCCACAAGGCTAGTGCCAGGATGGAGTTGTGATATCAGCCCCCAAGAGGGAATGCTGCAGAAACAACCCTAGGAACAGCTCAGGCTCTGCTGTCACCAGGAAGCCAAATCCTCTACTTCCTGTGCTTATCATGTGACCAAGGGGGAGTGGCTGATGACAAAGTGTAGTGTGGACAGTGAAAATGGAAGGGCAGACAAGGGCCACATTTGGAAGAGATAGTTCTTGTGCCTGGCCAAGTCTACAGTTAAAAATAGAACCCAAAGTATGAATTTGAAATAGGAACATGGCCAATACACAAAATGCCTTCAGAAGCGGCGCCTCTTATTCCTAAACACTCATCCTATAATGATCTGAACACCTAATGCTATGCTCTAATGGGCTAGAAACCCATCAATGGCTACACAAATTGTTAGAAATAAAATCAG
Source organism: Microtus agrestis (assembly GCA_902806775.1). Lineage (NCBI taxonomy): Eukaryota > Metazoa > Chordata > Mammalia > Rodentia > Cricetidae > Microtus > Microtus agrestis. The sequence continues at coordinate 1,226,516 of CADCXT010002121.1, forward strand.
AAGAAAAACCTTAGTTCATCTTGGAAAACATGCATGACAGACTGGATGCAGCTAACTCCTGCTATAGGAGTTTCCCAAGAGTAGACTAGCAATGGCGCTGAAGGAGACAGAAGCTGAATTGTGCTGTGCACGTGGGCTCTACTAGCTACAAACCCACGTCCAATCTCTTCAGATTCAATTGGACACACTTGACCTTGGAAGTCAACACCCGATGGAACTGACTCTTTAGATTTCACAGTTTATGTATGTTCTTTGTGTTACCACCCCCTTCTTATTCCATTGGGCACTCACTGACCTAGGAGCTCAGGGGAAAAATGAGAGGAAAATTCAGATGGCCTCTGCCACCGCGAAGGATATAATCTGGCAGGAAAAAAATGAAATTGAACAAAACAGTAATCAAGTTTATGAAGAGGTCAGATATTAGTCACGATTTAAGCAGTGGAAGTGGAACGTCCCATTCTTATCTTAATTACATCTACCCTCAGACTGTGTTTCTACTAAGGAGTTTGAAGGTTCTTTTTTTATATAACCTTTTGGTAATTTCACAGTCAATTTAGACATCAAGATTGAGTCACTCAAAATTTGTTAGTGAACGGTCTCTTGTGGGTCCTTGTTATTTATAGCAGTCTTCCTCTCCAGGTTTGCATCTGGGAGCAGGAAAAACAATACAAAAGCATGCATCTGGGCAGAAGTCTAGGCTTCAGGGCTGCTTTTGTTTATGTTTTGAAAGTCTGATCCCTAGGGAGGCTGGCTATTGATATATTGTGTTCCATATCCTCTGTGAGAGGGACTAAGGGCATGGTGTGGATGGACCTCGTCTCAGGTTCTCTTTTGTTTGCAATCTGTCTTCCATTCATGCAGATGGAGGGACACATGAAAGGGGCTTGATGGATCTTAGTCTTTTAACTTCAGAGACTATGGTCTTTCTGTGTCACCCTCCTTTTTGCCCAGTAAACACAAAGACACAGAATGCTGTAACACTGTTGTACCCATCGAGTCTTCTAGAATCTTCCCCTTTACTCCACTACAGACACCCCAGTTTGAAGCCATCAGCAGGTTGCTGTGCCCTGGTCACTGGCGGGCATTAGGAGCAGTCAAGCGGTCTCTTAGACGTTAACTGATGGCTTTGACCCTTCTGTTGAACTCAGGAAGCAGCAGCTTCGTAAAGAAGGCCGATTCTCTAGGTCAATCTTCTATATAAGCACCAATTTTACTTAGTCCGTTTGCCTCATCTCTAAAAACAGAAGTGCATTTCCTGAGAAGGATCGGTGACATGAATCAGGCATTTGTTTCCATTCATTTGCGTTCCTTAGTGATCAGAGCCATGACTGGCATACTAGACTGTGGGAGTCTAAAGGTTCTTGGCCTGAAAAGAATGCTTTTAAGGTCCAACTACAAGCAAGAGGGGAGGCTCCCGAGAGAAGGCCCGTAGAAGGGACTCACAAGGTTGAGACTCCAGACGCAGACAGATTGACCCATTAGTACTCCATTTAGTGAATGAATGGTTAAATACCTATGGCTAGCTACTATGTGGTGATAGTGAGGGATGGACAGTCAGCAATAGAGTAAGAGGGAGAAAGAGATAAGATAGACGAGCCTAACATTCTGTAACAGGCACCATCTCTGACAAACTCCAACAGATGTACTGACGACATTGGGACTGTACACAGGCAAAGCAATGTCTTTTAAAATCAAGAGTAATAGCAGGTGACAATATAATGGGTCTCTCATGCTATCAACACCATGATTTAGGGGCTGGGGGAAGTAAAAATGATGGGCAGGTTGAAGGCAAGACTATGGATGAGGAATAAAATTTGGGTAACAAGGAGGGCCCAAAGGGTATCCAGAGCAGTGTCTAGGTCAACCTGGCAGAAATTGGAGGACCTTCTTAAAAGATACCTCCTCCACTGCTGAAGACTCTTCACCTCTGGACTGTGACTTCACTTTGCTGTGCCCCCATTTCTTTTAATCTCTGAAACTGGAACAAAACATCTCTGAGGGAGTTACTGTTGCGGTGACGATAAGATACATTTGTCTGGTAGATTATAGGTCCCAAATACATGCCCAAGCAGAGGAATATGAGGTCTTCTCATCGTTTACAGATCATTTAAACAAATAAAACACTTCCCTGGGCATTATCTCATTTGGTTCTCACCACAACCTGTGAAATGGAGAAGACAGGTATGAGTATTCTCATTTTATAGTTATATGGGATTTCAGCTCTACCTTGCCTCCTTAGGGAGACAAAAGAGTGACATGGAAAAACACTGTGGTTATGTCAGAGACTCGAAACTTAGAGAATATGTTGGGATTTTATTTCAGTGGCTAAGAGGAAGCAGGCAAATATTCTAGAATAGAGAAAGGAAAGGACAGCAGTACTCAAGGGATGTCAATCTGGAAGTAGTGGGCTGATTGGAACGAGAAGGGCTTATTCAAGCCAGCCTCAAAGGTAAGTATTTTGGGTTTTGCTGTGCATAGAAGTATTGGGTTACTGTAACAATTTACGGCCGGTGATTCAACGCGACAGAACTTCCTCCTCATCAATGAGACATTTGCAGCCGTCCATCTGCTGCTCTTTCCTGCCTCTCCCTCCCTTTCCAAGCAATGAGGATGATAACAGACAATAGCAAGACATTATAGTTAGCAGGTGTGAGCGGCAACAGTGTATTAAGGCTATGTAAATAAGGAAAGCTGAATCTCTGGAGCATTCTAGATGAGGACTGTCATCCCCAGTGCTTAGAAAGCAGAACGAATCCAGGGCTTACTCCAAAGCCTGGCATTTGCTCTCTGTCATTTTTTTTTTCAGTCAGGGTTTAGGTGGTGTCTTTCATCAAGATTAAGGAAATGTTTAATTTTTACACAAAACCTACATCACCATCAAACCCCTATCACGGGTTTCTTACCCACCCCATCGATGACATCAATGAAAATGGCCCTCCTCGGACTATCTTGCAGAGTCCTAATCCACTTTGAAGGAGAATACAGACTTGGAGACTCATCTACTCACCCACCACAATGGCGGTCTTTCCTTTGCAAGTCCAACTCTATGCAGACAATTCAATACCAGTGCTGCATCATTTTCCATTATCCCCTACAAGTCCCTCATCAACTGGAAATAGCATGAACCTCCCTAGCCTACCGAGCACCCTACTTTAGTTATGGCGTCACTTGTGATTACTCTGCTACCAGGGAGTGGAGGCTCGCTGCTACTGGCCAGCATCAGACACAGGCTTGGACAGCACACTGCTAGACGGGGACACGATCAAAACTCAAATTGGAAGGATAGTTTCTACTGACAGTGGCTATATTTTCACTTTTATAAGTCAAACATATCTAAAGCAAACCATCTGGGCTTCCAGGACACATTTCACAAGGATGGGACTCTGCTGCAGGACTCTGAACAGACTGAGAACAAACTCTAATGTCAGTCAGAAAACAGTCGGTTTTGACCTGGCCTTGTCCGACTGACTTCTTGCATGCAGTTTTCCTCCTAGTGATAAGCAGATTCTTTCTCCTCCCTGTACAGGTCATGCTGTTTTAGGCGAGTGTTGAACATTTTCTTTCTCCATATATTTAACTTCAAATTCGCCCAATTCATCTCAGTAGATCTTCACTGGAAAAGCATGTTAACTGGACAAGGCAGTGTCGCCCAGCAAGGACCTTCCTATTCTGCTTTTCTTAGACATCATTTTCGGCAATACCATGGCATGGTGATGTGGATCCACTTCTGCCAGCTGTGGTTTAACTGTGTCCTCCTCCAAAAGCTGTTCATCCGATACTTGATTCCTAGTTTATGCGTTACTGGCTTTGGAGATGTCATATATACATCACAGTAATGAGATAAAGTCGTGAGAGAGGGGCTTCTAATGATAGCATTAGAGATTTTGTAAGCAGATGAGAGACTGACATTGACCATTTGTCTTACCATGTGATGACCTGTAGTGTTTCACCATGCGGCAGGAAGGTCCTTCTCAAATGTCGGCTATGCTTTTGACTTCCTAGCCTCCAGAACCAGGAGTTAAGTAAACCTTTATTCTTAATTACTCAGTCTTGGGTATCCTGTTATAGTGGCAGAATAAAAACTAAAACCCACTATATTTGATTATAAGTACCCCAAGGAAAATCTCCATTGTCTGATTTTATATAATGTTTTGTCTATTGTAAATGTTTAAGTTGGATGTTTGAATGAACAAGTGAGTGAACAAAATACTCATTTACACTTGTCTAGCACCCTAGAGCATTCCAGTATCGACAAGCTATTCACAGTCTAGAGGCATATACCAGATCACATGGCCACTCTCGGTTTGCCCAGGATCAACGAAGCAGGAAGGATGACCCACCAGAGATGCTCTGACTGGCATGCTGACCCCCAGGTAAGAAGGGGGGATGTGCGCTCATCTTGTGTAGGTGTTGGCAGTCAGTCATCTCTGACTCACAGGCTACATTTCTTGGCTGCTATTAAAGCTTATGTTACAGAGAGCTCTCACAGGAAGCAGAGGGTGGCATGTGATGCCCGGAAGAAATGAGCTCTGAATGGAAGCTGGAGCACAGCAAGCCCCAGAGGGGCCAGCGTTTACAATGGTGGCAGGAAGCGAACAGAATGTTCTAGAGTCATGATGCTACATGCCATCACTTTGCATCTTTGCAACTTCTGCTTATATAATAGCAATTTGCACACCCAGATTTAGACACCCAACATGTCCATCTCTGAGATGCAGTGCTAAATTACAAATCACCAAATTTGTTAGTGCAAATCAGTTTTGCCCAAACTAACAGCTTGTAATCATAACATTTACACATTAAAGTTGATACCTTGAATGCACAGGAGATCTCAGACACTGAGACAGAGCCAACCTACATTTATTTTATATGAGATTTTATAAAGGGACACATATCATGGGCATTGGCAGAGACTGCTTTCACTACCATCTAACATTAGCTGAGCCCCAGTAACAGGCTACTTTGACTTTCTGTGCCTCTGTTTCAGGAACTATACAGTATACACTGTACTGTATGTATACACGAGTTTGTTGTAAGGAGTTTATTAGTTAATATGCTGTAGACGTCACTTCTAAGCTCCCTGTGGGTCTGAAACAACCAATCAGATTTTGGAGTTAAGGCAAGTATGCTGATGGTTTATTTGTTAAGACAGTGTTTTACTATGTCAGGTGGGTTGGCATCAAACAGTTGATGCTCCTGTCTCAGCTTTCTGAGTGCTGAGATCTTAAGACTGAATCATTACACTTGACTGAGGTTTTTATAACAACACAGGCATTTTAGAATAGATATGAAGGGGTCCACAATTTGGGGCTTATCTAATCACTAGAAATTCTCATCTAATAAAGGATCTTGGCATCCATAGATACTGTACAGCATCAGGTAGGGGAGGGAGTTTGAGGGAAAATGCAGCTGCACACAGGGAGAAGTGGGTAAGAAGCCTCTCTGAGAGCTAAGTGATGTTAGGGGGTGGCACTCAAGAAAATCCAGAGAATAACATTCTGAGGAGGGGCAAGGGATGAGCTGCTGAAAAGCTGTGAGCATTCAGTACGTGTGCTGGGTTTTGGGTGCTCATGTTTCATGGAGGAGACCCACATATTTAATTCACCACTGTACCCCAGGAAACCAGGAGAATATCTGGCAGAAAATGTTGGTTTAATTAATATTCTTGAGTACAGCTAAGGAGGTTAGTACAGGCAGCGTGCTGGAAGAAAGGATGGGTGAAGTAGAAGTGAGTCTCCACAGGACAGCAATATCAGAGCACATGAGACTCTGGGCTCCAAGAGGAGACTTGGGTAGCACTCCAAGAATGTTGTGGGGCAGACAGAACCTTGGGATAAATGGATGGCGTCATCTGACTTACATTGCAAAGCCGCCATCTTGGTTCCTGGTGCGCTTACATCAGAACACATCATAGGGGACAATAATGAACACACCCAGGCCAGGAGGAAGGGAACCTAGACATACACTGATGTTAGAGGTGATAATGAGTGTTCAGTTCTAGTCACATTGTGTTTGTCATTGTTAACTTGGGGGGAGCTAGGGGAGGCTGGAAACAGAGCTAAGCCACTCTCAGGAATTGAATTGGTAAAAGGCAGTAGATATGTATAATTGAAAATCATGTGGCAATAAACTATAGATACACCAATAAAGGGATATATGCTAAAAATGTGGGATAGAGCAAACATTTCAGAAAAAGGCTGGAGGACAATTCTGTTCATATACATTAAAAATAACCATTAAGTCTAATACCTCTTAGGAAACACAGCTCTATATCGGTGGAGTTGACGCCTCGTAGTATGATGTCTGTCCCTCCCATTAGATATGGAGAAAGATTTGAGAACAGAAGGGAGTAATAAATAAAAAAAATGCAACAGTGGTCACAATACACTGTACAGTAGTGGATTGCTTAGCTCTTGGTTGGTGAGGCCCATGGAAATAAATTCCTCAGCTCTAGGTCTCACTGGCGAGAACTCCCGTCTATATAACTTCCTCCTTTTGAAGGGTATGAATTCCATAGGCTCCTGAATGGTTCTTGGTGGTCACTGATTCCTGACAGTCACACTGTTTGAATCCTCTCTCTCAGGGATAGGGCTAACCTGTAACTCAGTGGGGTTGTAGCAATGGCCGCCAAGGCTATGTCATAAAAGACATTTTGGCTTATGCCTCTGTGGTGGTTTGAATGAAAATGGCCAGGATAAGTCCATAGGGAATGGCACTATTAGGGGGTGTGGCCTTGTGGAGGAGGTGTGGCCTTACTGGAGGAAGTAGGCCTTACTGAAGGAGGTGCAACACTAAGCCTCAGAAGTTCAGCTTCTTCTCCAGACCACATCTGCCTGCACGCTGCCCTGCTTCCTGCCATGATGACAATGAAACTGTCATCTGAATTTTACATCTGAAATTGTAAGCCAGCCACAATTAAATGTTTTCCTTTACAAGAGCTGCCACGGTCATGGTGTCTCTTCATGGCAATAGAAACCCTAACTAAGAGAGTCTAAGTCTCTTGTCCATTTGCTCTGGGGAAGTTAGTGGTCATATTGTAAGGACACTCAAGCAATTCCATGGAGGACCACGCGGTCAGAAACCAAGGCCTCCTGAGAATTTTCCTTGAATTTTCCAGCTCCGTGTTTGACTATCTTGGAGTATTCCTCCACACATCTTGACTGCAGCCTCGTGAGACACTGGTTCAGTACCCCAACACGAGCTATTCTTGATGCACGGACACTGTTTGGGGTTAATAAATGATTATTGTTGTCTTAAGTTGACCATTTTCTGGGCAGTTTGCTATGCTATAATTAAGTGAAGTCCTTGAAGTCAGTTTTTGAACTCATAACTGCCTTACTAAGGGGTGTGAAGAAATGAAAGCCTTGTTTGTCTTGGATGAGTCTTTTCTTTACTAGGTTCCCTTCCCTTCCAACAGGAGAGGTGTGAAAAGCAATAATTTTAATCAAAGTAAGTAACACCTGGTTCATTTAAAATCAAGTCCTGTGAAATTAGTCCTTACAAAAATCAAATGTTGGCACCGCCAGCAACCTTAGAAGTGTCTTTAAAGAGATGAATCTGTCCTAAGCTTGCACGCTGTTTCTCATAAAAACACCCTCGAAACATCCTTTCTTATCCACGCAAAGTTCTGGAAAATCATCTGGCTTTGATACCTTATCTGTTTGGTCTTCTTACAGCATCTTTAAAGAAAATCTACAGAACATATAATGAGCAGATGAATTTAAATCAGTGAAATAATTTATCATTTCCCGACTTTTGTAAGAAATTGAAATTTTTCCACAGTGGGGTGTGTGGAGGTGAGGTGTAAGTTAGCACTTAGTCTGTTAGAGAATATGGTTGTAGCAATGAGCCCTGTTCTTTCACAGCAAAGAACACTGCAGACTATGAAGCAGGAATGGTGCTCTCCTCCTTGTTTGACATACTGTGCATTTATCTGCATATTATTTAAAAAAAACAACAAAATCCAAAGCAGAATGACCAAATTCTAGCAAGTCATAGTCAGGGATGTAAAAGGAATTTGTAAGACAAAAGTGTGACCTCTGCTAGGTCAACTGTCTGTACTAGACAGGGAATTCTGCAGAGTGTGGAGTTCGCCCCATGAAATTCAAGGAAGCAAGTCAAGAGTCCAGCAAAACAAGGGAGCAATGATCCCTGGCTTCAAGAGCTCAGGCTGCACGGTATGGGAGCATGCTCAGGAAAACAAATGGCCCAAACTGAGATGCTGGCAGGGCCTTGAGGAAAGGAAGGAAGAAAGGAAAGAAGAACGGGAGGGAGGGAGGAATGAGTCTTAACAACCGGAGAAAAATCAGAATGGGCCAGAGGAGAGTAAGTTGAGCAAAGGGAAAGTTTATATGACGAGAAGTCTGGAAAACTTCTGGGGTTCAGAGCCAGAAATGGCCTCTTGTTACCAGGAGTTGCCATCGGCGTCACTTCCTCTAATTAACAACAGATGCCTTTTCAATATTTATTTATTTATTACATATACAATATTTTGTCTGTGTGTATGTCTGTAGGCCAGAAGAGGGCACCAGACCTCATTACAGATGGATGTGAGCCACCATGTGGTTGCCGGGAATTGAACTCAGGACCTTTGGAAGAGCAGGCAATGCTCTTAACCACTGAGCCATCTCTCCAGCCCCCAACAACATATGCTTTTTCAACATAAATAACATTTACTTTTCCTGGAAGACATTGAACATTATTAATGGAGCTCTTTCACATTACCAGAGAAAATGCCACGTGTTGATGAAGTTTTGATAAATTTTAGGTTCTTTTTTCCTTCCTTCCTCCCTCACTTCCTCCCTCCTTTTCCATCTTTCCTTCTATCTTTACATGATTCTCCTGTATCTTAGGTTGATCTTGAACTCTCCATGTAGCTGAGGATGATCTGAAACTTCTGAGTGCAGATATTACAAGTGTGTGCCACCATGTTTGGTTTATGGGTCCTGAGTGTTGAACCCAAGGCTCTGCACATACTAGGCAAATACTCTATCAAATGAGTTTCATCCCCAGGCGTCAGGCATTTCCTCACAGAGAGACAGCAGGGGTTTTAGATTTAGATCATGATCCTAGTTCATCTTGACTTTGTGATCTTAAGTAGGCTAGTGGCTTTCAGGGCTCAGATCTCAGCATTTAGTGAGTGGCTTTGCCATATATGAGGCACTACAGCTAAGCAAGCTCAACGCAGTTCCTCACCGGCTTGCTCTAACAACCATCTAGGATTGAATGTATCTCCCGAGGTCCGTGTGTTGGAAATTTGATCCTTAACTCAACAGTGTTGTGTGTGGGGGTCTTCAAGTAGTGATGAATTCAAGACAGTTCTGCCCTCAGGGATGAATTAATGGTATTACCTTGAGAGTGAGTTTCAGACAAGGGAGTCTGGCCTTTTCTCAGCCTCACTTACCACTTTACCCTGTTTCATTCTGTCATGGGATAATTCAAAAAGAAGGCTCCTGGCATATGATGGATTTTTTAACAATCAATGTTTATTTTATTAATATATGCTTGTCTGTGGACAAACAGTGGTATTATGCCCATGTGAGTATAAGTGCCCGAAGAGGCCAGAAGAAGGCATTAGATCCCCTGGAGCTGGAATTACAAGTGGTTGTGAACTGCCAATAGTGGGTGCTGGGAACCAAACTCAGGTCCCCTGCAAGAGTAGTCAGCACTCTTAGCTGCCAAGCCGTCTCTCCAGCCCTGATGCTGGCATCTGCAGATCAGACTTCCTATCCTCCAGATCATCAAGAATATATGCAAATTTATTAAATGTGTTAAATATTAATATATAATCATAAACATGACATACTTATTTAAATGTATAATAAAATGGCATAACAAGATGTTGTTGCATAACAAGATGCACCAGGTAGTAGAACTCAACTGGGGGGAGGGCAAGGATGGGAGCCAGGAGTAGTGACATTTTCTGGCTCTAAACCAGCCCGTGATGCAGCTGCTGTTGCTAAGTCCCAGTGCTTGCATTTTCCACCTTCTTCCCATTCACTTCAAAGAAAATTGACTCCTGCATTTATTCCTGTTCCCATTCAGGGTTCTGCCTCACACCAGTTTTCTATTATTTAGTTCTCTGAGGTCAATTTGTCTAAAAGTTCACCAGGTTTGCCAGGCGGTAGTGGTACATGCCTTTAATCCCAGCACTCTGAAGGCAGAGGCAGGTGGATCTCTGTGAGTTCGAGACCAGCCTGGTCTACACAGAGCTAGTTCCAGGATAGGCTCCAAAGCTACAGAGAAACCCTGTTTCGAAAAACTGAAAAAAAGTTTACCAGGTTTTATCATCTTCCCCTCCTAAATCTGTTCATCTCTCTCATTTTCCTTGATCAAAAAGGCTACATTGGCAAATAGTTAGTTTTGAGAAAGGAATGGTGGGGAGTGTGGGGGAGAGCCTCGCACTGAACTTGGGTTTTGAGTGTTTGGAAGCTGCGTTTCAAAGAAGCTGGTCTTCAGTGGTTTAATGGTGAAAGACTGTTTGGAATCTGGCCTCATCAGAGAGGTTACTCATGCCCAGGTTTGAACGGTGATAAAATACAAAGGTGGAGATTACCTACTATGAAAGGGATGAGCTCATTCCCAGCCTGGCATGGCAGTTCCACTGGCAGGGCTGGCCACAGGATTATGCCTTTTGTAATTTTGCAAATTGGTAGAACTGGTAAACCCATGGATAGACAGATATCAACCCACAATGGGGATGCAAAACACCATGCCTGAGAAAACTTGGCATGGAAAACGAACTCAGATTCAACAGATTCAAACCAAGCACCTCAGTGTCTGTCTTTTGTTTGTTTGCTTGTTTTTGTTTTTGTTTTTTCTCTCCTTTCTAACGGGTTCTATTTGCTAATTTAAAAACAATGCAAGTGACCTGAGCCCATCTTCTCAGATGGGTCTGTGTACTTTCTAACTCCATGAGGGCAGTCCTTGGGTTTAGAGCTGCGATTCTAAACCCGAATCTTAATACTTTGTGATGGTATTAATATGTCAATAATTTTCTGGCTAAGGATCTATGGCTTTGGGTACTTTATGTATATTTATCCCTTGATCATGTTGCTTTAATAAACAGTGTTAAAAGAATGGGAAATAATAACCTCCATCCACCAGAGTTACCTTATGCTTAAGCGTGGATTTTCTCTGACACATGAAAGACTAAGTCTGACAATATGGGGGACAGATACATAATGTGAGGCTTGGTTCATTTGCCAACCAAGTTCTTAGTAATTATCAGTTCAGATAAATCCTAAGACTCAGTAATGTACCGATTCATGTTTCTATAAGAACTGATAAATTAATTAAAAGTATTTTATACATGAAATCAAACATTAAGAAATTAGCTATCTTCTAAGTCAAATAAAAAATAGATTTAGTAATATACACATATATGCATACACTTGATAATATATGTGATTTAGTACCTAATCTAATTATTTACATTATAAAACCAGTAGAAGAGGGTTTAAAGGACTTTACCTTATCCACAAGAAGTAATCAACTCAATTTTGAAAAAAAGTTATTACTTTTATAGTGTGTGTGTGTGAGAGTGTGTGTGAGTGTATGTTTAGATTCTTCCAGAGGCCAGAAGAGAACATTGCATTCCCCTAGCACTGGAGTTTAAAAGCAGTTGTTAGCCTCTGGACATGGGTGCTCTGAGCTCAAGTCTGGTCCCTTGCAAGACAGCAAGTCTTCTTAACCACTGAGCCATATCTCTCCAGACTCCACAAATCCAGTCTTTAAAACACAGCTCTTCTTTGTGGAATAAAATCGTTAAATATTAAAAATAATCAGACCTGTAATCAAAATCTTTCTGGAAAGCCCTATCATTTGCTTTATGACCCCGAAGTTACTCTTAATTAAAGGTTCTGATTTGTTGCTAATAAAAGATGTCGGAAATTCTCTGAGTCATTGCTAAAATTATCACAGGGTTTTTAGTGAAAGGAAGAAACCCTAACGTGTCACATTCATTTAATTTGTACTCTGACATGATGCTTTTAGACAGGACTGCCTTCATTTGAAGAACCATTTCCTGGCTTCTCCTTTATCGGTTGGCAGTTTTAGGAAGAGGTCATTCAGGATGAGTGGGCTGAAGTTCTTGGTTTCTATTCTGAGTGGTCCCGCAGCTGTGAGAAGGCGGCCGGAGAGTGGGAGGCTGGGTCTCGGTAACCTTCTCCTGCAGTCTCTAATCCCAGTGGTTTTTGTTTTGTTTTTCCATCCAAGCTCCATCTCCACCGTTCTACTTCTGGAAGCCTTGGGCTTGTGTTTATCACAGTCTGAGGTACTTTCAGGGGTTAAACCCAACAGAGAAATCCTGTAAACCAAACTCCTTTTACATCTTCAAACATTTAGCCGATAATTCATGTTTTTAAAGATTTCTTCATTTTTATTTTATGCATGTATATGTGTTTTGCCTCCATGTGTGTAAGCGGACCACGTGCTTCTGGTGGCTTCATTTCCTCGCAGTACCCGCCAAAGCCTTGGCGTTCTCACGACCCTGTTGCGGTTCTGAGCCATCGGAATGTTTCCTCAAGTCCCCGGTTCTTCAGTTACAACCTCTGCTTTACCAGCTCTTTCCACAGTCTGTGCAACTAAGTTCCTCTTTTTAAATTCCTTCTGAGTAGCATCACATGGGCTCCATTTTCCTCATGGGAGCCTATTATCTTCATAGTTGATTACTTTGGTGACAAATAAATAAATATATAGTGTGCATATATATACACCATGTTTTGACACACATATATATTATATATAGTCACCTCTAAGTTATATGAGATTGAATTTTGTTTATGCAGATCAAGGATGACAGAGGAATCCAACCTAGGAGAGAAGGTTCTAGGATGTCCCACAACTGGAAGCAAAACTGCTCAGGCCAGATGTTATTTTATCTGCACTTCAAGTGTAAAAATGAACTCTTTCAGGTATAGGAGACCTAGATAGCAACTGAAGGAAGTTCATGCATTTCTACGTCTGTCTCTTATTTATAAGGAAATGCAACTTAACAAGCTCGCACCCAACGTTTCTACACCAATGAGAAGATAGTGAGAGGGTGAAACTGTGCCCGGCATTGGTTTAGTGGAGCTACTTCATCTGAACAAAGAAGCATTACCTCGCAGGAGCATACAAATACATCGTGTGCTACAAAAGCGATGTCTGGGTCCATGGCAGTGTGCGTTAGGACAACAAGGCAAGAGCACATCACTGGGCTGTAGCCATGGTGCTTGCGTGGTACTGGACCACCCGAGAGCACTTATCTCAGGATGCATCCTCGCCATTTAGTAGTACCTGGCTGCACAGACATAAAAGTCATTCTGGAAACTGTGTTAAGACACCATCTGATACGGATGAGTTAGTTCTCCTGTTTTTGCTTTTGAATTTTTAAATGGCTCGTGTCAAATTCTGGTGTGCAACGCATCTCGTAAGAGGAATGAATTCTTTAGAAACTTCTAAAGAATGGTCACAAGTATCTTGATACAAGTACCCTATTTCTTTATCTTGCTTTGTGTTTATTTTTTTATTGCTTGGTTGCTTGGTCCAACTCTCTGATTGAATTTACTTTTCAATGTGCCCACTGCATTTTTGTAATTCTAAACACGTTGGCCTCCTAACTTACTGTTACTTTTCTCGATGATTCTGGCTATTAGGTTTATTGAGACATTTTAGGCAAAAGGCAGGTGGTAGAGAGACATGATGAAATTGCAGTGACAGAGGAGTGGTTACCAGAGCCGTGATACATTCTTGTTAGCCGTTAGTCGGCTTGTAAGATGGAATGAAAAGCCACATGTGGGAACATCTGACTGAAGTCAATGAACATGACTCAGATCGCATCTCAAAATAAATAAAACCTTTCTCCTTTTCCTGGATGCTGTTTGCTTGCTGCTTTTATCTTCTAATGCCAAGGGAAAATATCAAGGAGATTACTTTAATCTCCTTAGCTCATTTGTGGTTCATCACACACATGACTCTGTGGCTCCTTGCTCCGAAGACGACAGCCTTGGAGTGGGCTTGGCTGCTGTGATTCACACCTATCCCTCCTCTTGGGCTTCACAGTACCCAGGTGTCTGAGTGGAGGGAGATAAGACAGAGGCTCTGAAGGCTGAGTGACCGTGCCACAAGGCCACAACCTCAGCCTCATCTGCCTTCTGTCCCAAGAGCCTCAGCGAGAGAGAACACGCCGTTCACAGAGGATGAGGTAAATAGCGATCATTTAACAGAACATACACTCCTCTGTGAAGCTTCAAGGAGACTGTTTCACATAAAGAAAGATGGCTGCCAGGTGAAATAAGCATACAGGTGATTTTCCAGAATTTAAAAATTCTGTAGAATCAGAAGCAAGGCAATACAAGCGGAGAAGATAAACAAACAAGCATATTTCATAAATTGCCATTAAATCGTCCAAAGAAGGCTGCTGCATATGGTCCTGTTGATGATTTAGGACATCTGCCTGCTTACCTGGGAAAGAATTTCACTGCGTAAGCCCTTAACTTTCTACTATAGTTAGTTTTTTCCCTCTGCCCTGAGAAATTAGAAGGTTCCTTCCACATCTATCAATTGTACACCAGATTTACAACACAGAAGACAAGTATTTATAAAATGAACTATCTAAAGTGATGGCTTCCTCTCAGAATTTCTGAGCAAACTATTGTGTACATTTGCCCAGCTCCTGAACTGGTTTGCCCCTGTTTCACTCTGGTAATATTTAACGCCTGAACTACCGAGGCATACATGAGGATGGCGAGGATGCTCACAGGTCAGCTGGTGTGCGACACCCACAAAGCTGCTGTGGCACACCTAGCTGCAGATCTACAACAAACGTGTTTGGGGACGCTCTACGGCTTGGAGCGAGGACTCTTGGGTTGGAGCTTTTTCCTCCCAGCGTTGCCAGGTTATACAGAGGAACAAAGGCAACTGTTAGCATCCCTATTATAAGAAGACGCTTTAATTTTTGCTTTTGCTGTTCAGAAAATATTGACACTTATTGTTTTTTTTTAAACTTACAAAGGCTCCAGGCAGTTGCTTATCACTTACACATGAAAGGGGTCTTTTAATTTCATGGAAGGAAACAGCCCATGTGGAGAAGCTAAAGACTTCAAGAGCCACCCAGGAGCTCTCTAAATTGTCTTCTTAAAAGATATTATGGTATAATTTTTTCTTCTTTTGTGAAAATTGGGACCACGTCCATATGATGCCTCCAAAGGGAGAGAAATAAAAGGCCTTGTGGGGCTTCAGTACCCGCTGATATTAAACTGTCAAAACAGGATTTCTGATGTTAAGTGGTGTGAACAGATTGCACTTAATTGACACATCTGAAGATGCATAATGGGATGAAGGAAGTGGCTTACTCAGTGCAAGTTAAACAATACTTCTGCTAGGCCACAAAATACGAAGATTTCACACCAAAATGTTCCCATCAAACTTATGGATCTTTAAGGCAACAACCCTTCATGAATAATCTCTTCAGAAACAAAGCATTATATTCAAATCAATGGGAAGTTTTAAAGTCTTTATACGTGAAGGAGGTTTTTGACATGATAAAAAAGAAGTCTAAGAACTAAGGGATGAGACGCTTCTGCTTAGGATGCTGTCAAAGGCAGCCATATTTATCTTCTACTTGAAATGATAAATGATGTCAGGAAACATGAACGAAATAACCTCCTCCTAAGCACAGGGTATATTGGCACAGAAGACAGTGATCCATGAGAAAGAAGAAGCTAAAGAGATGAGCCTGGCCATGACCTCTGCATATGACAGGTTGGTTCCAGACTATGATGCGGGAAGAGGAAACAGGAAGGGCTTCTGAGAAGGCAGTGGATTCTGAGTATGGCACACAGAGATGACAAAATGCAGGAAGAGATAGGCAGCTCGAGTTTTGGAGTTCAGCACAGAGTACCAATGACATGGGGGAGGGGGGAATCCATCCTGAGCACTGAAGGCACACTGAGGAAGAGGCCACTGGACTAGTGGATGGAACTGTACCTGCTGCTTTTACAGAGCTTTGCTGATCAAAGAAATCAGAAGTTGCAGGGTATTGGGTACAGCACGCAAGAATGTCCTGCCTGATTCAGTCAGGGTAATGAACCTTACATGATCTGTACTCATGTAGGAAATCAGAAAAGCAGGACTCCCCAAAGCAGGTTATCTCCAAAAGTGACTTGTGTCTGAACAGAGATTGAGAATAGTTATAAAACGTGAACCACTCAGCACACAACAGTTCCAATATCTGGCCATGCATTAAAAGCCTAAGTAGAGAGGCTGGAGAGATGGCTCCATGCCTAAGCATGTACTGCCTTTGCAGATGGACTGAGTTCAACTCTAAGCAACTCCACGGGGAAGCTCACAACTGCTTTAAATCCAGCTGCCCTGTTAAGGCCGTCATTTTAGATGTGTGAAACCCAATTGGGTCGCCTGACCTCCATCATTATGGGCTAATAAATCTTGTTGTTGTGAGAAGTTATGTCAGCAGCAATAGGAAAGCAATATGCTTACCTCCAGAGTATGACATGCATGCATTAGTTCATGGACTCATCAGATTCTACTTGTGTCTGAGATATTTTAAACATCTTGACCTATTTATTAAAAGCCTCCCATACTTTTAAGGATGTTAGCCTTGAAATAATTTGTAGGATTTCTATTTTAAAATTATTTGCACACACTAACATTTGCTTTCTTTTTGGCACACAGAAACTATATGTAAGTCCACATGTAATTAGTACCATGCATGATTTTGATAGATGTATATATTGTGTCATCTCCAAATCTGAGTAGGTGCATTCCACAAAACTAGCTTTCCCTCTCGTCTGTCCTTCCTCCCTGTGGTGGTCTGAAGGAAAGTTGTCCCCAAAGAGAGTGGCACTATTAGGAGATGTGGCCTTGCTGAAGGATGCGTGTTACTGTGGGGATGGCTTTGAGGTCTTTTTTCTCAAGCTTCCCTCGGTGTGACAGTCACTCAACATCCTGTTGCCTGCAAGATGTAGCCTTCTCAGCTCCAGCACCACATCTGCCTACATGCCACCATGGTCCCCTTCATGATCATGATGGACTGGACCTCTGAAACTGTAAGTAAGCCATCTTAATTAGACATTTTTATTTATAAGTGTTGCCGTGGTCATGGTGTCTCTTCACAGCAACAGAATCCCTAACTAAACACTCCTTCCTTTCCAGTCTTTCATTCCTTCCTTTCCTTTCTTCTATTTTTTTCTTTGTCTTTATTTTTGGTGGTACTGAGCCATGAACCATTGAGTTATATTCCCCAGACCTTTTATGACTATTTGATTTTGGGGACAGGGTCTTATTAAGTTGCCTAGGCTGGCTATCATCATAATTATCAGTTATCATTTCTTTGTGATGAAAACATTTAAAAGAATTGATTCTACTTTTTTGATAAATATACAGTACATTATTATTATCTATAGCTATCCATTATATGGTACAGTAGACATCAATTAGTAAACTCTTTATAAATCCAGTATGGGGACATGACAGTCTTTGCTGATAGATGTATCTTCTCAAAAGAGATCAGCCTTAGATTACTCCCCCCTTATAATTTTCAAATACATCAGATATAATATAAAGGAATGTTTAGGACTGATCAGAGGGTTAAGTAAGTAGAAGAAGAGAGACAGCCTCATTTACTAACCAGGTGTTAAGAAAGAATGCGAATTAGGGGACACCCAAAAGACTACAGGCTGAGCAAGATCAGGTAGCCAGGAAGTGCTTAGAATCCTTCCAAGAACGCAAGCACAGACTGATAAGACAAGGGCTACAGGTGTTACAGATGAGAAACAAAGACCCAAGGTTCTTCCATCTTACTTAGAGAAATGGCCTTTGTAGTATTTCATGTTTGGGCATTCATTATAAATAAGATGCTGCCCACAGCATTTGCACTCTCGCCTGTATCGCCTCTGTGCATTTGAGGATGTTTGATTGACAGCTTATCAAGAGGGGAAGCCTGGTTTAAAGCCCCAAGTTTCCTTTTATTGGGTTTGCCCCATCAGTACCAGGGTCTTCTCAGACATGTCCTGTCCCTAAATTCTTGGTGGAGTTCTGCATTGGACAGTCTCTTGGACAGGAAGATATACCTTATTTTTAAGACTTGACTTTGACCCTTCTAACTGTAGAACTAAATAAAGCAAACCCATGATGATGATGATGCTGATGCTGATGATGATGGTGATGATGATGATGGTGGTGATGGTGATGGTGATGGCATCCCAGTGCAGATTTCTTCTATACACAGATGAAGTCCTGGTACCACCCGGGGTTCTCCTCCAGCGACCACAACTCTTCCCAGGTAGATTTGAATTAATAGTGAGTAGTCTACAGCCTATTCCTTATGCCTATGTCTGTGGCCTATTCCTTATGTCTTTAACTTGAGGATCTTGAAGGAATTACAAATGATGTCCTGAATGCCCTTTTGTCCTGACTCCCCAAGCTCCCCTTCACTAAACTTCCCTCCAAACTTTTAGACTTCTTGTACTCTTGGCTACAGACATGAATAAGAATCACAAAAGTAACTGAAAAAAATTCTAGGGGTTAAAACAGGGAAAAATCAATGCTAGCAACATACTTTATTTAGCTTGCTATGTTAATATGAAAAGCAGTATCATTAATAGGACCCAGGAATGAGAGATGGGAGGAAAGGTGGGAGCGGTGGAAGAATTGGGAGAGGGAACTGGTATTGGCATGTGGTAAGAATGTTTTAAAATAAATAAATAAATACAGAGAAGAAAAGAAAGCAAGAAAACTAACAACACCAAGGCAAACTGAAGAACTAACCCCCAGGATATATTGCCGGTAGACGATACTATTTTCTAACAATGGAATAAATTAATTGTTTTCATCAAACACTTAATAAAACACAAACAAGCCATCGAGTTTTAAATTCCTAACAAACAAATACACAGGCTCAGACTGAAACAGAATAACCCAGCTAAGAGAGTGAACGTTCAGAAAATACCTTGTGAACAAACATACGTGGAGAGAAGGAGCAAGGGAAAATATCCTGGAAATGAGGATCATAAAAACCCGAGACACCAGAGTCACAGGAGAAAAGAGTCAACAAGTGACAGGAAACAATCCTTGAACTGAAGGCACAGCACAGGGAGGTCAAACAGACAGTGACATAAAAGGACCCGTGCTGCAGAGATGCAGTCACGGGAGGCTTGGAAGGGAGCAAGCGGGTCGGACTGGACGCTTCACATGGCTGGTGTTTCATACCACAGTCACTGCATCTGCTCTGGACTGTCTGCTGGAAGATTGCAGAGCGCATTTTTTTCCTTTCAGATAAGGAATCCTGCTAGCTGCCTTATTAACGTGTGTTCTGACCTCCTCTGTCTGCCTCCTGTAAGTGAGAGAGGAAAGGATGGGGGAGACTTTGCTTTGTAAGGGTTGGGAAGTAATTTCTTCTTAACTGGAGTACTGCCTCCCAGGCCTTGTTAATCTCTACTTCAGAAAACGTACTCAGAGTCACAAACTGGACCCAAAGGCTCTTTTCATCTCTAAATTCCAATCTTCTTTTATGAAGACACCCCAGCAGCAACAGCAATTGCTTTGTGGCGCTAACAGGTCATTAGTGAGAAGGCAAATGCTACAGCTCCCAGGCTCTTGTGTGCATACGTGAGGTGCTCAGCTTCTCGGACTCCCTGCAAGAGCACCTCATAACTCTGGACAGACTCATCCCGGGGTCCAGCAGCTTTTCAGCTTCTCTTTCTGTCTCTGTCTTTCTCTCTTTGCTGTTGTGCATGTGTGTGCGCACACACGTGCATGTGTACATATGCGTGTGTTTGTGTGTGTGCATGTATGTATGTATTAATGTTGGTGTACATGTGATGTAGGTGTTGTTTCATTGGTTAATTTATAAAGAAACTGCTTGGCCTGATAGGTCAGAACATAGGTGGGTGGAGTAGACATAACAGAATGCTGGGAGGAAGAGGAAGTGAGGCAGACACCATGCCTCTCCTCTCCAGGGCAGACACAATGAAGCTCCAGCCAAAGATGGACATGTGCTAGAATCTTCTGGTAAGCCACCAGCTCGTGGTGCTACACAGATTAATAGAAATGAGTTAATCAAGATGTGTGAGTTAGCCAGTAAGAGGCTAGAGCTAATGGGCCAAACAGTGTTTAAAAGAACACAATTTGTGTGTTGTTATTTCAGGGCACAAGCTAGCCAGGCAGCCGGGAGCCGGATGGCAGGAATGCAGCCTGCAGCTTCTCACTACATACACGTGTATGAACATTCATATGTGGGGGAGGTTAGAGTTTGACACTGGCTATTTTTTTGATCCCTTCTACTTCATTTTTTTTTTGAGACAGGATCTCTCACTGAACCTGGAGCTCATGGATTTGGCTAGGGTGGTTGGTCAATAAATTCCAGGGAACTGCCTGTCTCTGCCCCACAACTCTGGCATTACATATATGTTTCACCATTTCCAAATTTTACATGGATGCTGAGGACCAGGCTGAAGTCCTCAGGCTTGGACTGGGGTGGGGGGGTGCTTTAAGAACTGAGTGATAGCCCCAGCCCCTAATCACTGTGAGTTTTTATCAGTGTGCTCTAGTTTCCTTTCTGTTGATCCCATAAAATACCCTGAAAAAAGCAGCTTAAGGGAGAAAAGCTGATTTTAGCTCATGATTCATGACTACAGCACATCATTGTGGGGCTGTCCCATTGACAGCAGACATCCCAAAGGACAACCTGATCTAGATGACCCCTCATATGAGACTATCTACTCAGGTGATGCTAGATCATGTCAAGTTGACAATTAAAACTATCTCATGTGGCTTCTCTCTTTCCTCTCGTATTTCTGGCAATTCCCCTACTAGATGCCATATGAAAACAGGGTTTTTTAAGAGGTGATACAAGGGGATGATAAGGAGAAAGCAAAATCACTGGAACAAAGGGGTTCTGAGTTTTGTGTTTGCTTCCATTGGGATAGACAAGAATTGCTCTTAGGCAACCATGATGGGATGCTTTCCATCTTGAGCTCCTAGCCAAAGGGAGATTCCTATTGTTTTTAATGCTATAGTAATAGGATTTAAATGGGGGAAGGAAAAGACTGCTTTGTAAACAGCTAGGAGGGATGGATTATCGTTCCTTCTTTTCTGCAGTCTAAATTGAGGACACACAGTGCTGAACATCGTAAGCCTGTAATTACTGCAAATATGAGCGAGGGCCTCAGGTCAACATGTGAATGTTTCTAGTTCTCCACCTCTTAGAATCATCTGGCAGATCTAAATAAAACTGACAAAAGGACTGGGTAAGACCGAGGGTGGTGGGGACTTGCAGACTCGAGAGATGATGGTCCCTGCTTTGGTTTGGCCAGCGGCCATGCACAAACTATTAAGAGTCTTACTCAAATGGTATCATACTACTAAGTATAAAGTATGTATACAGAGGAACAACCATCAAACTCTGTGGCATTTTATACTGTCCCAAGATTTATCTTTTTAATCATTTTCATTTCACATCTGAAGTAATTACTATTCAGCTTAGGAGGTGAGGGCATGCATGTAATTCAGTTCGGTTGGATGTGGAAGCATGTAAACCCATTGTATCAAGCTGTGTGTGGTGTCAGGCTACACCACTTCAGGGAAACTCACAGTCGTACAGGGGGATCTAATACGCATGAGTTTCCCGTCCTTCCTCAGGGCAGTTATGGAGTACTGATGATGTACCAGCTCTGCTGAGGAGTCAGGCATGGTCCTGAGCAGCTGTGCTCACAGTGACTTAAGCACTGCCGCTATCTATCCCAGTGCTGCAGCTTTACTTAGAGCAGTGATTCTCAAGAAGGCGGTGCATGCATCAAAAGCTTTATCTGGAAACTTGTCAGGTGTGCCATTCCAGGGACCCACCAAAGGCTACAGAATCTGAGACTCTGGGGGCTGGAGTGTGCAGAAGCTAGTCAGCTGACTGGGATGTGGAGTGACACCAGTAGAAGATGTGGTCCTGTGGGGAGAAGGGTGTCACTGTGGGCACGGGCTTTGAGGTCTCATATGCTCAAATCACATCCAGTGTCTCAGACCACTTCCTGTTGTCTGCAAGATGTTGGACTCTCAGCCACTTTTCCAGCATGTTGTTTGCCTGCATGCTGCCATGTCCCAATATGATGATAATAAACTCAACCTCTGAACTGTAAGATCATCACCCTAATTAAATGTTTTCCTTTATAAGAGTTGACATGGTCATGGTGCCTTTTCACAGCAATAGAAACCCTAACTAAGGCAGAAGTTGGTACCAGGGACTAGGGTATTGCTGTGACAGGCCTGACCATGTTTTTTTCTTTTTAATTTTTAATTTTTTGGAATTATATGGACCTTGGGACTGTGGATTAGAAAAGTAGCTGAATGATTTAAAAGTGGTGCTTAGTGGGCCACTCCAGTAGGAACATGAAATACAGTGGTTCTGAATGTGAACTGAACTGTGGGTGATGGGCTCAAGAGGTTTTAGAAGACAAGAATATTAACATGTGATGTAGAGACAGGTCTTGTGATATTTTGGTGAAGAATGAAGTTGGGTTTTGCCAACTTTGCCTTGTCTGAAGAGTCTGCCTCAGGCAAAAGTGAAGACATTTGGATTAATTCTACTGGCAGAGGAAATCTCGAAGCAACATAGTATTGACTTTGCTGTGTTTATTACTGGTTACTCTTAATCAGATTTATTATAATGAAAAGGAGCAAGAAAATGTACAATTTGAGGAGAAAAGGAACACCAGGAAGTGGAATGGTGCTAAGTCCTATTGAGGGAATAGAGAGAGGGTAGTTAGAATGTATTTGACCCCCATGAACTCACAGTGAGTGGCACTAGCAGGAGGTGTAGTCTTGTTGGAGGAAGAGTTGTCTTTCTGGAGAAGGTTGGATGACACACACCTTTAATCCAGACCTTGAGGCTGGCGGGCACACACTTTCTGTTGGAAGTGTGTCACTGTGGGGGTGGGCTTTGAGGTCTTTATCTCATGCCTCACCTAGTCTGACAGTTTGTTGACTTCCTGTTGCCTGCAATACATAGGGTATTTGCTTATTTCTCCAGAACCATGCCTGCCTTACATGCTCCCTTCCATGATGGTCTGAGCCCCTGAACCATAAGTGAGCCACCACAATTAAATGTTTCCTTTATAAGAGTAGCTGTGGTCATGGTGTCTCTTCACAGCAATGAACACCTAACTAAGACAAGTGGCCTCAGGGCAAGACCTCAGCCAGCTAAATTTCCAACTTGTTGAAAAGGAATTAAAGAGAAGTTTAGAGCCAGGTGTAATGGCGCATGCCTTTAATCCCATCACTCAGATGGAAGAGGCTGGTGGATCTCTAAGTTTGAGGACAGCCTGGTCTACAGAGCAAGTTTCAGGACAGCCAAGCTTAAACAGTGAAGGAAACTATCAAAACCAGAAAGCTGGTGAAGATGTAATGGAACAATGGGACAATGTTCCAGACCCAGTAAGTAACAGATCTTGGCAGCTTTGACCACATGATTCAGACTTTAGAGTTGAAGATAGAAAAAGTCATTAGGGAATATTCCTCCACAACTAAGGAAAGTCACTGAGGCCAGACATGTGTCAGGAGTGTCCCTGGATGGAGGCCTAGAGAGGCCTTTCTGTGAAGCTGTGAAAGAAGAATTGCCTTGGTGACCCCAAGATGTTAGAGGTTCCAGACCCACGGGATAACTGCAGAGGAAAACTGCTAACAGGAAAAGTGCTAACTAGCTCAAGAGAAAGAAATATGTTGCAGTCAGCAAAGTTGAAAGGAGTTGGAAATCTGAGGCGTATTTTGACATCAGACATAGAGATGCAGAGTTTGGAGTTTGCCCAGCTCGTTTCTGGTCTTGCTCTGGTCCAGTATTTTCTCACCATGCTTCCTTCCCTATGTTTTGGAATGGTAATGTATATCCTGTGCCACTATATGTTGTAGTTATGTGATCTGTTTTTTTGATTTTGGTTTTATAGAGAATTATAATTAAGAGATTATATGACTCTCAGGAAAGACTTTAAACTTTTAAACATTGTTTAGACTGTGATGGACTGGGGACTTTTGAAGTTTGACTAAATACATTTTGCATTATAATATTGTTACAAGTTTCGGGGGGCATGGAGTTGAATGTGGTGGTTTGAAGAAAAATGACCCTCAAAGGGAGTGGCACTATTAGGAGGTGTGGTCTTGTTGGAGGAAGTGTGTCACTGTGGAGGTGGGCTTTGAAATCTCATATATGCTCAAGCCATAACCAGTGTCTCAGACCACTTCCTGTTGGACTCTTAGTTACTTTTCTAGCACCATGTCTGCCTGCATGCTGCCATGTCTCACCATGATGATAATGGACTGAACCTCTGCATTAGAAGCAAGCTCTCCCAATTAAATGTTTTCCTTTATAAGAGTTGCTATGGTCATTGGTGTCTCATCACAGCAATAGAAACCCGAGCTAAGAGAGTGTAGAAACCTCTGCTTGAGAAAGGAAAACTTGATCTCCAAATTGTACTAACCCAGAGGGAATAGAAAATGTCAAGGGAGGTTTGGGTAGGTGGCTCAGTGGATAAAGAGTACTTACCATGCAGTCATGAGGACCTGAGTTCATGCTCTAGAACCTGTAGGAAAAGCCAGGCATGGGGACATGGGCTTGAATCTCCAGGGTGCAGGAGGTAGAGATGGGTGCATCCCTGGGCCTCACTGGTCAGCCAGCCTAGCTGAAAAGCAAGTCCTAAGTACTAGTGAGAGATCTCAAAATGGAGGGCCCTAGAGAAACAGCACCTGAGATCGATGTCTACCCTACAAATAAGTACTCCCACACATCTGCACACACCCACTCTCCCAACAGCTCACCCCCATACACAAACAGTGAGATAATAGTAGTATGTATTGCTCTCTTTCTCCTCTGACAGCCATACTTGATTATTCTGGCTCGAAATATACTTGATTCTACTTTTGGCTTCATATTAAGAAGAACAATTTAATGTTTTTGAGCTTATTTATTTCTGTTATATAAGAGAAGCTGTTGAGGGCTTCTGAGAAAGTCACCCAACTGTGCAGCTTGGTCCCAGCATAAATGCAAAGAATAAATACATGGTTTTCAGCTGCATCAGATGCCTGATTCAACTTCCACACCCACGATGTTTCCTTGTGAGCCCCCAGCACATTTTCCAGCAGCTGACTGGAATGTTCTCTTTGACTATTGGAGTACCCACAACCAACTTAAGAGTCTTCGCAGTTCAAACTGGTTGTTGGAAAAACTGTCTGACACCTGTCCTGATCAGAGCAACTTCTTGACAAACACTCAGCCAATTCCTTCACATATTATTTCATTGATCATGCTCGGATAAAGGCATTAAAACTGCTCCAAATTGAGCTCTAATACATCAAGACCCCCCCATCCTCCCAGGTCTTAAGCCTTCCATTGGCTGTTAGCGTTTATCTTTGACTGTTTATATATGCTAAGGAACATTTTTATCTTAAAGGCAAAGTGAAATCTTACTTCAATTTAACATCTGATAGAATCTACTAATCTCAAATTTTTATTTTACGCGATGGAATTTCTTGAATTTACCTAATTTGTTCTCTTTGCCCTTCTTAACTGGCCTGCCATGTAGCTTGCCAAGAAGGCATTTACTGAGCTTTATTGCTTAAAATGGCTGACTATAAATACATTCTTAAAATGGGAAAATACAGCAATCTACAAAGTTGAGCATGTGATTCCCAGAAGTTTTAAATAGGGAATATGCTCCTTTCTTATTGTGGCTGTTTAAAAGATAAACACTACTTTGATGAATTTTAGGAAGAATGCTGTAATGGTGGATAATTTGATAACTGGAATCCAATTACATATGTAAACATTACCTAGAACAAAGAGGGATAATTGAAACTCAGGGGGAACTTCTTTTCTTTAAACTTTGAATTGTCATACCCAGTCAAATTTATAATCGGAATAGCAAATGAATAGTATTTTGTAATGCAACTTCATTTCTTCTCTCCCTCCTGCAGTTAAAATACTCAAAATAACTGAATGTTATAGTAACAGTACTTAGGTACTTAGCTAGGAGGAATGGATTGTCTCTTCTTTTCTGCAGCCTAAATAGAGGACACCCGTCCTGAACGCCTGCAATTACTGCAAATATGCCTGACTAGGGCCACAGGTCAACGTGAGCGTCTACAGTTCGCAGCCTCCTAGAATCATCTGGCAGATCCCAACAGAACTGACCAAAGGCCTTCCTACAACATGAAGGGAAATAATGAGGAAATCCGTAACAAAGCACAGTTTTTGTTTGGAAGAAAAATTATACCACATTTCCCCTCCATTTTTCTTTTTAAAAGACATATATTTACATGTTATGGGTGGCAAAGGTCTACTAGGGAATCACTAGGAGTGGGAAGTCAGGGAATATATTCTAGAAGAGCAATCTTATTTTCTGTCCTAATAATACAAAAGAAGTCAGGGTTGTTTGTTTTGTTACTAAAGAAGAATTGGAAAGAACAAAATGATTATCAGAGTGTCTTAATTATCCAAGTTGAAATATTTTAATATATGTGCCAGATTTAATAGTACCCCAATATCACAAAGTTATGTTATGAATCCTACTAGTGATCGTTAACCCCATGCCCTCACCCAGTGATTCTCACCTAGGAAGAAACATTGCTACTACTCGATCCTTTCTGAAGACTAAATGACAGGGATGCAGAGGAAGGTCTCCTCTTAGCTGCCCACAAAACATCCTGTTGTGTATTTTCCCTCATTAGTGCTTAATGCGTTACACCATGGACACAGTCCAGCCATCAGGAAAGAAACAGTGGAAGGTTCATGCTCTTAAAACAGAAAGACACACAGAGAAAGAAGGGTCTTTAACATTAATGAACAGAAGAGATTCCAGAGGGAGACACTGCCAAAAAGAATGATTACCCAAAAGCTTCAGTCTCTATCTTCCTTATAAAACAAAACAAAACAAAACAACAACAACAACAACCGCTACCACCACCATTCAGCCACACCAGTGCGGATGCAGTCAGGACCAGTTTTATATCTCAGCAGTGAATCTCCACAACTCTATGTGAAACTGAAGTTATCACCCTTACTAAGAGTGCCAGCTCCGTCCTGCCAAGAGATCTATTTGTGCCAGCTTGTCGCTACGGAGCTCGAGCCAAAGATGGCGCTTGTTTGGTTTTTCAATATGGTTCATATAAAGCCCTTTCACGTATGGAGCGTGCACAAGAAAATGACTCCCTCCGGGAATTGCCTTAAGGCCGCCTTGCCAGTGTTTAGGATGGAAGGTGGCTTGCCAGGAGCTTAGAGGTTTGCTGGGTTAGCGTGCAGATGTTTCATCAGCATTTAATAATGGTACCAGGTTTAACGTCTGCTGCTGTAGGTAAAAGGAAGGAACACAGTTTCCTCAGGAAGAATGAAGCAAACATAAGACAAAAAAGGAAGTGGAGAATGAAGGATGAGCTGAACGCTACTGAATTCATGTGATGTGTCCTCCTCTCGGCCTCATGTTTTATTATTCACCGAGTTTCCATTAACTGATCATAGCTGTAGCTTTAAATCTCAAGTGAAACTTAAAATGTAATAATTTGCTAATTATCTCTCTCTGTTTTTTTTTTAACTGTCTTCTGAACTGCTACCATAGCAATTGATATATGATCTGCCAGCAGGACTGATAGATCACATTTTGGAAACGTTTCTCTAGGGCTTATTTTTAAGACTCACTCTTGAGCAAGGTGAGATCCACTCGGCATGAGGTAACATATTATTGGAGCAGTCACAGAAAATCCCTGGCTTATTGTTTCTTAGAGTCTCAGGGTTACAAGCTTAGAAAACCTTGCTCTATGAAAGAGTGATAATGACTAAATCTGACAAATCTTACATGGAGTTTTCCTTGTTGACCAGTTTCTGAAATTTTATATCAATGAGCATTATCAATTTCATAGTCTCTTAGACTGGTAGACATGGATTTTGAGGGACATATAAAATTATAACTAGGCTTTTTTTTTCCCCAAAGGGCACATGCCTTTAATCCCACCACTCAGGAGGCAGAGGCAGGTGGATCTCTGTGAGTTCAAGGCCAGGCTGGGCTATAACTAGGCTTTTAAACAGTCCTAGAGCATTCTACGTGAACTAGTCCTCTACGAGGTGACTAAGCAAAGTCCCTCCCTCGGCTTCTTGTCAGAGGACTACAAACTGTGACAGGCCAAGACAGGGCAAGACAGTGAAGAGGTTCCTCCATCTTGCTTTCTTGCTGAGACCAGTTCTGGATTAACTAGAATTTGATATCCTGATGAAGAAGCCTACGGGAAATTATCCGACTCTAGGACCTGAGGCGAAGATGCTCCCGCTGACTTGCATTAGTTTATGGTATATTGCCTGTGTGTGCAGATCAACCCTTACACTGCTGTGTGAGATATCAGAAGGAGCTTTTGCCTTTACAAGTCCCTTGGTGCCAGCACTCAGGAGGCAGAGGCAGGCAGATCTCTATGAGTTCAAGACCAGCCTGGCCTACAGAGTGAGTTCCAGGACAGTTAGGGCTGTTACAAGGAAAAACCCTGTCTTGAAAAACAAAACCAATCAACCAACCAACCAAACAAACAAAAAAGTATCTTGGTTTAAATGTACCTACTCTGCACATAGGTCTGAATGCCTGTGTGTAGCCCCAGCCAGATGGAATAAAGACTTTCAACTGGTTATAAACACTGTCTGAGTGGTCTCTTTGATGGACATCCTGTAAAAAAACAGCTTGGACTACTTTACAACGTCCAGCTGATAAGGAAGTCCTGCAATGCACAGGTTTTTAGCTTTCAAGGATATATACTTATATTTATGAAGGTTTTTTAAAAAACACTATACCTCACCTTGTTAGTTTTTGTATGAACACATGCACACTGTGACACATGACATATGGTGAGTACAACACCTCAATGTGCACAGCGAAATATATCATTGATTAGTTTGCAAATAAGCTGGCATATAATTATATCATAAATATATATACACACACAAATATATATGTATGTATATGAGCTTTCTGTCTCTCTAGTTCTCTTGTTAATTTATTCTATCTTCTGTCAACTTGATTATTTGCTAACTGAATGAAACCTTACTGAATCTGACTCTGGCAGTTCCAGGCTTACAACCATGCTTGGAATATATGTAAAAATGTAAAGAAATCTTGAAAATTGCTTCGTAAGTGGCTATATGCAGACACTGCCTAGATAGTTCTAATGAATTTATTTTAAGTAGCAATTCTCACTAAACAGCAAGGTACTTAGCTTTCTGTTCCCACTACCAACCCTATGGCTTGTTGCCATGCCTCTAAACTATGATGGCCTCTTATCTCTCTGGAACTATTTCTTCATGATAGTTGCCTTGGGTCATGATTTTTTTTTATCACAGAAACAGAAAAGGAGCTAATACAGAGCAGGAGAAGGTGTGAGGGAAGACATTTTGGCTGTCTGTACCCCGGCAGCCAGGCCCATGGAAGATGGGAGGTGCTTTCCCCATAACTGAAGCTGCAGAAGGAGTCTCTTGACCTCTCTGTTAGTTAGCTCTTACCCCATGGTGACAAAATACCTGAAAGGATGGAAGAAGATGGAAAAGGAGGAGGAGGAGGAGGAGGAGGAGGAGGAGGAGGAGGAGGAGGAGGAGGAGGAAGAAGAAGAAGAAGAAGAAGAAGAAGAAGAAGAAGAAGAAGAAGAAGAAGAAGAAGAAGAAGAAGAAGAAGAAGAAGAAGAAGAAGAAGAAGAAGAAGAAGAAAGGGTTTTGTTTTGGTTTTGGAAGGTTCAGTCTGTGGTTGCTCAGACTCATGTCCTTGGGCAGAGCATGGCAGGCTCCTATGGCAGAGGATGAGGAGTAGGGGGAAGAGATTACAGAAAATGCCTGGGCAAGACAGAGCTCTCAAAAAAACTTCCTCAGTGCTGGAAAGTGTCCTTGAGTGGTTCTATTATTTGATTTTCAAAACATTTAAAAATTTAACACAATCTCTGCATATACTAATAACCTTTTGCTAACATTGTATTTATTTTAAGCTCTATTAAAGTAGTAGCTGCTTCACAACCAATATGTTGGTTCTTTTGTGATCTCTTCTTTGAAAAGCTGTTTTCACACTATAGGCCTGGCAGAGCTGATTCCGTTCCTCTCCCCGGCTTCCTTATGGCATGATGTTGCATGTTCAGTTTGTTTCCCACTTGGAATCCACTGCAGTACGCAGCTGAGTTCTCTGGGCCAGGACACAGGGAGAAAGCTAGACAGGGAGGAACAGCGTTCGGGAGCTTTTAGAAGTAAGCTCACATGAGGAGTATGCAGGAAGTGTGAGGACAATGTGGCTGTCTGGGTGGGATGGCTGACCAAGTCGGAACGGGAAACAGGAAGTGTGAGAAAGGGAGCTGGGTGAGGTGGGCGCTGGTCTGTTAAGAGGTGACATGCACAGACTCGGACGAGTCTGGGGTTACTGGAGGTGGCAGGACCTGGGGTCAACAGCCTGTTGGGTTATCAGAGAAGAAGGCCTTTGACAAATCACAGCAGCAGGTTGGGAGCTGGGCATCATGGGAGACTCTGGAAATGAGGCCGTCTCTCATCTCTCCAGGACAGGTTTGTGCAGTGTGGGATTTCATGTCTGCAGCGGGAGGGTCTCTTCCTCACGTTCTGGCAGAAGTATACATAAGCTTTGCATCTTATGCGTGCACTGCTATGTACCTTTCTCGCTCGTCTCTGAAAAATACAGGCGCAGCAATTTTTACCTCGGAGTTCTTTCTCTGGGGTCCAGATTGTATGTCGGATGCTTAATTTTATTCACTTTCTCACCACTTTAAAAATTACTTATGCTTAATTGGCAACTAAAAAGTGTACATATTTATGGTGTATGCTCTATTTTGAAATATGTTAGGTATTATGGGATGGCTAAATGAAGCTAGCTAGTGTAGGCGGCATCTCATATTTAACATCTATTTTCTTCCGTGCTTTTAAGCGCAGAGTGTGTCATCACTAGTTATGATCTTCATGTATGAGCAGCAAATCTTTTGAACGTGTATTTGTGAGGTCATTGTACTGTTATTTTAATTCAATGTTTATTGTGGTTTATTCGAAACAGAGCAAGCTTTGCAGCCCAGGAGAGTCTCAAACAAACAATTCTCCTGCCTCGGCCTCCATGATGTGCCACCAGACTCAGCTTTTGATATTATTAGGCCTGACAAGATCCTGGCTCTTTTGAATACAGACTTTATTTTTTAAATGATGTTCAGTTAGTAGTTACATTAAAAAAAAGCGGACTTCAATATACATGTTTAATAACCAATGCAGAAAGTAAGCATTCTCCACTACCAGAGTTTACTCAAGACTTATTTATATAAAAAAGAAAAGGAAAAGTCTTAGGTTTGCTAGTGAAGCTGGATACTGGCTACATCTATAAAAAAAAAAAAAGAACTGAGCAAAGAACAACTGTAAACTTACAGATTTGTTTTCGGGTCACCCTCGCTACCCATGACCACATGTTTCCTCTTGTATCTACTGATTGACCACGCTTTTGTGTTCTGTCCAGGGACATCTTATTTCCACCTCAGTGATTTTGCTCGTCATTGTCCCTTCTTGTGAATCTTTTCCATTTACCATCCATACCCATCTTGAAAGGCAATTTCACATTTAAATCATTCAGAGTCCTGTCTCCCATCTCATATTGAATCGCATGGGCTCTCAGCTACACATGATACCCTATGGAAGCTCCCTGTCTCTCTGGCTCCAGTCATGGCCAGCCATGTCTCCTCTCCAGGGGACCAAGATATTGTTTACAATCCATTTAAAACTCCCTTTGGGATTTTTTTTTCTGTTACTAGCTTTTTTTTGTTAACCGAGACCACCAAAACTGTCCAAAGGCTGGGATTAAAGGGCACCCCGTTTTTTTTTTAAAAAAAAAAACATAATGTCTTCTTCATTTTCAACTGAAGAATAACTACTAAATTACAAGCAAATAAAAAAAAAGTCATGCTAATTCCAATGCATGGCCTTCACGGAATTGTCATCTTAAGGCTCACTTTTGGTTTGAGCTCTGTCTTGGGTGGCATGTGATTTCACCATCTAACTTTTCTCCCAGATTGTCCCCCTTAAAGGCTAAGTGTCTCTTTTAAAACCCCACAAAGGATTGGGCATAATTATAAAAATAAATCTAAGTATTTCCTGGTGTAGGAGGTCCTTCTGTCTTTGTGTTGCTTTCATTGGTTAATAAAGAAACTGCTTTGGGCCCCTGATAGGGCAGAACTTAGGTAGGCGGAGAAGACAGAACTGAATGCTGGGAGGAAGAAAGCAGAGTCAGAGAGAGACGCCATGGATCTCCTGCCTGAGACAGAGAATGGTTAGAATCTCGCTGGTAAGCCACAGTCACATGGTGATATACAGATGAACAAAAATGGGTCGAATTAAGATCTAAAATTAGCCAATAAAAAGTTAGAGACAATGGGCCAGGCAGTGATTTAGTTAATACAATTTCTGTGTGGCTAATTTGGGTGTAAGCTAGCCGGTCGGCTGGGGTTCTCCGTGCAACAATTTCCTTCCAATATGAGAGAGGCGTATTTTTAGGAGGACAAGCTCATTTAATAGTGAGTCGATAAACCTGAAGGATGAGCTTACCATTTGGTGGTATTTTTGCCTGCTTGTTTGTTCGTTTAAATAAGTGCAAAAACATCTGCTTTTGGATTTTAGGGAGTTTTTTTTTCTTTACATTTTTACAGGCTTGAGAAATAGTTTAGTGTTATTACTATTCCAGTGTGAGTCATTGCTCCACCAAATAGCTGATTAGCCTCTAGCCAAAGGCTCTTTAAGTCTTCCACTTAAAGGAGGACTCTCCCCTGTCCCTGTCCTTCCCACTAGGTCAAAAAAAAATGACATGTAAGAAATTTTCTGGAATATTTAAAAGGTTCAGTTCTGGCTTTGACATGGAAAGTCTAAAGGACACCAGGAAGATATCAGGACGTGACTATGGGTGAAAGTAGATGTTTGTTTGTGCTTTGGTTGTCCTCCAACACACTCTTCTGCTTGCCAATCATTCCTGTCTGATGGCCAGCTCCAGAACATTCTCCCTCTTTTTCTTCAAGTTAATCTACCAGTTTTTCCATTTGGGACACCCTGCCTACAGCCTTTGGGCTTGCTGTGTCTTCTGCCACTATCACCTCTGCCATACGGTCACACAGGCTGCATCAACAACCACCTGCGCGTATTCACTTCAATAAACACAGGGGTGCGAAGTATTCTTGTAAAGAGAGAGATGCAGATCAACTCCTGTAACCCGTAACTGTCTGCTATCCCTTCTAAGTCTTCATATTATTCTGAGTGACACACACAATCCCTGGGCTGTCGATTTCCAGCCAGAAGGTGGTGGTGCACACACACCTTTAATCCCAGCACTCAGGGAGCCACAGGCAGGCAGATCTCTCTGAAATCAAGGCCAGCCTGGTCTATAGAGTGAGTTCCAGAACCACACAAAGAAACCCTGTCTTGAAAAACTAAACAAAAATAAAACCAGAAAAAAAAATGCCTCCCCCACCCCCGAAAAGATCCCAAACCTACTTAACAGGACCATTTGTTATAGACAAACTCATTTACAGCAATGGATATTTGATTTGCTTTATTTTCTCCTATCTAAGGAGGGTGACTCACAGTAATCTCCCTTGTTAATGGTGAAGACCATGAGAAGGCTTCTACGTCTGGCAGACAATAAATATGCACATGGTTTCAAAGAGCCCAGAGAACTTTAATTTCTAGGAAGACGAAGTAAGAAGAAGCAGATGCAGGTTTCCAGTTTCCGTTTATAGTCTAGCTATTCTCAGCAGGATTCCAACCCACCGTGGACCTTTTCCAGCCCTCACAGGCCGTGTTCAAATGCCTGGAGTTGACATTTAGCTGGTAGGCATCTGTACGACTGCACCTTACTGAATGCATCAGCTGTTACAAATAATCCTATCTCTGCTGGTGTTGACCCATTGTAACCCATATGGCTCCCCAGTTCCCTTACCCCAGTGCCCCATTCCCATAAAAACACACCATGATTAATGCTTGAGAGTGGATTTCAGAGCCAGCATGGCTCATCTGGACCAGGACCTCGACCAGGGCCTGTTACTTAATGGCTACTATCTTGTAGTTACAACTTACTTCTCACTGTATCACTCACCCCACAAGAGTCTGAAAGTATCAGCTTTGAGAACAGGGGTACCTAGGAGCTGATTCCCCTGATCTGTTTCCAAGAGTCACTCCTCAGAAGCTTGCTGCTGAGCCTAAACCCTGGCCCTTACAGATTGAGTACCAGCTTACTGGCTGCCTACTCCTTGAAGCCCATACTATATTTTATAGGAATAATTTTAGAAACGGATTATTTCTGCTTCAACACACACACATGTGCGCACGAACGCGCGCGCGCGCACACACACACTCACATTCATCCCACATACAAACAATACAGGCTTACAGTACTGCTAATCTTTTACCCTATTTTAAAAGCTTAAAATCCAATTATAACCGTAATTATAAAAATGGCATGTATATAAATAAGAATGCAAATAGACTATATTGGACTTACTCCAAGCTAGGCATTGTATGACTGCTTTACAATATAAACTTATTTAATCCACAGGATAACACTATGACCAGATTTAATCATTATTACAATTATTATAATCTAAAGAAGAGTATAGTCAGATGTATTTATTTTCACCTTCCCAATTTTCTTAGATATATTTCAAGTCATAATTTATTCAAACCTAATATTCACATAATGATTATTTAATGAAATGCAAGTTATGATATTGTCTTTCTTATGTACCCTAATTATGAATTTCAGAGCATACTTTATAGAACATTTTGTCTTTAACTGTTGGATTTCATGCAAAAATATAGACTGAGTCGCAAGAGCACCTATGTGCTTTCTCTCAGTTTTCATGTTTCTATCAGTTTTCACGTTATCTTCAGCCTCTAGTGTGGTCAAGGGTCTGGGTAGTTTAG
Source organism: Microtus agrestis (assembly GCA_902806775.1). Taxonomy (NCBI): domain Eukaryota; kingdom Metazoa; phylum Chordata; class Mammalia; order Rodentia; family Cricetidae; genus Microtus; species Microtus agrestis. The sequence continues at coordinate 1,261,449 of CADCXT010002121.1, forward strand.
AACTCTGCTCAGACATTTTCAGAGCATCAAAGGACTACAACTGGTTAGCAGACATAAAACCCCAGTATAATTTGAGCACAAGTTCTTCAACACTTTCCTATTTATGTGTGTCTGTGGGAGAGGCAGGCAGGTCCATGTCTGTCCCTGCCATCCTGCACAGCAGCATCACTTGCACCCTGGTCCCTCAGCATCCTGCACAGCATCACTTGCACCCTGGTCCCTCACCATCCTGCACAGCATCACTTGCACCATGGGTCCTCAGCATCCTGCACAGCATCAGTTGTATCGGTTTCTTGGCATCCTGCACAGCATCACTTGCTCCATGTTCCCTCACCATCCTGCACAGCATCACTTGCACCATGGTCCCTCACCATCCTGCACAGCATCACTTGCACCATGGTTCCTCAGCATCTGCTAATGCTTCTATCTCCATGGTCCCATGTGCTTCTGGGTGGGAGACAAGTGATGGCCAAGCCCATCTTAGGTCTTCACTGGTAGGGAATGCAGTCTCTCAATGAGTCCATAGGAGCTGGCAAAGAAACGTGAGGAAGCCACTTCATGAAAGAAGTAGGGAGGACCACTAGGATTCCTGCTTTAGCACAAGGACCAAGCATCTGAAAGGACTCCTCTGATTCTTGTAGCTTCACTGGGCTGGAAGAGAGCTCACGGATGCAGTCCGCAGAGCTGGGTGCTGGTGCAAGGGGAGGAAGATTTCCTGACCACGGTGGTCCTTTCATGGTGCTCAGATGGCTCGTCGTGGATGAGAAATGAATTCAAACAAGATACAAGGATTGGCCATATGAGCTCCCTGCAGCATTAATCACCCATCCTAGACTTCATCTCCTCTCTCACCCCAAAGCAAACATCAACTTGCTATAGTCCTGATTTTAACATAAAAATCGAAACAACCCCTCAAACAAACAAACAAACAGGCAAAAGCTCACTCCTCCTATTGTTAAATTGCTAGCCCATTACGATCATGTTTTTTACTTGATGTCTCATTCGAACAATAAACACCCAAGTGAATAGAATTAAATAAAACCCTTATATTTGTATTTGCACGTCTTTAATTGTCTGTATTTCTGGTGGTGAAACAGAATGAGAAGAAAAGCAAGAGAGACATTGATTTCCACAGGAGTCAAAGCCTCTGTGTTTCCTCAGAAATGTGAGACATGGCCAGTGGGAGTGCTGGGAATCTGGGCGTGGGATCCTGGGAATCACATCACAGGGGTTGCAGGCGGCCTGCCTACTCCAGAGGTTAGTGGTGGCAGACCCAGAGTTCCTAGAATGTCTTCTGGAGGCTTCCACCTCAGGGGCCTGTTCTGTCAGGTATCACCTTCTCCCAGAGCAAAGCCTGATGGGTTTGTGGGGCTGGAAACACAATGCCTGTGTCACACATTCCTACTTTCATATACTAATATCCCACCTATCCCCAGACTGAGATGCTAATAGCTCCTCTGATCCTTTACAACCAAGCTGTGTTACGTGGGGCAGCTCTGGTTGCACCATCACCGACTACTTTAACTCTTCTCTTTTGGTCCTGGCTTGACATTATTTCTGTATTGAAGACCATGAAACATGTAATTTTTGGGGGTGGGTGGGTGGGAGATAGTCCTAAAAATGACAAACTGCAGAGCTTTTATCTCTGCAACTTGGCTTTCGTATCACAGAGCAGCTCTCTGCTCTGACAGCTGACCTGACCACACAGGTGGATAAAGAGGGCTACATAGCCACCTACAGGTCCCGTCTATTCCACCTGTTCTCAACCATATCAGTGGCCTGTCTGGGAAGAGTGGCCGGATGATGAGAAACAAAGCTGGCCTCCGAGGATGGCGCAGAAGCACAAGCCCATCCCTGTGCACCAGCCATTTGGGTATCTGGCAGAAACCACTGCATCAAGGAAAGAGAAGAGTTCTTGGAAGCAAAAGGCAGACCAAGCTTGTCAAGAAGAGTGAGGAGGTTCTTAGACAAAAGTAACAGCATCTTATTTACTTAATAAGTTTTAGGGAAGTATGCTCTTTCTGAATGGAACTTTTCAATCCATTGCTCTTGTTTATTTTTTGTATTGTTTTGTTTTGGTAGAGGGTCTTTAATGACAGCTTGTTTAAAATGAAATGTCAGGTGTGCTTCCCATTCATCCTCTCAGAGAAAATCTGAAGGGAATGGGGGAGCAAGGAGTTGTGAGATTAACACTTGGTGAAGGACTAAGAGCATCTGCAAGCAGAGGCTTGACTTACCCATAAAGAAGGCCGGTTGCACTGATTCATGTAGGAACAGGCAGAGAGTAGACCTGTCTCCCTTTCCCTTCCACCTCTACCTGAGTACTCCAGCAACAAGGGGTGCTGAACCCACTAAAAAGTTGGTCATGTGATGCTGGGAAGAAACTCCACATTTTTATGGATTAGCAGGTATTTCCCATTGAAGCAGGGAACAAAAAGCCCAGCATGGAGGAATCGTGGATGATCTTCCTTAGAGGGATCTGGTGAAGAATTAGTGAACGAGACAGACACACAAGGAGAGGCCCCTCGGGGTCATTTCCAACACCCAGGGGCTGTTATTCTCCATGACTACAATCACACTTGCTTCCCCACCTGTTTCTTGCTCTCAGTGGCCAAGGTCAGGCTTGGGCTGAGGCAGAGCAAGGAAGGAGGTAGGTCTGGGAGCTTCTGCCTCAGCCCCTCCCAGTCTTGGTTCTGGCTGTGTTTCTTTTCTTTTTTTTTTCTTTTTTTTTTTTTTTTTTTGGTTTTTCGAGACAGGGTTTCTCTGTGGCTTTGGAGCCTGTCCTGGAACTAGCTCTGTAGACCAGGCTGGTCTCGAACTCACAGAGATCTGCCTGCCTCTGCCTCCCGAGTGCTGGGATTAAAGGCGTGTGCCACCACCGCCCGGCCCTCTGGCTGTGTTTCTATCCAAGACAGCACAGCTGTGTTTCTCAGAGAACTAGGCAGCTCCTCCCTTCATGCCCGCGGTGGTGACAGCTTCCTACCGTACTGCATTGTGACTCCAGCCTCTCCATTACCTTCTTTCAGCCTGTCCACCTCTGTGAAAACAGCCCCTGGCTTAAAGTCAGTGCAACGTTCATGAAAGTGAGAATTCTTTTCCCACAGAATTCAGGCTCAAAACTGATAGAAGCTCCAGTGAACTGAAGGTTTGAGTTGCACAGACATGGATTCAAATTGCCTCTCTGTGTAGGAGAGCAAAATCACTTATTGTTTATGAAATACCATGAGAATAGGCTATAGAAATTCCAAGAACAAAAGACCCGAAGAAATGAATCGGATGCAAGCAGGATTAATGGTATTAATCACATATTTTCATAATCACCTCGCCACCTGCTGCTAATGACACATTCCAGACAGACTTCAAGAAGTAAATCACGAGAACCGTGTGGAATGAGGAATTAGAATTTAAGTAGGTCAAAGCCAAGTTCGGAACACAGCTCATGTAGTAACCACAGAGTCTACTTCTTAAAGAGAGAAAGAAATGATGAGTTGCTGTGTGTTAGGAGATTCCCTGCATATTGAGAAGGTTCTGGAATGCAGCTGGATTCTGAGTTGAGCATACCAATGATGACCTTATCACCAAGTACCTATGGTCTGTGCCCAACACTACATGTTCTACCAAGAAAAATCACTGTTGGCAGAATATTATGCTTTTAAAAAAGTGAACTAAAAAATAGTGCAGAAATGTGGTACACTTTCACAGTTCCAGTGGTTAGGAGAACGGATATGCTGGAGGCCAGCCTGGGTTACACTGTAAGATACCATATCAAAATTAAAATAACAGTAAAAACAAGCAAAAAACCAAACCAAACAAAACACAAGCAAAATATAATGGCAGAAAATGTAAGTAAGTTTTTAATCCTTTAGATTTTTAGTTTTGACATTTTAGTTTTTGATCCTTTTTTTTTTTGGTAGGTTGTGGGCTAACATCCAAACTAATTATTTAGTATGCTTTGTGAACTGGAATTAAACTGAGTTGCGTAGATTAAGGATGGAGAGAAAGAAACTGAAGGCTGAGAAAAGCAACTATTCTCAAATACTATCTAAAGGACAGAGACACCAAGGGGCAAGCGAGAGAGGAAGAAAAGAACGGTGACTCTGAGAGAGGAATGCGGCAGCCACAGATGCTATTTCAGCACAGACAAGAAACGGCTACTTTTTTTTTTTTAAATAAACATGTTTCCCTTTTCTCTTTATGGGGAACAGAAAGAATCGTTAGAAAGGCTTTTCCAGAAAAAAGATTATGGATAAGTTCAGAATTTGAGCAAAGTGTCCTTTGAAGAGGTGATGGGTATTACACACTCTCCCTGTAATTCAGAAATCATCTGGAGAAGTGTTGCTACCACACTTTGGTGTAGTTTTCCAATCCCTAGAGAGCCATGGGCTAGCACCACTGCCCCCTAGTGTTCTCTCATGTTGTTGCAATGTGGGTAACATCTATTTCCAACACTAAGTAGTTATCAATGTGTTCTTATTTGACAGTGACTATTATCTATCTGTGTGGTAGTTAGACATCAAATTATTTCTGCAGTTTGGACAAAAGTTTAGGTAATGTTAAGTCGGACCTTTTTAATTGATAATTTAAAGCAGAAATGAGTCTAGATGACATTAGGCAATTTCTTACTCAATGAACTGCATCTACTATTAGACATGACGTATTAAAAGTCAAGTCTCCGTGGTCTTAATTCTACGATTTTAAAGTGTAAGGTTTCTGCGAAAGTAGGAAGTCTGATATGTGTTACAGGCTAGCCTGGATTATAGAAAGGGTCACTGCCCCAAAAAACAGAAAATACAATATACAATAAAATAAAATACAAAATACCCTCCAGTGCTTCCTAAAGTGTAGATTTTCCTTGTCTAAAAGCTCCAGCTTTGCATCTGTATGTCGTTGTTCAAGCTCCTCTGTCCACCACTTTTCCTGCTAGTTGTACTTAGAACAGGCTGGTGCTACCCAATAGGAATATAATACGAGGCACACAAAAAAAAAACCTTCAAAATTGTAATGAGTACTTTCAAAGTAGCCTTCACTATATACTTATTTTCCTAATATATAATAGCATATGGGGAAATAATCAAAATTAAATGCTACTGAAATACATCATTATTTATTTATTTTTGCTATGTAGTAGTTTACATCTCAGCTTGGCCTGGCATCACGTCTACCGTGGGCAATCAGCTGTGTCTGGTATTGATAGAGTAGTGCAGACCTAGGGATGCAGATTCTTTTTTTTTTTTTTTTTTTTTTGCAAAGATACCTGTCAATAGTGCTGTATCCTGGTTTGAAGCAGATATTTTTATACCTCTTTTTGTGACATTGGTGGTCACTGACTGTAAGTGTCTACATGTAATATATCATTAAAGTTCTCAAAAAGGTGGCGTAACTCTAACATGAGTCTTCATTTGTTACATGGACCACTTCCACAAAGAGAAAGAGCACATCAAATTGCTTACTTGTGATAGTTTGTATGAAGGCAGAGTCCGTGCTTGATTTCCTTCATTTGCTGGTTTTGAAAAGAAATTTTTCTTCCTGGTAACTTTTGAAGCACAGTGCCAGTATTTAATTTTGACAGCATCATTAGAGGTTTGTACATTTTAAGACACCTGTTGGGCTTCAATCCATTAGAGTTGTGCTCTCTGCTGCTGCTCAAAATTTCCCATCCCTGAGAGTTCAGTACCAGCCTACGATAGCTGCCCCAGACTGCTGTTGCTTCCCACAGACCTGCATTCATCACCTTCAAGAAGTGCTTGTCAAGCCTGAGAGTCAAGACACTGGGCTGAGACCAAGGCCTCATGGTAAGAATTCAATCACCTCAAAATCTTCCTGAGAACAAAACACAGGAACCACTTACTTAATCAAACAACCTTCATGAATTCATGATACTTCTTATTCAAACAAGTGGAGAGCAGGTTTATTATTATTATCAGATTTCAGTTTTCCGATGAAGACTATGTGTACTCATTTCTTTAACCAACAGGTGCTGTGGGACAATGGCCTGTACCCAGTCAATTGTATTTTAATAAAATGCTGATTGGCCAGTAGCCAGGAAGGAAGTATAGGTGGGGCAACCAGACAGGAAGTATAGGCGGGGCTATGAGGACAAGAGAATTCTGGGAAGAGGAAAGGTCAGTCTGCAATCATCATCCAGACACAAAGGAAGCAAGATGTGACTGCGTCACCGAAAAAGGTACCAAGCCACGTGGCTAACACAGACAAGAATTATGGGTTAATATGTAAGAATTAATTATTAAGAAGCCTGAGCTATTAGGCCAACCAGTTTATGATTAATATAGACCTCTGTGTATTTCTTTGGGACTGAACGACTGTGGGACCTGGTGGGACAGAAACCTCTGTCAATAACCAGGCACACACACCACACCTTGGGAATAAATCCCGAGACAACCTGAGAGGCATCATGATAACAGCAGCCAGCTCACAATTCCTTGCAACTGTGTTCAGCTTAGGATATGTGGCACCTGTGACTTGAAGTCCTCTGTCATCCTCCTTTAGTCTTGCTGTGCCACCTACTGGAAGACAGACACAGTTGTCCCGTTCTATCGCGGATGTTTATAGAATGCTTCAAATTTATTTCTGCTCCGTGATGATGTGAGGTTTTACGTGGCTCTAAAGTCTAATTTACAAGATGAACCTGGAGTTCATTTCTCTGTCCTTTCTCTTGGCTCCTTCCTCTGCCAGGAGGTACAGCTTTATTTTTAAATGCTGTGCCATCTCTCCATTAATATGCTAATGTATTGCTATATAAAATTTGTTTCTATCTGTATGTGCTAGTCTTTTTCATCCGATAAATAGCATATTTTACAGACCCTTGTCTACCTAGAAAAGTTAATATATATATAATATTATTATTATTTCAGGCAGAGACAAGTAAACCACCCACATGGTAACCTGCCATGGGAGACTTGACTCTGCAATCTGAAAATCAATTTTATGAAAGCAGATGGTCTAAAGGGGATTAGTGGTGAAGTCATAAACTACAGTTTTAAACAGATGCCTGTTACACGCTTCTGTGCAGTGACAGGATGGCTGTCCACACAGATCTACAGTAGCCCTGTTTCTGCACCCACCACTATCCTTTCATGGCGTGAGAGATGCCGAACCCCAGACGGCGCTGAGATCTACAGCCCCCTTTTCTCCTGGTGTTAGGATACGTTTACAGTCACAGTGGTCTTCCTCAATCTATGGTTCAGTTACCCACAGTCAAACATGGGCCAAAAACATTAAATGGAAAACTCCCAAATAAACTTCCTAAGTTTTAAATCAGGTATTACTCTAAGTATTATAATTAAAAACAAGCATCTGTGTTTACGAGCCAGGGACACGAATCAGCCTTTACTATACGTTATAGGTTATTTGTGCTGTAAACTCTACTTACCTCAAGGCAGCAGAGGAGGAGGAGATAGATAAATAAATATGGATCTGTTGTTGCATTCTGCTTTGTCATTAATCTTTCACTATGTTTAGGTTTATGGGTTCAACTCTTTCATTTACTGTTTCTATTTTAAGTTTTCTCTTATTCATTTTTTAATGAAAATAGATTCTTCTCTCATACAACACATCCTGAGCACAGTTCCCCTCCTTCCACTCTTCCCAACTACCCCTCATTTCCCTTCTCTACCAGCTCCACTGCCCATTTCCTCTTCAGAAAAGAGCAGGCCGAGAGACAACAGTCAAACAGTACAAAGCAAGATACATAAGACAAGGCAAAAGCCCTCATACCAAGGCTGGACAAGGCATCTCAACAGAAAAGAGTCCAAAGAGCAAGCAAAAGAGTCAGAGATACACCTACTTCTACAGTTAGGAGTCCCACAAGAACACCAAGCTAACAACAAGTATATGAAAAAGTCACATCTGGTTTTAAGGGGTGCAATTTACCGCTTCTTTATCATAGAGCTGGCGGTGGGGTTTTGTTTCTGCTGTTCCCGTTGTTATTTTTGCACAGAGTGGTTTAGTAATGTAAACATTCTCGCCACCTTGGCACTATTTTGCAGATGAAGCAGACAAACCTATAGTCTTTTTGTTATTAGCATCCACGTGTCTGTTTCCCTATTGCATGCTTCCTGAGGCACTTCAGACGCCCTCCCATTTGCAGTGGGTGATAGCCTAGAAAACCATCAAAAATATAACCAAAAACTGGATTCCATTTTATCCTACCAGTCAGCTAAGCGCCCTCTTCCTTAAACCACAGAGTATTTGTTTTAATACAGTTAGACAAAATCATTATACAGAAAATCTATTTTACAATAAAATTCTGAGTATACCACATAATACAGTGAACACATTTATATGGAAAGCAAAATCCAGATAATAGCATAGATGTGCATTTGCAATACTACAAAGTTTAAAAATCATAACCTCAGTGGGAACCATCTGTATATCACTTAAGCAATGTGGTGTTGGGATACTCTTTTTGTACACTGTGTGAAGATGTGTCTCTGTCCTTCCTCACCTGCCTGATTGGTTCTGATTAATTTAGAAGAGAGCTGACTGGACACTAGCTGAGTGGGAGAGAATAAGCAGGACATCCGGGGGTGCGGTAGGGGGAGACAGGAACTTTGGGAAAGAATTTGAGGCACAGCAGATTTGCCAGCGAGACGCAGAGGAAGTCATACGTATGATATTGAGGAGAGGTAACGAGCCACACGGCAGAATGTAGATTAATATAAACAGGCTAAAGTAAGTTTTAAGAGCTAGTTGGGAAGAAACCTAAGTGAAAGGCAAGCTTTCTTAATTAATAAAAAAAATCTCTATGTCATTATTTGGGAGCTGACAGTACAAAGGAAGACTTGCAACATTTGGTGTCCAACATAGAGGCATGTATAACTACGCATAAGACCCAAGAAAGCTGAGAAAGGATCATGGCATAGACATGTTTATCTAAGAAAAAATTTTTAAGGTCTAAAAAGATATTTTTAGGTTGGTAATACAGGTTTTGATAGAAAGTGATTGAGGTACAAAGTTCTGGATTCACTAAGATAGTACAGATAATAGAATACTTTCTCCAAAGTTGCCAAATACAAATGTACTGGACATTGTGAACATACCCGTTACCTGATAATTGCCCTTATTATGCATAGTTTATCGATGTTAGAGAAAGAGCCCCGGATTCTAGAATAAAAAGTCTTAAAGGTTTGGTAATAGGTAAGGTACAAAGGTTATCAAAAGTCAAAGAACCAATGGTCCAAAGAACATTCAAGATAATTTCTGAGGAGTCCACAGAAACTCCAGCATGAAGGTCATATTAGTAACATGAGGGCATATCATAAATATTTCACATAGAGTGATGTAACAACTATGTAGAATTTTCCCAAGTAAGTTTGTTACCACACTGATACCAGAACAATAGGTAATTTCATATTTATGAGTTTTCTGTGATTTCTGTGTTTTGGATACAATTTCTTCCATAACTGAAGAAAGAGCACAGAAAATGAAGTCACCCAAATTAAGTCTTTTATTATGGTATTAATATTTTAAAATATGTTGTTAATATATTATTGTATATTATAATATAATCTTTCTGATCATGCCTCTTAACTATGACAGGATCCATCATGGCAAAGCACAGCTATGGAGACAGCCTCCATTCCTCAAGATTCTCCTCCCTGTTACTTTCCTGCCCAGTAGTCACTTCTTGTTTACTAACTGTACTTAGTCTTTTTCTCAGAAATAATCATGTTATCTAGTCCTTGTGCCAGCTGAGGTCAGCAAACCAAAGGGAACACAAAAAGAAAAACATCTGCAAGACTTGGAAAGGTGTCAGCAAAAAGAAAATAGTTCTTGTTTGTTAATTTCTGCCACAGTATATAATGAGCAATTAGTGCCTTTTGACTTTCTTCCCAATGGTATTAAATAAAACCACCAAGAAATAAAGCTGGAGCAATACCCAGGCCCTGCACATGATAGACAAATACTTTGCCACTGAGCCACATCCCCAAACCAGAAGCACATCTTTAACGTAATCCGGCCATATCAGAGCCTGGAGAAACAGGACAGTTTTGACTTTGGAAAGTTTACTGGGCATGTAGTGTCCCTTTATGCCTCTCTGTTATAGCTGCAAGAAAAGTCAGTTTGCATCCATGATTCCTTTTAGATGAAAGGAAGCATGCTGATATATATGTATGCGGTGTGTGTGTGTCTGTGGTATGTATGTATATGGTGTGTGTGGTATGTGTGTATGTGTGCCGAGTGTATGTAAGTGTGGTATGTTTATATGTATGGTGTGTGTGTATGTGTAGTGAGTATGTGTAAGTATGGCATGTGTGTATGTATGGTGTGTATGTATGTATGGCGAGTGTATGTAAGTGTGGTATGTGTATATGTATGTGTGTGTATGTGTGGTGTGTATATGTATGGTGTATGTTTGCATATATGTTTCTATGTGTAGTATGTAGGTGGTATGTATGTGCATGTGTGGTATGTGTTTGTGTATATGTTTTGTATTATGGTATGCAGGTGGTATGTATGTGTATGTGGTGTGTGTGGTTAGCATGTGTGGTGAGTATGTACATGAGTGGTGTGTGTCATGTGGTGCATGTGTGTATGTGTGGTATGTGTGTCATATGGTGCATGTGTGTATGTGTGTTGTGTCATGTGGTGCATGTGTGTTATGTGTGTCATGTGGTGCATGTGTGTATGTGTGGTATGTGTGTCATGGAGTGCATGTGTGTATGTGTGTTGTGTCATGTGGTGCATGTGTGTATGTGTGTTGTGTCATGTGGTGCATGTGTGTATGTGTGTTATGTGGTCCATGTGTGTATGTGTGGTATGTGTGGCATGTGGTGCATGTGTGTATGTGTGGCATGGGGTGCATGTGTGTTATGCGTGTCATGTGGTCCATGTGTGTATGTGTGGTAAGTGTGGCATATGGTGCATGTGTGTATGTGTGGTAAGTGTGGCATATGGTGCATGTGTGTATGTGTGGTATGTGTGTCATGGAGTGCATGTGTGTATGTGTGTTGTGTCATGTGGTACACGTGTGTTATGTGTGTCATGTGGTCCATGTGTGCATGTGTGGTATGTGTGTCATGTGGTGCATGTGTGTATGTGTGGTAAGTGTGGCATATGGTGCATGTGTGTATGTGTGTCGTGTGGCGCGTGTCTGTATGTGTGGTCTGTATGTAGTGCATGTCTGTATCTGTGTTATGTGCGGCATGTGGAGCATGTGTGTATGTGTGGTGTTTGCAGCACGTGGTGTGTGTGTGTTGGGTGGGAGGTGGCGTGGGAGCCAACACTTAGCTGTGAATTCTGGATACACCTTCGTACCTTGCTGCTTTTCTATTTTAACTGGAGGACAGCAGGCTCACAGGCCCCATTCTGCCCATGCAGTTTCCCCACTTGGACTTACTGTGCTCAGCGTCCTTGTCATTCAACAGTTCTCTGAAGCAGACACAGGGACCTTCGAGTGACATTCAGCACGACCCAGAGCAGATGTAACCTGTGGGAAACACAGTTCACACTTCAGTCTGCTTGTCACATGCAAATACAACAGGAGGGGTTGACAAGTTTCAGAAACTGTGGTCGAGGAGCCCCACAGATCATTTCTACATGCTTTCCTTGCATGCTCAGAGCCATTTTTATTATGCCCCCTTTCCCAGGAAGTCTTAAAGGGAACTCCCCATCCCCTCAAAACTTTTATCCTTTTAAATTTGCTTATTTTGTTTTGGTGAAACTCTATTTTCCTGTGCTAGCCCAGGTTTCCAGATTTAATATCATATATTTACTTAACTATTTAATGAAAAAATACTCTTTTTTAGTTCATTATATGTCACAGTACTGGGCATCCTGATATGGGGGGTAGAGGATGTTGTCTAGTCCCAAGGAATTTTAAATTCAGTGGGCTATTGTGTCTTTTCCTCTTCCTGTTCCACCTTCTAGGTGTATATAGATCTTCAGTATTTTTGCAGCCATCCTTCCTCAGGCCAGTCCCACAGCAATCAAGTGCACAGCGCCCCCCAGTGGTCATCTGCAGTTCTACTGTGCACTCTTTATCCTGCACTAGGACTTCATAATCCTCATACTGCATCAAGGTCCGTTAGCAATTGGGGGAAGAAGGTCTATTTGTTTTTGTCATAGATGCTTAGGAACCTGCCTGTAGAGCATTCCCATGGGTTTCTGATGGGCAGCCAGGCTGCAAAAATTACTTCCCTCTTTACCTTTTCCTGGCTGTATGAATCCCTGACTGTCGGTAACAGTATCACACATTTCTGAGCCATTGCCTCCACTTAGCTAGCTAGCATCTCTCCCTCTAGGAGAGTTTTAGAGTCTTGACGTCATCCCTACGGACTAATGCCATGCTTCCTTCCTCTTGGCCTTTCGCAAGAATCAATATCTGCGTATTAATGAACTGTCTGCCTTTAGCACCTACCTTCCCCCAACCCCAAGTCTCAGGGCTTCGAGCAGCCTTGCTCTTCTGTAAACAAAGGATGGAAAGAACCGCAGAACTCAGCAGTAGCCTCTTTGGCTATTTTACTTCTGGTTATACGTATCTTTGCAAACCTTTGTAAATGACTCCTTGGGACTAGAGAGTATACCGAAACCGAAATCTTTCCCAACATAGCAGACTACACTCAATGTTTAAGAGATCCCCAGCGGAGCAGACTGGGCGCTGAGTATGACAGATCTTCAACCTGCCGTCCACCATATACAAAGTCAGGACTGGTGGTGGAATCTCATACTGCAACCTTAGCTTTTGTCTTCTTTTATCTTTTCTTCTTCCCCAGCCAAGAAAGTATCTCTAAATTTAAGGATTCGTGTGGCTCCACTGAATCCACTGAGATGATTAGAATCATCTTGTCATTTAAAAGCCATCTGGCTAGACACTAAATCCCACCACCCACCTGACTGTTCCTTTGTTGTTATGTGATGTTACATATTATAGCTCTGGAAGGAATCATTCCTAATCACCATTTTCATAGAGGAGGAGACTGAGACATAAAAAAATTAATTAATTTGTTTCTAATTTAGAGCTCGAGAATGTCAGAGATAGCAACTAGCCCAGAAGCTGGACCCAGGATTTGCAATATCTATCTATCTATCTATCTATCTATCTATCTATCTATCTATCTATCTATCTATCTATCTATCTATCTATCATCTATCTATCTAGTGTGTGTGTGTGTGTGTGTGTGTGTATGTGCACTCATGCGCATGTGTGCACCACAGGTTATATACAAAGGTCAGAACACAGCTTTTGGAGTCAGTTCTCTCTTTTCATCATGGGGACTGAACTGAGGTCATCAGCTGATAGCAACTGCCCTTCCTGATTGGTCCATCTCGCCAGCTTAACTCCCACTCATGTATACACTTCCTCCTGAAAGGGTTTGCTGAGTCTCTCTGCAGAATCCTCCTGAAAATACCGCTTGAACAGGCTTACACTGTATTAATAATGTTGAGGCACTTCACACAGAACAAAGCATTTCTGCCAACGCCGTTTAGTTCATTCTCCAAGTAAGAGGCCATCTTATGATGATTAGTTCTACTTCACAGATTGGAAAAAAAGAAACAGGAACCAAACATTGAGCAACTGAAGTGGCTTCTTCAAGAAACATTGTTAATAAGGAGCACAAACAGGGACACTTGTCACAGACAGGGGTTGCTGGGACTCAGACTTGGGTTGAAGTAGAATTGGCATCGTTCTGAGCTGTGTGCACCAGAGTTTCCCGCCTGCGACTTGAAAGGTCTGGGCTTGGGGAACGAGTCTTGTTCTTTTGCACAGACCTCTCTCTCACTGCTATTTTCCTTCCCCGGCCAGAGGCAGGTTTTCTACAACATCTGTATCACAACAGAACCCCACAGAAAAGCCTGCAGTGACATCTGGTGACCACAGATGGAAAGAAGTTCCAGCCCAATACTCAAGGTGCTTTAAACTATTGGTGATAGTCCAGAAGAGGGGCAGAGGTTGGGGTGGATGAGAACAAAAGAGAGTCTTCGGGACATTCGAGCACTGTTCTCCTCAGGAGCTGACCTGCTCAGGACCAGGCTGTCATTATTCCAGCACGAGGAGGGGAAAGGCTCATGAGCCTCCCACTGCTGCAACTGAGGCATTATGGACAATTAATGGTTTTTTGGTTGGTGGGGGGGAAGAGACAGTTTTCTTTAAGGGTGTGGCCTCGGTAGGTTTAACTATGCTTCTGTGTGGTTGGTGTGACACCCCAAGAGTACTGGGCAGCACAAAGTGGATTACTCAATAATTTTTTTTTTTAAATAAGAGGACATGGAGTTGCAGGGGTAAGGAAGTAGAGGTGGATCTGGGTGGAGTGAGGGATTGAATATCATCAAAATACGTTGTATGAAATTCTCAAAATAACACAGTGTTATAACAAAAATATTTTTCATCCTTTTATTAGAATAGTTATTGTTTGAATGAGAAATGACTCTCACAGATTCATGACCTTGTTGGCTCATGGAAGATGGTGCTGTTTTGAGAGGTGAGGGAGATTTGGGAGATGAGGGTGAGCGAAGGAGTCTTCTTTCCATTTCTTGTTCTGCAAGAGATGCGAGGATGCAAGGAGCCCTCGTTGAAGACATCGATTACCCTGGCACCACCTGCTATCATGCCTTTCTGCACACATCCCTTCGTCTACATGATAAACTGCATCCCTCACACCAAGAGCTAGCATCCTTTCCCCTCTAAAATGCCCATCGTAGGCATTCTGCTCCAGCACTGAGCACGAGCGTCAGCTGCTCCTCTCTTTCTCACGCACAACAGCGTCCAACCGTGACTGCTGCTCTGTGAGTGTCCCCTCCCTAACAGCATCACCTCCTACCACTGCTCCATCTAGAACACCTTTCCCATCTGTCCTCACAGGAAGCCCCACTCATCTTGAGGGTTCAAGCTACACTCAGTACTCAGACACTGCCTTGTCTAGGTCTCCAGATGAGGGGTAATTTTCATTCCTCTAAATCCAGCTTCTCATGTGTTCACCAGTGACACAGCATGCCTGTGCCTTCCGTCCTCTCCATCAGTCATGAGAACTCCGAGACCTGCAGATGATCCCCTGACTTTCTCTTGTGTATTTCTTCTCCTTTATCCCATCTTCCTTGCCTCCCGATGGAGTGTAAGTTCTTGGTGTGTCTTCATTTGACTGTATAGTAATCTACTGCCATTTTAATCGAATGGAAAAGAAAACTGTAGGCACCAGGAAAGCCCTCATACCCCACTTTTCTTCTATGGCCAGTGCAGAAACTTCTGACTGAAACAACAAAAACTGGGTTATTCTCGTGTTATGCTATACAAAGCCCACGAAGTACTTAAAGTTGTAGCGTTCTCTTCCCGTCTGGAAAATGATCTGTGTCGTTTTTCCAGTTCTTCACTGACACTCCTGCTTCCTGTTCCCAGACTAGCAGTATTGGTCCCAGCATGGACCAGGTTCCTTCGATCCTTTGAGGAGAACAGAAGCACAGGGAGAGAGCTGTTCCGATGGTGGACCGTCACCTAGGTGGGCCTTTGTTGTCTCTGTAGGAGTGGCAGTAAGAAAGGAAGGGGCTGGAGAGATGGCTCAGTGGTTAAGAGCACTGCCTGCTCTTCCAAAGGTCCTGAGTTCAATTCCCAGCACCGCAGGCTGATTATCAGTAACCAAATGCATCAATCCGTGAGCGGGGACGCCTTCCTGTTTGGAATCCTATCTCATCACGTGACTGAGTTTATCGTAATGGGCATCTCCCATAAAAGAATCAATCTTAACTTTTGTTTTTCATGCTTTGAATTAATGCCAGGTTATTAAAGATAGAATGACTTGAAAGTTAAAAAAAGAAGAAAAGAAAATAAAGGAAATTACCAGCACCCTAACGTAACATCAGATTCTTCAGTTATGTGCCTCTGGAGAGACCGTTTCCTTTGTCTCTAGAATGCATATGATGGCAGCTTTGGCTATTTTAATAACAGCTATGGGTCTATAGCGAGGAATGAGTAAGATCATGTAGGATAAGACATTCAGCACAGCAGCTGGCCCACACTGGGTACACAACACAAGAACAATCACGGGTCACGTGTGTTCATCATAGAGACATAGGTTCTAAAAGAACTTGCTGGGGATAAACTGAAAACCAATTATGGGTTTGGAGACAAGCTGGAGCTTAGGGCAGAGAAGATGGATCTTGCTCCCAGGTATGTGGTGCTGATGAGAATGGCCAAAGGGAGATGGCCGAAGACAGAGTGACCTGTGAAGGAGTCTGTGGGCCCCAGCAGTCACACTCCTTTATTTCTTTAAAAAACTATTTTTATTTTTAACCTTGAATGCATGCACACAGACGACAGGCACACAGTGCCTGTGCAGGCCAGGTGTTGGATCTCTCACGTTGGTGCTGGGAATGGAACTCAGCCCCCCCCCCAAAAAAAGCAATACATGCTCCTAGCTGCTGATCCATCTCTCTAGCCCTGCTTATTACTTTTAAAAACCGCTTTTCTTTGCTATGAAGTATGGGAATAAAAATGTCTTCTCAAAAGAAAAACTGTAGCTTATGTATTGCTCTGCTATTGAGCCAGTATGTGGTAACTTGTCTTAAGGATTTAGATAAAGTTAGCCCTGTGTCTATGGTACCACTTCTACAGAAGCAACCAACGGAGGACCCACAACCACATACAGTCTGAGGACGTACAGAGTTTCGTCTTTCATACAGAAACAATGCTGAGGTGCAGCTGTGCACAGCCCTTGTATTAGACATGATAAGAGATGATAGGAAGGGCAGAGGAGACTGTGTAAGTTGGATAAAAACACTGCAGCATGAAACAAGAGAATGACCTCCATCATTTCTCCATTAACCCTCTCCTTCCTGTTCCAAGGGGAAACATGTCTCTACCAACTTGTGTCACGTTCGTTTGGTTCCTTGATGAGAACAGAGATTTGGGGTTCCTGCTGCTACTGCGGATGTTTACCTCAGGGGGCCCTGAAAGGTAAGGGTTCTTCCCTGCACATGCCTGATGTGTAGAAGTGATGTTAGAGAGTCTTCTGTTTTGTGTTGATTTTATTGGTTAAATAAAGAAACTGCCTTGGCCCTTTAATGGGACAGAAAATTAGGTAGGCCGAGTAGACTAAACAAAATTCTGGGAGAAAGAAAGCCGAGTCAGGCAGTCGCCATGATTCTCCCACTCCAAACAGACGCAGGTTAAGATCTTTCCTGGTAAGCCACCTTATGGTGTTAAACAGATTATTAAAAATGGGTTAATCAAAATATGAGAGCTAGCCAGTAAAAGGAGAGAGCTAATGGGCCAAGCAGTATTTTTTAAAAAAATACAGTTTCCATATAATTATTTTGGATAAAGCTAGCCATATAGGAGCCAGGCGGTGTGAAGCAGCCACGGCACTCCTCACTACATAGAAGGAATGCTTACATGGCTACTGTGATAATTACTTGGATCCCAGTCAGCATTCACACTGGAGCTCATGTCAGAGAACTCATCATCCCCTCACACTGCTGGAGGTCTGCTTTCTACTGTTTTGTGGGTTACAGTGGACTCTTTTTTCTGCTGTTGCTTCCATCCCTGGCAAGCTCATAATTCAAACTGGAAATGTGTATTTCACTTGCTTACTTGTCACATAAAATGTTCTCTGAAAATGAAATTAGGCACTAACAAGTCCCACGGAATGGTTTCCCCTCACCAGACCTCAAGCCAGTAGGTGTTGCTATAGCAACCCGACAATCACCACGCCCAACTCTGCTGTAAAGCATACACCAACTTGTCATCTACAAAATCACATAGATTTTTTTTCCAATTAAATTTAAATAGAAGTACTTATCTTTGCAGAATTCTAATTTAACTTTTGTTGCTGTGGTAAAAGATCTGACAAAAAAGCCACTCGGGGGAGAAGGGGTTTAGTCTGCTTTCAGTTCCAGTTTTCATCAATGAGGGGAGGCGAAGGCAGGAACTCTGAGAAGCCAGTCGTATCACACCTCAGCACTAGCCATCTCCCCCTTACGCTGTTGAGGGTCCTCTGAATAGGGAATGGTGATGCCCACAATGGGCCGAGACAACCTGTCATAGGCATGCCCACACGCTAATTTCATCCAGATGAACAAAAACAGAGGTGGAAAGAGTCTAAGGGCCAGAGGGGATGGAGGGCACCAGAACAGGCCCTCTAAATCATCCGAGCAAAACTCCGATGAGCTCACAAAGACAGAAGCAGCAAGCATGGGGCTGACAGCCAGTCCTTTGCATATCTATACACCATAGTTTTCAGTTTAATATTTTTATGGGACTCTCAAGTGTGTGAATGAGTGGGAGTCTGATTCTAGTGCCCACTGATGTGTCTTTTTACACTTTTGTTGATTTGCGTTGTCCGACTTCGCTATGATGTTTTTGTTTTATCTTTTTATATTTGATTTTGTTTAAAAAAAAAGAATTTCTCAAGTCGAAGGAAGTCAATACCAAATCAAACAAAGCCCAGGAGAAAAGACAGAGTGATGGCAAACATGAAAACAGTATGTGTGTGTGTGTCTGTGAAATGTGTGTGTGAGTGCAAGTATGTGTGTGACTGAACTCAAAATAATAAAAAAAACTTACTGTAAGTTTTAAATTATATAAGCTTAGAATCTCTCATATGATCTAGTAACTTTTTTCTTTCTTGCTTCATCTTTTAGGTTAAATATTTTTATTATTGTGGTGCTGTAGAAGAAAGTGTCTCCCAAAGGGAGTGGCACTTTTAGGTGTGGCCTTGTTGGACAAAGTATGTCACTGTGGTCTTTTTTGCTTGAGTTTCCCTCAGTGTGACAGTCAGTCAACTTCCTGCTGCCTTCTGGTCAAGATGTGCAGGACAATGTCTGCCTGCACAATGCCATGCTCTCCATAAGTCCATGATGACAATGGACTTATGCTCTGAACTGTAACTGAGCCCTTCAATGACATGTTTTCATTTGTAAGAGTTGTTGTGGTAATGGTGTCTCTTCACGGCAACAAAAACCTAACTAAGACAATTATAATTCTCTTCTTCACGGTTTCTCTGTGGTTTGGCTCTTTAGCCGGCTGTCCGGATCGCCTGCCTCTGCCTCCCGTGCTGAAACGCCTATCTTATACTCTTAAACCTAAAATGACTTCCTGGAAATGACAATATTCTTAATGTGTTTGAAACTTATATGAATGCGTAGTTTACCATATTCCAAAATCAATTAGCAAATGGCAAAAATGGAGTTACAATCACACAATCATTAGAATAGGCCTGATCTGGTTAGTAATCTGCTCAACCCCAAATCCTCACTTGTGGGAGAGCAGATGGTCTAGATATGAATCTACTCAACCCTATATCCTCATTTGTGGGAGAGCAAATGGTGTAGATAGAGATCTGGTCAACCCTACATCCTCATTTTTGAGAGAGCAGATAGTCTAGATACGGATCTACTCAACCCTATATCCTCATTTGTGCTAGAGCAGATTGTCTAGATAGAGATCTGGTCAACCCCACATCCTCATTTGTGGGAGAGCAGATGCCTTAGGAACACTTTGGTCAATGGTGGCTTGTTTCCCTCTCTGTGTACAAGTAGATGTCAAGTGTCTGCCTGGGCAAAGGTCTGAACGCTAAAAGCACAGCAGCTGATGTGCACTTTGATTTTAGTGTCCCAGACCTTGCCTTTGACCAGCAGCACAAACACCAGCCCCTGACTCTCCAGAACCTGCCTTTGAACAGTTTGCTGTTCACCATTTATTGAAAGCTCTTGACAGGAGTATTGAAGGACACGTGTCCAGTGCATTCCTGACTTTGACCCTTTTATGAATTGAGAGCTCTGAATTTTTGTCCTAAAAGGATACATTTAACAACAGACACAGAAGAATGGATGTGTGCTCTGTTACCCCTGAAGGAGAGTCTCTGATGACTTCAGTTTTTGCCACCTGCAATCAGGTCATAGGAAAGACCAAGCGTACTCTTATGAAATTGATTTGAGTTCAGCGTGCTCTAAACAGAAGAGAGTCCTATGACCCCTTAGCACCCTCTGCATTTAGGTAAGGAACAGCCATGGTTTTAGCTCCATAATCTAAAAATTAATGCAGGGAGTCATCAAGCTGTGTATATTGGTTATGCTTTCTAATTGAGCCAGCCACTAGCTTTTCTTGGCCATTAGAAACTGCCTGAGACACCTGACTTCATAAATTTGTTATAATTTCATAATCAAACTGTCATAAAAACTATGGTATGGGAAAGAAGTTCTTGTCAGACCCTCAGTTCATTAAAATCCTTGCTTCACTGAAGTGGGAGGATTAATACAGACAGATGGGTATAAGTTAACACAACTTTAATGAAAATAGCACACTCACGCAACCAAAGTTCCAGCGATGCACCGAAACAGGAAACAGGAAGCGCAGCCGCGTCTGCGCGCCCGAATTTATCCGTAAACCTTTTCCCGAGTCTGTCCCGCCCCCAAAGGCGGGCTCTCCCTACATCTCCCCCTTTTGTCTAAATAAGACAGAACTAAACTAACTACAACTATGAACAATAATAACAAATAATAAATATAACAAACAATATTGAGAACAAAAGTTTTACCAGACACTCTATCTCAAGGAGTCTAAATGATGTAGAGAGTAATTATAATTATATAATCTTCAACTCCGTCAAAGATCTGAGAAGGGAGTAAGTGTTACTTAACAAATGAGAAATATCCAAAATGTGCCAAAAATGACAGTGACAACTGACTACCTGGGCAATCACCCAAACTATAGAATGTTACATGTCTAGGGTGGAATCTTTGCTTCACTACAGAGTGTTACATGTTCAGGGTGGAATATGAATGTTGGGAGTGTACAGGCTTTCTTTGCCTTTCAGGACAACTAACTTAGTATTAGTAATTATATTCACTGACACAAAATCTGCCATACAGGGACACCAATTTATCATCTATCTGTCACCTCACTGAGTGAGGGATTCCCATCAGCCATTTAAAACAAAGTGGAATATATAAAAATAAACAAATACTTTTGTAATATTTGTCAATATTTGAAGTCTCCCATGCCAAAACAAAAGCTACTTTGGTTTCAGAACAGATTAATCAGTTTTGTAACATGAAGACTGCAGAGTAACGAACTTTCCCACTGTCAGCAGGTTTATGTATCCTAGTAATTCTAGTACTGAGGAAACCTTCTCAGCTCATGGGGTGACTAGAACACCACTCCTGTGTGACTGAGCAAAGTTTTTTCTCTATAGTCAGATATTTAGCTTTTAATTTTTATATACTTAAATAACTACAGAAAGAACATGATATTTAAAAAATATACAATCAGTATGAATTCACACAGTTTCATAATTCTTTCATTACTAAAAGACATAAATAATTAGCCTATATAATTTCCCAAACATTCTCAGTTAAGATGATACCCCCTTCACCATCCTCTCTTCACCCCAACCGAGATTTTTCAGTCTGTTTAAGCCAAAAATTGTATTTCAATGGTTGAATAAAAATGCCCACGGTGACTTGAAAACACAAATTTGAAAAATAAAATGAAAAAATAAACCATAATATCTCAGCAAATAAATAGGTCACATGAACTTGAGAATGGGATCAAATATTCAAAAGCATTTTCAGACAGAAAATCCAGAAATATTTTTCACACCATCTCTGTTTCCTTCCCTCAGTCCCATCCTTCCTACAAGGTAGTATGGATGAGACAATGGGCTGGGAGTTAAGGTAAGAACAGGGTCTGTTTTGTTCTTTACTCCATCCCAAGTGTGTTGAATGTGCTTTTGTATGTATAAGGTGCTCAACAAATATTTTATAAATTGAATTGGATGCCAAGAAAGTAGTATGTTCTAGGACTCAATACATTTATGTATTTCCTGGAATTTGGGACTGAAAATGACTACTTTTTATAAAAAGTTAAAGGAAGTCCTTAGTTTTCCATCACAGGGAAGGGGTTAAATCTTTCTACCTTTTCCTCAAGAAGATTCCAACAAAATAAAACCTCAAATCTAGAACTACACGGCCACCTTGACATTGCTCTGGCAGCTGTGGGCACAGTTCTCTGAAAGGCAAGTGTAGACGCAGCTGATACTGGGAGAAGAGTCACCCTGATGCAGCCTCTATCTCCTGCCAGGTCCTTCTAGGCAGTGGGGGTGGGGTGGGCTCTTACTCTCTCCCTGCAGTCTAAATGGAAGCAGGTATCAAAGTATTACATTTGTGTTATAGCCACAAAGAGTGGTGGGGCAATGGATTTTCAGTGGTGAGTGTTTGCTCTGTGACTGAGGGAAACACTCAAGGTAAGGCTACTTTCAGGTTTGGTGTGAGAAAGCCCTATCAATGGAGGAGTCCCATGGAAACATTGCCGGAGCAGCTAAGGATTCAGTGGACTTTTCAAAACAAACAATGATCACGCATGAGTTAACAAATAAAAAAAAACCAGCACAGAGAACTGATCTTAACATTCTAGGCACCATGAAGTCACTCACGGAGCATCAACTCACAGACCCAAGCAGGGATTTTGCAAATGCCAGATAGTTTGTCATTGCTCGAACTGATAAGCACCAGACATTTTGGAGATCATATTGCTTTTCTGGATTCTTGCTGAGATACTGATTCCCTCTGACAGTGGATGCCTGTGGCTTACTTGAGTCCTGGGTCACCATCCTGGAGTTTTGCTAATGATATGAAGATTTGTGGAACATAACCACCCATTGCTGTATTGGGGGAAGAAGGAGTCAGGGAAAGGCAATGGTCTCCATGTGGATAGTCCTTCAGATTGATAAACAGAGGCACAGAGGCTGACCCTCTGTGTTCCTGTCAGTGACTACTCATTCAATATGAGTTGTTCTTCAGAGAAGAAGTTGTTCTCCCTTGTATGAAGTCACCACCATAAACAAGTGGGAATGCCCACAGAAGGATACAGTTGACAGCTCCAATCCCTACAGCTGTTGAAATGAGCACCTTGGTCTTAATGGAGCAACTGTGTGACCATCCAAACTGACCAAGCTGAACAATAAGCTATTTTGAAAAGAGAATTTTCTATGCAACCTGCACTTAATATGAAGGACATTCAATAAGTATTTGTTGAACCAATGAATAAATAATTATTATGAGGGAAGAATGATGAGTAACTGATTTAAAGTTCATCAGGAGAGATTTAAAGGAGGTCAATACCAAATGCTAGAAAGTCAGATCAGTCTATAACTCCAAGCCATTGCATCTGTTTTATGATGCTGGCATTTGATTTAGTCATTAAAATTATTAGAGTCTGAATCTACTACGTTATGGGCAAACGTAGCAGGAAAGGCCTAGAGGGGGCTATGAGCTGAAGCTGAACATGTGATGCCCCACTCTGCCAAAGGGCAACCGTTTCTACTATATCAGAGTTTGAGGGAAAACCTTAGCACTTTAAAAAGGCAATTATTAGTTTACAGGAAGCAGGAAAGAACTGAAAAGCAGTACTGACCAAATCTTCCCAAAGTCAACAACTCTTCCTGCCAGAAGCCATTTAACTACGAAAATCTCCTAAGTTGTGTGCGAAGGCCAAATCTAAGCATAGTCATTTCTATTCAGCTGAGAATTCAGGTCCTCCCCCAAGCATCTGGAAATATCTTACAGCCAGCAATTTAATCATAAAGAACATTTTCCCCAAATTACAAATTCCTGCAGTATGTGGAGTTATAGAAAATAGGGACTTGCTCCTTAATGCCATAAATTTGTGGCCTTCACACAGTGTCTTGAATCAAGGTAGGCTCTACCTAAAATTAGCTTGTAAGAATTTCTGTCCCTAAAAATTTACCTGATTAAAGGCATGGATAAATATTTAATATATTTAGAAGATGTTGTTGTTGTGCAAATGAGCAAATCTTGTCTTAAAAAGAATTTTCACTGCTTATCCTGAAGTGGCATGTTTTTCAGATGTGTCCATCCAGTGATTAGTTTATTATCTTTGTTGTCACAGGATGAATGTGTGGCAGAATCTGAACATACTGATACCTAATGAGTGTTTTTAGAGTAGGGTAATCAGGTCATTTAAGAGATTCACTGCTCTGATGATGAGGTTATTAAAAAGATGCTTCTGTTGTGTTGCAAGATCAGCTGTTATCCAAGATCAGTGACTATACCTCCCCAGGGAACGTAGGCACAGAAACACATAGGCATATGCCCACACACCGACACTCACATGTCTCTGGAAGCTTGAAATCCTAACACCAGCAAATTACATACCCTTTGTATAAGATTAGCTCTTTTCACAGTTCCCTGTTAAAATATTCCTAAATAAGGTGTCATTAAGGTGATGGGGAAGCAGGGGCTCACCAGATGCTTACTTCCCACCTCTTACAATGAAGAGAAAGAGTACTAAATTTTGCTCAGAGACCCGCCTCATGGATGACTAAACACCGGGAGACATTACAGAGTATCTACGTAATTAAAATGGTAATGGAGAATCTAATAATACACAACCATGTTTACCAATTGCTAGCATAAAAGAATAATGAGCTTCATCAGTCCAGGAATGAAAGTGAATACTATACCTGGCACTGCTGAACCTCAGTAGACAAGTTTTGCTACCCCTCGACTATTTGTTAGTAACTGGGACTCTGTTTTTTAATGAAGGAATAATCAAATTTATAAATAAAAACATTCCTTTGATGCAATCATAAATGAAGTAAGTGCCTGGCTAAGCCTTGCTCCTATTCCATCTTCCTTTAAAAGGGATTTTGTATCTGGATTCATTTTCTAGAACATCTAAAGCCCATAGGTCCAGGCAAAAACGACCCTGGTCTCCAGTGGCAATGGGGCCAGCTTCTTAGGCTCAAGTCCACCCTCTCCATCAGTCACTGTCTACTGAGTGGGAACAGCATCGCCATGTTTTCATGGCTCAAGTCATCTCTCTGAGTTAGCATACAGTTTCTAAGTATTATATTTCCACAGCTTTTTATTGAATGTGTATTAGATGAGAGGGGCTAGGAGGCCCTGGAATGAACTTTATGCCAACTGCCCTCAAGTGCTGCTGACCGTAGCACATTTTGTAAAGTTTTATTTTCTCTGTCATAGTGAGGGCAACTATCCTTTAAAACTAAAAATCTGTCATCCAGGTTCAGCTTCCAAGAAAATCTTCAAATAGAATTGATATTTTTACTGTTACCCACACCTGTTCTTAACTTGATTTTGCCTCAACTGTTAAGTGTGTTCCAATTGTTTTTAAAGGTTCACCTCAGATAAGCAAATTTACAATGACTAAAGACTCGAGTTTACATCATTCTGTCACTGTCAATGCATGGAATGCTCCTCTTAGTTTATGTCACCTGATTTTTTCTTTTATTATCTGCCGCACGTTCCATGGTTCTCTCCCATTACATTTTTTATACTACATTTACAATATGTTTTGATGTTTACCTTCTACACACAAGCACATCTTTGAAAATTTGTCACCAAGCATGTTTAATGTTCATCCATGTAGCATGTATTTCCGCTTATAACATTTTCCTGTTCAGTGCTACTTTTGAAGTTCTGCACATAATACTGAACATACTCCGAAGCCATTGGTTCACGCACTCCATCGTGAGCTGAACTAGCCACACAATGGCAAAGCTTCTCAGAGCACCAGCCTTGCTGTACGCAGAAGCACACATTTTTCCTGAGTTCCTAGTGTTGAAAGGAGAATAGCAACCGTAGTAGCATGGCTAGATTATTAAGTCCACATATGGAATGTTAAATATCTGGGGAGAATATTTCCCAGCTATGTAGAAGCATACTCCAGGGTCTCAATGTGTTGATATCCTCACCAACATCTGATATATATCGATGACACCTTACTGATGCTTTGATGAGCTTGATGATACTTTTCTCGTTGCTAGAAGGCTTTCACACCTGCTTCTCCTTTACCTGGGCTTTTCTTTCTATGAATGACCTAGTCACAGAGGAGGAGACATTTCCTATGCGTCTTCTCATTTCTTCATTTTTTTTTCAGAAAAAAAGCCATGTGGAGCATCTTTTCATTGTCAAAAGCCTTTAATACTGTTAACTTTAGGTTTTTCTAAAGTCCATACACTTTTCTTTCCTGCCTTGGTGTTAGGAAACGTATGGCCCTATTCAACGTGGAGCCAGATATTCAGGGAAACACTGTAATCCATTCTTTGGAACTAATTTATAATTTCAAGGTTTGCTGCAGGAGAGCCTTCTGCTCCTTCAGCCAATAGCTGCTGAAATACCAGCCCACTGGGGCGTGGTCTATTTATCTTTAAAAAAGAGCGGCAAGCCTTGGCCCGTGCTCTTGGTTCCGAAGCTTGGTTCTGGCTCCTGCTCCGGCAACTAGGCTCCTTTCCTGAGGTTGGTGCTTTGTGAGTTTTACCCCTCAAAATAAATACCCCTTTGAATCCTAACTGGTGTGGGATTGTTTCGAGCATTAAAGGTTATCACTAAATGTATTTTTAATATTCCACTTTTCAGACCCCAATTCAAAAGATGTTTTGAAGGATTTATTTGCAAATAAACCACTAAAAGTATTTTCCCCCAGAATGTACCCTTTTATTTGAAAATTGGTCTTTCTAGAACCAAACATGTTCTTACATACCTAAGACTCACAAAGGGTTTTTAGAATTACAAGGCTGTAGGTGTCATCTGGTCCAATCACACACCCTCCTAGTAAGAGTTGAAAGCCACCCAGAACTAGGTGTGTAGGGGACGTAGGGCCACCCAAACTGGAATGTACTTGTGCCAAACTTAAGATTTTTCATATTATTTTCAATTTCTTTTGTAGAAATAAAGCACAGATATGGGCGGCACATGGATCAAAACACATTGAGGTTGGCTGAGACAAATACTCGGTGGTTGCCTACTTCCCATAAGAACGTCCTGTGCACTAAGTGATGAGTTGGCCTACATTCCAGGGCTTCAGCCAGAAAAGAGGCAATGACAGGGGAATAAGAATTACGAAGCGTCATTGAACAAACTAGAAGAGAGACTCCATCCGAGGTCAACCGCGTGCACCTCACATCACAGATCTCACATCCGTGTGTCACGTGACACATGCAAGGACTCATACATCCATTTCACTAGCAGCCAATAGCAGTTTAGTGACCGGATAAGGAGCTACAATGGACTGATGTACTCCTGTGTTCTGAAGACAAAGATGGTTTCCACTCGATCTTTAGTTCACAACATGGTCAGTTTGAGCAGAAAAAAAAGCAGGTTGCAATTTCATGTGCCCCCACCCCCACCCAAGACTTCCTCTCTCTAAATCATTCTCCAGCTGTAACCCTCCTGGAACTCCTGGCCTCCCACCTCTATCTCCCAAGTGCTTTGATTTTAGGGGTGTGCCACAAGTTGGACTAAATTCCTACTTTCTAAGGTTGATGTTTTTCTATCTGAATTCTGTTTCTTGCTGATAATTACAACATTTTGAAAATAATTCAAGCCATATATGTATGTGACATTTTACATGACCACCAAGGGATTCTTCAAAAATTGACATTTAAAAATGCCAAGTAAATCATTGAAAGTATTTTTAGAAAATGATTACTTTGATTTGAAACAATTTCTTACTATGCCAAGAGCTGTCTCATCTCTGAAACTGCCAAACCCAGGTAGTCAGAGGATAATTAAATCACAATCTGACTTTACATAAGGGGATTGAATCCAAATGTCAAAATATTGCATGCTCATGCTAGGCTTATGGTAGCAACAGCTTGGTGTTAAAGCATGCTGGATTCTTGAGGCTGTGGCAGTACCTCTATTCATACACAGTGAAGAGGATGTTAATATGACTGCTCTTGACCTCTGACCCCTGCCATTTACACATGTAGACATGGTCACACCCTGGTCAGACTAAGTTGAATGGAGCTCAAGATGTATTAGAAAAACATTTCTAAATTGTTGAAAATCATGTTAGGGGTCAATTAAGGGATTAAGAACTATACCTTGATTCTGAAAGAGAGGGAGATGAGACACACAAAGAGATTAAGAAGTGCTATGTCAAGAATATGAGGAGGTTCCTATCTTCTCTTTCGTCTTAAGAATTCAGTACATCCTACTCAAGAATTAAGAATACTTATGCCTCAGATCAAACTGCTAAGAAATACTTAGGGGTAAGGTCAGAAATGTACCGGAAGAGAAGAGACAAAAGAATGAGCATTTTCAAGGCAACAGTCATTCAGAGAAAGAGCTCTGAGTCAGAACAG
Source organism: Microtus agrestis (assembly GCA_902806775.1). Taxonomy (NCBI): domain Eukaryota; kingdom Metazoa; phylum Chordata; class Mammalia; order Rodentia; family Cricetidae; genus Microtus; species Microtus agrestis. Next base: position 1,289,528 of record CADCXT010002121.1, read on the forward strand.
TCATTTCCACTCCTCAAGATGAAGGAAAGCATCAGGGTGGTAACACCATCAGGCAGCCACAATTCAGTACTGTTCAGTTTCCTCTTTGTGGATTTTACTTACACAGCGAGACTATTTGTCAGAATAAAGATAGGAAAAGCCATTTTCTTAGTCTTAGTCCTGAAAAATCACAAACAAACTAAGTATTGAGAGTTGGTGTTTGGTTTTTGAGTCAGCCTGTGAGTTTTATTACTTTCCAAGGTCTAGGTACCAAGTGACATTAAGACATGAATTATATGGATGGATTTTTTTAGTCCCATAATGAGCCTTATCCTGAATAACCCATCTATCATCGCAAGGGCAGAAAAGAGAGCTTCCTGGATCCCGTGTGCTCCAGCTCTCCTCCCGCCACCATGCTCTTCATGGATTTGATCTTAATCCATCGTATTTACAGTTTGAACTAATTACTCACAGAATAAAAATGTTTGAAAAAAACTGCATCTGTACCAAATATGAATACATTTTCTTGTTGCATTCCTTATATTGTACAATACAGTACAATTCCCATTTACACATCATTTATACTGAACTAGGTATTAATAATCTAACATGAACATAGTATTAATCTGCCTTCTAAATTCATATCTCTCTACCATACATTAGTGAAGCTCTCAGAGCTTATTGAGAACGTTCTTTATGCAACAGACAGTGGCTAATGTACAAACAAACAACTGAACAAAGAACAAGAATAAATGTTAGTGGAATGGTCATCCACAAATGGGACATATGTATTGTATCTTACCCTAAGACTATGGCACCATCTTGGAAGAGGGAGCAGAATGATTATAAGAGCCAGAGGTCCAGAAAGACTGAACAGCATCGTCTGGAAATGACAGGACCACTGTAGTCAACAACTCACAACAGTGGTAGTTCTTCTATGGTAGTTCTCCATATAAGAACCATATGAGATCAAGCCAGTCAGCCTTCTAGCATGGAGGTGGAGGGGCTCATGAGTCCCAACCATAATCGAGGAGTTGTGACAGCTGCTGGTTTCTGGTGGAGAAGGTGTCAGTTTTCACTAAGGAGGTGGCCCTCAGTAGGCTGACTATGCTCTAGGAGATAGGAACAAAACCAGCAGTACAGGGGCAGCATGAAATAGACTCAGGAGGTTGTGAAAACAAAGAGAACAGAAAGGAGCATGGATCTGTGAGGAGGGGGCAGTGAGCACAGAATGCATTGTATAAAAGTCTCAAAGAACTAATAAAAATATTATATTTTTAAAAGTAAAGAAAATATCTGGAGCTGGATTATGGGAGTCAGCATTCTTCCGTGGAAACATCTTTTTGGAGGTCTCTGCCACGGACGAGCATACACACAATGAATTATACGATGTTTCAGATCCCCATTTGAGAACAGAATTAGAACAGACTGGAGTAAGACTACATGATATAAGGTACTTACTCATCTATCCAGAATGTGGACCTTGGTACCAAGTTCCCTCACTGTCTCCTCTTTTTGAAAGATTCTATACAGTTATGATAATAAGATTCACTTGCTGCATGAAAATGTAACTCACATGATCCCAGCTTAGAATTCATGGATGCAAAACCTGGAGCTAGTAAACTATGAGACAACAGACTCCCAGGTGACACAGACTCGGATGGTTTGCTTTCAGGCTCAGGAGACCTCAAGTAATAAATGACCTTGAATCTGATTTCCCTCTTTTGTAGCATGAGATGGCAATATTTTCCCCAGATTATCCTCTGGAAACCAATCACTGCATCCCAAGGTGAAAAACATTTTAGAATGAAGAAAAATAGTGATTTGTTTTTGCTAGAAGACTATGAAGTGGTAACAGAAAGTTCTAGAATAGACCTCAAATTGCTATGAAGAATCTAAAACCTTAATTCATCCTTGTTTTACCAACAAAGTGCTGTTAATCTAAGATGGTGTCTGGCCATACAAGTTTTGGAATTATCCTAATATGTAAATACATAGTGAAATATCAATCTCTTGCTCTCTCTCCTATCATCCATCTATCTATCCTTCTTTCTTTCTATCTATCTAAATCTATCATCTATTTAGATCTATCTATATCTATCTATCAATCATCTATCTATCCTGACACAAAGAAGTTAATACACACACACACACACACACACACGTGTGTGTGTGTGTCTGTGTGAGGGAGCCCACAGAAGTGAGTCCATTCCACCTTGACTGGAGATCAGAGAATTCAGGCTTATTCTTTCTTCTTCAAGGCTATGGACAAGAGGTTTGACTTTAGGTGTGGCTACTAACTTGGTATCTTGATCTAAGGTTTAGTTACTTGGTGTTTGGGGCTTTAAGACATCCCATAGAGGTAGATTCATGATGCATGTCCGGTCTAAACAACAGAATATTCAACTCAGGAAATAGCTGCTTGCTGCTTCAGGCATTGAAGAGGTAATTGCCCTGTTTGTTCTTTGTGTCATGTTAAAGCTGTCTTTTGCCTTCTTTCCCCCCTTTTTGGATTGGGGGTATAAGCATATAGAAAATAAACATGGGTGTATTCAGTATTTGTGGGCTTGCTCGATCAATTCTATTCTGTGTGTCTGCCCCTTTCTCTGTATCTCTGTTCTGTCTGCCTGGTGTTTCTAATCCCCTACCCTGTAACATGCCAACCTCATTGATGTTGGACCCTGAAAGATGTCGCCTCAACTTGGGGCACCGACAGATGTTGCCCCAATATGGGATCCCAATATCTGTAGACACATACACACAAAACTTAAAATATTTTTCGAGAATTTATGCAGTGGTTCAATGATACACATGTATTATATGAGTGCACATGTTGTGGGGTGTATTCCTCAATTGCATCTCCACTTTTATGTTTTGAGACAGTGCTGTGGTCCACAGGACTACACAGTGAAAATACAGCAGACAAAATCACTGGACTAAACTACAGGAATCACGTATTCCAGGGAAGGAAACCCAACTTGCAGAGTTTTGGGGATACCTGCCTTTGAATAGTCAGTGTCATTTCTGGAACACCCTTGTGAAGCCAGAGTGCTCCTTCTTCCATAGTCGAACTTGTCCCCAAAACCCTCAGCAGTGTATCAAACAATTATTGGGCAGAGCTCCCTCATGTACTGTTATATGGAATGACCTTTCATTTGGCTGTGTAATCTTGATATATAGAATATATACTGGTTAGCCTTGAATCCTGGAAAGGACCCCAGAAGAAGGAAATGTTTCTCACTCAGGCGACAGTGGTAACAAAGCCGCCCCTTATCCCGGAAGCTGAAAATGTCAGGCTCCAGATTTTACAGTTTCACAGTCTCTCCCTTGACCTAGTCACCTTAGATGTTTTATCTCTAGAGCTGAGGGGTTCCCTTTAATCAGCTAGCATTTGGCTAAAATACTAATGTGGTTCAAGTGCCATCTATTTTCCTTCCTTGGCTTCTGATGGTTGCCATGACTACTGTGAGGCTGTGTTCCCAGCCTCCTAGGAAGAGGAAGGAAGTGCTCTGAGAGTGTACAGTACTTTGCAGTCTTCCGTTCTCCACATTTATCAATTACAAACCTCTAGCTTAACTAGCCACACAAATGCAGTTAACAGACAAGCTCCCTCTCCCCCTCTTAGAGATCACAGCTCCTTCCTCAATTTACCCTTTTCAGATATGCCAGGGCACTTCTCAGCCATGCCCCCTCTGAGACATATGTAAGATAATGCCCGCCGTGTCAGCCTTATCTGTCTTCTTGGTCCTCAAAAATGCATGCCTGGAATCCTTGCTATTGCCAGAGAATTTCTAATTATGTCTGTGTGGGTACATAAACTGGAGGCTTTGTGGGGAGAGGGAACTTTTCTTGAATAATAGAGACAAGAGAAGGAGGCGTGTATGAGCTGATTGGTCGATCCCCAGACCCCCTTAGCCAGTTCTGATGCTGTAAGCATACTGTCTGAACCCCGCGGTTCCCACTAAGACAGGCTCTCTTTCTGAACCAGGACCTCACTAATTGGCAGAGGGGCTTGTCCAGAACCCCAGAAACCTTCTTGTTTTGGCCCCATGTCTCTGAGTGCTGGGGTTACTGCCTTGCATCTCTGGGTGGGCCTGGCTTTTGGCATGGGCTCTGGAGACCTTAATTCTGGCCCTCATCTTTGTGCAGCTTGTGCTTTACTGATGGACTGAGCCATCTCCCCAGCCCCAGATGTCTGTGATATTGGTTGTGTTTCTATGTAAACTTATGAGAAAACCTGAAAACAAGTGTGTACTACGTGATCTACAGTTCTACTCTACGGTGAAGAGTGTCTCCTGGAGTGTCATCCTCATTACACAAGTTTCTGAGGATGAGATAGTGGCTGGATTCGATTTCTCAGATTACAGAAGTTTAATATTTAGGGAGTGAATCCTATTTTGTAAGCATCTGTATCGGAAAGTTCTCTTTAACATATTTAATATTTCCTTGCTTTGCCAATTCAATGTATTAAGTACTATTCAATCTCTCTTCTCTCACTTTCTCATTCTCTCTTTAAGATTTTTTAGGTCACTATGTTACAAAACAAATTTCTTGAACGTATTTCTTTTGCTCATGCACGTTTCTTTGACCACGATCTCTGTGAGACTCCACGTTTCACCTGTAATACCTGCTATCCACTGTTCCACGTTTTGCTTCTGTATATTTTACCTTTAAGTAACAGCAATAGGACTTGCCTTTCTAAAGTGCCTGGCTTCTTTCACACAGCACAATTCCAGGGTTTTCAATGTCACAGGTAACTATTTTTTTTTTCTAACTCTGAAGAGTATCCCTCCTTCCACCCTCCCCGTATGTATGTATGTGATCAAATTTCCTTTATCCATTCCATCTATTAATGGATACCTAGCCTGACTCCATGCCTTGGTTATGGTGTTGCAATGAACATGAGAGTGAAGATACTTCTTGGAAATTGTGGCATTATTTCTTTTTGCTAGTTGTCCAGTGGTTGGACTGTTCGGGATTATAGCAGTTCTATGTTTAATCTATGGGGAGCCTTCATACTGCCTTTGATTATGGTGAATTTACATTCCTCTCATCTGTGTACAGGGTCCCAATTCTCCATATGCAGGTAATATACTTTTAATGACCCCATTATCTCTGAGCAGATTATCAGTGTTCATTCTAATAGGTGAGGTATAGCACTAATGTTGAGTTCTTGGCACTTGACAGTGATCCACCCTTGTTCTGAGGATATCCTGCTCTGTCCTATGGAAGCTCTCTCCCCTTGTTAGCCTCTTGGCACGGTACTCCAGGAGGTCCTGTTTAAATCTGATGGCCACCTCCACACCTCCTCACTCTGAATTTGTCTGCTCTGATTCTGTCTTTTCTCTTAGCAAACACCACGTTAGTATCCTCCACTTCCAACCAATTATACACTGTTTCTTCTTCTACCCCTCACGCTGGAACATCAACTATGAAAAAAAATTCTAGTTTACTTTTGTTTTTTAGTCTGAAATTTAAAAAATCTGTGTCCCTAGTGATAGAATCAGGAAAAAGTATAGGCTCTCGGTGAGTATTTGTGTCAGACATCACTCTGTGACTAAAGCTGGACACACACTTGACCTCTGCGTGAGCGAGGTGACGCAGCACTGTCCTTCTCGACCACACTCAGCTGCTTTTCGCTCTCAGTCACTTGCAGACAACTGTAGTCCAAACATATGGAACAGAAAACTCAAGGGAAAAAAATCCTAAATAATGCTGGTAAGATGGCTCAGCAATGAAAAGCAGTGGCTGTTTTTCCAGAGAATTTAAGCAGTGCTCATAGTGCCCACGTTGTGTTCAGAACTGCCTGCCATTTGAGCTCCAGGGGAGCTGAGGACCTCTTTGAATCTCTATGGAGATGCATACACAGATACACGTATACAAATAAATAAAAGTAAATATTGAAAGCTCACAAGTTTTAAATAACTTTGAGAACTGTATAGTGCAGTAAATATTCTTAATATTGCTGTAGTCTGTTATGTGCCTAATTTAAATTTAAGCTTTATCTTAGGTAGATAAGCACAGAAGAAAAGCACATGCAAAGCTTCAGGTGTCTGTTGACATATTGGGATTTGTCCCCAAGGAGGACGGGAGGCTTTTGAAGAGGCCTCGACAGCAATTACAACAGGAAATAAATTAACCAATGAATCCATTTATTCATGTTGTAATTGCTGAACAAAATCTTCTGCTTAAGAACAAAACAAAGCAAAAATTTAGCTGATCTTCAGCAAAAGCCAGCTTTCTGTCAGATGCCAAATAACATAAACGCTGCAAATACATTTTGGTTAAGCCACTGACAGTATTGGTAGCCCTACTGTCAATGAAACTACATTTTTCTTACAACGGTGATTTACTTATGAAAACCCATGTATGTGTGTACCCACTGGGCACACAGTCTTCCCCACCCAGGTCCTTTCTTGATCAGTAGGGAGCTGACAAGGCTTCTTCAAAATCCATTGGTGGGAAACTCAAAACAGTGTTTGTCGAAAAACCACTTGCAGAAATATCAAAGGTTTTGGGGTCTTTTGAAGAACAATTTTCAGCAAGTTATATAAAAGAACTCACAACAGCGAGTTTCAAAGGAGGACGAATGTGAGAGGAAGTTGCTTGAAAGCAGTGATAATCTCATGGGCTGTAGGCACCCCGTAGAGTTCTTCAGAGCAGGTGGGAGCTGGAAGCATCCTGACCCAGTGAGGAAACTGTGAGGTACTGTGCGGTCTAGAAAGTGCTGCTTCATTGGAAGTGATCATGATAAAGGCTGCAGAGCAACTTAGAAAAATTCTATGAAGTAATAGCAAATTATTCGACATACACAAAGCCAGATGTGGAAGGTGCAGCCATGCAAAACATGTGATGTTGTCTGAAGACTCTATTATAAAAAATAACAAAATGACTCATTTTCTGTATTTTCACCGTTTTGAAATTAAATATTGTAAAAGAACAAAACATTGATCATGGTGTGTAAGCGATAGTTCACCAACGATAACTGAGGACAGTTTGCTTCAGATGGAAGCTGACTGCTAATAGCTTCAGACTGTCATGTGAATGAGATTTTGTCTCTAGCTCTTCAGAAGAGTTGGGTCATTCGCAAACAAAGGGGCATTAAATTAGATAACATTTGAGCCCTGTTGAAGAGTCAAGATACACCACTTAACTAAAACTCTTAAAATTTATGGAAAGAAAGGAATGACTCAATGAGACTTGGTTGAATTTTCCCTGATATTATTCTTCCACCTGCCGTTTTCTTGGTCCTAATCTGACCCCTGACCTCCTGAGGAGTGCCTTGTGAACCATAGGGGATAGGGCAGCAAGTACACACCCACAGGAAGCACAAAAACTATTGTGAGTTGTTGAACAAAAGAACCACAATGCTTTGTGTTTGAAGGCAGTCAAGGTAGACTGACCTGGAAATGTGGAGTCAGTCTGTTAAGTCTGAAGAGAGGTACCATTCATAGAGACCTTTCATAGCTGGGCTGAGTCACAAGGCAGGTGCATGTATATCAATCATTCTGCCTGGAAATAAGCCACTCAGAAGTCAAAATCTTAGGACTTATAGAATAGAGTGACTGGGAAAGATTCCAAAGCCCTCTATATTCCTATGACCCCTGTAACCACTCACTATTAGGGAATGATCTTCTTAGTGATGGGTCGCGGTAGAGTGTGAGCTCCTGAATCTACCCTGGTGGCTCCTAAGCTTTTTGATGACTTAAGTCAGTGGTTCTCAACCTTCCCAATGCTGTGGCTCATGTTGTGGTGTTTTCCGATGGTCTGAGGTGACCCCTGGGAAAAGGTCTTTCGATCCCCACAGGAGTTGAGACCCACGGGTTGTGAACCACTGACTCAGGTTCTGGGGGTCACCTTTGTGATCACAATGGCTGGAACGTATTTGGTGCTGAATAGGTGACAGCACATTAGGGACAGAAATGCTGAGTGGCTAAGTCAATTAGTGCTCCTGTGTAAGAACATTGGAGCAGAGGAATTCAGCATTCTTCCCAAGTGCAGGCACCAAGTAAAACAAGCCTGAGAAAACTTCCTACACTACTATTAGACTAGGAAGTACATGTACAGTACTGTCCAGACGTTCCTTAATATCTTCTAAGCTTATTAAAGTTCATATATACTTAATTTCATCATATATAAAATATTCAAACATGACAGATAAAGGTAAGATGTCTCCAGGCTAAAAATAGTAGAACCAAGTTTGGCACACCAAGTCTTTGTCTTTAGGGTCTTCTGAGTCTGGGAAACAGAGTACACATGGACTTTTTTCAGTAGCCTCAGAGCCCTCCACAAAATAGTACTGGATGAAGTCTTCAATTTCTCCTGTTTACAGAATCCTGTGTCACCAAGATTCTTGCACAAATATTTCCATTTTCAAATAAGATTCTTGTCCCTTAGTCATTTGGTAAAAACAATATGTTTTCTTATTTCATATTTTTCTGATTACTATGGAACATTAGTACTTTTCTGTGGTGGCACTTGGGACCCGACCCAAATGCTACATTGAGCTACCCTTCATAACCATAAACTATGTTTCATACATTACTTGCCATGAATTAATTTAGGCCAAAATAGAGTTGTGTGATGTGGGAGCAGAGCTGGAGATATGCAGGAATTACTCAGCACAGAAAACATGAGTCCAGTTACTGGGATCCATTCACAAACCCTGCAGCGTACACGAATCACATCAGATCCCAGAGAAATGTTCTGCTAATTTTCTTCCTTTTTTAAATTTATTTTCTTTAATGTTACCAGAAGCAGAGCAAGAACATTAAAAGCATGATGCAGACTTTAAAACTGGTGAGAAACTTGCCAATTAGAAGTGGAAGCAAGACTAGAGAGGAGGAGGAAGGAGATGGGCTGAGAAGCAAAGCCAATCTCCACTGAGCCAGTCAGTAACTCTTTGTACGCACTTGAAGAAAGTTTTGCTATTTGTGTTAGGTTTTAGTAGGAATCTATAAGGTGTGGCATCTTTTGTGCTTCCATAGAAGAACATGCCTCGTAGACTCTTTAGAAACATAAACTACCCATTCGGAACAGCCTTCATAAATCAGGATTAAAGTCACGGGCAGAACACTGCATCTTTCAATCAGTGCAAACCGCACCCGTGAACGCTTCAGCATGGCCGTTGTATGAGGGCTGCAGCCTGGACCTGGGACACTGTCTAATGTTCCACATGCTGACGGAACGAGTTCCAGTCTCACGGGTCGCTGGAGGCAACTATAGAAGGCGTGAACAAGCAGACGAAGTGAGACCGCTGGAGGTCTCCATGGAAGGGGGTGCTGTTGCTTCGCTCTTTGCCCTCCTCCTTATGCATTCCTGGCTGCTCTGCACAGGAGCCCCGCACACACTCACCATCTGTGCCGCGCTGCTTCAGGCCCAGGGAAACAAGGCAAACATGGATGGAAGGTTCCTCAGGCTTGAGACAACTCAGACCTCTTCAAAGACTTAGTTCCACTATATCTTCCAGTGAGGAAAAGCTGGTATATTAAGCCCCAGGAAGTTAACTATTTAATTTTTACGGTTTAAATTAAACTGATTCTCAAAACATAGATATTTTATGTATTAATGAGGTAAATAATGGGCAATGCTTCAATAGACATTTATTATATAATGCTTAAATTACATTAAATACATCTCCTCAACCATTTATTATTTTTATAGAAAAATGTTCAAAATCCTTTCTGCTAGCCATTTGGAGCCTACAGTGCTTTGTTGCCAAGGGTGGCACGCGACCACGTGGTCGCACACTAGGGCTTCTCCTTCCTGACCAACTGTAACTTCGTCCCCACTGAGCAGCCTTTCCCAGTTCCTCTTCGCCTCCAGTTAATCTGACTTTACTATTCCTACTGCTGCCCATTTCATGAGGTCTCACTTCTGTGAACAAAGCTCATTCTTCGCAATGCATTTTCTCTCTATTGTCACATTTTGCCCATGTCCCCACCTCTCGTGATCTTGCAGAAGCATCTTATAGAGCTCAATTATCTGCACTCAATAGTCTACCTATGATTTACAAAATGCAATTGGAAGAAGATTATTTCTGCTACCTATACACATTTCTGCTTACCGTTCTGTCAGTCATTGGAGTAAAATATACTTTTATTTACAATCACAGAGAAAAGAATGCTCACTAAGCCTCGGGTTATATGATATTAGACTTAGTAGTAGAAGTATGGGTATGCTAATAAATAAAAGAATAAAAATCAATTGCTGCATTCTGAGAAATGTTTCACATTATTGAGCTGTGGGTAGAAAAAAATGATATAAAAATACCAGCTGGGGTGCAGACTCAAAAGCCAATCATCTATTTACTACTTTGAAAACAGCATTTTAGGAGAAGAGACACAATATACATTCACTTCAGTAGGCTCTGGGCTTATGGAGTGTTCCAGAAATAACTCTGTTGCGCTCAGAACACCAGAAAATTGCCACTTCTGCAGTTACAGAGCTTTCAGTCTGCCACCCAGACACCTACTCGCTCGACACTGTATTGGTTGCTAATGGTTTCTCGCGGAGGAATTGATCCTCTTTGTTTTAATCAGGAATGATAACCTCTTTCCAACTCAATCATAGTCTGTCAGCTCCGTCTATTCCGAAAGGCTGCACTTAGTTCTGTATCTATCTGAGAAGACCGACAATGGGCTCAGTGCTTACAGTTCACACACCCACTTCTTTGACACCACAGAGAGGCCATTTGGGAAAGGGCAAACCAGTTATTTATTTCTCCCTCACAGGAGAGCAGATCAGAGATCCCTGACAGCAGCAGTTCTATGTGAAAAGCCTACGACTGTTTTTAGTGGGACCCGGAGATGCCCGAGACAGGGTCGTCCTTGGACTCCCCATCTTTCTGCCTCTGCCTCCTAAGCGCAGGGATTTCTGGCACATGCCCCTACATTTGGCACTATGATAGGTTCTCAAACATTTTTATTAAGCAGATTAAATACTGCAGTACAAACCGAGTGCTCGATATGAAGTTATATTAGAAAGGAAACAGCTGGCTGTTGATGCAAGAATCTATGAAAAACCAGATGTTTTCTAATGGAAACCAGGTGTGAGGAAATCAGTCTTGGTGCCAAAACAGCATGGATCTGAAGATCAGCCACTGGGGAAATAATGGAGAGCATTTAATTACAATTCCCACTTTTAAAAGGGAGAGATGGAATCTTCACATGATTAAACAGAAACATAAAACATAACTTTTTTATTTAACCAGATACTTTCTGCAATGGCCCTTTCCTAAATACTTAAAGTCCATTTAAGCTGAGGCTCCATTTGTTCTCTGGGCCCCTTTAGAAAGCGGCAGGAGGTCTCTCGGGAGCTTCCTGGCATGGCTTGCACCCCTCACAGTTCCTCTGAATACTTTTGCAAGAGAACTCTGAGCTCCTCAAGTTGACACAAAGACTGCCCATCCTGTTCCGTCGAAGACCTGCAGGCTAAGGCTGTGCAGCATCCACGGGGATGACTGAAGGAGTTGTCTCTGTGGAGGTAAAGTCCAGGAAAGAGGGAGATGCACAGATGGCATGCTTAGGCATCAGGAAGACAAGCCAGGCTAGAATTCACTGCTCAAATAAACCTCTAAGAGTGAGTGCTCCCCAACAATCCACAGCGATAGCGGCAAAGCTTCCTCCTGCACACCCAGCGCAAACTTCAGCACTTTGGTCCCATTATGGGCAGACTGACAAAATCTGTACTGCCCGTTCATATTAAGTTTTTACATTATCTTAGAATTAGTGAGTTTCACTGTGGCATTTTCATACAAGTGTGTCAGTATACATTGTTCTCAATTAATTCCCCTCTCCAACTACCTCCTCTCTGCTGCCCCTACTCCGCTATGGTCAATTCTTTCTTCCTCTGGTTTCTTTCTTCTCCTTCCTTCCTTCCTTCCTTCCTTCCTTCCTTCCTTCCTTCCTTCCTTCCTTCCTTCCTTCCTTCCTTCCTTCCTTCCTTCCTTCTTTTTGTGGTTTTTCGAGACAGGATTCTCTGTGGCTTTGGAGCCTGTCCTGGAACTAGCTCTGTATATCAGGCTGGCCTCGAACTCACAGAGATCTGCCTGCCTCTGCCTCCCGAGTGCTGGGATTAAAGGCGTGTGCCACCACTGCCCGGCCCTTCCTCTGGTTTCTATCTTTTTAAAAATTGAGAACTCTATGCACACAAACAATGTGTTTTGATCAAATCTGTACCTCTTTCCAGTTCTTCCTCTATTTTCCCCACCACTTTGTCATCCCAACTTCATGTATGCTCTCTCTCTCTCTCTCTCTCTCTCTCTCTCTCTCTCTCTCTCTCTCTCTCTCTCTCTCTTTCTCCCTCTTTTGTTCCTCTCCTCCTTCCTCCCCCTCCCTTCTTTGAACCAATGGGTCCATTTCATGCTGCTTGTATGTTCGTGGGCATGGGACCACCTACTGGAGCAAAGGCAGCCTCTTAAAACCGCATCCCTCAAAGCCTGACTCTTTCTCCCTCAGCACACCTCAGCTGCCAATAACTACTCTGATAGGGGCAGTTCACGCCTCCTCCTCTCCCCATGCTTAGACCTGAACTGGCTAGATCTTGCTCAGGTCTTCTGCACAAAGTCCTAGGGTCTGTGAGTCTCTGGGTGCAACAGCACTGTCATGTCTGGCCAGCACTGCTTCAAAGCCGGCATCTAATCCATCTGGCTCTTACGGTCTTTCTGCTGCCTCTTCAGCTATGATCCCTAGCCTTGTGGGAACAGGGTGTGGTGGAGATGCCCAGATTCTCTCTGCTTTCTTATTCTTTTTAAATAATTTGTTCATTTGCATTGGTGCATCTGTGTAAGGGTACTGGATCTCTTGGAACTGGAATTACAGACAGTTGTGAGCTTCCATGCGGGCTCTTGGAATTGAACCCAGGATCTCTGGAAGAGCAGCAAGTGCTCTTAACTGCTGAGCCAGCTCAGCTCCAGCCCTGCTCCTTGCTTTCCTATCCCATGTATTCCCATACCTTCTCTCCAGCCATCCCTTAAGACCTCTTATTCTTCCTCACAATCCCTTTGCTAGACCACACTGCCTTTGAACAATGAATCCCTTGTCCCAGTAGACAGCAGGACTGTAGAGGCAGAGTGTGAGGTTATAACTGATCCACTTGTCCTGGATGGACACCCAGATGTGAGCAAGCTGTGTCACACTCACATTGCCTTGGAAGGAATCAACTGCTGCCATGACATTCCTTGACCTGATAGACTCAAACCATGACTCTGAGTAAATCCTTTCTCCTTTAAGTTGCTTACTGTGAGGGATATGGCCATAGACATAGGGAAAGTAGTCAACACAGACATAACTTATGACTCCTTTGTTACAATGTTAGGTAAGATACAAATAAATCAAAGCAATGACAAAATAAGGAGAATTCTTATTTTTAACCCAGGTGCTGTTTTGTGTGTGCATTTCCCCCTGAATCTCACAGAACCACTAAAATAATCCAATGCATCTCTGCAACACTGTGAATGCTTGTTACCATCTGTGCAATGTCAACATTACCTAGATACTGAAGGTGCAACAAATGTCTGAGAAAGTGTTTCTGTTTGTGTTGCCTGTGTTCTACTGGTCTAGACAAGAGCTTTCTGCTGAAGGACTTCCAATTCAGGTCAGATTTTTAATTTTTAATTGCCCAATTAAATGAATACTGAGAAAATATAGAACAGAGTCAAATATGAACAGCAAAACTGTCCCAACAGGAAGAGAACGTATTTCTGTTTCTCCTCACCATCACCAGTTCTGGGGACCTGCAGTCGGGTTGTCATGAGGCACAGTAGGTGTGAGCAAATCTGAGCTTGGAACGTAATTGATGCTGACAGTCTTACTTTCCTTGGCTCTAATTTTAATCTACAGTTTTCTATCTGTGTGACATTGGAAGGTTCCACGATTTAGCTGTGACTCTGTTTTCCTCACTGCCTTTTCAAATGCAACTGTTAGGGCTGAGGAAGGTATTAACCATCCAAGTTACATTGCTATGCAGTAAGCAGTAACTGCTGGCTTTTACAATTGCAGTCATTATGAAGTTTTCAATTTTTGCAAAATATAACATACTAAGGTAGAAATGAAGTTTAAGTCTGTTTCAGGATGACTTTTTCTTACCCAATTCTCATAACATTTTAGGCATGACAAGGTTTATTTGTCAACTTAAAGAAACAAGTTTCTATCTCTGCTCAAATACAGAAAGGAGAGGTAGTGCCCCCTTTCACAAAGGGTGAAGAATTGGTAAGTCTCCAGACACAGCTTCTTCTCACGCTACCCTCCTCCCACCACACATCTCGATGTGCTATAAAGGTCTGAGTGACTTGACCCTTTCGTCTGCGGCATTGGTTTGGTGAAAGCTGAGCTCAGCAGTGATGGAGGAAGGTCATTGGTTAAGTAATAAAGAAACTGCTTGGCCTCATAGGTTAAAACATAGGTGGGAGGAGTAAACAGAACAGAATGCTGGGAGGAAGAGGAAGTGAGCTCAGAGGCCATGCTCCCCTCTCCAGGGCAGACACACGCGATGAAGCAAGCCGCTAGGTCAGACATGCTGAATCTTTCCCGGTAAGACTGGTGCTACACAGTTTATTAGAAATGGGTTGATCGGGATATCAGAATTAGCCAGTAAGAGCTAGAGTTAATGGCCCAAGCAGTGTTTAAAAGAATACAGTGTCCGTGTAATTATTTCGGGGCATAAGCTAGCCAGGCGGCCGGGGTGCTGGGGACGCAGCCCTGCCGCTCCTATTACAACACAGCAGCAAAGTGGTCAGGACAGGAGGTTCAAGAAGAAAAGCCTCCTGTCCTGAAGCAGATGTGGCAGTCTCCTGTCCTGCCTCCTGTCTCGAAGCAGATGTGGCAGTCTGTGATAAGCAAGGTACTGAAACGCCAACAAGAACTGGGGTGTTCAGTGCTGTGTCCTTCCTAGCAGGGTCTGGAAAGATAAGGGTTACTTACTTCTCTTCTTCAGGGCCTAAAAGTACCTGTGAAAGTTAGTCTGGGAGCACACTTGGCACATGCCACCTACAGAGAAGTTGGTCCTAGAAAGTCATGATCCACCAAGTCCCAAAACATCACCCCCTGGAGCCATCCCAATTTCTTATTGCTCAGTATTATAGCCTACTGGAGGGTTTGCAGGGAAGTGAAACAGGAGTAGAGATGGTATCTACAGTTCCACCATAAAAGGTACCCACCATAAAAGGTACCCACTCACAAGCTACAAAGTGAAGCATCAGCATGAGCAGCAGCAGACAGAACAGAGATCCACCCCACTCCCACCTCCAGAGATCTCCCTACATACATGGAAATCTGGCCTGTGACCTGATGTTTGCAAGCAGGGAAGCATGCCCTGCCTTGGCACAAACAACTTTGAAAGTAAGGCCCTCTATTGTTGTAGGATATTTTGATCATAGCCTGACAATTCTGAGACTGACACTAAAGTTCAGTCTGAATCAGAGGGCAGAGACAGCTACCAGCTGACCAAAATTAGCCATAGAGATTTTGGAGGACCAAGGACGTATAGAGAGACACAGGATGTAGTAGGGTGGGGCTCAGGAAGGTGTTGTAGGAGGCTGCTAGTTCATTTCCCAACTGCCCAGCAACTCAGACCCAAAATAATCACACAGAAACTATATTATTTAAAACACTGCTTGGCCAATGACTCTAGCAAATATACAGCAAGCTCTTACATATTAAATCAACCCATTTCTATTATTTAATGTTTTACCATGAGGCTCATGGTCTACTGGCAAGGTTCCAGCTGGCGACTTGTGTCTTTCTCCTCTGGCCTGACTCTGCCTTCTTTCTCCCAGCAATCAATTTAGTTTTCCCTGCTTAGCTCTGTTTTGCCCTGCTATAGGCTCAAAGCAATTTCCTTATTCATTAACCAATAAAAGCAACACATATAAGAAGGACCTCCCACATCAGGAAGTTCTCAGCCTTTCTGGATTAAGGAGAGAGGGGGGGAGGGGTGTCACTGGTCACTTCTCCGCTGCTTCTCTCATCATTGAGGTTCTTACTCCAATAACTGACTCCTGAGTTTTTATTGATAAAGAATAAGTAGATAAATGCCTCACTTTATGCCTCTTGAAGCCAGCAATAAAGTCCCCTGTGAGATACACCTTCCTCCTTCAAGGGAGGGAGCCCAAGTGTAACAAGTGTGCAAACTGCACAGCAACTTTGCATTCTCTATTTCTTCCTGACCACTTCTCTCTCAGACACTTCAGCTCTAGCTCCTCTATTTGGTCATGACTTACAAATCAGTACTTTCATCCAAATTTAGTTTTTTTTTTTTTGAGGTGTGTTTTTATTTCTCGTATGAGGACTCCATGTCATTTAAAACCCAGCCTTAATACACATGGAGGTGCTTAGTCTTATTGCAACTGGATATGCCATGTTTTGTTGATACGCATGGAAGACCTGTCCTTTCCTAAACTAAAATGGAGGAAGAGTGGATTGGAGGTGTGGGAACATGGGGGCGGGTGTAAGATGGAAGGATTGGGAGGAGAGGAGGGAGGGGAAACTGTGGACAAGACATTGAATGAATGAACACATTTATAACCTCCCCAAACAAACAAGCAAACAAAACTTCATATTAAGATAAACTGAGTGCTTTCCCCCAGTTAACTGATTCATATCAACTTAATTCTCAGGACCAGATGGAGATGAACTTTTTCTCTCTATGATGGAGGGAGGATGCTATAGAGAATGCATGCTGCTCTCTGTGGTTTGCCATTTTAGCAAACAGGAGGGTTACTTACAATGCTTTGTGAACATACTAACCTATGCTCATCACGGTCACATTGTGATGTATTTTAGTCCCCTCCCTCTCTCTCTCCCCCACCCCTCCACCCCTCCCTCCCTCCCTAAGATTACTTATTAATTATGTATACGGTGCTCTGCCTGCATGTATGCCTGCACACCAGA
The DNA here is from genome assembly GCA_902806775.1 of Microtus agrestis. Classification (NCBI taxonomy): domain Eukaryota; kingdom Metazoa; phylum Chordata; class Mammalia; order Rodentia; family Cricetidae; genus Microtus; species Microtus agrestis. The sequence continues at coordinate 1,306,396 of CADCXT010002121.1, forward strand.
AGAAGGTACCAAATTTCATTACAGATGGTTGTGAACCACCATGTGGTTGCTGAGAACTGAACTCAGGAACTCTGGAAGAGTAGCCAGTGCTCTTTACTGCTGAGTCATCTCTCCAATCCATTCTTAGTCCTTTTTCATCTGGAGACTATTTGATAGGAGGATTGCCACACTGTAGCAATACAATCTTCTGAAAATACCTCCAGCATTCTAAAATGTTGCTTTTGCTGGACCTCACAGCCTGAGTTAATAATATAACTTGAGGTGACTTAAGGCTTAAGACTACTATCTTATTGTGCACTCAAACTATCTGACCTGACTTTAAGAGACTGATGTAACAACTGACTTTACTTGCCTTGGATTGCCCATGTAGTCAACTTCTGAAACCTAAGTTAATGCATAGCTGTAATCTTAAATTAAGTACCCTCCCATGGCCCGACTATATATGTGTCTCATTTATCCAAAGCAGAAAATATAGAAGTTGAAAGTGACTTCCTATAACCTACCATAAAGGTTGACACAGCCATTTACAGATATTGATTGATAAACAATGGTGTCTATTGTCTGGGTCAGCTGGGTCTGGTGGAGACAGTAATTTAATCTCTTGTAAAACTCTGATAAATATTTCTGTAAAGGATCCCTCATTTCTTCCCCATGTGATGCTTTCTGTGCTGTTCAGTAAAAACAGAGCAAAGCCCTTTGTGAGGGACACACACAGAGATACAACTCACAGAGCAAGCAGACATACATAGATACACACCTAGAGATGGAGTCAGACAGACACACACACAATCAGACAGACAGTCACAGAGACTCACACAGACAGAAGACACAGACAGTAGGACATATTCAGAAGGTATCCTTCAAGTAGGCATAGATTAAGACTCATGAAATAGATAGACAGAGGATGGAAGACACAGGGAGCAAGAAGTAAAGAATTCAAAATTAGTCTCCCTCGTGGTTAAGAAGCTCCAGGTGGAAGTTCTTTTCTTTCTTTCCTTAAACGACACTAGTGCATTATTTGTAATGCATAGCTAATCATTAAGACATATAATTCCTGCATCACAGCAGCCTAAGAACACCTTATAGAGATAGAGTTGATTGCTATGGGCAGGACAAGGACTGTTTTGGCTACAGAGACAGATAAAGGGTTCTGAGACTAAGCAGCATGCTCACATCATAAGACCACAGTCGTGCAGCATATCCCATATTCTCAGCAGGGTTTTCTTGTGATTGAACCATTTCTAACTTAAAAATATCTTAAATATTTATGTTCCCCTTCAAAAATGATTTTCAGATTAGCATAGTTTTCACGACAAAACAGAGCCAAAGAAAAAGGGTCAGCACCCCGATGTTTCTTTCATTCATACTGTTTTGTAGTTTTCCTTTTAAAGCCCCCACCATGAGCAATGAATGGGCGGGTATCAATTCTACTGTTGAGGGGTATTGAGAAGAAAAACATCTCTGCTTCTTGTAAAGTATGCAGACTGATTGCCTTGCTAATATTCGAAAAATAATTTCGGTGGATTGAGAAAGCAGTTTACTGTTAGAGCATGTGCCTAGCATGTGTGAAACAAGAAACAAGAACAACAGGTAACATATTAAAGAGCGTGTAAGGTATACAGAGGTCAACGACAAGGGCAAATACAGGAAATCCTAGTCTGAATTAACTATGGCCAGGGGGACAAATGTGGAATGGCAGAAACATTTTTTATGGAAAACAATTCTTTCCTTCCATGGGGTGACAGAAGAGAAGCGAGCCACATTTCCCCCAAGGACATGTCCCTTTCAAGAAGAGCAACAGAAGAATTAAAGATTTCTACAGTCGATGTACTACATGCTTTTAGATTTGCCATTATTTGCATAATTCTAGGTTGGACAGTGTTTGGTTGGTGAGTTTTATAATGTAAAATGATAGTCATTTGGAAGGTTTGCAAAAATCGAATGTGCCAAATATCTTGGCTCATGGTAGTAATAATCTCTTTTTTCATTCCCATAAAATATAACCGACTTCAAGTCTGTGGTTTCATAAAATACTTTAGAATTTCCTAAATTTCTTCAAGTACTGCATTTTATGATATTTGCCAGTACTCTAAAGTTTCCTAATGTTTTGGCCAATAAGGACCAAATTCGCTATCATTCTTCTTGTTTCTAGTTAAGACTGCCTCAGGGGGTTGTATTATGAGATGTTACACAAGATAGAGGTTTGGAGATGGCCACAGGCTGTCAGCAATTGATTACCAAATCAAAAACTGATGCTGGTTCTGTTATGAAGGAGGTGAGCATTTTAGGTCCCCAGACTAGAGATGTTAAGCCAACACATTCCCCTCTGGCAGAAGAGGACGTCCTTTAATGTTAGAAAAGGGAAGCAGAGGTTGGGGAGATTGGCTTCGAAGATGGATGGAGTCACCTCCAATGAATGGGAGGAGGTGAACCCTGGTGGACACCTGGAACGGAAATGGACTTCAGAGTACAAAGGGACACAGCGGAGCCCAGGTGGGTGACACCCGATTGCAGCCCTGTGCTACCTGACTACACCTGCCTGGGCTTCTGGGCCAAAGAAGGTAGATATCATAGCCATGATGTGTTAGTTTGTAGCAGACCGATATTCTGTGATATGAATAACTAATATGAATTCTGTATTTGCAGCAGTGTAGACAACCTTAATATTTCTTTAAACAATTTATGTTTAAATAAATTCTTCCAAAGATCATCCTATTAGCTATAAATTTAGAAAACTTCAACACTACATATGATTTACACATAGGATAATTTCTCTCTTCTAAAAAAGATTTATGTTATTTGAAGACAGTTGAGACAAAATATAACACTTTATTCTTCAACAAAATACTTTATTCTCCAGTGACTAAACTCTGTGTATTTCTTTACCCATTCCAAATCTAGACTTCCATTTTTCTCTTGACTCTGAAAGCAGAGGGAAGGACAGACATCCGCAGAAGCTTTATTACTGTAGCAATACTTATACATACTTAATTTATGCCTGAAATATTTATTGTAAATATAATCTCTATACCCAGCACAGGGGATACAATTGGATCTAAACAGTGAAGAGCATTTGCATACACAGCCTTGATGAACTTTATGCAACTATGAAAGATGACAAATCTGAATTAATCATCAAATGTCTGACATTAAAACAGGAATTTGTCAGGGTAGAAATATGAGTCAGTTCAGCAACTAATTCCATGGTTTCTGGACAAATCTTTTTCTGTATTCTGATGAACACTAGCATGTGTTTATATTAAAACTTCTCCCGCAAACAAGACTGTACTTAGTGCAGCCTGGGTGGCCAGGGAGAGAATACATCTGTAAAGATTTTAAACGATGATGGATTTAGATGTAACTTATATCCTTTTTCCCCCTTTCATCTCTGAGTCTTGTCTTTGAACGACAGATACATTCCATTGATTCCACTAGAGCATTCCCAGCTTCGTTTAACAAGTTGAAGCAGACATATTGACCGAACTGTCATGGACCACTGGTCTTATTTATAACGTCCATACAAGTACTTGGCTTTTCTCTTCAAGGATGATGGCAAAACAGAATGGGCCAAACTCAGTGGAAAATCGAGATGGGAGAGGAAGAGGAGGGAAGGAAGGGAAGAAGCAGGGAAAGTGCTGATTTAGAAGCCTGGTGTTGAGATAGTTCGCAATTTCTAATTTTTCAGTGTTTGTTAATGAAAACTAAGTTTGGAATTTAGATAAAATATGTGAATGTTCCCAGCAATGGATAATGAGGTGGGTAAATGTCATCATTGTGTACTCATTTAAAGTTAGTACTAAATACGAACTGACAATGTAGAACAGTTCTTCCAATCTCAGTATTGAAAATAGAAAATAAAAGGTTAGTTATCAAGACATTTAGCGGGCACATTGGACAAAAGACAAAGAAGGAAGTAAAAGATGAGAAGGCATGATTCTCTTACAAATAAAACCCTTTAAAATTAACGAGAATACAATCTATTTTCTTACAGAAGACAATGGGCAAATACAAACGATGAGGCAGGTATGTGTTACTCAGCTTATCATCACTGCAATAAAATGCCAGAGACAATCAAGTTCTAAAGATGAAAATGCTATTTTGATCACAGTTTTAGAGATTATTGTCTATGACTGATGGTCCCACTGTTTTGGCTTTGAAGAGCCAGCATTGACGCTCGTAGTATACAGTAGAACATCATTGTTCACCTGAGAGCCAAGAAGTGTGTGTGTGTGTGTGCGTGCGAGAGAGAGAGAGAGAGAGAGAGAGAGAGAGAGAGAGAGAGAGAGAGAGAGAGAGAGAGAGAATGGGACCAGTGTTCCACAATTTCCATTGAGGACACAATCCAATGACTTAAGACTTCCCAGTCAATCCCATCTTTTAGTTTTTACATTCTCTCAATAGACTCACACTTAGCCCAAGATTTTAGCACATTGGTCTTTGGTGGGTCACTCAAGATTCAATCTGCCAAATAATGTCTATGAAAATTTAGGGCTTTATTCCTGGAAAGGCCAATTACTTCACTTAATGCTAGTTTGAGGATGTTCACACTGAAAAAATTTAGAGAATCATTAGGTCATACTCCAAAAATCTGTACTCCACAAAATTGGAAAATATAAAAGAAATGAACAATTTTCTAGATATATACCACATACCAAAATTAAATCAAGGCCAGGTGAGCAATTTAAATAGACCTATAAACTGCAAGGAAATAGAAGCTGTCTTCAAAAGCCTCCCAACCAAAAAAAAATATCCCAGGGCCAGATGGTTTTAGTGTAGAATTCTACCAGAACTTCCAAGAAAAGCTAATGCCTAACTCCTCAAAGTGTTCCACATAATAGAAACAGAAGGAATATTGCCAAACTCTTTTTATGAGGCTACAGTTATCCTGATACAAAAACCACACAAAGACCCAACCAAGAAAGAAAATTACAGATCAACCTCACTCATGAACATGGATGCAAAAATACTCAATAAAATATTGGCAAACCAAATCCAAAAACACATAAAAAATTCATCTACCATGATCAAGTCGGCTTCATCCTAGAGATGCAGGGCTGGTTCAACATATGAAAATCTATCAATGTAATCCATCATATAAATAAATTGAAAGCAAAAATCCATATGATCATTTCATTAGATGCTGAAAAGTATTCGACAAAATCCAACACCCCTTCATTATGAAGGTCTTGAAGAGATCATGGATACAAGGAAGATGTCTAAATATAATAAAAGCAACATACAGCAAGTTGACAGCTAATATCAAAATAAGTGGAGAGAAACTCAAAGCAATTTCACTTAAATCAAGAACAAGACACTCTCTCCATATCTCTTTAACACAGTTCTTGAAGTTTTGGCTATAGCAGTAAGACAACAAAAGGGGATCAAGGGAATTCATTGGAAGGAAGAAGGCAAACTTTTGTTATTTGCAGATAATATGATAGTGTATATTAGTGATCCCAAAAACTCTACTACAGAACTCCTACAGCTGATAAATACCTTCAATGATATGGAAAGATACAAGATCAACTAAAACAATCAGTAGTCCTCCTATATATAAATGACAAAGAAGCTGAGAATAAAATCAGAGAAACGTCACCTTTCACAATAGCCACAAATAACATAAAATATCTCGGGATAATACTAACCAAGGAAGTGAAAAACCTATTCGACAAGAACTTTAAGTGTTTGAAGAAAGAAATTGAAAAAGATACCAGAAAATGGAAAGATCTCACATGCTCTTGGATAGTTAGGATCAACATGGTAAATGGCAATCCTACCAAAAGCAATATATAGATTCATTGCAATCCCCAATCAAAATCCCAACACAACTCTTCACAGACCTTGAAAGAACAACAATCAACTTCATATGGGAAAACAAAAAATCCAGGAAAGCCAGAACAATCCTGTACAATAAAGGAACTTTTGGGAGCATCACCATCCCTTACATCAAGCTCTATTACAGAGCTACAATACTGAAAACAGCCTGGTTTTGGCATAAAAACTGTAAGGTTGACAAATGGATTCGAACAGAAGACCCAGATATTAATCCACAGACCTAGAGAAGCTAAGTAACTCAGTAAGCTAAAGTGAATGCTGAGAAAGACATGTATAGATCCACCTGGAAATTGAAAACAGACAAGATCCCCTGAGAAAATTGGGAGCATGGGGGTGGAGGGGAGAAGAGAGGATGGAAGGCGAAGAGGAGAGGAGAAGGGGAGGGGTGAGGAGAACTTGAGGGAATAGGATAGTGGAGAAGGAGGAAGGACAGAGATGAGAGCAAGCAAAGAGTTATCTTGATAGAGGGAGCCATTATAGGTATAGCATAAACCTGGCTCTAGAGAAATTCCCAGGAATCCACAAGGATGGCCCCAGTTATGATCCTAAGCAATAGAGAAGGCCTGATATTGACTTGCCCTGTAGTCAGACTGATGAATATCTTAAATATCACCAAAGAACCTTCATCCAGCAACTGATGGAAACAGAGGCAGAGACCCATATAAGAACACTGGACTGACCTCCTAAAGTCCAGCTGAAGAGAGGGAGGAGTGAGAATATGAGCAAAGAGGTCAAGACCATGATGGGTATACCCACTAAAACGGTTTACCTGAGCTAATGGGAGCTCACCAACTCCAGATGGACTAGGAAGAAACAAGCATTGGACCAAACTAGTCCCTTTGAATGTGGTTGACAGTTGCATGGCTGAAGCAGACTGAGGGCCCACTGGCAATGGCACCAGGATTTATCCCTACTTCATGTACTGGCTTTTTGGGAACCTATTCTCTTTGGATGGATACCTTGCTCAGCCTAGATATAGTAGGGAGGGCCTTGGACTTTCCCCAAACAATGTGCCTTGCTCTCTATGAGGATTGGTTGGGGGTGGGGGGTGAGAGGGTGTGTAGAGGGAATGGGAGGAGGGGTGGGAGTGGGAACTTGGATTGTTATGTATAATGAAAAAAAGATAGTTTGTTTTCTTTAAAAAATAAATAAATTAAGGAAAAAACCAACAACTTAGATCAAGACAAAATAGTTGAACTTTCTTTGGACTGCCAACTCTCAAATAATGGCATGAAGACTTCTTATTAATTATGAAATCTTGGTCTTAGCTTAGACTTGTTCCCAGCTGGATCTTATAACTTAGCCCACTTATATTAATCTTAGTTCTGAAACATGGCTCATTATCTCTCCTACATACTGTGTGTCCGACTTCGTGTCTTGCTGGCAAATCCCACATCTTTTCTTCCTAGAGTTCTTATTTCTGTCTGCATGGCCTGCCTATCCATTCTTGTCTAGCTATTGACCATTCAGCGTTTTTATTAAACTAACCAGAAGGTGCCTTGGCAGAGACACATCTTTACACTGTACAAAAATATTATCTTACAACAGGCAGGATCACTTCCAACTTTGAAAGGACAAGAAACACCCCTACACCATACTCTAAAACAAGCACTCCAACACAAGAAGCCATTGAGGATCAACAGACACACTTGTGGTGAATAAAAAATGCCAGGCTGACCCTCAGAGAATTCTGCCCCCACATACTTTCTAAGAGCTTTGTGGATCAGACTTAGAAACCAGTTGTAGTGAACCAATGCCTCTCCTCCCCATCAGTAAAACAATACACAGGAACAGAAAACACATCAACATTTATAGGTATGAGTAAATGGCGCCTTATTATAATGACCAACCCATGTTTAGTTCCTCGGTCAGCATCAGGTCTTTGTTTTAAGAGAAAATTCTGCTTCAGTGTTGATACTATCTGGAGGTAGCCATGTGTATCCCATACTGACCCAACTGGTCTGTTGTTCTTTAGTTGTCTTTGTCTCAAACACTGCAGAGTCCCCTTTGTAATTACCTCAGTCCATTTAAAAAAGTTTCTTTAGCTCAGTGGTCCAGCACTTACCTAGCATGTCCATGACCTGGGCTTGATCTCCAGCACTAGAAATAACAAAATGTTTTATATGTGTCCAAGCCAATGAGAAATAGAACTGGCAACCCCCTGGTACCCTGCAATTACACTCCATGCCTGGCTTCTAATTTGCACACTTACCTAAATCTGAATTTCTGGGTAGTAGAGTATAGCAAATCACATTTTTATTTATTTTTTTCTTTGAAGCAAGTTAGAATTCTTTTTTTTTATTTTTTATTCATTTATTAAAGATTTCTGTCTCTTCCCCACCTCGCCTCCCATTTCCTCCCTCCCCCAATCAAGACCCCCTCCTTCAACAGCCCAAAGAGCAATCAGGGTTCCCTGCCCTGTGGGGAGTCCAAGGACCTCCCACCTCCATCCAGGTCTAGTAAGGTGAACATCCAAACTGCCTAGGCAAATCACATTTTTAAAAACACTTTTTTTTTTTCGGTATTGTAGTCATCATGTTTCATCTTAGTTCTCCCATTCAGTAGCTTGGTAAAATATTAGTTACAACTCTCTGAGGTTGTTATGTCACATATAATATTCTATTGCCTTTTGGCTCCTGATGGGGGAGAGTCTTCTGTTTTGTGTTAATTTCATTGGTTAAATAAAGAGACTGCCCTGGCCCTTTAATAGGACATAAAATTAGGTAGGCGGAGTAAACAGAACAGAATGCTGGGAGAAAGAAGCTGAATCAGAGAGTCGCCATGATTCTCCTACCGGACACAGACGCAGGTTAAGATCTTTCCTGGTAAGCCAGCTTGTGGGCTAGACAGATTATTAGAAATGGGTTAGATCGATATGTGAGAACTAGCCAATAAGATCCTCGAACTAATGGGCCAGGCAGTGTTTAAAAAAATACAGTTTCCATGTAATTATTTCGGGGCATAAGCTAGCCATGTGGGCGGCCGGGTGCCGGGGATGCAGCCCGCAGCTCCCTACCTCAGCAGGCTCCCTTTAAAAAACTAGTCCAGCATATTCCTTCTGAGATTTTTACGTTTTCAAAAAAATGCCACGTGAAACAGTAACTAGGAATAGTAGTGACCTCACAAGATCCAAGTTTACAGCCCTAGAATTAGAAGATTCTAGAAGAAAACGAAGCGTCTGCAGCCCGCATTTCACCATCCCGTGTCTGTCTACCTGTCATATAGAGGAGCCAACTGAACATGACTGACCTGATTAAAGCTGATTATTTTCATACTAGGATAGAGAAAATCATAGTTTTGTGTTTGTAAACATTAACACCTGTTGGTTGATCCTAAAATTGTTCAGATATGGGGAGAGCTAAAGATTGCATATGATTTATTGGACAAGTCTCAAGGTATTGGCCAAATTTGACCAAGATTACCTGGAGTGTGACCATAGCAATTTAACAGGTCTGCCCTTCCTAGATTAAAAACACCATTTCATTTAGCATGCAGTCAAGAATGAGTGATCTTTTGTGATACAAAAATAAAGTTTTGAAACATGCCTGGGGACTAGTGTCTTGTGAGAAACCATATACACTAGTAAATCATTATAAGGTATTTGAATATAAATCTGGGAAACAAGCTAAGATTGAAGGTAAGGATGGTATACTGTGTAGTGGTGTGCTATCCTCTTCTATTTCCCTCAAACACAGCAGAGTATTCTGAGGGCTCTCAATAAACTGTCCTTGAAAAGAAAACAAGCAACAAATCACATTATTTTACATAAACAGTAATCAAAGAATCAAAGGTATGAAGTCACTGATTGTCTTGCCTCATGGCAAAAAGGGGGGTACCCATCCTGGCAAAGTGTTCCCAGATAAAAATGTTTTGCTATTGTTTTGAGGGGCTCTAGGGATCAAACCCAGGGTCTCTGATATGCTATACAAATGCTGCAGCACTGAACAAATAAGTCTTTTTTTCATGTTGTGAGATCATTCTCCATTATGTACATCTGTGGAGCACAGAAGTGGATGCCTCGGATACACGGTTCAGAAGCTCAAGGCTGTGAGCATAGCATCTCACTGCAGCTCTCCAGAGAAGGGCCAGCAGCACCACAGAAACATGAGCAGGCTGGAGCATAAACTCCACAATGTCAGACTTGGATGCCAACGGTCTTTACGATCTTGCTTCCAGGTACCGAATCTTCGACCAACCGGCTTTCTCTGTAGAATTACAGTAAAATGCATTTCAGCCTTTTCTAATAATCCTGTTCATTCTTCTATTTCCAGGAGAAAATTAAAGTAAAATCTGCCTTAAACCTTTGAAACAACACCAACAGGACATCCCCATTATTTATGTAAAATGTTGTTACTCTTCAAGCCATGTCTTTCAGAGAATAAAATGGATTGTTTTAGTATCATAAAAAATGTATAACATGTCTAGAAATGGAGTAAAATGTTGTCAGTTATCGAAGCATTCGTGTCTGGGAAGGAATGAGATAACCATTCCTAAGGTGAATGCATCTGCTCTGAGAATTGAATGACAAGCACAAATCCTGCATCTTCATGGCCGAGCTTTATGCAGGACAACTGAGAGCAACAGCAGACATAAGAACTTTCCATTCCCACCTTGTGTGTGCAATGACGAGCATTCAGTTGTGAAACAGAATACAAAAGGTTTATGTACTGAGAGGAAGTGACTTGGGTCCCAGCGGCTGGTGACTATCAATGTCCTCAGTTTGACCTCACATCTTCCAGTTGCCTGGAGATATGCATTGCTTGAGGAGAAACCCTTGGCCAAGCATGTTCATCCACACTTCTGGTGGAGTTTGGACTTGTGTATATATCTGCTTACTGAAATGGTTCTTCTACTACATCAGTGAGGTTTGGTAAGGGACAGAGTTTCCATTTAGCTGAATGTGGTAGCACATGATTGAACTCCCTGTACCTGGAAGGAAGATTCATAGTTCTAGATCAGCCTGAACTATGTAGTAAGTTCAAGGCCAGCTACATAGTAAGTTCAAGGCAAGCCTGATCTATATAGAGATCATTTGGTTTAAAACAAGAACCAAACAAAACCCAAACAACACTCAAACGAGGGCTGGGGATGCAGCCGGGTGCCAACATCTCTCGTTCTCATTACACAAGGGCCTGGATCACTCCATAGCAACCGCTCACTTAAGGTAGAAGGATGCTCTTCTCAGGATTCCATGTTCATCCGAACAGATCCACGGAGCTAATAAAATGCGCAAGTGTGATCTATATCATCTGCAGAGCCTGGGAACGATCTTTATGTGGCCACTTTCGAGAAATTCACTGATTCTAGAAGAAATATAATCACTCAGATTTAAGATGAAGAATCAGAGCAGCAATCTAAGCCATCAGAGCCCATTCTTGACATTTCAAAGCACTGAAATTCAAATTTTGCCTTTTATACTTTCCTTATACCATATTGATTCTAAATGACTTGGCGTTTCTCACAGCATGACGATGCACGGAGCGGGCTGTTTGGCAGATCTTATTTTGGTCAGAAGTGGGATCTATCTCCATGGGCCTGTCTGTCAAACCGTGCCCACTCACTCGGAAGTATAATAATTGAAGCCAGACTTCAGACAGATTTGAGACTTCTTCTCTCCATTTCTCTGACAGTTGTATAAATCTTATGGAGCCAAAGAAGATGAGAAATGGTCCTGACTAACTTGTAGCTTCTTCTGGGTCAGGCCCGGGCCACCCAGTGAAGGGCAGGGAAACAATTTGCCCATCAATGTCAGCCATTACTGAGAAGTTGATAACTCATTGTCAAGGCGCTGTCAGCAGGAAGAGGTTGTGGACAGAGACAGCGTTTACCACAGTCTCTATCCTAAATGAGTCCATCCTAACAGGGTAGATGGCCCCTCTTATCCTGCTCCCATTCAGCTGAGCCACCTCTACTGGCTGGCAGGCCTGAAACCTCTGTTCTGAGCTTCCTGTCAGTTCAGCCTTTCACTGCATCCTTGTTCTCAAAACTAGGCTCCGAACCCGGATTCCTGCTAGGTTTTCATTCACTAGGTCAGGACCATGTCTCCATCTCCTTTGGACATGATAGCCCCTTCTATTGGAAGATGGGGCAATTGCCCTGATACTCTGTATGAGTTTATCTCTTGCTAAGTCCAAGGCCTTGTCTTGCTCTTAAATGTTTGAATCTTCAGCACTCCACATCCTTTGATGTACAATGCCTTCTGGGCTAGCCCGGTGAGTACCTACCCTGCACACTGTTCAGGTTCTCCTTTGATAACCAAGGCTAGGACTGCATTTGAACAGTTTTCTAGGCAGTAGTCAAACTATTCATGAGGTTGCTTTTTCCACTGATATGACCAAAATGCCTGACAGAAGGAACCTTTTATTTTGGGTCACAGTTAGGGGGTCCATTCCACCGTGGTAGAGAAGTCATGGTGGCAAAGGCACAAGGCAGAGGCTCACATTGAATTTACAGCTGGGTAGCAGTGAGATGAATGGCCATGCTGAGCTTGTTTCCCCGTGTTTGTCCAGGTCAGGAACTCAGCCCACGGGATGAATACTTCTGTTCACATTTATAATGGGTCTTCCTACCTCAACTGAACTCAGATGTGTTCAGCAATTAATCTCCAGGATTATTCTAGATACCGTCAAGTAGACATTCAATATAAACCATTATAATGAGAGTCTGTCCATCCATCCATCCATCCATTCATCCATCCATCCATCCATCTACCCACCCATCCACCTTTCCCTCCCTCCCTCCCTCTACCCTTTCTATTCATTTATTATTTATTCACTTTTAGGTTAGAACTAAAGATACAATGTGTCCTAAGATAGGTCTAATCTAAGTTCTGGAAGAAGAAAGAGAGAAAGAGAGAGACAGAGACATATAAACAAGTACAATGAACAAGTGTACAAATCAAGCAGAAAAGCTCTTCCACACAGCTGCTTGCGAAGGTGTCTCTATCTAGTTCTGGTGCACTCTGTCTTCACCTACATCTCTGCACATATGGCTACATTCTGTGGAGTCCAAAAAAAAAAAAGCTAATATTTTCAACTTTCTTTTTAACGAACTCTATAGAAAATCCTACCATGTAAAGTGCATTAATATTATGAAAAAACCTACACCACAACTCTTCAGGGTGCACGAGTTTTACAGTGTATGAATACTGTTATTCACAGTTGCTATTCCATATTCAGAACCTCGCTCGCTGTAAGGTTCGTGCAAGGTAGGTTCTATTTTTATTTTGTGGAAAAGAAACCAAGATTTAGGCAATAACAGTAGGTTTGGCTATTGAAAGGCAAAACAAGCTTTGTTATTATTATCACTATCATGAGACTCTATGCACTTTATAAGTACTTGAGGGAAACTTGCATAGTTTCTTAAAGTCTTAGTAATAGCACTTCTGTTATTAGTGTCTGTTTTTGAATGACAGATCTGCGCTTATTGGATAGCCTGGCATGCCACTTGCTCCAGAGAAATGACAAAAGACAAGCATAGAACTCTAAAGTGTTGATTTTTCCTCCATTAAACACTTACTGCCTTAGTCTGTGAACTTAAAAGGGGAGCTAGGGGAAAGGAAACCGCATGTTTTCCTTTGAAAGATGTGAGATCATTTCTAAGCCCTGACAAAACAGCAGGTAGCTCCCAGAACATTTTTCAAAGAATGCTTAGTGACTTTGATGCATGACTGAAGTTTCATCATGGCGTTTCCCTTCCCATCCATCACACTATGGAGCGAGCTCGTTCTTCGGCATCTGTTGTCTCTAGTTAGACTCATTGGCGTCTGTTCTCATGTGTCATTTGTTGTTTTGGCTAACTTTACTGATCCCATTTTAATTTCTGCAAATAAACTTCCTTTCTTAAGTCTACCTCGTAAAATAAGTTTTTAGGTGTCAAGTTAGTGGAAAAATTTGCTGTTCTACTATATGCTTTCCATTTACCGTACTCTTCTACGTGAATTTTCAAAAGTGTGGCGTTTAACATGGAAGAATTAAAGTAAAACTTAAATATGCAATTTTTTTTTGCATTTTTATGTGGATTCCATATTTCAAAGTAATTTGGGAATGTCTTGACTGTGTTAAAGCAAGGGCACTGTATATACCTAAGAAGTCATTTTGTGGCTTTGAGTGTGTGTGTGTGTGTGTGTGTGTATTTTAAGATATGATCTCTCAGCTTCCTCATCTGGCACCTGCTGCCACGCCTTCCCATCATGACTGACTCTCCTTCTGAAAATGTTAGCCTAATGTAAACACCTTTGTTCATGGTGTTTTATCAGTGATACAGAGCAAACTAGAACACAGGCAAGCACTATAATGATGAAGGAAACCCCCAAGTCCCTTTTTTTCATAATTATTTCATTTTCCTAAGCACAGAACACCCTGATAACCATGGAGATATGTCTAAAGGAAGTGGTGGCCATCCCTTCGTTAGTTCTTTATCACCGTCAATTGGTTTTGCCTGATACTTTCACAAAATGGAGCATCTTTGCTTAGTGTCTCTCACTTGCTGTCTGAAATTATATATTTGCTGTTTGGGGTTGTTCTGAGTAGTAATATCATGAACTGGTCAAGTCCCATGAAGGATGCTGTATTGATAAGGAAGAAAAAAATCCATAAAATCTCTAATAATATGGACTCTTTTAAAATCAGTCCCTCCCCCCAAAAAATTTTTTTTAATTGAAAACTTCTCCAGATGGGAAAGTAAGTCATTGATCTATATTTAATGAGTGCATATTTCTTCAAAAATGAAAGAATAACTTAAGTGTGTGCACTCAATCACAGTTCGGGTAGGAGCCTCCGAGAAAAGCAGTAGACATTCCATGAGTATAAACCCTGACTACACACTGGCCAGCACAGCGGGACAAAGAGGAGAGAAATCACACCTCAACAAGAGTGGAAAACATTAGAATTAATAATCTGAAAGTTCTCTGCAACTCCACTCTCTCCAATTGTCCCATGCACTACAAGGAATGGACAAAGCAGCCAAGCATGCTCCAGCATGTTCCAAGTCCTCAAGCAACACCATATTTTCCATGTAAATTTCACATTTACAGTGTGGCTCAGTGGTAAAGGGCTAGATCAAATCCATTAGACTATTTCTACTTTTATTACAGTTTAATTATGCTTTACTCAAGGAAAACAAACATTTGGGGACTGGATTTGGAAAACACACACTCTTTGAATGGGTAAGAGAAAAACTTTTGATGTTGGTGTGGTGGGCACTCGACTTGGATGGAACTTTATGACTTTGTTATGGACATTGAGAACAGAATGTTGATTTGGAACTTGTTAGTGGGAAATAAAAACTAACAAGTGCTGGCTAAATAAATCCAAACATCCCAGGGACTAGGGATAAGTCTGGTCTCTGATCACAACTCATGACCAGTGAAGCTGGTGAGGGGAAATGGTCCTTGAGTCATAGGACGCAGGCAGATAGGCTTGGCTTAATCAGAATGAGTTTTCCCAAGTTTTTCATAGGATGGACAAGAGTCCAGGACTGCATACTGGTTACTCATGTTTCTGCTCAGCAAACGCAAGAGGCTTTGGGTCATATTTCCTGGCCCAATAGAATAATCCAATATCCAAACTATGTGGTTAGAATTATGTAAAGGGCACTGGGAGTATTCTACTGTGTGCTTTGAGGGAGAGCTGGGAATATTTGGTGAACGGCTCTTAGGTAGTTGGAGGGTGATAAGATATGTGTGTGCTACTCAAGTGTCCTTAATGCCATCAGGAATGCCGGTTAAATGGCTCTTCATAAAGATACAAGTATTAATTACATTGTTATATTTTAAAAAGTTGAGACATGCAGTTAAAGGCATCATTATCATGCCTGCTGCTAGGGGCTGATTCAATGTCAAAGATTGATGAAAAGAAGAGCGAAAAGAGAAGGTTGATTATTTTCATACTGAAGGTAGACCTATATTCCCATGCTATGCTAATTCAAGTGTGTAAAGAAGCAGATGCTGAAGATGAGATTAAGCATGAAAGAGATTAATGGGAAGCTCGAACTAGATTGACCAACACATAGCCCCTAGACAGCTACTGTCCTGCCAGAAGAAGATCCATATGTAGGTACACACAGGAGTGTGTGTGTGTGTGTGTGTGTGTGTGTGTGTGAGAGAGAGAGAGAGAGAGAGAGAGAGAGAGAGAGAGAGAGAGAGAGAGAGAGAGAGAATTTGTGAATATGTACATTTCCTTGGAAGCACTCACCATAAATCAACTAAAAAACAAACAGGGAACAAGTTAGTATAATGTGAATGACTGGCATCAGAACAGAAGTCTCCAGGTAGTATACATAACTATAAGAACAGAATTTTACAGGGACGGCATTAAAGGGCTGGGCTGGGGTGTGGAACAGTCAAGCATGGGCTGTACTGCAAGGTCACCGAAACTGCGCCATTCACTCTCCTGCTAGTGCCCAACACTGGCATTCGCCATAGCCTGGGCGGGGTTGGGTTTGCCTTTACTGTTCTGGAAGAACTATGTGTATCAAGAAGAAACAATGGGAAGACTTTTATCTGATTGATTAAGACTATATGCGGAATTAGAATGGGTTTGTTTATCTGAAAACCATTTCAGAAAAGCGAGGATTTTACAAATTCATTTTCAAATCTAGTCCTTTCTTACAGTTTCTCACACCTGAAATACTCTTATATAAAACTTACCCAGGCTCTCACAGTTCAGTATGAGCATGTCAACATTTTGTTCCTCTTGATTTGATATTCTATGGAAGTTCACTGTCATCACACAATTTAATAGAGATTCTGCCTCATATGTTTCCATAATTGATTTTTATTTTAATTAAATAATTGTATCAAACAGTACCTACATATATGTCCTTTATATATGTTCTTTCCACAACAGCATACTTATCTCCATGTTACTCTATCTGACACACTATGAAAATTATGTTGATATGAAAATTTGTTTTCTAAATGGAACATAGGCTCCAAGAGGGCAGGATTGTTTGATTGTTCCTGTAGGCTTATAAAAGTTTTCCAGTCAGTAGATGTTCAATAAATACTGAATTGGTCAATGGTATTTTTGTGTTTTGGCTTACATTTAAAATTATATATTGTGGTATATATTTATGTATATTACATATATGACATATACTATAGAAATGCTATGCATTTGTATGTATGTTCGCATACATATTTTTGCATATTTATTTAATTTTTGTGCCAGTGGAGGTCAGAAGCATCAGACAAAGCCGGAGTTGGAGTCATAGGTGGTTGTAAGCCAACTGTCATGGATGCTGGGTCTTAACTTTGGTCTTCTGGAGGAACAATGTCATACTCTCAACTGTTGAGCCATCTCTACAGACACTGTTCATGCTTTTAAATAAGGATTTTAATCTTCTGATTTTCAGATTTAAGAGTAACAGTATCGTGAGATGATTTGGAGATAGTGATAAATGATGTTCGACTACATTTGTTAATGAATATGATTACAATCTTTACAGTTCACATTAATGGAGAAGAATTTTGTAGTGAGTGTGTAATAGCAACATCAATTAAAAAGAATTATTATTTATTTAGTCACAGCCTGTAGGGAAGGAGCTAGGCTACTGGTTCTTGCTCTATAGCACCATCTGCTGTGCATATTTAAAACAACAGGAGACAATCAAACAGAACTGATAAGGTCCCTTGTCGCTAATACATTTACAGTTTTACATGTTAAAAAAAAAAGCAAAGACGAAAGAGGAAGTGAGCTCCTTGCCAGCTTGTCATCTTACATGTTTTCAGCACAGATGAACACAGAAGAGCTATGTGGGTAAGGATGCGAGTTCTGGAGTCAGGGCAGAGCTAACACAGAAGAGCTATGTGGGTAAGGATGGGAGTTCTGGAGTCGGGGTTAGTTTTGCATCTCATGCATGGCCTCCAACGCCTTTGGAGAGCTGGTGATATTTACACTGTGTGATTGCTGTGAGACTATCTACATCACCTGGCAAACAGCACACCCGACCGACTGCGCTTACAAAATAGAACCTCAGCCCTTCCACAGTGAAGGCATTTTTATCTCAAAACCATCAGCAGCACGTGGCGTGTAAAGCACTTGGTTCGCACTAATTACCTGAAGAGTATATCTTGAATAGGTGGAAGATCATTAAGAGGGGGAATTGGGGCATCTTACATATCTATTCCAGCCATACAGAAAGCTGTGTGCTGTAGATTAGAGAACCTGTTTTGTAAAGTACAAGCAAGGCTGACCAATTTATCTCTTTATTTGCTTCTTGAGGGCTCCTGACTGATAACCATGCCAGCGAGTTTCATGTAAATCATAACTTTCGGTCCTAATATTTCAGAACATTAGCATCTATTGCTTTTGATTCAAGCTTGATTTTCAAAAAAAAAAAAAGCTTAACTCTGTTTTCTATCCTTATTTCTTTTGGAACTAAATAGCAGACTTCTGCAGTCCTGTCTTGCAAACCACTTGTTCATAACAAATCAATCTCTGAAAGGAGAGTATCCGCTTTGGGAAATCTAGGTGCAGAGAATTTACATGAAAACTGCTTACAAAGATGAGTGTCTTATATAATACCACTTCCAAAATATTATATGATAGCTATGAAATATTTTCTCATTTCCCCAAAGTGGATAGTAAACAGAAAAATAAAACCTAACATTCACTCACAGCTAGTGACAAGCAATCTAGGTTTTTCAAGGAACTTGGTGTCAACAGCAGCAAAGACACACAGAAATGAAAGACTGGCTGTGGTTGGAGGCTGAGGGTAGTTGCAGACATCACAATGCATGAGCTGGTTAGTAAAAAAGAGGAAAGACTTTCTTCATCTATGGCTATATTATTATAAGCCTTAGACTCCAGCAGCCACTTCATGTTGGAAATTATCTGTGAATGGAACAGACAAAACTCTGATCATTCATAGCACAGATTTTCTTAGCTTACAAATTAAACAGCACAGTCAGCTAACTCAGGAAGACTTTGGGAGCCCAAACGAAGGTCAAAGGAGTGAAATGAGGTTGTGTTCCCAACAAAAGCACACAGAGGAGGACAAGACATCAACACTTGTCGTGACTTACTTGTGGACAGATAATCCAACTTCAAGGAATGGAATAAGAAGTTTAAATATTTATTAAAAAATATGAGTGAGGTTTATGAGAAAGTACTTCCTGTACAATGAAGCCCTTTATTTTGGGAGCTGGTAAATGTGGATGGAATACCAGAGGTGTGCACATGTTCATCTCTGCACAGGGATCACATTTTTTTTGGTAGGTTCTTGGATGGATACAATATTTTAAGAATCTCTGCACCTCTCACACTTCAGGTAGGCATGTGGTCAAGGCTCCAAGGGTGCAGCAAGGTTTCCTGACTTACATTTCGAGGGAAATTGCTACCTGCATGATTTAGAAGGAAGAAGGGAGGAACAATCTGTTATATCAGAAAAAAATCTGCTACTGGATGATACCGCTCAGGATGATGAGGCCTCCGAAATTTCAACACAACCCCCAGGAAGTAATTTTACTGTCAGTCTTGATTCTGGAAACCAAGTAGAGTGCTGAAAGTTAGGAAATGGTTAAGATGCACAGTGGAGACGAAGTTCAACTCCTGATATTACACCAAATCTGAAGGAATTTCAGAAAGCATTTTATTCAAAGTGGTACAAGACAGCTAATCTACAATCATCAAACTAAATCGCTACTCTCCATCCCTAATGGAATAATGTCGATGTTCGGTTTTCTGAAACTATCACGCAGGGCTGTCTGTATCGTCACACTTGTTTCGCTGTTTTGTCCTGTAGCTAGCTGTCCGTGCGCGTCTTCACTAGGGCACGGAGGCGGCTTTGCTCTGCACACAGCCCTCAGAAAGTGTTCGCTGAATACCCGGAGGCATTCACTCCTGACACTCAAGGCACAAGTCAGAAGAGTAAAACTCCCAGTCACTCCGAAAGAAACTGTTGTTATGCTCAGACCATTTCCTGTGTTTCCATGGATCTAACCTTCTGAACGTCACAGCCTTGGCATCATTAATTTTCTTGACAACAAAATGACTGGAACCTTCCATTGGAGAATGATCAAAATTTACCAATGGAAATTCTCCTCCCACTGACATTAAACAGCTTTCTTAGTGTCATTATGGTATAATAGTAATAATATTTATTATTATTATTATATTACAGTAGTTTCTCCAGATTAGATTTCTTGTTTTAAAGCCATATGGTGTTGAGTAACAGCAGAAAAATCCCTGAACACCCCGATAGTGATCGCTGGCTGCAGTTCTCTGGTATGGACAGGGCTTACCTGCCTTTACTGTTAAGAAAAAAAAATGAAAGAAAGAAGTAGCTAAGGAGCAAGTGAAAAATGTTTTCTCTTCTTCTTATAAAACACAGTAAAGTGAAATCCCCTCAAGCAGCTGTAATAGAAAACGCTGGGATTGTCCACGCTGAGTGGTTTGCATGCGCCTGTCCTTCCCTATGGCTACACTTAGGAGGGAAAATGAGGCCGGACCCCATTAATTTAACTACACTGATCTTGAAATACAGAAGAAATGGTGAGAAGACCTCACTGATCAAACCGCAGATGCAACTTGCCCCGTCTAGCCTCCACCTGCCAGAAAACAACAGGCATGGGACGCTGTTGAATTCTCTGGAATGTGAGTGCTAATAATGGCAGGGTGTGAGACAACTTTAATACTTCTTTTCCGAGACTGTCAAGCACGGTGACTCACGTGAGAGCTGTGCATTGTTCGGCTGTGTTTACTGTGACCTGAGTCTACCCTGCTCTGCAGGCCACACGCTGACTATTTTAAGAACGAAAGTTCCGACGTTAATCAGAATCTTTTGTTCTTGTCAGTCACGAAACCTAGCAGAGCTCTTGGGTAACTTGGCGCCCCTGAACTTGTATCTCCTGTTTCTGTCCCTCAGTTCCTCTCTCTCCATGCCTACTGGATTTCCAGTGCTCTGCTTTCTGAGAAGTCTCTCCTCCCTCACCATCCTACAGACAGCCCTCTTGCCTCCAGCATCTTCTCAAAATGAGTAGAGCACAGGACGTGTATTTTTTTTCCATTGGCAGCTCACTAGACTTCTCCCAAGATATGTCATTTTTAATGGTCTCCGTAGAGACACACTATATATTGTATTTTATTAAAAAACTTTTATGTGTAAAGGAAAAGAGCTCGTGGTAATTGGTAATTCAACTGAATGTGACATAAGCTTGGTTGAATGGAAACGTAACAAAGACACAATAAAAATCTTCATTTACCAAGGCACTCAAAACACATCCATACTTTATAGGGATGAAGGCAATGAAGTAATGAAAAATTCAGAAGAAAACTTTAACACACAAGAACCCGCCTTTTGGAAAATGAAGGGTTTGTGCCCTGTATCTGGAGCCTGTTTTTACTGAAGCACGTGTCGTCATTTAAACCCCATGTGAGGGGAGGGCAGTGACCACTTTGCTTGGGAGATTTCCAGCAAGAATTAATTGCATTAATACATGAATAGATTAGCTCCACCCCTGCTACACAGTAGCCCTGGTTAAAAGGTCAGATTTTTATCCATTATAGTAGTTTATCATAAAAAGCACAATTAACTTAAGTATATTAAGGGATGGATTGCATAAGAGTTAAATATCCAGTGAACTCTATCTCTCTCTTTCTCTCTCTCGTGTTGTGTGTATGTAATACATATATGCATATATACACACACAGAAAGAGGACAGAGGACTCAAGAGTCAGAGAGGGGAAGAGAAAATGAAGGAAGTCTGAAGTATTCTGTGTGAAGAACAGCTACGTTTGAAATCATTCCCCCATACCGAGCTTCCTAAATCTTAACAAAGATCCCAGGTAAAGCGCATAAGCCCCAAAGTCCTATGAAATTTAAAGTAGCTGCCATAATCTTTAGGCACTGGTGCAGAAAGCATCTGGTATGTATAGCTCTGAACCATATGGAGGACCACATTACAGAACAGGAGTCTAAACGGGCCATGTCTGAAGAGTGGGCCTATGGTCCAGACATGGAGGTCAAAAGGCTGAGTGCTCAGGAAAGTCATGGCGTTTTCAAGGTTAGACAGTCCCTGAGAAGCCAGATGCTACTCTGGGTGTGTAGTGCAATGGTGACTTTAAGTTGTAAAGCTGACACAATCTAGAATCACCCTAGAGAGTCTCAACGAGGGATCCCTAGTCCTCAACAATGTTGGCCTGTTGGTCAGTCACTGGGGAACTGTCTTTGATTCTGATCACTGGGGTGGAAAGACTTGTCTATTGTGGTGGCACCATTCCCTGGCTTTGGGTCCTAGACAGTCTTAAACCAGAGAAAGCAAGCTGGACAGTAAGTAGTCAGCATGGATGCATTCTCTCTCTTTGAATTTCATAAAACAATATTCTTTCCCCTTTTATTAAACTTAGATTCTTTCCTCAGACAATACAATCTGAACACAGATTCCCCTCTCTCCTCCTCCTCCCAGCTCCTCCCCGCCTCCCTCCCTTCCTATCCACATCCATTCCCTTTCTGTCTCTTGTTAGAAAAGGACAGGCTTCTAAGAGATAACCACCAAACGTAACAAAATAAAATATGATAATGTTAAAAAAAATTGAACAAGACAATCCAACAGAAAAATAAAAGCCCCGAGAGAAGGCACAAGAATCAGAGACCCTCTCAGCCACATATTCAAGAGTCTTGCGAAAGTACTGAATTTAAAGCTATAATATGTGCACAGTGGACCTGGTGGAGACCCATGCAGACCCGTGACTGCTGTCTCAGTCTCTGTGAGTTCATATGAGCTTTGTTTAGTTGTTTTGGAGGGTCTTATTCTCTCGTTATCATCCATCCTGTCCCCCTACTCCTGCCTCCTCTTCCCTGGGGTTACCTGAGCTCTGAGGGGAGGGATATGATGATCTCTCTCTGCTTTTGACCGTGAATCTGACTAACTGCTTCAAGTTCTCACTGCCTTGCTTCCCCAGTAAGGATGGACTGTGACCTGGAGCTGCAAGCCAGAACAGACTTCTCTTCCCGCAGGCTGTGTCATCAGAGGTCTCCCAGGCACATGAAAGAAAAGTACACAGAGGCTTCCTAACAAACCGAATTCTTTCCCGTTGAACGGCACCAGTAGGGCTTCGGGGTAGGAGGTAGTTCTGTCTGGAAAGCACTTGCCTTTCAAACACGAGGACCTGAGTTTGATCCCCAAAACCCACATAAAAATGTCCCATAGAGTGGTTTGTGCTTATAAGCCCAGCACTGGAGAAGCAGAGAAAGGAAGAGATCTAGGACTTGTTGCCCAGCTAGTTTAACCTAATGGATGTGCTCTAGGCCAATGAGAGACCTTGTTTCAAGGAGGTTGATGACATCCCTGAGAGCGACAGCCAAGGTTATCATGTTTCCACACCATTATTAAAAATTCAGAGACTTGACAGAGTTAGGAGGGACTCTAAACTGGCCTACTTAATATATCATTCCAAAAGTCACTAATATTAAACTAACATATGTTGTAGAATATTATTTTAAGATGTTTTACATTTGTTTATGCTGTGGAACATTTGTTTTAATGGTACAAAGATGTGTTGCATTCTTTTATGTTGCGTTTGTTTAACTCTGTGAAGCTGTGTTACTTTGCCTGTCTAAAACATCTGATTGGTCTAATAAAGAGTTGAATGGTCAATAGCGAGGCAGGAGCAAGGATGGGCAAGGCTGGCAGGCAGAGAGAATAAATAGAAGGAGACATGAGGAAGAGCAAGAGAAGAGGACTCTAGGGGCCAGTCACACAGTCACCCAGCCACCCAGACAACCATGGAGTAAGAGTGAAAGTAATATATAAAGAAGAAAAAAAGCTCAGAGACAAAAGGTAGATTAGATAATTTAAGAAAAGCTGGCTAGAAACAAGCCAAGCTAAGGTTGGGCATTTATAACTAAGAATAAACCTCCATGTATTTATTTGGAAGCTGGGTGGTGGCCTCCCCACAAAAAGCCAAAAGAATAAAGAGTAAAAAATAAAAACAAAAAACATATAATATTAAAGCTTCCAATAACTAAGACAGGCAGAACCAAAATTGCCTAAAACTAGAGGAATTGATTTGCTGTACGGGTCTGTACACATCAGAGCCTCTGGCTCTAGGGAAGCTCTAGGTATTTATATTTAGATGGGGATAACTGAAAGAGGTCTGGGGATGAAGCTCAGTAGGAGAGAGTTTGCCCGGCATGTGTGAGGCCTTATTTAATTGAGCACCACAAAAAACGACGATGGCCAAACACAAAACCATCAGCCTTTAATCCCACTCTAAAAGCCAGGAATGGACCCGTACACTGCTATTTCTAACGGCTACTCAACGTGCTCACATGAAGAAATGGTTGACAACCCCCAGGGTAGTGGAAAGGGTAAGTGAGAAGCCTGGCACTGGGTGCTTCATACAGTGGATGGGATGAGCTCTTCGGAAATGGTTCCAGATGAAAAGAAACAGCATATAAAGTGGCGTATAAACACAGATGTTAAGAGTAGGCACCACGGGCTCACCCAGCAAGGCTACCTGTCCCAGAAATAGCTTCGCAGTTGCACACCTGGTCCCCAGCATTTCTTGTGGGGAAGAATGGAGGCCAAAAGAGAGGGAGGTGGGCAGCATCGATGGGGATGCACATAGATTCACGTTTCCTTGGAAACCGAGGATTTTTAGGTAACACAGCCTTGCCATATCTAAGTTTATTAAATTGAGATAATGACATAAAAAGTCCAGACTATTTATACATGGGATAGTGTAGCATGAATAATTAAAACCCAGAGAAAGAAATTGGGGTTTAACCTGAAAACCAGAAAAGCAAAGCAGCCAAGTTCTAGAGAAGTCTCTACCAAGGCTGGGTGACTGCATACCAAGCCAACTAAGCCTCTCTCCTCCCATTTTATATTCTCTCTAGTGCAGGGATTAAAGGCGTGTGACTCACTAGTACTGGGATTAAAGGCATGAGCTACCAACACCTGGATTTGTTTCAGCATTGTTCTGTGTAGCCCAGGGTGGCCTTAAACTCACAGAGATCCATTTGCCTCTGTCTTCCAAATCCTGGGATTGAAGGTGTGTGCCACCATGCCTGACCTCTAGTGGCTTAGCTTTGCCCTTTTGACCTTTAGGCAAGCTTTATTTATTAAAACATAAATAAAATCAAACTATAGAATAGATTGCAGCTCTCAATTTTATGGCCATTATTATATTCAATATTTATTAATATTAAAGTGTGAGAAAACTCCATGACCAAGGCAATTTATAGAAGAAATTATTTATTTTGGGCTTATGGTTCCAGAGGGTTAGGGTCTATAATGGTGGGGACAGAAGACAGGAGACATGGCAGCTGGAGCTGGAAGCTGAGAGCTCACATGTTGAGCCACAAACAAGAGACAGAGAATGAATTATAAATAGTACATGATTTTTGAATCCGCGAAGCCCATCTCCAGGGATACACTTACCCCATCAAGGCCACACCTCTTAATCTTCCCCAAAGAGCACCAACTAAGGACCATTTAGACAACCATTACTCATGGGGGACATCTCATCTGGACCAGCACAGGCATCTTTGGCTGTTCTCTAATGGTTCTTGTTCAGAAAGCTTAGGTAAATAAATGTGGTATGAAAAGCTAAAGACCATCAGTATCTGGATTCAACGTTGACTCACAAGTAGGGAATGATCAGAGTATCAGTTTCCCACATACAATGCAAGGCAAACAAAATTTATGGAACAGATTTGAGTTACTATATATAGGCTGTGTAAGCGTGTCTCTGCGCATGTGCATGTGTGTGCATTTGAGTGTGAAGGTCATGCCATGCGCATCAAGGAAGTGACCTCTTTAAGGTTAACTTTATCTAAGCCCAGGTTTAGTCTTGGGGTAGTTGGGGAAGAAATCATGCATTTGTAGTAGAATTATAGGTGAGAAATAGATCTGTCTGGCTAAGGGGAGAAGAAAGCAGCAGAACCAAGCTGTGTTCTGTCCCTGGCACTTGTGGGAACTCACACCCTCCCCCCATCAGCTTCCATCTGTTCCCACATGGATAAGAGATAACATGAGTGTGGCCAAGCAACTTCACTGTAGGTAACAATCCTTGGCTTACTAACAATGAGATTTCTGGTTCCCTTCCAGAATCTCTGACTTCAGCAAATCCCCAAATAGAGCAAGAATTCTGTAGCTGCCTCAAATGAGTCTTGCACAGTCTTTTGAGGCAGTGGCTCCAAAGCCCTTAACAGGAAGGCACACCTCTCATGATACGTTTCCGCGATGCTTTAACTCAGAACATCACAGTGTGTGTCCATCCAATTCTTTGTTATGCTCAGAAACAAGATAAAGTTAGTAATGTCGGAGTCGGGGGGGGGGGCCTTTAAAGGGGGGGGTCTCAGAGCTAGTTCCAGGACAGCTCCAAAACCACAGAGGAACCATGTCTTCTCTTCTTATCTCCCTTTGCTAGGTCGTTTCCAATTTTAAAGGGAATTTCAAATTCCATTTTGTTGAATTATAAGCACTTTATGGCACTATGCTTCCATTTGCTAGATATTTGAAAAATGGGAGCAACAGAACCTAAGTTCCTCTTTGTAGCTAAAAATAGATGCACTGTGGTGCTCTGCCTATGTGAAACTGGCTTTGAGGGAGTCTGGCCTTACTTTTAAGTCCATTTCACGACACTACACAGTGACTCGTCATGAGACCTGATCAACGATAACAGGAATTACAGGAATTTCTCTCTTTTGTTGAGATGGAGGAAACACGTGTTTGGGAACATTGAAAGACACTACAATTTACTGAGTACAGGGCATCAACCACTATACTTGATCTTTTCAAATGCCATTTGAACATGTCTTTTTCTGGAGGCAATGCTGAAGCCACTGACTCTGACACTGGATGCTAATGTACCACCACTGAGCTACACCTCCATCTTTAAGCATTTGCTATATTTATTTGGCGTGTGTGTGTGTGTGTGTGTGTGTGCGTGCACTTGCACATGTGTATATGGATGTGTCTCTGTGTATTTCAAAGCACTTTCCCTCTCCTCTCACTTTTAGTCAGGGTGTTGTTACCACAGCAGATACGAGACTCCACTGCACCTGTCTATGGACTCCACTGCCCTGTCTGTCTATGGACTCCACTGCCCCTGTCTGTCTATGGACTCCACTGCACCTGTCTGTCTATGGACTCCACTGCCCCTGTCTGTCTATGGACTCCACTGCCCCTGTCTGTCTATGGACTCCACTGCCCCTGTCTGTCTATGGACTCCACTGCACCTGTCTATGGACTCCACTGCCCCTGTCTGTCTATGGACTCCACTGCACCTGTCTATGGACTCCACTGCCCCTGTCTGTCTATGGACTCCACTGCACCTGTCTGTCTATGGACTCCACTGCACCTGTCTATGGACTCCACTGCCCCTGTCTGTCTATGGACTCCACTGCCCCTGTCTGTCTATGGACTCCACTGCCCCTGTCTGTCTATGGACTCCACTGCCCCTGTCTGTCTATGGACCCACTGCACCTGTCTATGGACTCCACTGCCCCTGTCTGTCTATGGACTCCACTGCACCTGTCTGTCTATGGACTCCACTGCACCTGTCTATGGACTCCACTGCCCCTGTCTGTTTATGGACTCCACTGCCCCTGTCTGTCTTTGGACTCCACTGCCCCTGTCTGTCTATGGACTCCACTGCACCTGTCTATGGACTCCACTGCCCCTGTCTGTCTATGGACTCCACTGCCCCTGTCTGTCTATGGACTCCACTGCCCTGTCTATGGACTCCACTGCCCCTGTCTGTCTATGGACTCCACTGCCCCTGTCTGTCTATGGACTCCACTGCCCCTGTCTGTCTATGGACTCCACTGCCCCTGTCTGTCTATGGACTCCACTGCTCTGTCTATGGACTCCACTGCCCCTGTCTGTCTATGGACTCCACTGCCCCTGTCTGTCTATGGACTCCACTGCACCTGTCTGTCTATGGACTCCACTGCACCTGTCTATGGACTCCATTGCACCTGTCTGTCTATGGACTCCACTGCCCTTCTGTCTATGGACTCCACTGCCCTTGTCTGTCTATGGACTCCACTGTCCTGTCTGTCTATGGACTCCACTGCCCCTGTCTGTCTTTGGACTCCACTGCCCTCTGTCTATGGACTCCACTGCCCCTGTCTATGGACTCCACTGCCCTGTCTATGGACTCCACTGCCCTGTCTATGGACTCCACTGCTCTGTCTATGGACTCCACTGCCCCTGTCTGTCTATGGACTCCACTGCCCCTGTCTGTCTATGGACTCCACTGCCCCTGTCTGTCTATGGACTCCACTGCACCTGTCTATGGACTCCACTGCCCCTGTCTGTCTATGGACTCCACTGCCCCTGTCTGTCTATGGACTCCACTGCCCCTGTCTGTCTACGGACTCCACTGCCCCTGTCTGTCTATGGACTCCACTGCCCCTGTCTGTCTACGGACTCCACTGCCCCTGTCTGTCTATGGACTCCACTGCCCCTGTCTATGGACTACACTGCCCCTGTCTGTCTATGGACTACACTGCCCTGTCTATGGACACGCCTCCGTCTCTAGCCGTATATTCTCTCCACTGGGAACTGAGCATTTGTCCTATGAACTTGAATACTGTATGGTTTTTTAATTTTAATTTATTCTAAGGTTTTAAAGAAAATGGATTCTATATCACATTCTGTTTAGTACCTTTTCTGTTATTAAAATTTAGAGTTGAGGCAGTTTCCAAGCTACTCTAGCACTAGCTGCAGATCCAGGTATTTATGAGTATTTATGAGCATCTAAGCCCAAGTCACCTGACACAGATGCAGAAGTGAAGGCTCTGATTTGCCACCCTCTGTCCCCAGGACAGAGCAAGTGACACACGTGAGAAGTCCACCCTCTGCCCAGAGGGAAGGAGCATCCTCATCTCTGAAGATACAGAGATGCAGAGAAGACTCAACCCACTGCCCTAAGTGCCCCACATCCTGGCAGCTACCACCCAAACACAGTATTTTACCAGATGCTCCTTCTCCATAATTTTCCAACTGTCATCAAACTTAGTGTAAAACACACATGGTGTCCATTTCTCTGGGCCTAATCTCTAATGGAGCTGCCATGCCATTTAAGATCTGTGCGTATATGTATGTACATCAATCCTGTCAATCCATCGTTTTCAGTTTTATTTTTGGACCGAGGCAGGGATATTAAAAGAACAGAAGAAAGGTCTTTTAGACCTCCCTCACTACTCTCTCTCTCCTTCCCTTCTTTCTTTGTCTTCTCCTTCATTCTTATTTATCTCTTCTCATTCCAGCTCCCTCCTTTCCTTCCTTCCTTGGTGGATTGAGACCAGGTTTCATGTAGTCCACACAAGGCTGGAACTCCCTATGCAGGAAAAGATGCCACTGAACTCCTGATGCTCCTGCCTCTACCTCCCAAGTTTTGAAGTTACAGGTTGTAAGCCACCACATCCAGCTAAAACTTGATTATGACTGAGTACAAATGAAGAAGAACCTGTCCCCAAAATGCAGGCATCAACTGAATTCAGGATGGTTAGTGGTTAATGGTTAATCACAAGGTCCACCTGCCAATTCTAAGTCTATGAATGGGGAGGGATTCTGCACTCACAGGTCACTCACCGATGGGCCTATACTGCTTGCTCTTTCTCTACTATATGAAAATTATTACGGTAGGTCGCTCACACAGTCTCTGTGCAACTGAATTGCAGAACTAAACTCGAACGTGAAAATGGAGAGGGACAATATCGTTTGCAAAATCTTCCTGAGTGCCAGCCTCTTTACAAAGCAAGGCAGAAAAAAACCATGTGGGCAGCCCCCGTTCTGATTGTTTCCAGAGGTGATGATTATCCGCGTCAGTCAATTCACTTCCACGCTAATGAGGAGCTTTTGTCTTCATT
Organism: Microtus agrestis; assembly: GCA_902806775.1. Taxonomy (NCBI): domain Eukaryota; kingdom Metazoa; phylum Chordata; class Mammalia; order Rodentia; family Cricetidae; genus Microtus; species Microtus agrestis. Next base: position 1,336,060 of record CADCXT010002121.1, read on the forward strand.
GAAGAATGTTTTCTTTGTTTAACTCAGCAAACCCAGCTTTATATCATAAGCAGCTATGCAGCCAAGTAGCATCTTTTACCATAAGAAGGAACTTGTGCATTAGGGCAAGAGTACCAGTTCTTACCTGATGTAAATCTGCAATTGGTAGACAGTCATTTTTTTTTTTTTTTTTAAGAAATAGGTTTTAGTGACAGAAATTACCTGAGAGTAAAAGCTTCCCACTGCCACTGTCTGTCTTGGAAACCCTACAAGCTTGTGCTCTTTTCGTGTGTTCAGATCCCTGGGCTTGCTGTCAGCCCATCCCTCCTTAACCTCAGTCCTTGCCTCTCAGGAAAGCAGAATGGATTTTTACACTGTAAACAGGGTGGCCATCCCTATGCAAGCACAGAAGGTAACACAGAGTCTGGACCTCCCATCTGACGTGGTCAAGCTATGATTTCCATTCACCTTCCCTTCCTTCTTGTCAGCTTTTCGGGGAGTGTTTCTACTTTTGTTATGATTCTATACTACGTCGATTCTGCTTCCTCTGGGAAGCTCATCTTCAAGTGACTATTTGTGTTGTTTTGAATATGAACGGCTCTCCAAAACTCATGTATTTGAATGCGTAGTCATCAGGGTTTGCACTATTTGAGCAGGATTAGGAGGCGTGGCCTTGTTGGAGGAAATGACACTGGGGGTGGGCTCTGAGGTTTTTTTTTTTTTTTCATTTTTTAGGGTTTCAGGTCAGGGTTTCTCTGTGTTGCTCTGGTTGTCCTGGAACTCACTTTGTAGACCAGGTAGGCCTCGAATATACAGAGATCTACCTGCTTCTGCCTCCTGAGTGCTGGGAGAGTGTGTACCACCACAGCCCGGCTGACTCTGAGGTTTTTAAAAGTCCACGCTAGGCCCCACTTTTTCTCCCTTGCTCTACTGTGATTAGGATGTAGCTCTCAACTACTTCCTCAGTACCATGCCTGCCATGTCTGGTGCCATGCTCCCTGCTAAGATGATAATGGACTAAATCTCTGAAACTGTATGCCAGCTTCCAATCAAATACTCTTTTAAAATAAGAGTTGCTTGGTTATGTTGTCTGAGAACTGGAGAACAGTGACAATTACACTGGGCAGAGGCAGGAATAAGACCATTTATGCTTCTGTGTATTTGAAAGGTGGAGATGGCAGAATCCTCAACTCTGTTCATTCCTTTACCCTGGGCCAGATACACATGGCCCTGGCCAAGGAACAGGAACTTGGCTACTTCAAACAGGTTTTCAATGTGGAATTGGTCAAAGGAACATGTTATAGTCACAAAACAAAAAAGAGTCATAAATCAAGGTATCTGAACCCAGTACAATGCTGGTGGTTTCAGGGATGGTAACAGTAAACAAGGGAACTCTGCTACGGTCTCAGATGCTAATTGAGCACATCTGCAGCTCTGCTGTTGGCGGAAGCCAGAGGTCTGCTAAGAAGACATTCCACAGGTATTGCCTGAGAGTCGAGAAGATCTAGTTCAGATTCAGAAGGTGAACAGTAAGTGACAACGAGAGACACTGAAGAGAGCCCGAGATATATTTTAGCTTAAAGTTGTAACCATGTACTTTTTAATGTACACGGGAACTTATTCTTTCTATGAACTTCAGTTCATACTTATTCAACTTAAAAACGTTCAGGGATTTATTCTTTTTAAATGATTTAATACCATGGGGTATGTTCTTAATTATGTCAAATGCATGAATGCTTATTTTGTGGTTCATAATCTGATTTATGTCTGTTGAATGTCCCACTCAGAAATAGCGGGTATACTATTGCTGGGTTGAGAGTTCTGTAAATGTCAGGTTGTGTTGTCTGCTGTGGTGTTTAATGTTTCTATATTCTTGCTTGACTTCTGTCTTGTTCTACTAATTACTTGCAGAGAAGTATTGGAGTTCCTAAATACAAGCATGGATTTGTTTATAACTCTATTAGGTTCTGTCAGGTTTTGCTTTATGTGTTTGTGGATGGGTTGTTGGATGCATACGTCTTTAGAATTGTTAACTTGCCTTGGGGAATCGTCCATGCCATTGTAGTGAAATCCTGGTATAACTCTGGTAATCCTCGGATTCTGAAGTCTGTGTCACCTGATTCCTATATAAGCAATTCAGGTTTCCTTTGCTTGGTGTTTGCATGGTATTTTCATGTCGTATGTTTTATATACATCTACTCTTAACCTTTCTCACGATGTGTGTATGTATATGTGTGTGTGTGTGTGTGTGTGTGTGTTATATATATATATATATATATATAAAATGGGTTTCATGTAGGAAATTAAATTTTCAACTTTTTTTTTTCAATTACTGACCTACAAACATTTGGGTCTTTTATTTTAGTAGCTTATGGAGAATGTATATTCTGGAAAATAATCAAGTTAAGACATAGAAATGTAGAGAAGTTTAAATTATATTCCTATTAGTTTACTGTCACCTATAAAACATTTCTGATTACATGATTACAACTTCAAGACCTTTTCTATTTTGTCTAAACAGCCTACACATCTCTGTGTGCTGTGAAGTGTCCTTTCAGAGGAGAGATGACTTCATCTTCAGCTGAAATACTCTGTCCCTTTCACAACTTTCAATCCTTTTATCCTTGAATAGAGAAAGACCAAGGCAACCAACCCATGGTGTATGAAGAAACACCTCCGTGTTGCTCTAGAAAGCTGTTATCTCTGCCCACTTAGCTCTCACAGTGGGAAACAACTTGAAAGGGGCAGAGTCTCCAACTTCTTTCTGGTGTGTAATAGGGGTTTTAAGAACGTACGATTGGCTGAAGTAGAAACTTCAGACTATATGGGTTAGCACGCCAACCTGCCTTGTTATTTCTGATTAATGCTGACAAGGTTTATTTACTTTTTCTGTGTTTCAGTTTACTTATATATAAAACTCAGCAAACACTGCTCAGTGACACCTCACAAGCTTGTGAAATTAAGTGAATGAAGTTAATGGAAGAGTTTAGAATAGTGCCTGGCATAAGGTAATCGTACCCGGCACAACTTCACGCCAGTTGGTACCCTTGTTATCATCACTGTCTTAGAGAACTCTGCTCCCTAATCTAGCTCATTCTGTGTGTTGTCCACGGATTCTTCTTACATGGACCTTCAGCTGCATTACTTGTGGTGGTTAACGGGGAAATGTTCCTGATAGACAGGCTCACCTACATGAGCATTCGATCCTTAACTGGCGGCTCTGCTGGGGAAGAGATGGAACCTGGAGGAAGTTCATTGCTGGGGGTGTTCGCCGGGAGACGACAGCCTCACTCGTCTGCTCTCTTGGCTTCTTGTGTGGGAAACATGCTGAGTTTTCTCCCTGCCTTTGCTCTCATGCCTTCTGTGTCACTGGGAACTTGCCTCTGGTGCCTGAAGTTAAACCCTCTCTACTCTAAGTTGCTTTTGGTTCTGGTATTTTTTCACAACAAAAAACGTGTCTAGAACATTATCCGAATGCACAGAAACCTTTTTAAACACTCATTTAAAAAAACAAACATGCAGGTCAAACCTTTATGATACTCAGAGAATTCTAGAACAAGCTGAGCATCTGAAAATCTGACTCCCAAATGGTTCAAAGTCCAGATAGTTTTTAGTGTCCCCATGATACAACAAGGGCAAATATAAACACAAATATGTGTGATGGATCACACTTAAAATGCAGCTAAAAATAGAGTGAAAAATGTAATTTCCTTTAGCCTCTGTGCATACAGTGAATATGAAACATAAATGACTTTTGTATTAGACTTGAATCCCGCCTCAAGATACCTCACACAGGTTATGAGACTTCATTCTCCCATCTATTGCTTTATTCCCACTGTGCAGGGTTTTTGCTGTCTCATGAGTGTGTTCTGCTCTGTTCTGTCCGGAGTCCTCCTTCTTGCTGTAAACACCAATCATCCTCCTTATTTCTATCTATACCATGGCATCTTCATTCTACCTTTTCCAGGATGCCTATTACTTACAGTTAGGATGTGGTCTCCTGACCTTTCCAAATACCACTGCCCAATGCTAGGCGCTGCAATCTCACAACACTAAAACACAGGACATTTTGTGTAATCATATGAGACTTTGTGTAGTAGATATGGTGACTCCCTTCCTCTGACACCAGGGCTTCTCACAGGCAGGAATTTAATGATTTACATGCTTATTTCCCAAAGTTACAACAGCATACCTTTTATGTACAGAGAATTCAAGAGTTGGTTATGGATACAGAAGCTCTGGTTAAGGATAACAATACGTTGACAAATTTCCTGCTTATGCCTTTGAAACATGACACAGGACATTATTCTTGCTTTTAAAAAAAACAGAAGTTTTAAATAGTTTAACAAAAAATTCAGATTGGTCTATTTCCTCACAATATATCAAAACTCACTCAGCATCAATAAAGACAACGACACATTTTTCTACAGAGGAAGATGTCCACATTAATCACTTAGCATTACTTCAAGGCTCAATATATAGTCAATGGCTATTACAGACTTGGTATGAAAAATCAAAAGGAAACAAGAACACTAAGAAGCCCAGAGTATTTAAGTTAGGGAACATGTCAGAAAGTTTTGCCTTCATAATGCAAATCCATCAGCAAATACTTATTATGCCACCTAGTGATGTAAATAATAAGAAAAAGCTTTAATACCCAAGACAAAATGGAGTTGGTGAACTGGGAAATGACTGTTCCCTAATGAGGAGTAGCAGTAATTTGGACTGCACTTCAGTTATGGCAAAAGGACTTAGAAGGAAAGGAGAGGTGATAGACATGGAGACCAAACAGTGGGTGGGGTGGGGGAAAAGAAAGTACAATATTTTAATTCTAAGAAAGGGAGATAATCACCAAAATACAGGAGTATGAAAAGCAGGGGAAATGTTAGGGATGGCTGGGGCAAGAACAACAAGAAAACAGCAATGTGATACACGGAAAATAATTCAGATTTAAGTTCTCACAGCAGGCATTCACAGTGCTTTACAGTTTTTCATTGCTTTGTTTGATGACACCAAAGAGCCTTTGATGTTCAGAGAACGAAAGTGATTTTCGCATGTACCAAGGGGAGAAGTCTACACATGAACTCTAGGCCCTAAGGGAGCTGGGTTTGGTATAAGCCATCTTGGGCTTGGTGCCACATTTGTTTGAACTGCCAGCTCTGTAAATTATTTCAACTCCTCTAAGGTGCTTTCCCCATCCATGCCTGTTTTCTACAGATGCAGTGGAAATGACAGGACTTAGAATAACTGGCATGCAATGAAAAACCTCATAAAATTTTTACTCAATATATTGCTTCAACACCAGAGCTGCCCCACAGAATCTAGTACTTGAAATTAGAGGCTACATAATCTGCCAGGATACATGTCTTTTTTTTTTCTAGCCAATGACCACATATGTAAAGCTAATCTAGATTTGAATCCTAAAGAAACTGATGTTTTGATACCCAGTTTGTCGAGCTACATTAACCTCTCAGCAGAATTCTACACATCATTTTCACTTATTTCCTTGCTGGAGTCAAGTGTTTTCTTAGAATGCGGTCCCTTTATAGTATGAAAATATGCAGACAGAATGTAGCCTCATCCATATTCAGAAACCCGGAGATTCATTGGATATCTCATGACAGATAAGGTTTACTTGAGGCTACGAAACGATTATTCTATTATAAGCAAGTGAAAACTTTGGTGATCTTGATAACTACTTAAAAATTTAAAAATTAATACTTAAACATTAATGTTTTTGAGAATTTCCTATATTTGTATTGTATTCATATTTTTATGGTCCTCCCTTTTCCTCTTGTGCCTCCCCCACACCTTCTAAAATTAATAACTGCTGTGGCAGTCCCCTCTATAAGCTATGAATATGTTTTATTACCACTGGTTAATAAAGAAGCTGCTTTGGCCTGTGATAGGACAGAATATATCTAGGCAGGAAAACTAAACTGAATGCTGGGGGAAAGAAAGCAGAGTCAGAGAGTAGTCATTTAGCTGCCCAAGAATATGAGGTAACAAACCACAAAGCCCTGTGGTAAAATATAAAATCACAGAAATGGGTTAATTTAAGATGTAAGAGGTAGCTAGGAATACTCCCCAGTCATTGACCAGACAGTGTTGTAATTAACATAGTTTGTTCTGGGATTATTTGGGTTTGGGTAGCTGGGAAATGAAAAGAGCAGTCTCTGTTTACAAAATGGTGCCCAACATTAGGCAAGGTACACCACATAGAGCCTAAAAAAGGATTTCTAGACCCACAAAAACTGGAGTCAACTGCAGCTTCTTGGTTGCCACATTTTTTCAGATATGCTTTGTTTGCTGGCCACAAGCAGAGACACTGCTTCTTTAAGAGATGGTTTCCTGGTTCATACTCATTGCATGAAAAGCTCTGGTTCTTTCAGGAGGTCCTGCTACAGAGCACTTAAATTGGGTTTGTGAGCAGGGTGTTCCAAGTTCCTTAATGGTGACATAGACCCGCTGTGTACATGGAGCTTGGGTGGTGAGCATGGCATGCAGAAGCGGTGAACATACTTTCCCCATGTTGGATGGGGCAAACCAAAAGCAAAGCTGCTTAGCATTAAAAAAAAAAACTCTCCTGGTCAGGTACACAGTAAGACAGATTCAGACAAAAAAGACTGCTGAATGGGTCATGGTGTTGCATAAATGTACACGGGCTTAGGAGAGAGAGAAGAAAGAGTAAGGCACTCATAGATTAAAGGAGAAAAGATAATAAAATAAATATTAAAAAGTAATAGAGGAAAAGATGGAAAATACAATGAAATTCTAGACTATGTGTATCTCACTGTGTTTTCTTTGGATTTTTTGACTGTTAATTAACTGCTGAAAAACATCTGATCCTGGGGGCAGCTAAATACATATGGTTTTAACATATATATTTTAAAGGCATCTTGACTTCAAAATTTGAGCCTAAGGATATATTACTTTGGAAAAGAAGTTCTGCTTTTGTTTTCACAGAGGATAAGAAACTGTGTCTTCCTTCCAGGCTAATGTGGTTTGATGGAACAAGACCCCCCCCCACACACACAAAAGATCTCTGTGTATCCTAAAAATACTTTACCCAACAAACAATAGAAAGCAGTTTGGAGAAAACTATGTCCAAATTCCCAAAATGATTGTTTATAAATGTTTGTTTTCATTTAAAAGGGATTTGGTATAAATGATTAATGTTAACAGTCAATCACTATCTATAAAAAGGGGGGTATAATACAGAAATGAATACTTTACATTGTTATGGATTTTGGTCTATGGATACAAATTTAAGGCCAATTTTGTTACACTATATATACATGTATATATATACATATATTCTACTCTTGTTTAAGGTATTATGCTTATGCAACTCATTTAAAATGTAATATATAATTAAGAAATACAGACTAATAGATAATCATCTATAAAAATCAAACTTCTAGTCATGTTAGTTATGTTTTCTAGATATACAGTTAGATATATTTCAGTTAAATAGTTAATCTTTAATACTTCAAAGACCTACAGAACATGGGATTTAAAAGGTTTTAAAACTTAGACTTTTCTCAACAGTGAAACACATCTGCTCCTGGCAGCAAAAATTACTTCAAGAGGATGACGGACATCAAAGAGGCTCCTTATGGAGTGTATTAGCCATTTGGGTAAGAAACTGTTCTTGCCTGGACTGCTTCACTGAACATGCAGTACCCACAGAGAACTTGCCTAAAGGTGAGATGGTCCTTCAGGGTTCCTGCTTCATGAAAGAGTCTGCCAGACATTCTGCAGGATACAGAACAAAGTAACTGACAAACTGCCAAATATAGGCAAAACAGTCTTTCAAATTTCCTGCTTCATGGAAAATCTGCCAGATACTATGGGCCTGTAGGCTGAAGATGGATGCCCCAATGCTACAGAAGAACTTTGGATGACTGTTCAGGTAGCAAAATGTCTATGTCAATTCTAGAGTTTTGGAAGTTGCTTATAATGCACTTCCTGTTTACTTAGGTAAAATATATATATATATATATATATATATATATATATATATATCCTTTGGAGTTTGTGGTGGAGTTGAAGATTAGACAGTTATAATTATAGCTTTCTTTAGTTATGATAAAAGAAAAATTAGATATGAAACTTTAGACTCACAAAGATAAAATAGATGATAGAATATTTTCTTTAATTTTGCCAAATACAAAGTGACTAAATATTGTAACTGCAATTCTTGCTTTATACTTGTTTTTTTTTATATCTAATTTTACTATGTCAAATTACTAAGTTAAAACCTACCTTTTTATTTAGGCAGAAAAGGGGAGATGATTTGGGATTCCCCTCTGTATGCTATAAAATATGTTTTGTTACCATTGTTAATGAAGAAGCTGCCTTGGCCCATGACAAGGCAAAATATAGCAAGGTGGGAAAACTAAACTGAATGCAGGGAGAAAAAGGCAGAGTCATGGAGTCACCATATAGCCACCCAAGAAGTAAAATGCAAGGTAACAAACCACAAGCCTATTCATTTTTAAGTATTTAAACATGCGAGCTTCTCAATGCTTGAATCAACAGCAGTAAGACAGAGATCTGAAGAATGAGGATAATTAGAAGGGTCACGGATGTTGATGGGCCACCTCAAGCTATGAGGTTCTGACCGCTAAATTGAGGGGGGCAGCTGCACATCTCAACATCTCCATGTCTTCCCATCTGTCTCATCATGAGTCAGTCCTGAAAGCTTCATGGTCCTGTCTGTGCTCGGTGTCTCTGAGTCTGGCGTTACCCTACATCCTCATTGAAGAGGCCGGACTTCAAGTGCAGGAGTCATGGCTTCTTTTCTGTCAGTCTGTTCTCGTCTTTCTCTCTCTCTTTTCAAGATAACTCAATTTTAGTAGAAAGACATTATCATCAAATGTTACCAAAATTAAAGAGTATAGAACAAGCAGTCAACAAAAGTCTCCCTTGCCGACTGGATTTCTTTCTTCACTTTGGAATTATTTATATACTTTGCTCAAACTTATTGTTACATCATTTGTTCCCTTATTTACATAAAGTGATTCCTTACAGGTGCTGATAGTTCTGTGTCTTTGAATGATTTACAAACACCTGGGTCTGTTGTTAATTTGTTTTTCAACTGCATTTATGTGGGTTGTAATTATGTAGAGATTTGAAATGCTGATGATATCAATGTGTAGACTTTTCCCCCCTTTATGCTTTCTGGATTTTTCTTCTGTTTTTTTTTCCAGGAAACTTCTTTCTTATAAAATATAAATATGTTTTTTGTTGATTGATTGTTTAGATTTACTTTTTCTACACTTTAAGAACTAGGATGTGCGTTTATATGCTGACAGAAATCAAAACCACATTAACAGATGAACATGAAATGTCTTGCTTCTAGTGCTTGCTTTATTGTCCCCTGTTACTCTGTTTAACTAGGTTCTTGTTTATTTTTCTACTGTTTCCTAATGCAAATACATATTTATAGATGAACAGAAATCTGATATACATAAATATACTGTATCTTTATAAGTACTTATTCATTTCTGAATGCATACACTACCCTTGGGGTTTTGGCTTCAGAAGCCCCTTAAGCTGCCCTAAATCTGCAGATGCTCAAATTCCTTCCAAAACATTATGTAATATTTATATATAAGCTAGGTCATACTCTCCAGAATTATTTTCAGACAGATGTGACCAAGTTCTTACCAACAAACTCCACCAGATGCCTGTTTCCTGGAGTCAGAGCCTCAAGGCAGCAGGCATGTCCTCCCTTCTCCCACCTCTCACCCACAAGCTAAAACCCAGACCTGGTGGCAAGGACCAGGATAATTGTGAAGATAAAAGCCACTGAATAACACAGATTGAAATTCAGACCTGGGGTGTAAGGGAAAATACCTCTCCCCCTTTAAGCTATTCTACTGTGTTGTCAGGGTAGCCTGGGCTCACCGTCCTTAATGTGGGAGGAGCATGGGTTAAGATTCTCCAGTGGGTGCTATGTTCCTATCTAGACTCTCTGAACTGGGCGACACTTTCAACAGTGTCGGTTCCTGTTTTAGCAGTGAGATTTACCAGGCTGTCCTACCTTACACTTTCTCTCTCAGGAGGAGAGAGATCTGCATTACTGAGAAACTAAAGTTCTTGTGCCACGCCTCTGGTCTACTCTCTGCTTCCTTTTGGGGGCAAGCTCCCCCCCCCCAAATACGTCCTGCTCCACAGCAGCCACGACCAGTCTTCCCTTCACTGTGCCTCTGTAGAAGTTGAGAGAAACAGGAAAGAGTTCTGGCTGCACACACTCCAGCGTCAGCGCCACTCCAGGAGATCCTGCCTTAGTCCTCAGCTTACAACACACTTGGTGGGCGCAGGTGGGAAGTGGTCCAAGGGAAACGTCAGAGCCTCCGAGAGCATTCTGGGTATTGTGAGACCTGGTGTGGAAAGTGTCTCCACGTTATTTTTTCCTTCTCCTCTAAGAACCACGGCTCTTCTCGCACACACAGCAGGCGATTTTTAGGTGAAAATATTATAGGCAATACGTATTCCTTCTGACTCTTAAGAGCCGGATTTTGTTAAATTTACAAAATAACTTTAGAACTGGTGTACTTAAAAATGAGTTAGGCCAGGCATAGTGGCGCACACCTTTAATCTCAGGATTCGGGAGGCAGAGGCAGGTGAATCTGTATGAGTTCAACGCCAGCTTGGTCTACAGAGTGAGTTCCAGATAGCTAGGGCTGATACACAGAAAAATCCTGTCTCGAAAAACCAAATCAAAACAACAAAACAAAACAAAAAGTTAGGCCTTTTGTTTAATTCTGAGAGTGCAAGAGATGTGTCTGGGAAATAAATGTGTTTGCACGCCTTTTTTTGAGGTGGTTTATGATACCAGCCACTATGGCAATAATATTTTCTTTTTCAAACAAAACCCACAGTGTTTTATTTCCCTCCCATTAGGTAGGGCTCGAGCAGGAAACAGGTTCTCATAGAGGGATGAGGCCTCTATTTGCCTGCAGTGAGCAGGTTTCTCAGCACCTCCATGACTGAGTGCCTGCCCAGGAACACCTTGGAGATGCAGTAGTCCTTCTTGACAGGCTTGGACTTGCCCTTGCTGTGCCTGGGGACATCAGTCCACACCTCCTTCACTTTCTCTGGCATCAGGCTGCAGTGTCCCAGTAGTTTCTTGTTGGGACAGTTAAGGAGCACCCGTCGGTTGTTCTTGAGGACGACATGAGCAGCAAGAAGGGACCTGTGTTGCATTCCTCTCCCCCTCCTGGTTCTGCACTTCCTGTGGGATCAGCTCCCTCTTGGGCTTATTGAGGAGCCTCACTGTGGAGGTTTTGCTCAGAGATCACTCCCACCTCTACTGTGCTGCTCCCGTCTCTGACAAAAAACACTTATGTCTGTCTACTGATTTTATTCCTGGGCAATATGATCGAATATTTATTAATTCTAATAGTTTGTTGTTCACCTTTGATTCCAAATAGACTCCATCATCTTAAAAAAATGAAAGTTAGCCGAGCGATGGTGGTGTCTTTAATCCCAGCACTCGGGAGGCAGAGGCAGGCGGATCTCTGTGAGTTCGAGACCAGCCTGATCTACAGAGCTAGTTCCAGGACAGGCTCCAAAGCCACAGAGAAACCATGTCTGGAAAAACCAAAAAAAAAAAAAAAAAAAAAAAAAAAGAAGAAAGTTGGCTCTTCTCTATTACAACACATTTTATTCTTAAGAACATATTTAGTGTAGAAAACAGCTTGCACAGCATACAACCAAAGTGCATTCTTGTATTGATAGTTCCTCAACATCAATTATGTTTTAATAGTCCTTTTAATAGCAGGCTGCAGGAAACATCCTCTGCCGTTTTCTACGGCTTTGAAAATCTTTAATGAGCTTTATATCTTATTAATACCTTTTTTCTGAATAAAATCATACATTTTCCTCTGTTTTAAGATCGATAGTGGCTTTAATAGCTATTTTGAATTGAGCTGGTTTACATGGTTAGTATACAGCATGCTTATTCTACATGTTCAACTCTTCAGAGTTATGTGTTTTAACCACTAATTATTTATTCAGGAATTGTATGTCCGTATTTACAAAGGAGTATGACTTATCACTTTCTCTCATCTAGCTGAGCATCACATTTTTTTAGCATTTCACAATGAGAGTATTTCTAGTAATTTCTATTACCTACATAGAAAGACCCTGTCTCGAAAAAATTATTTTCCTTAGCCAATTTGGTACTGTATCTATTTTTAAAAGAGAATGGATGCACACACTCATCCAAATGTGTGCAGAATATCCCTGTGCAGCAAGCCCCTTGGCTGTAACTGTCCTTTCCTATTCTAACACTGTTCGATAGCCATGGGTTCTTTCCCTTTGATCAGCCTCACTAAGAATCTGTGAATCTCAAGGGCTGCTTGAAAGCCTCAGGCTTTGATTCGTTGTTCATTCTATAGCTGTCTTAATTAGGGTTTCTATTGCTGTAAAAAGACACCATAACCTCAGCAACTCTCATAAAGGAAAACATTTAATTGGGGTTGGCTTACAGTTTCAGAGGTTGAGTCCATTATTGTCATGGTGGGACATGGTGGTGCTCCAGCAGGCGTGCTGCTGGAGAAGGAGCTGGGAGTTCCTCATCTAGACAAGCAGGCGATAGGAAGTGAACTGTGACACTGAATGTAGCTTGAACATAGGAGACCTCAAAGCCCACCCCCACAGTGACACACTTCCTCCAACAAGGCCACACACACTCTTAAGAAGGCCACATCTACTAATAGTGCCACTTGCTTGGTTAAGCTTTTGAACAAATGAGTCAATGGGGGCCATCCCTTTTCAGAGCACAATAGTATTGTTTACTTTTGCACATTGATTCTTTCCACCTCATACTTTTACATTTTTGAAGTATTCAAAGACACTAGTATTTTTGTGACAACATTACTTTTCTAAAACATCCTATTTTAAGACAACATGCATGTATGGTATTGTATCCCCCCTCTTGCATCCCTTAGTCTAATAACATATACTGGAAATAAAGATAAAATAACAAGCTCTTAGTCTTAACAACTCTGCCAATGTTCTCTGATTTCTTCTCCAGGCAAAGGAACAGCAAGTGTGTTTCTGTGGCTCTCACACCAGCTCTGACCCACTCCAATTCTCTTAGCTTTGTCTGACAATACTCCTACCTCTGCATTAACTCCCCGAACCACCATAACACTGAAATAGCCTGAAGATGGGGCAGTATGTATTTAAGGTGGTAGACATGTATTTGGTAAGTTTACAGTGTCCACGACTACATGCTTCAAAATAGCACATTGTGTTCTGTAAATGCCTTCAATTACAGTGAATCAGGCAAAAATAAATAAATAAAACTTAAAAAGGAATAACATCATCAACAAAAAGAAACCAATAGAAATATCTGAGACTTGGATCATATTTACTCATGGAATTTATGCACATGTGTAAGACACACACTTCCTGGGGCTAAGTGCTGTGATTTTAAAATAATATGCCTATATAAAATGTGCCTATATACAGTGTGTGGGTACATGCATGATATGTGACCCATAAAGACTGTGTCTTATTGAGGAACATAGTTAGTGTTCTAAAATAAGGCCATGCTGTCAGGAGTGGACAGATGCTCAGTAGGGGGCATCCATCTCCAATGACCCAAAACTGTATGAGGCAAAGCACAGACCAAGCAAGGTCCATCAAGCATCCAATCTTAGCTCATGATCTTGTGTGATGAGTCTTCCCTCAAGCTCTGACATGATGCAGGGAAGCAGACAAGGGAAAACCCAGTGTCACACATATTTGAGGATTTTAGAGCATACAAATACAACTTAACAAAAGGAGAGGTGAAATTCTATTTTGACTTCAGAGAAAGAAAAATGAGTTTCAATGAAATTTTAAATTTAGACTATACCTTAAAATATTAAGTATTTTTGATGCTTTTAGCAATGTTGCCTAGAGTCATACAAATTTATCACTAATTTCATGATTGAAGCTTACTTTTTTAATCCAATCTTTAAACACATAACTTGTAAAAAGTACATTACTATTTAAAATACATATAATCTATTTCTAAAAATTTATATTGCCTCTGTAGTCCTAATATCCAGAATCCAGGGAAGGGATTCTTCTTCTTCAGGACAGAGTTTTTCTGTATAGCCCTGGCTCTCCTGAAATTCATTTTGTGGACCACGCTGGCCTTGAACTCAGAGGTCTGTCTGCATCTGCCTCCTAAGTGCTGAGATTGGAGGCATGTGATACTATACCAGGCAGCAGAAGCCAGTTTAAGATTTGAGTGGGAAGTGTCCCACTGAAGGACATTTTCTAGCCTACAGCACTACTGGGACAGAGGCCCAGTGCAGGAAACTGAGTCCATGATGCTATCATGGGAATATCGCGACCCTGGCTTCCTTCTCTATTTTGCTTCCTGGCTATCATAAAGTAAGGAGCGAGACTGTATCATACACTCCCACTGTGATTCCTATCTGATATGGGATGCCCTTCTGTATGATGTGGATATGTTTTATTACCACTGGTTAATAAAGTAGCTGCTTTGGCCTATGACAGGGCAGAATATAGCTAGGCAGAAAAGCCAAACTGATACAGGAAGAAAGAAGGTAGAGTCAAGGGAGATGCCAGCAGCCACAGGAGAGGTAAGATGTGAGGTAACAAGCCACGAGCCTTGTGGTAAAATATAAACTAATAAAAACGGGTTAATTTAAGTTGTAAGAACCAATTAATAATAAGCCCGAGCTAATAGGTCAAATTATATAATTAATATCAAGCCCCCAAGTGGTATTTTAAAGCAGCCGTCGCACCAGGTAGGACAAGAAACCTCCAGTTACACCTATCATGGTCCCAAAACAGTGGGGGCAATGACCATGGATAGAAACTTCTGAAACTGTGAGCCAAAACATATCTTTTAAAAAAAAAAAAACAACAAAAACAAAACTTGTTCATCTCAGGTGTTTTGTCATAGCAACAGAAAACTAAGATAAGCCATAAGCCATTAAATAAAAATGAGTTGTGAAGTTAAAGCATAGCTTCCTCCCCTCTAAAGCAGCAGCAGATGGCTGTTTGCTTGGTGATAATATCGATAGTGATGTAAGGGGCCCGAGTTGACATGACAGCAGCAGCCAGGAGCTAGGTGGGAATGAAGCTTAAAAACCTGGCTGGACTGAAAAGCCCCACGTGCAACTGAAGCCATACACAAGCTGCATGTGACACGCACAACTATAATCTAAAGCCTGGACTGCCCTACTGAGACTGTCAGCCGACAGCACTGGGACAGTCACAGAAAAACATCACGGATTTCAGCACCTGGACACACACAAGACTACCTGGTGCAATCCATCCGGAAGTACCCTTTAGACAACTGATTGTCTATCCCTGCCATGGAAGCCAAGGCAATAAGCTGTGAACACTTCCAGCAGCTTGGATATCTCCTCTCCCCTCCAGGTTTGACAGTTCTCTCCTGGTTGCTCATAGTTTACGACTCATTTGCATACAAACACTCCCAATCCAACAGGGCCCACCCAAGTGTACAAAAATGAGTGTGCATAGGTTTTTCTCCGGTTCAGCTTCCAAAGGCATCTGCATCTCAACTGGCTCCTGGCCATTCCTGCTCTCTTTAGAGATGGAAGTCAGACGTCTTCAGACTCCAGCTCTGAGCCTAAGTCCAATTCTCAGTCAGGGGCCTGGCACTAAGAGTTATGCTAGAGAGGAGAGATCCACGAGGGACAGGACCTCTGAAGACCTTCCCAGGCAGATGAACTTAGTCTGAGAGGCTCTGGTACCATGAGACTCATCGCTCTTGTCTCAGCAGGGAGACTCCCACAGCATACCCTCCTGGCAATTATGTAATTAGTTTGTTCTTTGACAATTGTGTAAATGTACCTAATAAATTCTGATTCTTTCCATTCCCCCATCTTTACTTTCTTTGTCCAACTAACCTCCTCTTTTCCCCTTCTTTCCTCCCTCCCTCCCTCCCTCCCTCCCTCCCTCCCTCCCTCCCTCTCTCCCTCTCTCCTCCTCTCTCTCTCTCTCTCTCTCTCTCTCTCTCTCTCTCTCTCTCTCTCTCTCTCTCTCTCTCTCTCTTTCTTTCTTTTTCAAGACAAGGTTTCTCTTTAGCTTTGGAGCTTGTCCTGGAACTTTCTCTGTAGACGAGGCTGGCCTCAAACTCACGGAGATACACTTGTCTCTGTCTCCCAAGTGTTGGGATTAAAGTCCATCTCCTTTCTTAGATTCACGACATTTGGTTTGATTTTGTGATTCTCTTAGTTCAACTGAGGCCACCCTTGACCACTGCTTTGGCACTATCTACTGGAGCCTTGTGGGGTCACCAGTGTATGAAACTGAAGACAATGACTCCTTCAGTCCCTTGAGACCTAACTGACACAGGAGACACAGCATTGCTACTCTTATTAGTGATCTTTTTGCTAATGAGGGCGTGCTCCCAGGTGGTGCCCTAAGACCCTGTGAAAGTTGAGAACTGTGACCCTTGCTAACGTAACACCCTCTTAGATGGACACCTGCTGAGAGTGTAGAGTTTCAGTGCCCTTCCTACTATATCTAGGCTGAGCAAGATATCCATCCAAAAAGAACTGGTTTCCAAAAAGACAATACAAGCAGTAGGGATAAATCCTGGTGCCACTGCCAGTGTTCCTGCAGTCTGTCCCAGTCATACAACTGTCAGCCACATTCAGAGGGACTAGTCTGAACTGGTTCCTTCCTTGTCCGGCTGGAGTTGGTGAGCTCCTATTAGCTCAGACAAACTGTTTCAGTGGGTGGACCTATGCTGATCTTGACCCCTTTGCTCATATTCTCACTCTTCCCCCTCTTTTCCAGAAATTTTAAAGATTGCTTTTGCATTTCATCTAGGGGTTTGTCTGCCACTCAGGAAATGGGCAGCAGTATTTCTCTTCAGCCAGCAGAGGGAGCAGAGGATCCAAAAGCCATTCCGACAAAGCCATGCTTATCTTTGCTGACAAAACTCAAAAGAAAACCTACCTGCTTTTACTTTACACACACACACACACACACACACACACACACACACACACACGAGAGATGATAGATAGATAGATAGATAGATAGATAGGTAGATAGATAGATGATAGATACAGAGAGAAAGAGAGAGAGAGACAGAGATCGATTGATCCGTTTTGAAACAGATATTTACTCAGATTTTAAAGACCAGAGGAACATATTTAACAAGTCACGTGGAAATTTTTCCAGATAAATTAACAGCAAGATACAAGCTGGTCGTGGCTAGTGTCACATCATCCCCATTTGGTCAGCATAGATCCAGAGTCTGTCACCCACAGAAAAGAATGGACACGAGGGTTTTGATACAGTCACATGCTGCTAGGGACACTCTACTCACACCCCGATTATATTAAGGTAAATTGCACAAGCTTTTTTCCTCCGAAACACACTTCGCTCTCTGAAACTTCAAAAGAAGAACATGAAAGAAGGCCACACAGGCATTTTAAAATCAAGTATTTGTTCTAAAATTGCCTAGCTAAAACACAGAGCCACTTGATTACAACGGCCTCTCTGCTGAGGCAAAACACACACTGAGCTCCCATTCTCCCTCGACCCCCTTTGGAATGGCTGGGGAGATGGCTGTGGTGAGGAATGTAATTCACAATTCAGTCTTGTTATGGGGTCTGGCTCGCTCATTAGGCTTAAATGGAACCACACAGTGAATTTTCCACAAGCGAAATGTACTAGGGAAAAGCTTTTTCCAAGATATCTGCCTTCCAGCCGAAGCCCAGGGGTCCTGCGTGGTCTGCAGAGAACACACAGCTCCCTTCGCCACTTCTGCTCCACTCTCTTCCCTGTTTGCTCTGTCCCCATGGCCCCACACGGATTAGCATGACTTGTGCTTTGCCATGATAAATAAAGGGATTTCAGGGTTGGTTGCCAGGGAGATGAAATTTAGTTTGCAGTGACGGATGCTGAGTGAATGAACAGACGAAGAGACACTGAACTATACCCACACTGTAAAAGGGAGAACTGTATGGGAGGAGAATTTTTTCTCAACAGGGTACTAAAAACAAAGGCTTCTCTCTCTTTGGCTACACAGGAATTCGTGCAAGGGCATGCTCAAGGGCGCCTGCCCTCACTTAGTCAATGGAATTCCACTACTCTACTCTTTGTAACATTCTAAGGCTTCCATTTGATATCTACATTTGTTACTATTTTCCTCAAACACTGGAAATATATGGAAAAGGAAAAGGAGACACTGTAGCACGCTAACTACATCTCTTTCTGAGTTTTCACCTTGAGTTTTCATAGGTTTGAGGGAGGGGCTTCTCATGCAACCATCTAAAGACCTAATCATGTCTGTGGGTCATTTAATGGGTCATTGGGAAGCTGGAGATAAAGGAAGCAGAGAGAGAAGCTTATGAAGGAAGGCCCCTGTCACCCGCTTGTCCCCTCTTTCCTGAGTTTGGTCTCTTTGGTTGTTACGGATGTTGCGCATGTCAGGCTACACAGGCTGCAAACCAATACAACATTGTTGCAGCTCTCAGTTTGCAAATCTTCTGTATTTCAAGATGCAAAGAGGAAAGGAAATACTTCAACTGAACTTTCTGACACAGCAGCTGTGAGTGTCCCCATTTCTGTGGAGATAAGCAATCACATGACCACCTCATGTTTTCTTACTCCAGTAAACCTTCGCTTCTCTCCATGTTCCCCACATCTGTCAATCTATCAAAAATATTTTAAAAAATTCTTTTGGAAAGTCATACATTAGCACTGCATCTACATCAATCCCATTCCTTTGCCCTCTCCTAATTCTTTCTCCATTAATGACGATTTATTTAATTATTACTGCTACAAACTTAATGATATGATAGTTATGTTTTATGCAATTTCTCCTTTAAACTACAGAATAACAGTTTCAACTAAATTGCCTTTTAAAAAATTTATCTACATAAACACCCTCATCAGTATTCTTTCTGTTCCCCCTGGAGATTAGAAACGTGATTTTGAGTCTGAACATCTTTGCCTGTTAGTATTTCTCCCACTCAGGAACTGACCAGGCTTAGCCCTACTTAGCTTCCAGGATCAGAAGAGGTGAGGCACATGCCAGGGTTGTGTGGCTCAAGATTTCCATGAGTCAGGTCAACAAACAGCGTTTTAAAAGCTGGGAATGTTTCTGTTTTGCCCTCATTTTTCACAGGCAGAATCTGTCTAGATTCTCGCTCGATGTTTTCCACTTTTGGCTCTGTGGCTGTGTCACCTGCACGTGGCCTCAGTCGTCAGGAGGAGGTCAGCTGTTAGTACTCTCAAGTTCTCTTGGCAGCAATGACTCATCTTTCCCTTGGTGGCTTCTCTTTGTCTTTGAGCATTTTGATAATGAGTCCAGTTGTAGATTTCTCCCTGCTTCTTATTTGGAGCCAACTGTACTTCTTGGCTATGTAGGTCATGAAACTTAAAAGGTTTTTACTGCAGCCTTAAACATTTTCTCCTTCCTTGTCATGTCTTCCTGGAACTTCTCTATGTGTTCCCAGGTATGACAAATGATGTCCTGTGTTTCTCTAACCACTTTGTTTTTCCTCATCTTTTTTATTATTAAAAGACTATGTAATCTTTGCAGATTTTTTTGAACTTTTCCATCTTTTGGCAGCTCAAACTTCCTGTTGAATCTCGTATAAGTAGAACTACATCAGACCAAAACTTAGGTGCTAAAGTACTTATTTTCAATATCTCAGAATGCAACTGTATTTGTAGCCAGGGTCTTTAAGGAGGTAACTAAGGAAACAGGAAGCCATTGGCTTGGTCTCTCGCCCAGTGAGACAAAGGGAAGACCACATGAAGACGTCTGAGGGCGGTGAACAAGGTAAGGTTTTATAAGGAAACAGTAGTGACATTTTAGTTTTGTAAGGATAGTATCCAGAATTTTGAAGTTTTGATGGTGAGCCCAGCTTTTAAGGGGTGAACCATCTCTTCTGCCCTACTTTCTGAAATTTTAAGGAAACAGTTTCCGCTCTTTAAGACACTCACTCTCTGGTACTCTGTAATGGCGAATTTAGTATCAGTACAGGGCCCGACTTCCCTGTTTCTTTGCATGTCTTTAACTTTTGTTGAAATCTTGGCCTTTTTTCTTTACTTTTTGGTATAATACATTGTAGCAGATCCTTTCCCCTCTTCTCTATTCTATTGGCTTGGTAGTGTTTGTTGTCTTTGTAGTTTATGTGTTCAGTGGTCGGAGGCCCATTCCCTGGCCCTAGCAGGTAGCCTGTTGCTTATAGGTTTCTATCTTTTCTTTTGACCCAATATTTTGCCATGAAGTACAGGCTGTCCTGGAACTTGTGATTTGCTTGTCTCTGCTGGCCAAGTGCTAGGATACCTGCTGTGACCTGCTGTGCTCCACAATACCCAGCTTGTTCCTATCTTGTAGTTTGGCTCCCTAGAGATTTATCCTTGGTCATCACACTAGGCATGCACTGTAGTTTGACTTATGTACAGCATACTAGCCGTTGTCACAGTTTAGATAGTTCTGGGTTCACCTCCACTTCCTGTCAGGGAGTACTAGCTTGGATTTCCCCTTTTCACTACTAAGATGAATTTTCAGCATCTCCCCCCAATGCACGGTGCTACACAATGCATGACTGCAGACCTTCAGGCATGCATGAGCTTGTTTCTTCATTTTCTTTCCTACAAGCTGTCTCTGGCTAGGAGTAGCTAATGCCTTAGATTTTGGTGATAGTCTCCATCACCAGGGAGCACCCACCCTCTGCTGCTGGTGCTAGTTTTTGGAAGTCTCTCACCAGCACCACCCTGCTGACTGACACTAGTGTGGTCTAGACGGACTCTCAGGTTTGCTCACACTGTGTTCTGGTCACCTCCGTGACCTAGTCCCGCCTAGGACTGCAAACGGCCTTCAGAGCACCAGGGGTGCAGGATCCTAGGGGTGCTCCTTCTCCCTTCCACTGCTCTCTCCCTGGGTGACCTGCTGCTTGCTGCTGCTAACACCAACAAAGCCTTGAGTGCCTCCTTTATTGCTCCCCACCAAGATGTTCACCTCTTTTGACAATATCCTTGGGCATGGAGTTCTCCATGCTCTAAATAAAGTGAGTTCCCTCTGGCAGAGCTGTGCAGTTTATCCTTGAGACCCATCTCCTCTCCTAGGCAACATTTCTCCTCTACATCATTTCCTAGTGCTCGGAGAAGGACATAGAGGCTTGCTTTTCCCAGAAGTAGTCTCTCATGTAGGAGGTGTGTGTGTGTGTGTGTGTGTGTGTGTGTGTGTGTGTGTGCATGTGAGCAAGAATGTGTGTGCTCTGTTTTCTTAGTGTCCTTTCTGGAGGTAAAGCCTGGGGGGGTGACCAGGCCTCCATATTCTTGGGATGCTATTCCTAGGGAGAACTTATATCTTATAAACTGGGATGAGTTGAAGGAAAAGAGAACATGATGTCTTTATTATCGCTGCCCGGAATGGAATGGGGCTGAAGGACAGGAGGAATTAGTGGTAGTCCTTCATCCCCAAAGTGAACTGAATGTCCCAGTCAGAAAGCTGGGAATATAGGATGAGCCACACACTCCTAATGTCCCTGAGTGGGTGAGTGCTCCTCATTGCTCCCTAAGTAGTGCTCTTCTGCAAATGTGTTTAGGACTAATCTCTTGGGGGTGAATAATGTACCCGCCGGCTCATCCCTGGATCAACTGATTCCCTCTGACCCAGTACCCACTGATTGCCTGTAGCTCTCCATTTAGGGGTATGGGCAGAGTTAAGCCTTCTTTCTGAAGCTGGTGATGTGAGAGGAGCATGGTGCTGTTCCTGGAAAATAGCCCCACTGTTCTCTGCAGTATGAAAACCCGCAACCTTCACTTCTAACTTGCACTAGAAAAAGTACCTAGGGGGCTGGAGGTGGAGGTCAGAAGTACAGCTGTGGAATAGTCCTTTATACTGTGTGAATATATGTTGCTGTGATTGCTTTAATAAAGAAGCTGACCGTCCAGCAACTGGACAGGATAAGGTTAGGCTGGAGAACCAGACTAAGGTTACTGGGGAGAAGAAGGGCAGGGTCAGAGGTGTCACCAGCCAGACTCAGAGAGGAAACAGGAGGTGCAAGATGAAAAAGAGTTAATGCCACATAGCAGAATATATAGTAACATAAATAAGTTAATTTAAAAGTTGTAAGAGTTAGCTAGTAACAAGCCTGAGCTAGTGGCTGAACATTTATAATTAACAAGAAGTTTCTGTGTGGTTATTTGGGAGTAACTTCCGTGACACAGAGGAACTCTGCCTACACACGAGACTTGTCTAACAATGTGAGAACTTGGGTTTAACCCTCTACAAAGATATGGAGAGCAGCCTTTTAAAAAACATGCTTATTTTCTGTCTAGGATAGTAGTACATCTTCCCATAGAAGTCTTTACCATTATTAATCTGCAAAATGTTTCTTTGTATATTTTAATTTGCTAACAGCATGGTGAAATTTGTGCTTTTGGTAAGACTATAGATGAATTAAGACATCGTCCTACATATAAATATGTCCACTGGTAAAATGACTTGACATCTGAACTTCTTCTTTCTTTGATACAATGATTGAAGTTTAAATATTTCTCTTACAGATTTTAAAAAAAAGCCATTATTGTGCAAGGAAACATCCACAAAAAGACAACCTTTTAAGAGCAGAGTTCTTAAAAGGGGGCTGGATGAGTGCAAAGCACAGGCTGTACTGAATTATACTTGTCACTTAATTTAAAAAGTCCCATGTAAACCAATATTATTTTGAAGATAAAATTTATCAAAAATGAAAGCCAATGAAGATTATTTATAATGCTATTTACTAAGAGACCTGTAAACACTGTCCATTGTTTGAAAAGCACCCATGCAATTCAGGCCCAATTGCTCATATAGTTATGGTCGCAAATGTTAAAAAGAGCCATGAGATGCTACTAAATACATTACAGTGTTCAATTAAATCGTTACAGGTCATCAGAGACATCAGTCTGGTGGAAAGGCTGGAGTTAGAAGGTTTCTCCTAGGAGACAGACAGCAGGATTCTGTACCTAAACAAGTCCATGACAGAAAAGCAATATGAAAGAGGGAATTGTACATCCCTCTTGATTTTACAGAATCCCTGCCCACAGCTTAATCTTGGTTTGAACCACCTAGACATCACTGGCAGTTATACATCTGCAGTGTTGGTGACATAATGATAGGCAGGTAAGTGTTCAGTGTTCAGGGCAGCAAGGTCTGAATATTTCTCTCGATAAGAGAAAAACTCAGGAAATGGTAGCATAATTGCCCACTGTTTCCACTGGGTCATTTTCTCCTGAATTCAAAGAGCAGGACCATGCAGAGAACTCATCCCAGCTTTTTTTTTTTTCTGTCTCCTTTTCTCCCCTCTGTTTGCATGTCAGGTTCACACTAATAAACGTTGTTATTGAAAACATCTGTCCCCTTCTCCCTCGAGGCAACATGGGAAGTGAGAGGCAAGCAGTTTGGGTAGCCGTCTAAGCAGGAAGTGGGTCCAGAAGGAAGCTGTGAGCTTTAGTGACTGGGAAGGTCAGAGTCTAGGTTCCTTCTCTCTGTATATCCCACGTGCGTGTGGGGATTCTGGGAGGTAAGAGGATAAAGCTGACTGTGGATTTGAATGTACACAAAGGAAGCCATGTGTCCAGTAGGTGGGAGAGGCAGGACCTTCTATTGACCCTAACTGTATAAGGAAGCACAGAAGAGGAGCAGGAAGAAGAGAAAGGATGTTTAACACACTCGGAATGTAGGACAGAAATGATGGTCTGGCAGGAAAATCTAAAAAAGGACTCTCCTCCCGGGTGCTCATTTCCTTCTCACTATGAGATTCTAAATGTCCAGTCCATTAGAAACGCTGACCTGCTCTTTCATCTTCACGGAGGCAGTTGGGGCTGTTGACTGAACAGACCAAGGCCGAAAGAGTTATGGAAACTTGGCTACCACTTGGTCTGCAACTACTCTGCACATAGAAAAACTGAGGCCCACAGGCCCTTGTGACACACCCTCCCTCTGACCTCAACTTTGCACAGAGATTTGGGGCAACACAGAACACTGCACACGATCGGAATCTTTGCTGATGACATCCCTACAAAGACCCCACGAGGAGGCAGTGCTAGCAGGGAAAATGGTTGGATAAGTGTTCTTGTAACATGAGGGCCAGCTTGTTGGGGTTTCTGTCCCGCCTGGTAACCTACAGCCAGCAAGTCCCAAAGAAAATCACACAGAGGTTTACATAGGTTATAAACTGATTGGCCCATTAGCTCAGGCTTCGTATTAGCTCTTATAACTTATATAGCCCATTATTCTAGTATATGTTAGCCGCATGGCTTGGCTCGCCCCACCTCTATTTCCTGTCTGGTTGAACTGCCTATACTTCCTGCCTGGCCAAACAGTGTTTATTTAAAACATGACTGATAGAATACAGACAAGTCTCCTGCACCATGTTCTGTCTCTAAAAGTAGGAATGTATCTCTTACCAGCTTTAAATCATTCTGAATAATAAATTTTGATGTGTAAAGGGAAAGAACACTACAGTATGTCAGACTGTGACACGATAATGGGTCAGTGCCTCTGACTCACTAGGTTCAGAACAGCTTTCGATCCAGGCAGATTGTAGCTGACACCACCCTTGGCTCATTTTTGAAACAATGGTCTGGGAGTCACAGAAACCCTTCACCATAAAATATTTCACCAACTCATTAATCATCATTAACAGTATTAAAGGCAATTCATTCAATCTTTTCTAGTTTTCTATAAAGAAGGAAGGTTGATGTACCTGCCATCTCTCTCCAGTGCTTAGAGTTTATGAGAATCACATTATTTCCTGGCTGGAAGCAAAAAGAAAAGAAAAGAAAAGAAAAGAAAAGAAAAAGAAAAAGAAAAGAAAAGCTATGTATTTGTCCCAGGGTTCCAGCCATTGTAAAAAACAGTAGAAACTTTAATGGATTTTCTTGAAGACCATACACGACTAGCCAGAACTAATAAGCAACACAAACATTAGGTCTAGTTGGCGGTCAGATGTCATAGTTTAAGTACAGCAGCCAGGAAACAGAAGTGGCCGAGAGGGATGGACCCGGAGGGTTAGTATATAAGGCAGAAGATTAATCACTACAGATATAGGATGCAGAAACGTAAGTCTGAGATTTGTTTACTCACTAAAAAAATTAAAAGCTTGCATGTAGTATTAGGCATTGCATTAGTCATGGGAGGCTCACAGACTAGGGGAAGTGGGTGACAGATACACATCTAGATAACTGTAATACATAGTTGAGCATGCTTGAAATATGTGACAGAACTTCTGCAGTATTGAGAAAGGACATGCAGCCTATCCCAGGGATAAGAGGAGCAACCACGAGGGAACCCATGGAGAATGGATGTCTGAGCCAAGTCCTATCAGACGCAGAGAAAATCATCATAGGAAAAGGGCATTCTAGTACTAGGGACAGAAGGCTAATTTCCCCTTGCATCACTGTGGATCGCTGAGATCCACACAGGCCTGGTATCTAGCTGTGCCTACAGGGCTGGGGATAGTGGAGTCTGGAGAGTCAGCTTTACATACACATGGTTGACCAGGAGAGTGTGCTAACCCCAGCAGAGCTGAGCAGTGAACAACAATAAACCCATCAGTCCAGACAAGAAATAGTTTAGGACATGGGGCATAAGTTCCCATCACAGGGATGTTGAAGAAAGTGCTAAAACCAAAGAATCTAGAACAGTGAGAGTAGATGCCGATCACCACAATTCTCGGCCAAGGATTGCTTTGCTGCTCTGGATGCCTTTATCTGGAACCAACAACCATTCCAAAGCAGAGCAGCCACAGGGCGAATGCTTACAAACCTCTACCCAGCCAGTGTGACTGTGGTCACATGACTGGGACCATAGAGGACAGGGGACAGGCGTCAGCAATGAAGGAAATGAGGACACAAGCTGGAGTTGGCAGGAGTTGATGAGGGAGGCAGTTTTCTGACCTAGTTCTGGCTTTCATTTTTGTTTTCCTCTGTGGAAGGAATCAATCCCAGCACAGCTGGTCCCGGCTCATGGATGGAAGTTTGCTATCCCAAGCACCTGGCTGGCGAAGCCCGTGTCGAGCAGGGACACAGCCGTAGTTCTGTGAAGTGAATCCTCTCTTGGGTCAGGTTGGAAAAGCATATTGCAAAATAAATAAAAGCCCCAGAGAAGATGGAGAGAATGGATCTCTCTACCATTATTAAACACTCTGTCTCTGAGATGACTTTGTAGTGCCCCTAAGCGTAGCAGTAGGGACCTCAGCATTGTACAAACACATTTACTCAGTGATACAGGGACGATGTCCATGCTCACGATCCATCCCAGAGTTAACCTGTTAGATACCACGCACAAATGCACCATTTAAAGATATGGCACGGTGCACTTGTAACATTCTTTATCTATTTGCTTTAATTACACAGCTGTCCAAATGGAGCAGTGTCTACATGTGCATGTATGTGTTGTAGATTAGTAGATATTTACATGTCTCTTTCCATACAGTTGATTATTCTTCTAGTTCTAACATAAGGATGAAATTTTGAGCATCTTTGAGGGAATCATAGCTGCTTTAAAACCCTACAGTGGATTTGCCTATGGCTTGTCAACGTCTTCTGTCCCTTCCCAGCACCAGCCCTTTTACTCTACAAGGGGTTACATGTGGTACTGAACCATCTTCAAAAACTCGAAATCTCAGAAACCCAGATATGTAACTATCAAAGCAACGTTTCAAAGGCAACTTCTGGAAAGGATAAAGCCTCTCAAGGGAGCTGGCCCAGATTGATGCCATCCTCCTCCGTTGAGGGAAATGGGAACATCCTTCGAGAAAGAGCCCAAAGTGGCATGCCAAGACCAAGAAAATGCATTCTGTGACTTTCGTTCTTTCTACACTTAGAGCACTAGCCTGCCCATTCTATTTTAAGGATAGAAATTGGCATGTCAGTGTTTTTGGATTCCTGGTGAT
This sequence comes from Microtus agrestis, assembly GCA_902806775.1. Lineage (NCBI taxonomy): Eukaryota > Metazoa > Chordata > Mammalia > Rodentia > Cricetidae > Microtus > Microtus agrestis. Next base: position 1,362,966 of record CADCXT010002121.1, read on the forward strand.
CTGGTTCAGAATACTGCAATATCCACAGGAGTTTCTAAGGAATAATTTTTGAAGAGCTGGAGAAAGCCATCAAAGTGGCATCAATAAACAAGATGGCAACTCTGAGCAGCAACAGGAGCCATGCGACCTCACGCTTATTCAAAGCCATGCATTTCTCCACACATGCTTCACAACATGGGATAACGAAGAAGGACACTTAAAAGAAATCCCATACTAGCTCAGAACTGAGAAATAAATGTTTATTTACTTAGGGGTAGACGCACAAATCAGAATCCTCTGCTTGAATGGAGATCAGAAACCGAATCCAGCAGCCAGAAAAGAGGCTGGACGCATGCTCTACATCGGCATAGATAGTATAAGAGGCCACGCCCCAGTGGGTGGGTAACCACTGGGCTGTAAGACTTCCTACAGCAGGGATGTAGTTGTGTACCACAGAAAGCAGATAGGTGGTCTTCAGTACCTTTGCAAAAGAATGAGTACTCTTACTAAAAAAAAAAAAAGATTATTAGTTTGCATTTTCCTTCCAGTAAAACAGGGCATTTTCCACTGCCATATGTACGTTTGTAATGATGATAACAGGTCCATGCAATAAAGACTGAGACCCAAGACTGCAGTGCAGACTGGGGAAGGGTAGCATCTATACTAGGTGGGGTTGAATGGAGCCATGTTCTCAGGGAGGGTGCACCCATGAAGGCAAAATAGGAACCCCCGTGCTTACTATACATTCTGACCACCATGTACCAGGCTGTACGGCACACAAACAGCCAACCAAAGTAGACAGAACTTCACAGGAATAAAAGGCAAATAGATTCTTGGGCCCTAATTCAGATCCTCTCATCTACTAAAGAGAAAGCAAAATCTCTTCCTTGCTAACAGTAATGTAGCTGTGTCTACCCCTGTCCCTCATCACTCCTCCTCCTCTTCCTGTAAGAACCAGACAGGTGCAAGGTGATGCCTTACTGCTTCCAATGATGGACTTGTCACTCACCTCTGCTTTACAGGAGGAGGACACGTATTAAAGCATGAAAATAAGACTTGGTAATTTTTCTTTATTCTTTTTGGCTATTTTCACAGCACATGGGAGACTGTGGCAGGGGGATTGGGAATTTGAGGCCAGTTTGGGCTACTTAAGCAAGACCATGTTAAAAAAAATGAAAAAGAAAAATACACTCAAAACATTCTGAACGAACCATCCTCATGTTCTTATGACTAAAGGAAAAATGACCAGACCTGGACTCCTCCAGCAATCCAATCCATGGGCTTATTCAGTCCTCCTGTGCAAATGCTCTTCCCCGTCTTTCCTTAAATCTTTTATTTATTTCAACTGAAAAGTTCACCCCGTCTTTTCTTTAGATTTATAGAGACACAAACCATGGAGACAAACGATTGCTCGAGTATGACAGCAAATCCTCTGAAACTGTGAGTCAAAACGAACAGGATTCTCTTCCTCAGCTGCCCCTCTCGGGCGTTAGCTACCACGACAGCCACTGATGATCGCGACTGTCCATCACAACTAGCCAGACCTTGTGTGAAAATGCGATGGGGTATGCATAAGGATAGCAGGGATAAGAGAGGCCAGAAAAAGAGAGGCAAAGAAAGGAAAGGAAAGATTTGAACTTCAGAGAAAGGACAGTAGGAGAATACCTTCGGAATCATTAATTGATAGTGCATCCATGAAATAAAAATGTCAGTCAGTGTCACGGAGTACCTGGGATCATCAACTAGAGAGCCAGTGAATGGTTTCTCAGAATTAAACATGTTATCTAATCTCAGAATTAAACATGTTATCTAAGACACACAACTGAGCATAACTGTGAGGATCACATATTTGTTTCAAAACCAGAAACCAGATCTTGCAATATTACTTCCTGCTAATATCTCTTCTGACATAAGAGTGAATTAAGATTTCTAAAGATAAGAACTACACAGCAGAAACATTTAAAGCTACAACCCCAGCTAGATGTCATTTTTCTTGGCTTATTCCATTCATTTGAGTCATCTTCTCACTATGAAAAGAAAGGTATAGAAAACCCATTTTCCATGCCTTAAACTATAAAAATCCCACTCATCTGTCAAGAGAAATCATTGAGTACAATAGTCTACAATAAAGCCAAGCTTTTTCTAAAGCATTTTTGAATTGGAGATAAGCCTTGTTTTTAATGGAATTTCCCTCCCTTTGTTAGCTCCATATTTTCCCTCAAGAATGCCACTGAGTTCATAGAGAGCATTGTGTGTCACTGCAGGCAATTATCTACCTCCTGTAACTGCTGATTTCACACGAGAAAATATGATTACATACTTACCGTTTATATGCCATTTCCTGTTCTCTAAAAGCATTGTAAGACTCTCACGCTATTCAAATGTGCGAAGCAGAAACAGCTGGGGAGGAATCGCCACAACTCAGGGCCGAGTACTCATAAAGGTAAGTGGGTTCTGAGAGGGCAAAGCTGGCGGGACAACGAGGAAACGCAAACATAACGTTGGCAAAGCCCCCAAGTAATTTCCCAAAACTTTCCCGGCCAGCCAGAGGGTGAAACACATGCTTGAGGCCATAGCCAATGATCAAGTTAGAAAAGATGCAAGACCTAACAATTTGGGACATAATGATCCTGGCTGAATTAAAACGGAACGAAGTGATGAGAAACACTAGAAAGCGCTTTGTTATTTCTTGCTCTTGCTGGTAGTTTTCCCCAAATGTCCACTAATTTTCCATGCAAACACTGTACTCGGGATTCTAGAATGAATTCAGGATGAATTCCTAACATGAAGAGCCCACAGAGTGAGCACGCATCTTTGGCTTTCGTAACGGAGGGGGGAGAAGGAGGCATCTGCCATCAATGACCATCCTTAAGTACAGGTGTGTCTCCAAAGCTAGTTAATCGATCTCTGGAGAGGGGCTACAGAAACGTGACAGGTCAATTCCTGCTCACTGCCAGCTGCACAAGAAGGGAACTGTGAGCGTGCTCTCTGTAGGTGAACTGTCAGCATGGTATCCTTAGGTGAAGGTAAGGGAAACTGTCAGCATGCTATCTGTAGGTGAAAGCAGGGGAAAACTGTTAGAGAATCTGAGTTGAAGGGGAGCCCATAGCAAGCTTCTGATTCTCAGTCCAAATTAAAGTCCACATATACAAGCTTGCAAGTACCCAACACACACACACACACACACACACACACACACATGGAGTGGGCGAGAACCAGCTATCAGGAGCACCACATATGAGTCTCATTGTTCTCTCTCTTTTATTTTTTAAATAATAATAATAATAATTAATTTATTATTATTATTATTTTTGTTTTTTTGAGACAGGATTTCTCTGTACCTTTGGAACCTGTCCTGGAACTAACTCTTGTAGACCAGGCTGACCTTGAACTCACAGAGATCTGGGATTAAAGGCATGCACCACTACTGCCTGGCTTGTTATTCTGTCTCTTATATGCTTTAACACATATGATCATTCTGTGTCACACTAGGCATCATCATTCATGAACATGATGATGGTGGGAAACTGTGTTGTCCTGGCATGAGAATCACCACCCATGGCTCCCACCCTGCTCACAGGTGAGTCTGCGTTCTAGCCGACAGCATCCCCTGGGAAAAGCAGGAGAGGAACCACCTTCCCAGAGCCTTCTAGACCACTAAGGTGAGAAGGACAGACAGGAGGCAGCGGATGATTTAAGTTTGCTTGAACAGCTTCATCTGAGCACGGCACCAGGAGTCAGTGTGGGTGCTGATTTCCTCAGGGACATGGAACCTTCTGGGCCTCGCTTAAAGGGTGGTCAAAATGCTTTATCACAGCTTTTTTTTTCTCCCTGAGAAAAATGGTAGTACACACACTCAATTGTCTAATTACTGTGTCCAAACTTTCTCAAGCACCGTGACTTTAAGTCTCAGAGGGCTTCAGTTTCCTGACAGGAGCTCCGACTTTCATTATTTGTTCATGTTATTAATGAAGCTACATGCACTCGCAAGAATGGTCCCAGTTACAGAACCCATGGCTATCTCCTAGTTGCCAAATTTTCTGCTGGGTTAGTTTCAGTCACATCGCCGACACACGTACATCCATGTCACCCTAACTTAGAAGCACAGAAACACAGTATCTGGGATAAAGCTTATTCACTGATATGGGACTGAGATTTCTTAAAGAGTATAAATACGTACTAAAATCTCTGTCATTTCAATAATTTTGTGACACCTATATTTTTTCTCTATATATACATACATACATACACACACACACACACACACACACACACACACACACACACACACACACATCAGAAACTAGAAAAGGCAGTGGGGACCTAGGCAGACTCCGTTCCTGCCCTGGAAAAGCAAATTCCAGCAAAGAGCAATACTACTCCTTCCTATCAGTCAAGCACACACAAAACCCAAGTGTGGACTAGTCATGACTCAGCAAATGTCAGGGATGGGCTACAGGAAACATAGCGACCAAGGAAGCTAACTCTGACATTGATGGAAGGCTAGATGGAGGATATAAGGGGCAAGAAGAAGAAGACCTGAGGGTATCTAGCAGGAGTAGCAAGGAGTTGGCCTGTTCTAAAAACTCGAAGGGAGCCGCTCATGGTAGCTGTGCAGGGCCAGGGCCAAGGTGGTGAAGGGCAGATTTAGAGAAGGTTTTACTGAAGGGGATATCTAAATACAATTTAATTTTCCAAGCCACTAATATGTGCAGTACCAGTAATTACCATCAATAGTCATAACTATATTCTTATGTATCTCTTCAGAAGCCCATTACTGATATAATCAAGGTACTTATACCCCAGGGAAAATGCAGCCATTTGACTTTCTGAAGACAGAAACAATAGGCCCTTATTTTTTCCTAGTTAAACCAGCTTCAGAAAGGAAAGTGTGCGCGTGTGTGTGTGTGTGTGTGTGTGTGTAATTACTAAATGTTATGAGAAGATAGTCAAGCTGTGTCTTTACTCCTTGTACTCATGTCATTCAGGCTACCACAATCATGTCAATAATTTTGTTCCACATAGTATAATGGATAATTTTATGTCAACTTGGTGTAAGCTACAGTCATCAGAGAGGAGGGAACCTCAACCGACAAAGAACCTCTCCATAAGATTAGGCTATAGGCAAGCCTGAAGTGTATTTTCTTATCGAGTGATTTCTCTGGACACCCCAGGCCACTGAGAGTGGTGACACCCACGGGCAGGTAGTCCTGGTTTCTAAAGGAAAGCAAGCTGAGCAAGTAATACGGAACAATGCAGTAAGCAGCTCCCCACCAGGGCCTGGGCATCAGCTCCTGCCTCCAGGTTCTAACCCTTCTGAATTCCTGATCTGTCTTCCTTCAGTGATGAACAGTGATGATGAAGCTTACGACAAATAAAATTTTTCCTCCCAAAGTTGCTTTGGTCATGGAGTTTCATCACAGCAATGATCACCCTAAATAGGACAGATTCGGTACCGGGAGTGGTCATGCTGTAGCAGATCTGACCGTGTTGCTTTTGCGTGGGAGGACTTTGCAACTTTGGGCTAGAAAACCATTGGGTGTTGAGAGCTGATAAATTAGCAGTGATTAAGAAGAGACTAGTGCTGTTGAGGTGAAATCTGGAAAGTGTTTTTTCAGTTTCAGCACACAGAAGTTACGTACCAGAAGTAGCCAAGGTTGAACCTCTTGCTGGCATCTGAACTCCGTAATGTACGAGTCTCGTAGGTGATGCTAGTTTTGAAGGCATGGAAGGGTGTAGCCCAGGCTGGCCTAAAACTTATGATCCTCCTGCCTCTGCCATAAAATGACCACCAAGAATGGTAGTAGCAGTGGAAAGGAGCTGGACTGAGCTGGCCTGAAGGAAGTTGTGTGTGCCACACATGGTGGAGTCAGAGAAATGACCCACGTCTCTTGAGGGAGTACAGATGATCATGGTAATATCCAGATACATGATATTAAATTATTTATACTGCTAGAGTTTGGTTTGGTTTTGTTTAGATAGTGACTGTGCCCTGGTTGTTCCCTCTTGAAAAAAGGAAGTATTTATTTTTGATTTTACAGGACTCAACCGTTGAGCGACTTTAAACTTAAAAATAAAAAGGATTTTGGAGCTTTACAGAGCCTTTGTGTTTTAAAAGAGAACAGATATTTTTAAGATATAACGTTTAAAGTGCTTGAATTTGTAAGGCTGTGGAACTTTTTAAGTTTGCAAGATGTTTTAATGCTGTGATGTCTTTATTAATGTGTGATCTTGGAGAAGAACGAGAAAGGGACAGTGATGGGTTTTACATGCTAATCTGACAGGCCGTGCTGGCTAATTATATGTCAGCTCGACAAAGGCTGGAGCTACTGTGAGGTGAGCCTCAACTAAGAAAATGCCTTCATAAGATGGATCCATAGGCAATCCTGTAGGGTATTTTCTTAATCAGTGATTGACATGAGAGGGCCTAGCCCATTGTGGGTGGCTTTATCCCTGGACAAGTAGTCTATAAGAAAGCAGTCTGAAAGTCGGGCAGTGGTGACACACGCCTTTAATCCCAGCACTTGGGAGGCAGAGGCAGGCGGATCTCTGTGAGTTTAAGGCCAGTCTGGTCTACAAGAGCTAGTTCCAGGACAGGCTCCAAAGCTATGGAGAAACTCTGTTTTGAACCCCCTGTCCCCTCCAAAAGAAAGTAGGCTGAGTCAGTCATGAATAAATCGGTAAGCAGCTCTCCTTCACGGCCCCTGAATTAGCTCCTGATTCGAGGCTCCTGCCCTGCGTGATTCCTGTCCTGACCATCTTTGATGATGAGCGGTGATTGTGTGCCATAAGCCAAGTAAGCCTGTACTCGGGAGGTTGCTTTAGTCATGGTATTTTGTCACAGCAATAGTGACCCTGGCTAGGACGCATGATGAATGTATTAGGAAATAAATGAAATAAAGACACACGCATGAACTGCAATATTTTAGAGCACAGATGGACAGACATTTTTTTCAAAATGTCAGACAATGATTTATTCTTTCTTGGCAGCACTGTCTCTGCTGCCACCACCTTACTTAGCCTTCTTCGGATAAAACAAAGAGCCACAGATGACATGATGCTCTGTGGCGCACTTAATAATTATTTTTTATTAATAAAAAAAAACACCGGGAGTCAGATACCAAGGTAAGAACCTGACTGATCAGAGAAATAACCAGTGACCTCCCATCTCTGCTCTTCCTCCATCCAAATGGCTGCGAACACGGTAAGTCCTACTTTTCTACTTCCTGTCTCTCTACCTGTTCTCAGACCTCCAAAACCTCTATGGTTAATGTTGGTCAGCTAGTGGCTAGCTCTGCCCTCTGATTCAAAGCAAGCTTTATCGTTGGAATGTGCTCAAATAATCACACAACACACTTGGTGTGGAAATACTTGTTCATCCTTCATATGGCCTTGGCTTCAACTGCCCAGCACCACAAACAACTGAAAAGCAAAAAACAAACACTACACAAAAGAGCAAGTGTGCCTGTGCCTCAGGAAACTTTATCTATGACAACAGGAGATAGGAATTACGGGAGGTAACATTTGCTGATCTCTGCTTTAGGGGAACAGAAGCGAATACAAAACAGTTCCTAAATGAACAGTTCTGATAATGACATAAAGCAGATTTCAAGATGTAGTCAAGGGATGAGCACAGTGAACCCTCCAGGACTGCACCGACTAGCTATTCTAATACTACACTAGCCACAGGTTCATTGTTAAATGGTATTGTGAAAAATAAAATAAACAAACAAATGAATAAAACATCCCAAATAACCCACCGCTATCTCTACTGATGCTATACAAATGATATAGGAATATTTTCAAATATTTTATTTTTAAAATATCATGTTACTATTTTTGACATGAGGTAGCAAGTTGGTCCAGATGACCCAAAATTCTCATCCAAATCTAAAATTCTAAGGCTCCAAAATGTAAATAATAATATAATCAATAATACCTGTCAGCACTTCAAAAGCAGCTAAAAACGAATTTTATGCTTTCTTTTTCCCGGTTTACTAATTTTTTTTGGTAGATTTTAGAATGCTGATTCTTGAAACCTGGCAATAACTGACTATTTTCCAGGCACTTTGCAATTGCTTTCTTTTAATTAAGTATGAATTGGTACAGCATGTAAAATCTGAAAAGTAAAAAAGATGCTTTAGGCAACTCATATGTTTTAAAATTAATATGACTCAACTAGCATTAAGCCGTAAGTTTACTTTTACACGGCAGCCAGTGAATATCTTGATTGAGTACTCACACAGTGCTATCAGTAAGTACACATCCATTATACCTATTAGTATATATACCTACTATAGATCAAAAAACATACTTGATATATGTATGTGCTCATTCATTAACTGAGTGTCTGAACAGAAAGTGCCTGGGTTCGAAATCTCGGTCTTCCATTTACTAGCTATGTGAACTTGAGAATTACTGAATCTTTCTGTGTCTTCTTTGCTGATTGATAAATATGGAATACAAAATAGTACTATATGAAGTATTATAAGAATACAATTTGCCGGGCAGTTGTGGCAGATGCGTTTAATCCCAGCACTCAGGAAGCAGAGACAGGCAGATCTCTGTGAGTTCGAGGCCAGCCTGGTCTACAGAGCAAGTTCCAGGACAGGCTCCAAAGCTACAAAAAAACCCTGTCCCCAACCCCCAAAAAAAAATTAAAAAATAAAAAATAATAAAATAAAAACCAATTCAATGTTACTTACAAGACGCTGCCTCTTCCATTGTCAAATTCTAGAAAAGGTAATGTTCCTAACATTATTTTCATTTGAACCTTCTCTTTACTAGGTAGGAATATTTAAGTAGAAATATCGTGTGATCTAGGGCAGAAAAGGTCCCCTGCCAAAGAATGGTGTCCTACTGATTACTAGATAAGGCAGGATTGTTTTAACATTCTACCAGAAGGCTTCTTGCATTCAAAACAGAAAAGAAAAAGAAAACGATATGAAAACGTTTGGATAAGTCAAGCAAGTTGCTTCATCTGCTCTGGAAATAGTCACTGGTGGGGATGGTGAGGGTGACACACGTTGGCAAAACACTGAAAATTAAAATTGAGGTAAAAATTCCTGAAGTTTTCAACTGTCTTGACAAGCAGTTTAAACAGATGCAGCATTCAATGTGTGTATTCTAGACTTATTGAGCATGTACTAGGTCCCAGGTCTTGAGAAACTGTGTTTCAGATGTCACGTAGACAGGAAACTCCTATCACAGAGGTGAGCCACACCTCCCTCATCTGGGACATGTGGGTGGGATACTTCAACAAGACCTTGAGAGACAGATGAGAGTCAGATGAGCTCAGCTATAGAACCTGTGGTGACATCCTAGCCTTGGCGAGAAGACCTTGACTAGAGGTCATAAACCCGTGAAGAGTTTCCCTCGGCAGGTGGCCATATGAAGCTGACCTGAGAGAGGTATGTGAACTAGAGATGTTAAGTAACAACGCATGTTGTGGAGAGGGTAGCTTCCGAGACTGAGGGAACCTGACAAGCTCTTGAGGGCAACACAGATATTAATTACTTTGACCCAGGAGATGCCAAGCACGCAACAGATCCAAATTCGAAGAAACACTCACCATATGCCTATCAGAACTACTTAGTAAACGGAATCCAACCACATGTTTCCCTTGCCATATCTCGAATAGGCTTCAATAAATGTTTGTCCACCAGGGATAACCGATTGACCTTTTCATAGTCCATTGTGATCTACCCAGACTGACCTCTTGAGCTGGTCATCTTTGCTTTTCATGCTCAAAGAGTCTTGTGACATACTGCTTGGGTTTTAGAGTTGAACTTTCCTAGTTAGGTTACATTTAAAAAACTCTCTCAAGACCAATTTTCACATCTGTAAAACAGGATTGACCATAGCACCTACTTTCTGAAACTGTCAAAAGACGAAGAGAGATCGAACACTTAGCATAGTGTCTGGCACATAGGAATTGGGTAAGTACTACAGTTATAGAAATATTATCCCACTACTGGGCATACATATTAAAGGAAAGAATTATGTTCAGAAGATATGTGTACTTATGCTCACTGCAGATCTATTCCTGATAGGTGAAAAATGAAAATAACGCAAGAGTCTATCAAATAATGAATGCATTCCATTGTGGTACTTGCACTTGATAGAATATCATCCATTCATAAAAATATTAAACCATGGTACTACTTGTGATAATTGGGATGATAGAGATGTATGCTCAGTGGGGGAAGAGGCACAGGAAGAGATCCACAGGATCTTGCCCATATATGCAACATATTGATGAGGGGGTGAGTTGGGGGAAGAGGTTGATCACCAGGCCCTAAATTACAACCAGATGGAAACAAAGGGCTCTAGGTATCACCTCACAGAACAGGGATGACAGAAAATAATCACTTGCTGCACATTTCAAAAAATCTAGAAGGATTTAAAATAACTTTACCACAAACATGACAGGTGACTGAAAATGTAAGTGTGATTAACCTATTTAGACATTACCCAATGTGTGCATATATCACACGCTGCCTGGGACCCCAGATGTATGCTCCGCTTCTCTATTTCTGTGCACTAGTTAAAATTAAAGTGCTGTGTCTGCAGTGGTGTTTGGGAGAGATTAGTACAAAGACAGCTTGCAAAGGATGCTGTGGAGAAAGCCTGCCACAGGGAGGCGCAGACAGTGTGCTACCAAAGTGGCTGAGGCATGAGGGAGGGATCCGGTCCAGAGGTTGAGGGAGGGTCTGAAAGGGCCAGAAAACATAAAAAGGCCCAGCAAGGGACCTGAGAAGAAGGTGAAACTGAAATAAGGGGTAAGTCACGGGTGATCCCCAAGATTCCAACAGCGAATCATCCACAGTCTGAAACAGGCAGGTCAGGAAGTTGGTGAAACCGAGGTTTGCAATTTGTAATCACACAATCTTAGAAGATAGATGCCGCGTTTGAAAGACAGAAGTTTTCAAGTTTAAAATTAGGAAAAGATCATTTAATTAAATTCCATAGTTTGTGGATTAGGAGGTAGCCCTGGGACAGCACACTTAAGGTTCTAGGCTCAATCCTTAGCACACTAATAAGATAAAATGAAATCCCCATTCTGATTCTGAAACTTCCTTTTCACCCTACAAGCTCAGAAAAGCCTCTATTCCACAAAAATACCCCATCCCTATGCATCCTTGTGTCCACTCAGCTAAGTCCACCTCATATCACCAACAGGGTGATCTCGACCAGAGGTCAGGACTCAACTATCTTTTCTGATTAGCCATCTGCCTTGTGAGGTGGGCAGCTAGACCAGGTATTGCCTTCCTTTTCATGTCCCATTAGGACTCAGGACTTCAGTCCTCCTGCCCAAAGCATCTATTCCACATTACAATTCTAATTGGGAATGGAAATAACCCAATGTCCTTTTACTGCCAAATGGATGATGAAAATGTGGTCATATACACAGTGGAATACCATCCAGCTGTAAAAAAAAAATGAAATCTAAAGATAAATGGATGGAACTAAGAAAAATACTGAAAGAGGAAGGAGATCAATACAGAAAAAGGGGGAGAAGGGATGGGTGAACAGCACTAAAGATGCTTGAAAAGACCATAAAAAAACATATTACTTCTTATTTACCTAAAATTACATAGAAGTCTAAACACATGTATAGGTTAAATTGAGTTATGCCATTTGAGCCAATAATGTTTCCTCCCAAGAGACCTAGACTAGTTTAAAAAACTCTAGTATCGGGCATGAGAAATCACCTTTTGGTTGTTCATCAGGGCTGACCAAGAGATTTGTAGAAAAAAATAGGCTATTGCTCTGGCCTTGGCTTCCTTCCAGAAGGTGAAGGTAAGTCTTTATTGCTAAAGACACCAGGTGCTCATACACAAGACTCAGAGGAGTTGAGCTGAATATGGTGTGAAAGCCTCCTCTCAGAGAATTAATATTCGTCATCCGGACAGGTTCAATGCAAGCAAGAAGGAAACAACCAACAGCTATACTCAGCTATGATATCTATGAACTGCAACAATACCAGCATGGTAAGATAACCCCAATGTTGCAATAGTGGTAACCACTATCTTGGCTGTAAACAATAACTATATAATTGGACTTAAAATCCATCACCGGAAGATCATGCCTGAAGCTGGAAACCTGGCGAACTATCCAGGGCTCGAGATATTATGGATTTTAGAGGAAACCCTACTGCCATCACTTTACCAGTCAGGCAAAGGATTATAGAGACCCAAGGACTGCTGAAAGAAAATGAATTATTCAGCCCCAAGGATGACTCTGACTGGGTAACAGTCACAATTAAAGAAAAGTGGACATCTATTTAATAGGGAGTGAAATAGGGGCCATGGAAGAGTTTGAAGGGAGGAAATTAAAGAAGGGAATAACATAATAATATTTTAATTAAGAAAAAAATCTCCATGGCTAGAAACAAGTTTGAGTGAAAAATAATGATAATATATTAGTGACTTTAAAGTCCCCAAAGGATATGTTTTCAGAATTTTCATACCATTGCACGTGTTGTTTACTGGTAATGTTTCTTAAATAAAAATGGTTCAAAATGTTTGAAATCTTTCTCAAATCCCTCATGAAATACTTTCTTATGAGTAACACTGGCGATTGTTGATCCCCAACGGATATTTAAATGAATGCCTAATTAAACCCCATCGTATGCTGCAGGTCGAAGCTCTTGCGTTTCTTATTACTTAACCCAAAAAATCTGATTAGGAAAGGGGCCTTGCCAGAGTAATGGATGTTTCCTAGGTGACATAATTAAAGGGAGAATACTGCTGAAAACACATGTGCCACTGGCAATATGCTGTACTTGTCAGTACACGCGACACCTTCGTGGAGTGCAAAGTAGCCCAGCTCTTAAACGAGGACTCTTTTGTGGGTCTGGCTAGACTCCCTCAGCAGCATCACCATTGTCACTATCTACAATATGCAGGCGCAAAGCCCAAACCTCACATTGACATTCAATAGTGCAGCCGGAGACCACGCTGATGCTCACCCTGTGTCTAGTTTACTTTTTATGGCTTTAATAAGCATCATGACAAACACAACTTAGAGTGGACGGGGCTTATTTTAGCTGACTGGTTATACTCCATCATCAGGAGACTTCATGGCAGGGCCCTGGGGGCAGGAACTGAAGAAGAGACCGTGGAGACATGCTGCTTACTGGCTTTCTTCCTCTGCCCCTGCTTAGCCAGCTTTCTTATGAAATGCAGAACCATTCCCTAGGCTTGGCTCTCTTATATCAATCATAAGTTAAGGTTAGGCTTATCTACACAGGGAGTTGAAGGACAGTCAGGACAGACAGACACTGTCTAAAAAAGTTTTCAATTATTTAAAATGTCAGAGATATGGATCCTGCAAATCTTAAAGTTTTGTCCAAATTGTATGTTATTTGATTTTCAGATCCCAGATTGCATTGGAAGGGTAAAAAATGCCAGTGCTTAAGTTAGATATTTAGCATAGTAACACCATTTCTCCAAATTTAGCTTTTAATGAATATGGTCTGTTTGTAGTGTTGGGGGGAACCTTAGCATATGCTGAGGCTACACAAAAACGAAATAAATTGTGCAAGCAAACCTGTTTTCTTTCTTCTAATTATTCTTGGCAAGTTGTATCCACTGTAGGCAATGAACTTGGCTTTTGTGCATCCTCACAGCTAAGCAAACACCTATAAGCACTGAACTGCAATACGTTCCACTATAGTTTATTTAAAAACAAATTATCCAGTCATATAATATAATGCCTTTATATATCATGAATACTTAGTAGAGTGGAAAAGCTGCTCTAGTAGGAAATATCTGGTTGATAAGCTAAATAATAACATGATTTACACCACACATTATTATATCTGTCATCTTTTAATGATCTATCTCTCTCATTCTATTTATTTATCATTTATTCATCCGTGGATCATCTGTATTTCTAGCCATCAACTGCCTATCTATCTACAGTCTGCCTATCATCTATCTTTATCCCATAAACCTTGAGGCATCCTCATCAGCAGGATTTTCATATTGATGTCCAAGACATGACAAGCACAACACACAACGTCCCACAATTAGATTTTCCTTTCTTACAGTTGTCTGAGTGAATCAATCCCTTCAGAAAGCATGGAGGTTTTCAGCTTCTAAACTGTTTCTGACATAAAAAGGGACAGATTAGAACTGCCGCTTGCCGCCATTGACACGCACAGATACAACCCCAAGAAAGGCAGAGTCCTGCCCGACACCGGCGGCACGCGGGCCGAACCTGTGGCCGGGGATTGGCCCGCACTAGGCCACCGGGCGCCCGGAGCCCGCGGCGCAGCACCAGGATTGTGTAAGTGCCAGGAAGCCAGTGTGTCAGCAAGCTGAGAGGGAAACTGAGGCAAGATGTCAGGCCGGAGTGGGAAGAAGAAAATGTCCAAGCTGTCCCGGTCAGCCAGGGCCGGTGTCATCTTTCCAGTAGGTCGGTTGATGCGTTACCTGAAAAAAGGGACATTCAAGTACCGGATCAGCGTTGGTGCTCCTGTCTACATGGCCGCTGTCATTGAGTACCTGGCAGTGGAAATCCTAGAGTTGGCTGGCAATGCTGCGAGGGACAACAAGAAGGCCAGGATAGCCCCCAGACACATCCTGCTGGCCGTTGCCAACGATGAGGAACTCAACCAGCTGTTGAAAGGAGTGACCATCGCCAGTGGGGGTGTCCTGCCGAGGATTCACCCTGAACTGCTGGCTAAAAAACGAGGGACCAAAGGAAAGTCAGAAACGATCCTCTCCCCACCCCCAGAGAAAAGAGGAAGGAAGGCCGTGTTGGGCAAGAAGGGGGGTAAGAAATCCAAGGCCGCCAAGCCACGGACGTCCAAGAAGTCCAAACCAAAGGACAGCGATAAGGAAGGAACATCAAATTCCACTTCAGAAGATGGACCGGGGGACGGTTTCACCATCCTGTCTTCCAAGAGCCTCGTTCTGGGGCAGAAGCTATCCCTGACCCAAAGTGACATCAGCCATATTGGCTCTATGAGGGTGGAGGGCATCGTCCACCCTACCACAGCCGAAATCGACCTCAAGGAAGAGATAGGTAAAGCCTTGGAAAAGGCAGGGGGTAAAGAGTTCTTGGAAACAGTAAAGGAGCTTCGCAAATCCCAAGGCCCTTTGGAAGTGGCGGAAGCTGCCGTCAGCCAATCCAGTGGACTCGCTGCCAAGTTTGTCATCCACTGTCACATCCCCCAGTGGGGCTCCGACAAATGTGAAGAGCAGCTGGAAGAGACCATCAAAAACTGCCTGTCCGCCGCCGAGGACAAGAAGCTCAAGTCCGTCGCCTTCCCGCCTTTCCCCAGTGGCAGAAACTGCTTTCCCAAACAGACGGCCGCCCAGGTGACCCTCAAGGCCATCTCAGCCCACTTTGACGACTCGAGCGCATCCTCGCTGAAGAATGTGTACTTTCTGCTGTTTGACAGCGAGAGCATCGGCATCTACGTACAGGAGATGGCCAAACTGGACACCAAGTAGCTCTCCGGTGGGGAGAGTCAGGGTCACGTCTCCAGAGCAGGGGTTTTATTTTTTAAAAGGATTGAGGACGGGTGACGTGGCAGGGGAGCAGAGTCAGCGGAACAGGCCCTGACTGCCTGGGAAAGGGGCCCAGCGCACTTTTTTATATTCTCTTTACAAAAGGCCTCTTCCGAAATTAACCAGGTCTCCACCAAGGTTTTTTTTCCATGTGTTTTTTTCCTGTTGTTTTAGAACTTTTTTTTTTAAAAAAAAAACAAACATAAAAATAGACCTTGTTTAGATTTATAGCATTGACTTTTTCTCTCTCTCTCTCTCTCTCTCTCTCTCTCTCTCTCTCACACACACACACACACACACACACACACACACAAACACAAGTCTTTTCAAAGTTCTTAAGTGTTTGGTTCCTCCTTTTTCCAAGTCTGGAGGGCATGACAGCCACTTGGGTGTATTGGCTGTCTCCCTCAGTGGAGAGAAGACGGGAAAGACGTCCTAGGGTGCTTTTCTGTTCTGTAATAGGGTCCCCTCCCCGGCCCATAAAATATTTGTAACTACACCTAAAAGGGTTTTGCCTTGGGATTTTTGTTTGTTCGGTTTTGTTTTTTAAAGAAAAAAGAAAAATGAAAGGAAAAAAAAAGGGACAGATTACTAAACAGTAAGATCTATTTTTAAACATTCACTTACAGCAAATTCATAGGATATCGAAATGGAAAACAATCCTAAGAGGATGAAATCCTGAGCTCAGGTTGAAATCTCACACCAAAGTTTCATTGGCTGCCTATTATGTAGACCACTCTGAACTTCTGATGACGAATATTGGGGTTAACCAATGTCAGAGTGACAATTCAGCCTCAAGAACATCAGAAAAACAGAAACGCATTCAATGCGAGCATGAATGTTTTAGCAAATGAATCTTCTATTGACCAAATTTGATTTCCTCTGCTTCTAGAGATGGAGCTGCATCTGGCAAATTGGCTATGAAAATGAACTTTTTATTTTGAGAAACAGAAAAGAAACAAGGTCGCATATACTGCAATCAGATCCAAGCTCCCAGCACAGGGACATTCGTTTAGGATTCTCTGTAACTGTAGAATCTCTAGGTTAGTTTTTCCCAAAGGTGTGAGTAGATTACAAGCGAGAACACAGGATATGATTTGCATACTTAATACTCAAAGATGAAGGAGTTGTTTGTTTTCTTTTGGAGAGTGGATGGAAGGGAATCTAGTGTCACTTTTAAGTAGCTGTTTGGTCTGGAATTTGCTATGCAGTCCTGGCTGTCCTTAGACTCCTGATCTGTCTTGGCCCCGCAAGTGTGAGGACAGCACCTCCATGTCCCACCTAAGGACTGCCTCTTGAGGTACAGGGCATGACTTTCTTCCTACACTCACTAGCAGTGAACAGTCAGAGACATCCTTTCCAGATAAAAACACACACTGAGTTTTCCTTTTAGCCTTTCAAGACTCACATGCCTGAATTATGGGTGTATGTTTTATAAGCTGTGTTCATCTTTTAAAGTCTCTAGCAAAACTGGCCTTAGATCCTACAACCTTACTTTGAGTTTATAAAGTTTTGAGATCTGAACAGGCTGTTGGAACCACCCATGCTCAGTTCCAAGCAACCTCCGAGTTTTATTTTTTTCTATATGATCCCTGGTTTTCAAAACAACCTTAGATGTAATAAATACTAATCAAAATTATAATAGTAATCATAAAGAACTCAATTTACAGGTAGAGATATTTATGTATGCAAAGTTGTTTGGAATACTTTCTAAGGGTAGCCATGTGCTAAGTGAAAAAGTTGGGTGTTGAACTCAAGTCTTTCTGAATCTTAAACCTTGACTTTTATACTCTATTTCCAACCGTGTGTAGGTCATAGATTGTTTCATACTGCAGTAACTGACTTTGGGTAACACTGTATAAGCTCTGTACCCTGATATTGAAGATGGGCACTGAAATGAATCAAGGTTTTTATCATAATCTGTTTTCCCTGTCCCTCCTCCTCTCTCTTCCTTTTTCTTTACTAAAAAATAAAAAAGTTTTTATTACATGTGTTTTGCTAGCATGCATGTCTATGTGCCATGTGCATGCCTACGGCCCACAGAGGCCAGAAGAGGGCATTGAATCCCTGTAAATGGACTTACAGGTACTTGTGAGCTGACACAGGTTCTGGGAACCAAACAGCAAGTATCTTGGAAGAGAAGCCAATGCTCTTAATTACAGAGCTACCTCTCCAGACCACTCTCCTCTTCTGTCTTAAAACTGTGCATGCGTGTGTGCACGCATTCATTTGTATTATGTGTGAATGTACTATGTCAATGTGTATGTGTTGTGATCTGTCTCTTTCTGTGTGTATGTGTTTGTCTGTCTCTGTCTATTTGTCTGTTTCTTTTTCTGTGTATGTTTATGTATGTTGTGTGTCTGTCTCTCTCTCTGTTATGTCTCTCTCTGTGTGTATGTTTGTTATGTCTGTCTGTGTTTATTTGTATGTGCGTCAGTCTGCACTCTCTCTAAGAGTGTCTGTCTGTCTCTCTCTATGGATATCTGTCTTTGACTCTTTGTGTGTATGTCTGCCCCCCCATATACGTAGTTGTGCACCCATGAAGAGCTTCCCAGAATTCTTGTGTCTTTATATGCCATCTCACTGTAAAAGTTGGGATTATAGACATGGGCTAATGTGTCCAGCTTTGTATTGGTTGTGTGGATTTGAACGCTCGCCCTCATGTTTATGTGGAAGGTATTTTACTCACTGGGGTGTGTCCACTAGTGCTGCCCTAAACCCTACTTTTCCTAATTGAGTGAACAAGTCTAGGATTCAGCCAGGTAAATGCACCCATGAAATAACAAAGCTGAAGTTAGTATTTTATGCTTTAACTAACTTTTAAGCTTTAATATGAGGGATGCTATAAAATAAAAAGAAATTGATAATTCTGCCACTACTAAAATGAATTATGAAATACATTTTAAAAGATACATTCTCAAGGATTCATCTTCATCAGCCACTATGGTTAATTATGATAATATATAATTGTAAGCATTTTCAATTTTAGTTGAAATTATTTCCAATTAAATTATTGGGTGTATTTTCAGGTTTAATACACAGCAGAATATATAGGAGCAAAAATATGTGGAAGTTTGGTTTTAAAACAAACAGAATGAATTCACACCGAGCTTTGAAAGTAGGCACTGAACCCACTCTCTGGAATAAATCAAAGAGTAGGCAGAAAACAGACAGTACGGACATCTATTTTAGCAAGCAAAGTGGAATAAATTTACCAAGCCAATCACGGTATGCAAAATGCAGCTGAAGATGCAGAGAGAAAACATGCAATGTTGATCATGAACACATTTCAATGCACGAGACCAGAAAGCGCTTTTGTCCTCGGTGTGAATAAACAGTCAGACCACGCTGCAGCTGCAGCCTCTAAACTCGAGGAAGGCCCGTTTACAAAGGGATTTATTAAATTGGTGTGATTGCCCAGTTTCACACATCCAGTGTCTCTTTCATAAAGTAGAATGTACAATTTATCTTGATAAAAATGACATTTCTCTCATTGTATTCAATCAGACAGCAAAATGTCCTTTGTGAGAACTGTGCTTATAAAAGAGCACAGTGCTAGGATGCTCAGCAGCTCTGGCTCTGAATAGACACAGCTCGTCCTCTGTTACGATGCCCTCTGTGTCGAGTATTCTTTGTAATGAAGGTGCCATGCAAAGGAAATCCGTCTCTCTCTATATATAATATGCCACAGAGATTTCTTTGTGAGAAGTCACTTGTTGCTAAATCCATCCATCTATCCATCCATTCATCTACCCATCCACCCATTCATTTCTCCATCCATCCATCTATCCATCCATCTACCCACCCATCCATCCATCCATTGACCCATCCATCTACCATCCATCCATCCATCTCTCCATCCATCTATCCACCCACCCATTGACCTATCCATCTACCATCCATCCATCCATCCATCCATCCATCCATCCACTCACCAAACCACCCATCCATCGACCTATCCATCTACCCATCCATCCCTTCATTCATTCACCCACCCACCCATCCATTGATCCATCCATTGATCCATCCATCCATCCATCCATCCATCCATCCATCCATCCATTGACCCATCCATCTACCATCCATCCATCCATCTCTCCATCCATCTATCCACCCACCCATTGACCTATCCATCTACCATCCATCCATCCATCCATCCATCCATCCATCCACTCACCAAACCACCCATCCATCGACCTATCCATCTACCCATCCATCCCTTCATTCATTCACCCACCCACCCATCCATTGATCCATCCATTGATCCATCCATCCATCCATCCATCCATCCATCCATCCATCCATCCATCCATCTATCCATCCATCTACCCACCCATCCATCCACCTACCCATCCATCCATCCATTGACCCATCCATCTACCATCCATCCATCCATCCATCCATCCATCCATCCACCAAACCACCCATCCATCGACCTATCCATCTACCCATCCATCCATCCCTTCATTCATTCACCCATCCACCCATCCATTGATCCATCCATCCATCCATCCATCCATCCATCCATCCATCCATCCATCCAATATTTATAAACCTCCACAGTCTCTAATGAAATAACGGAAAGAAAATATATCTGAAAACTTAGTATTCAAAATTTCATATTAAAATCTTATTTCAGGGTTGGAGCAAGGAACTGTCCCTGACAGCTACACATAGTTGTTGAAAACAGGAAAGAGGGCGAACAAACTTAGACATGGTTCTTAACGAAGGTTCCAAGCCCAAATATCCCCAAAATGAGGGCAGAGTACAAAAAAAAGATCAAGAGAGAAAGTGACAATACAATTCTTTAAGGAGTGACTGACCACTTGACCAAACCCACAAGACTGAGTATCTCCAATGTCATAAAAGAACTGCGATGCAAGCCCACAAGGACGTACGTCATGTGTACCCCTGCTGGGGTTGGTACCTCCTGTAAGGGGAGAAGAGGAACTTGCAGGCATGGAGACTGACTTGTGTGAATGGGATCATATTCTGCTTTCCTGGTGATTGTAAACCTTTCAGTTAGGGGCCCTGAATTGTGGTGACCCCAGATGACGTCCAGGTTGTCAAGAGACCCTGAGACTTAAACAGCAGCCACTCTAAGGCTCAGGAAATCAGGTACTTATGAAATGCTGTAAAGTTTGGGGGAATCATTAGGGTGGGGACTTTGGGTGTGAAAGCCCAGGATCAAATAAAGACAAATCAGTTTTTCAGAAAAGTGATCTTGTGTATTTTCACTTTTGAGTCATTTTCTCACTCTGTAGCACTGGCTCCTGACCTGGAACACTCTATGTAGACCAGCTTGGCTTTGAACAAGGAGACCAGGTTGGAATTAAAGGTATGCACCACCACGCCCAGCTATTAAATGTCTTGCCAGTCCATGACTCAGACCCTGTCTGAAGCTAAGACAACTCTCCACGGTGTGAGCTGGCAAGGAAGTCCATCCTCTCTTTAACCCAAACTGTAGCATGGTTACTATAGTGCCATCCTGGATCATCCCATTTCTAGAGCTGTTCTCCAAGGGAGGTCTCAGGACAAACAAATTCACCTCCTCTCGGAGCTTGTTAAAAACGCACACCCATGAGCTCAGCCTGCACTGTTGTATGCCTAGCAACCACAGACCCACACGAGCAATTGGAAGCTTGATAAACCACAGGTACTACTTTCTAGATTAGACCATGACTGAGAGACATGCTGAGAGTAAAGGCTGGCAAACTGAGGGGCAGGTTTTACATTTCTGGCTTAGCAGTTTGGATGACAATGAAGTGCTTAATCTGAGAATAAGATTTGAGCTAAAACCTGATATAATCAAAACTTTCACTTCGAAGAATCAGGAGTCAAGGGAAACCACAGAGCAGAAACCCAGGGAGAGGTGACTGTAAGCTCAGTAAGGGGGCAGAATTTGCCAAGTCTGAGAGTCTCCAGGGCCATTCACTCTGTTTGCATCTTATATGTAGGATAAGATTCATTCTGAGTGATGGCCCTCACCATCAGTGAAGTCTTCTCAACTCTGGTTCCGTCTCCTCTTTGGGTATTGCTGCTGTGCCATCTGCCACACCTTCCCTGGCATCACTGGGATCACAGCAATAGTTGAGATGTTTGCTACTGTGTGCATGTTATATATTTAATGACTGCTCCTTTCTAATCACAACTTCTAGTGTGTTTTCAAAGATTTATTATTTCATAGTAAAGCCATTGTTTTTATCCAACTTTATTTTATTGTTTAATATTCTAATGATAAAGAAAGGAGTTCGGAGGATGTGAGATGGCCCATTTACTGAATATGGTGGGTTGAGAGATGGTGTGTGTGTGTGTGTGTGTGAGAGAGAGAGAGAGAGAGAGAGAGAGAGAGAGAGAGAGAGAGAGAGAAGATACTTGTCTGCCCACTCTCCTCAAACTGAACAACATCAAGTAAGTAATTGTGAAAACACTATTAGATTTTATTATTACATTATACTTTATAACTCTTCCTAAAATGCTCACCACTTTGAAACCTATAGTTTTCTTTAAAAAAATATGATATGGTATGCGAAAATGCATGTCTCATTTTGAACACAGACCTATTGGTAAAAGCGCATTTTGAAACAGTTCATCTTGACTCCATGACACTCCAATAAGACTTTAAAGCGTGAAGCACTTCCTTCACAGATGTTTCAAAATCAAGCAAAAGGGGTTTGACAAGTCACTGATTGGCTGAATACTGACCTCTGGACCACTTGCTATTGCAGGCCCAGCTTTGGGGATGGGCATTTCTGCTTCCCACTGGATTTTTCTTTGCCTTTACAATGTCAGTCTCCATCTAACGGGTGTCCTGCCTCTTGCCTCAGCTTTAGGGATGGGCTTTCTGCTTCCCAATGGATTTTTCTTTGCCTTTACAATGTAACTAGGTGTCCTGCCTCTTGCCTCAGGTGGCGCTAACACAGCCTTGAACTATGGGGGAGTTCGTGCCTTTGGTGACAGACCCAGAGAGTGAGTGATCCTCCTAGTACATGCTGAAAGGCGAAAATCCTGGAAAGCATCCAAACCTCCATGGGAGACCTCTGAAGAGTCAAGTTCCCATGATTCCCAGGGAAGATTTGCGAGCCCACCCATGTTCTTACCCACGCTGATTCTCTCTCTATGCTTCTTTTTATTTCATTATTTTACTTTTTGAGACGGAATCTTACTATGTTGTCCAGTCTAGACGCAATCTTATCCTTCTACATCATGTACTAGTAAGAAGGCACAGTCTTGATTTGTGGGATCATTTTCCCAGTAAACAGGCATTTTCAAGACCTGGTCTTTGTTGCACAAGTAACACAAACAGGAAGGAAGTTAACGAACATAGTCAGCAATACCAACCCCTTCTGACCTGCTCTTACTCATTTAACTTAGATGTTCTCTGGCCTTTCTTTTCCTCCCAAAAGAGCGTTCAATGGGAGGAGAAGAATGGCGATTGAGACACGGGTTCCAGCATTTCTACTGCCTTTCTTAACAGATTTAGATCACAGTGGACACGCCTGTGCTAATAAATGTGAATTTGTACAGCATGAAAAGAAAATAGAGAGAGGATGCTATGTTGGCTATTGCTTCTGTTCGACACTTAACCTTGCATCCAGTATTTCAGAGAGTCCTGAAAATCGCATTTGCCTGACCTGACAACAACGATTACCACATGGGAACTCCATCTTGGACAAAATCTGCACAGGTAACTACAGAGTTAAAAAACAGACTTTAAATTCAGCAGCCTATTAATAGCTCTGGAGCTAAAGAGTAGAAATAGATCACACTATGAAAAGGAGAAAAGTCCTTCACATAGTGCATCTCGGGAGGACACTGTAGAAGCGGGTTCTATGAGGGGTTTTACCTTTGATGATCACGCTTTCATTTTTCTTGCTTCCAACGCAGAAGGAGATACAAGCTTCAAGTTGCCGCCGTTGCTGATATTGGTATGCGGATGTCACTCCTGGTATGTGATGCTCAACTGCTCTGAGAGATAACAAATGCAATAATTAGACATGATGACTCATTGGAAACAGAAACACACTGAGGACTGAGCTCATAAAAATGACACCAGCAGCCATTAAATCCAATGGTGTGAGACGAAGAGTTGCATAGGAAATCTCTGTGCCGGGTCTTGTGATGATATTTTTATGCATCTCAGAAAATCAAATCAACCAGGAAAAAAGTATGCCACTATTATAAATGGGTTTGATATTGTACAAAATGCTTGTCTATAACTATCACTTATATTCTCTTTAAAAAGAAATAACGCAAGATTGGAAGAGATGACTCAGTGGTTAAGGGCACATTCTGCTGGTATAGAGGACCCAAATTCTGTCCATAGTACCCCCACCCCACATCTGAAGGCTCATAGCTGTCTGGAAAGCTAGCTCCAGGGATGTGATACCTCTGACCTCTGCAGGAACATGCACTTGTGCACACACACACACATCCCAGCACACACAACTGAAAATAATAAATATAAATCTCTAAAAAGTAATAAGGTACAAATGTCAAACATATGATTTTGTAAGGTACAATACATACAATTGTAGTCATTTCCTGGCAACTACATGTTTTATTAATACCGCAACCAACCAACCATGGTTAAAAATCGACATTGCTTCCATTGTGGTCTCTTTGACCTCACAGTGGGGCCCAACATGACATACTATTCCTTAGTGAGCAACCATGGGCTCAGTGATGCCTAAGCCGAGCCATTCACGGGATTATCAACGATGCTTTCTTAGAAAGTGACAAAGTAGAAACTATATCTGGCCACACTATGGGAGGGAGGCTGCCTCAGACCACAGCACATGCTGTGTAGGGCCATGAGTCTCCTTTCTAGCAGGTCACAGCAGGAAGGATTCACCACACAAATGACCCGATGTTTCAAAGTGCTAGGGGACACCGACATCTGTTTCTGCTGTTTGGTGGTGTTGTTTCAAGCAAGATAATTCTGTGTGCCCTGGTAGCATATAAAAATATTTTTAGAAGAGAAAGGGAAAAGTAAATTGAAGCAATATATAGAAATTCAGTCAGAATAACAACTGAGATTAAAAATGCAAGCTATTGTTTCAATCCGGCAAACAAAAAAAAATTTTCAATCTAATTATGGTAAGTGTTTTAACACCGAGCTTGTGTTTCAGAAGATGGCATCAAGATCTTGGAGGTGATCTATTTTGATCACTTCCTCAGAGTGGTCAAAGGCAAAACCATGACCCAGGAATTCTTCCTGGAGGTCCAGCTCCCCAGAAACATGGTGCTTTCATTCCCCCAATGAACACTGGGTAGTCAGAAGGGTTGTGTCTGACACCATCGTATTATTATTCTGAGTCTGGCCAGGCTGACAGGTATTACAAGACTGGTAGGAATTTGAGATCAACAGTAACAGAACCTAAGTATTTAGACAGGACTTAACAAAGCACCCTGGGATAAAATAAATCATATATATCACATTTCTTCATCCTAGAGAAGACAAAATGAGATTCCATTATCAGTTTTGGCTAAAAGACTTGAAGCCTTGATTTATGAACTATTATCCTGTTGAATACTCTCAGTATTCCAGTAAATCAAAGTCTGAGGAGAGGTTCTCATACAGGTGAGGACTAAATTCCTTAAAAGATAATGAGTAAATTCTGATTTTTGAAAACAAAGAGCTTGAGCACTTATCTATTCATGAATATTTATTGAGAATTTATTTTGCACCAAATAGAGTCTAAATCTTCAACTAAGTAGTGCTGCTCATTTAAAAGTAGAGAAGCAATGCAGTGTCTAAAAAAATACACCAGAATATGAACAAAAAATAAGTTTTATTACAAACAGGTCACTGGAAAAGTTATATAATTATTAGGTAAACATCTATTTTAAACAGTAAAAGGGACCTTAAATGCTGACTCATGTAGGGTGTAGTGGGTCCAAAATATAGTTGGTTATCATCGTTACCTAGAAACCTTCAATATGCAAATTATAGAAGTGTGGAATTTTACCTTTAGTCAAATATTTTGAGGCAGTACATTATTATGTTACAAATCTGGTCTTAAACTCCTGGGTTGAAGCGTCTCCTGTGTCAGTCCTTCTGGGTAGCTGGGACTGCAGGCACATGCCACCATGCCTAGCTGTGCACCACCATCCCAGCTATGACATCTCTGGTCTTTGAAGGTGCTGCCAGTTGATTCTGCGGCCAGGCACGCTGCCTCCAGGCACGCGGCCACCAGGCACACTGCTGGCTGTTCACCATCTTCACGACACAGATGAGGAAAGAGTCCAGAGGACTGACTTGCTCCAGGCCTTTGCTTCTTGGTGTGAGCACTCATTCTAGAATGCAGAACTGTTTCTCTGGTACTCTTACCTTTTCTCTACCCCAAGAGACCCTATTTCCCTCTCCCCAAATATTTTTGTTTTGGTCAACTAGCAATATTTATGTTCTCGAAAAAGAAGAGCAACTATAGTCACTGGAGTACAAGAAGATCCATGTGGATTTTCTCATTGATATCTATATGACTTTACACATATGGGGGCACTGGAATTTCAATATAACTTGTTTGATTCAATGGTTCCTCTTGCATTATTATTACAGTCCTTTTTATAGATATAGCTACTTTGGGGGATGTTTGCCAAACCCACATCTCTGGGGTCTATCCAATACTTGTAATTATTTTTATCATCAAAGACATCTGTCAATTGTTTGGACATTATGTACTCGCTTCTGGCCATTGTCAACTGGACCAGGAAGAGTGGCTCACCCAAAAAGGACAAGGACACTCTGGCCACAGCAGGCATGGTGGCACAAGCCAACAATACAAGCACTGAGAAGACTGAAGCAGGATGAAGATTTCAAGCTAGCCTGGGCTTCATCTGGGAAACTCACTCAAAAGACCAAACTATATATATTACAAAAAAGCAAAACAAAACAACCCAAACCCATCATCAAGCAAGTATGCAAGCAATGGACAATAGCAGCCTTGGTCAGGGTTAAAAAATGATGAGCAGGGCTTTGTCATCTGGTCTCCTACAGGCAAGAGATATCGGTGAACTCTGGAGAAAGAATGAAGAAGACAGGCCATAGGAGTTTGTAGAAGACATCCTGTAGTGATGTTTCATTTGTATTTTAATAAATAAGGCCTGCCTGAAGATCAGAGAATAAAATAGTCCCACTTGTCAGTCTTACTGACCAGACAGTGGTGACACACACCTTTAATCCCTGTAGCCACACTAGTTTGCCATAGAAACCAGACAGTAGTGGTGCATGCCTTTAATCTCAGCCCTAGAGAGGAATATAAAACGGGAGACAGCTCTCAGACATAGTCTCATTCTGACATTTCTGGAGGCAGGACTGCCATTTTGGACTGAGGTAGAGAGAAGAGTCAGTGGCTGGCTAATTTTGCTTTTCTGACCTTCAGGTTGAACCCAAATATCTGTCTCTGGGTTTCTACTAAACGTGCTACAAAATTCCCACAATCATTTCTCTCTCACTTCTTCTTTACTTCTTTTCCTGTGGTTTCCCTGAGTTGAGATAATCTTTGGACTATTTCTGCAACAAAATCTATTAAATTGTTTTAAAATTAATTTTCTGGATTACTCAGTAGAACTTGCTCCTCAACTCTGGTGTCAGAGTTTAAACTAATATACCCCACACCATTCTCTTCCCACGAGCTACTCTATAAGGGAGGCCCTTCCAGAACTTAAAAGCGATTATTTAAAAATATTGCCTGAGGGTATGGGAAGGAAAATGCAAATGGTACATGCATTAGATATTATGACGTGCCTATATTTTAGCAAAATGCATTTCAGATCAGAGAGAAGAGGCTCAGCTGAGAAGCGTCTTTAGTCTTACCCTGTCTCCCACAAGATCTCTCCCTTATCAGAGTGACGGGGTTTTTTGGGATTCCAATGCTCTTCTTTATAAGTGAACCTTGGGCTAGCACCAACACTTCTTCCTTCA
This sequence comes from Microtus agrestis, assembly GCA_902806775.1. Classification (NCBI taxonomy): domain Eukaryota; kingdom Metazoa; phylum Chordata; class Mammalia; order Rodentia; family Cricetidae; genus Microtus; species Microtus agrestis. The sequence goes on from CADCXT010002121.1 coordinate 1,390,395, forward strand.
CTCACGCATGCGCTCTATCACCTACACCATTCCACAAAGGCTATGATCACATCCCCGGCACTACTAGGACGTGGAAACACACCTGGGGACCTTTCGTTTTAGGGGAGGCAAGTAAGCAGGAAAGCACTAACAAATAGTTGGGATGTCAGTGCCTAGTCGGCTTGTCAAGGAGGTACGTGACCCTGGAATGCGGGAGACAAGAATGGGCTTCCAGGATATGTATTCTGTGGGTTTAAAAAGGCTCATACTGGCCTGGAGAGATGGCTCAGAGGTTAAGAGCACTGCCTGCTCTTCCAAAGGTCCTGAGTTCAATTCCCAGCAACCACATGGTGGCTCAACCATCTGTAATGAGGTCTGATGCCCTCTTCTGACCTTCAGGCATACACACAGACAGAACATTGTATACATAATAAATAAATAAACTTTAAAAATAAATAAATAAACAAAAGACTCATCCTTCATTTAACATAAACAAGCACATTGTGGGCAAACTTCAACAGGAACAGGAACGTGTATACACAGCATGCATCTGTAGCTGTTCCTCACTGCCTCGGTTCACGTTCATTCTGCATGCTAGGGCCTCTGATGGGCATTCAGCGGAGGTGAGCGAGATTTAGTGGGGGTGCCGAGCAAGCATGTTGTGTCTATGACTAAGCTCAGAAGATGCTAGTCCAAGGAGACTGCTCTGGCTGGAGACCAGAATTCCCTCCAACTTAGGAAGAAGGCAAGAGTGTTCTGAGATACAGACCTGCCACACTTCCTTCCTTTCTTCGTCCAGCCACAGACTGAAGACGATGAGAAAAGGAAGCCAAGGGGGCAAAAGCGTGCGTTGCTCTTTTTTATTCTTCCAATCTCTCCACTCCGCAGTAAGCCAGGGGGAAGTGGCAGCTAAAATGCTCACACATTTGGGAGTGACCCAGGGACAGGTCTATGTCGCATTTTTACTGTTCTGGTAAGAACAAAACACATATACATGGTCCGGGAGAGCACAATATAGACATATTTATGATTCCGTAAGTGAGGATTAGGTGTTCTACACGCACTGTACAATACAAAGGGGAGGGGTAAAATTCACGCCGATAATGTACGCCGTTGACTTTCATCTTCACTCAGAACATTGTGCAATGCTATGTCGCCAACATGATATATCAAGAGAGCTGGCGGAAGAGAGGAAGTAGCCTGTACATTGGTGCCTTTTGTGGCCCCCTGTACCTGTTTTCTGAACAAAGGACCTGCATCTTTATTTTGCCCTGGACCCGTGACAGGGCCATTAACGCTCACCCTGCTATAATGAACTGGAACAGACTCTAGCGAGTGCTTTTGGGTATTAACTTAGAGCTTCAGTATTAAATATGGGATTTTGGAAATGATCCATCTACGCCTGTAATTCCAGCCAGGGCAACTACCAGCTAAATCAATTTAGTTTCTGTTTTCCTTATTAATGTCTTGCCCTGGTTTACCAAGTGACTAGTCGGATATCGGGCCAAATTTTTTAATTTGAAACAATACCCTTCAGAGGTTCCCCACTTAATTCCCAATTTCGCTTAAATCTTCCTTTTAAAGCCCAGTGCCCTCAAGGTGACATATTCATCAGAGACAGACAGTAGTAATTCACTCTAGCTAGTGAGTAATGGACATGCCTGATCCTGTCGGGGGATATTCACGTCTTAAAATTGTGTATGTCCAAACTCGTCAAATTGCACACATCAAAGGTATGTGCTGTTCCCTGCAGCAGCTGAACCTCAATAAAGGGTTTTCGAGAATTAGTTAGACTTTTAAATGACTTTGATGTGCCGAGATACTGTTGTATACTGTGCACATATGCAAGCATGTTTGCATGGGTGTACGTATACAATATGTGGGTGCAGGTGCACCTGTGTGTGCAAGCATGAGGAGGCCTGAGGCTGATATGAGAAGTTTTTCTTAGATCTTATTGAGTCAGCGTCTCTCAGTTGAACCCAAGGTTGGCTTCTCAGGATAGCTACCTAGACAGCTTGCTGGGGGAGGGCCCTTTATCTTGTCCCTCATTTGCTGGGATTGCGGGCAGGCTACCACACCCACTGAACCCGAAGTCCAGTTCTCATGCTGGCAAGGCCAGCACTTTACTCACCAAGTCCCTGCCCAGCTAGACATGGCATTTTAAAAGGGGGTGGGTGGGAACCATCTATTTAATCCTATCAAGAGGCCCTTCTGCATCAATCCACTTTCAGGGACAGGTGGCTGTCTCTTCCCAAACCATGGATATATTAAAAAGATAAAGCAATGTACCTTTAAATATATCCCCAAATTTCCTGCTAATTGAAAATGACCTCTCCATCATCCAGCATATAGGCTTATCTCCTGCCTCATTAAAGTAGTATGATTATACATATTAAAAAAACACCAGACTCTCAGGGTATGTACAGCCAAGCAGACAGGTCCACCACTGCTCACTCACTACATGTCTTTGAGCACGCCTTCTTGGGATGAGCTCGGCACACAGTAAGGACGGCTATAGTATGAAACACTTCCTCCCCTCAGTGCCGTGGTGACCTGGAGTCCACGATCTCCTTGAGGTAGCTGTTGTGATCGCTGACTTTTTACAGGAGCCTGGGTAACACAGATGGTAAGAAACTGGCCAACTTGCAACAGAGGGAGGAGGTCTCAATTTCACTATTCTGTGTTTTTCTCAGGACAAAAGCTATGACTTATTCTCCATGAGTCATTCTGCCCACCTATGTAATACCTTTACATCTATGTAGCTGTCAAGCTTACAAAACTTGCAGTGACCCAGGAGCTGTAAGTGAATTACTTCATTAAGGTGTCATTAGCATCATTCCATTTTACAGATGCCAAAACTGAGGCACAAGGATATTAAATTATCTGGCCAAAGGCTCTCACAAAATCTCAGAGCTGGGATTTACTCTAGTTCTTTATATGATTATTTCCTATTTTGTTCTGTTTCAGATTTAGTTTCCTTTATTATTAAAAAGCATTTTTTTGTGCCAAAATATAGAAGAGCCTTATTAGTTTTTGAATCAAGTTGGTGACTAGCTCAAGTAATAGAGCCAAATTTTGAGTTGCCAGAGAGAGGAGAGTCTCATTTTTGAGCCTATATATGCCAGCTGGCAATGCTGGCTCCAAGACCATCAACCAGAATTCTGCTCCCAGCAAGCTATGTCCTGAACTCCCACGGCTACTCACGAGTACGTTAGTGAACTGAGCGCTTTAGAATATGGGCTAGAGTTTACTGTTCAGCATAATCTGATCGCATCACAGAGAGCTGGGAGGAACAACAGAGAGAAGAGGCAAAGGTGTCCATACACACAGCCAGTGAGAGCAGGCCTGGGTCAGTCTCTGACATTTCCTGAGGGGAAACCTGAGTCCTATAAAACAAAGGTAGCCTACAGGGCTATTTCTTTTCACAATGTTTGAAGAAACACAGTTCTCCATTCAACGAATGGCTACAACATGTTAAATGCTGTTCCTGGTGCTAGACACGGGGTAGCAGGTGTCAAAGACAACGTCCTGCCTTCATTCAGACTTAGTTCCTGGCACCATGATGGTGAAAGCTGGAACCTTTCAAGGAGCACCATATTATGAGTTAAGTTTCTCTTAATTTACCTCCTGATTCTGGATGGCCCACAGCTACGATGTTTCAGAGTTGTTTGGTTTATATGTGATGCCACTCTTAGGTCTCGGAGTGAATGAAGGACTATCTAGAGACCCAATAAAGGAGGTTTTGCAAGTAGGGTGAGTGGGGAATTCAGTGTGGGTGGGTACTGTCCAACCAGCAGAGGGCCTGACAGACAAGAAGCCGTTCATTGGCTCTCTTGGAGTGGGCACCCTTCTTCTCTTGACCATGGACATCACAGCTCCAGGCTTTTAGACCTCTGAACTCCAGAACACACAGCAGCAAAGGATATCTGGTTTTATAGACTTCCTGTCTCCAACTGTGAATCCCGCCCTGGTGTCCCTGGCACTGAGCCACATTTCCAGCTCCAAGGGTCCCCGGATTGCATGGACTTCATCATCTGCAAGTCAATTTCCTAATGAATACTCTCTCCCCTCTCTCCTCTTGGTTTTGTCTCTGCAGGATGCTGACTGAAACAATATTTCTATAGTTTTGCACAGATAATCAAAACCAAAATATTATAGTGGGAAAAAATACGGGGATCAATAAATAGGGATTTGGGAATTATAGAGGTATATTTCCTTCAGACTTTAAACTACTTTAGACAGACTCTTTTATTCCATGACAAAAAAAAAAACACTCTCCAGAGGTGTTTTGCTAAATCGATTTTAACAATAATTAAGTAAATAATCCGAAATCCCAAAATTCCATTTAAAACATCCCAAATTGATTTACACAGTCTTTAAAACTGTCATATAACTGATTTTATAACAACATGTCCAGTGTCAGAAAAATAATAACAAAATGTAAATTGGCTTCTAAACCGACACACAATCTCTTCCCGCTCCCATCCATTATCAAAATGAAGTTATAAAAGTGAGTGGCTGCTCACTAAGGCTGGTTCCATTTACTATCAGTCTGAATAAAAGCAACTACCCTACAGCCATTTAAAAATGAAAAACCAAAGTCCCACAGCTTAAAGTGCTCTATTGAGCTTATTAACTACAATACCTCATGGTGTCAATTCACACAGTTATCTGCAATGACCGGAGATCAATAAAATATTGTTAAATTTAAGTTAATCACATAGTGTACATTGCTTTAATTCAAATGGTAATGTTTTAATCCGAATCTGTCATTCAGTACCTCCCTAACAAATAGGGATAGGTTGTTCCTTAAGGAGTGCCACCGGAGGCCAGCAGGATACCCTAGCTCATTTCCAGGAATGGAAAAACACATGAAACCATAATACTATATAAATAGTTGTAATAAATTTTGTTAGAAATCTGTGACCTTTCACCTTCACTTGTAAGCTTGCACAAATGTTGGATTGCTGAAGATACATCTTCAAATGACGCTCTACTGTGCTCATCAGAAGTCTATTCTCATCTGTAATGAATTCCTTATTTACTACTTCTGTGGAGCAAATGTCACTGTAAAATGGTCCTGCTCAGAACAGCTAACCAACTACTATGACTGAGAAGCAATTATCAAAGACACAGTGGGGAAGCGACATTTCGGGGGGCCCATTCATGTGGGAGCGCAGTGCAAGCCTTGGCAAACACCAGCCAGCCACGGGTTTTGCTCTCGGTCCATGCATTTCCTCCTGGCTCACAGGGGCAAGAGCATCAGTCGGTCTCAGCTGTGAACACACTTCCTTCGTAGTGTCGACATCATCACACAAGCCACATTCCAAAACACAGGGCAGTGCCACAGCCGACATGAAAAGAAGGCGAGACAATCTGTTCCAGAGGCCAAAACTACAGACAGGAAAAGGGGGAACTCTTTTTGTTCCTTTATGGCTGCCACACTTGAAAAATTCTTAGGTCAGAGAGTGGCTTTGGAGAGAGGGATTCACTGTCTCCTGTATTTTCTGATTTGCTGCAGTCACTTTCCAATTTTTTAAATTTCTGTCCAGATATTTTAATTTTATTCAATAAAATTCTAACCTTTGGCAAACTGTAGTTTGGTTAAGGAAACCTTTTCATCCCTTCAGTTCTAGGGCTCCTCACCCAAGAGAGGCAGCCAGAGCCTGGCCAGGAAGTCCCAGTTCAACACCACCCCAGGAGAACCAAGGAAAGACAGGGGAGAACAAACCTCCCCTAGAGCCATGTTAGGTAAGGTAGGACAGAACCCTGCTTGTTAAACCTGAATAGCAAGACCAGGCACCAACATAAGAGAAACAGAGGTTCTTGGTTTAACAAAGAAAGGAGATAATTCAGGACAACACAAAGCAAAACTCCCAAACCTGTCCATCAAAAATCAGTAAAATCATAACTTGAATGAGGAAGGACACGGGAGAACCCTTGTTCTAGTTAGGTTTATTACTGCTGTGATGAAAGTTCATGACCAAAGCAACTTGGGGAGGGAAGGGTTTATTTTTTCTTATGCTTCATTATTATTCATCACTGAAGGCAGTCAGGACAGGAACTAAAACAGCACAGGAACCTAGAGGCAGGAGCCGATGTAGAGGTGAGGAGGGGTGCTGCTTACTGGCTTGCTCAGCCTCCTATAAAGAACCTAGGACCACCAGCCCAGGGATGGCCCCACCCACAATGGGCTAGGCCCTCTCACATCAATCACTAATTAAGAAAATACTCTCCAGTCTTGCCTCCAGCCATATGTTCCCTCCTCTTTGATGACTCTTGCTTGTGTCAAGTTGACCAACAAATTGGCAGTACATCCCCATATTGAGATGAAACAAATGATGAATTATACGACCAATTTAACAGTATTATCCTAACACTATTTCATCAATAACAAATTCTCCTGAGATATATAGAAAACAGTGCACTGAACAAATTATTAAAAAGAAACTCACTTGTAAATTGTGGAAATGTAAAAATAAAATAATTCTAAAAAATTTGAAAAAAGGGAATATTGGTGGGTGAACTGAAAAAGAATGAATAAATGTGAAGAGATATCAGTTTCATTTACCAAATCTGAGGAGCAAGAGGAAAACTGATTCTTAGAAACTGAGAGAGGCCTCCAGGATATACAGGATCACAGAAAACTCTACCAGTAGATCATCAAATTCTCAAGCTCGGAGGACGGTGGTGCTGAAAAACCATGTGAAAAAAATAATGGTTGAACATGTCTCCAGATGGTGCTACAGACACCCAAGACCTGACAGAAATCACAGATAGAACAAACCCAAAGAAATCTACTAAACTTCTGAAAGAGATGGACAAGGAAAACTGTTGGAGGAGGCCACTTGTTGGTTTCTGGCCACTTAGCCCTGAGATAATCACACAGAAACTGTATTAGTTAAATCACTGCTTAGCTTTAGCTTCTTATTGGCTAACTCTTGCATATTAATTTACCCATTTCTATTAATCTGTGTATTGCCACGTAGCTGTGGCTTACCAGGAAAACTTCCCAGCTTCTGTCTCCACTGGCAGCTCCATGGCAACTCCCTGACTCTGCCTCCTTTCTTCCAGCATTCAGTTTAGTTTTCTCTGCCTAGCTCTGTTCCCCTATAGCTCTGCTATTGGCCCAAAGCAGTTTCTTTATTTATTAACCAATAAAAGCAACACACAAACAGAAGGACCTCTCATACCAGAAAACATTTTGAGACTACTCAGAGAAAAACAATCATTTTCCTGGAGAAATACTGAAGTGAAGAATGGCAGATTTTTCATAAGAAACCATAGATGGTGAGAGAATTGAAAATTTTCATCAGGGAACAATAGAAAAGAGCTCTAAACTTTCCATCTACAATTAGAAAAACTCTCCCTCAGGAAGAAGGAGCAAAAACCCTTCTACCAAGGAAAATTAAAATTACTGGAGGAGTTGGGGGGAGGAGAAACTGCAATCAGAATATATTATATGAAAATAAAAGAATCAGTCAAGTACACCACAGTGGAAAATTAGAGATACCTGTCAACTGTCAAAACAAACCTAAAATTGGTTAAATGAAGTATTTTTTTTTTAAACAAAAGGATAAGCAAGACATAAGGATAAGCCATGGGCCTAGAGAAAAGCAAATGTTATTAATTGTCTATAGGAACGCAGCAATAAAATGACTCTGAATGACCTTCTGCTACACCCACAGACCAGTGTTGCTCTCAGCCACCACCAGGGAATCTGCTTTCTGAGGGAGACTGGGACTAATGGAAACACAACGGAACAATTTCTAGAGTGAGAGACTTGGGGCTCTTGGTCCTAAATAGGATGTATTCATCAACACCACCCGTCAGGGCTCAGGGGCGGTGGTGAAAAGGAAGCAGAAAGAATGTAGAGACAGGGGGATGGACAGCACTACAGGAACAGTGTCTTCCAGAGACAATAGGACTGACACACATCTGAACAACAGCTTACAAAGAAAAATTAGTCTTCTTCAGTGGGGTCTCCCTCGGTATATTAACAACACTTTAGGGCAAGCCCCATGTCCAACAGAACAAGATGAGCTCAATGGTATAATGAAATTTTTGTATCCTTTTTGTTTCATATTGTTTTGTTTCGACATGTTTTCTTAATACTATTTTGCTCGTATATTATATTTTTCTATTTTTTGTTTTTGTGGGTTTTGTTTTTGTCTTTCTTGTGATTCTTTTTTAATGTTTATTTTCTAAAAAGAGGGGGAAAAAGGTTTGGAGTTGGATGGGTGAGAAGGTGGGGAGGGAGTGTAAGAGTTATAAAAGGGGAAAGAATGACCAGAATATATTGTATGATGTCTTTTTCAATAATATATCAGATGTTGTAAATTTAAGGAAAAGACAGAAGAATTTTGACATATATGAAAGAGCAGGAGAAGTAGCTGATATACAGGGATAAATAACCCTATTACTTATAAAGTATACTTGATGCCTGCAGTTGATATTGAAATGCAGTTGACACTCAGGAGGATGGTATGTAAAGTGGGTAGAGGAAGTAGGTTGCCACACTTAAAGTTTCTATCAGTGGACTGTGGTAAATGAAGTCTACTTTAATACTCAGAAGTGTCTCTATGAAAACTACACAAAAGATAATACTTAACACTATTATAGATATATATTTTTCAGGTCTCATAGCTGGTAAAAAAATTAGTATCTAGGACTGGAGAGATGGCTCAGTGGTTAAGAGCATTGCCTGCTCTTCCAGAGGTCCTGAGTTCAATTCCCAGCAACCACATGGTGGCTCACAACCATCTGTATTGAGGTCTGGTGCCCTCTTCTGGCCAGCAGACATACACACAGACAGAATATTGTATACATAATAAATAAATAAATATTTTAAAAAATTAGTATCTAGAATATAGAAAAATACAGATAAGTCAGTGAAAACAAAACCAAACAAAAGCATTTTAATTAAAAGTGAGCAACGGTCAACAATAGTAAAAACTGTGCAGATGGTCAATTGTTGTAGGAACCCGCTTGTTTGTTCCCAGCTCCCCAGACTGGAAATAACCACACAGAAACTATATTAATTAAGTTACTGCTTGTCCTATTAGCTCTAACATTTTATTGGCTAGCTCTTACATCTTAATTTAACCTGTTTTTATTAATTTGTGTATTGACACGTGGCTGTGGCTTACCGGCAAGGTCCTGGCTTGTCTGTTTTTGGTGGCGGCCACATGGCATCTCACTGACTCTGTCTTTTTTCTCTCAACTTTGTACATGATAGCACATGATCCTTCCACCCAGAAGGAGGAGTCACAAGTACCAGGAGTTCAAGGCCACCCTCAGCTACATACATAATTGAGTTTGAGACCACTCTGGGATACGAGAGACTCTGCTTCAACAACCAGAAACAAACAAAACAAAACAACTGCCCAATAAACACCCTGGAAGATATGTGGTACCATTAAACACAAGGGAAACACAAATCGAAACCATAACATGCTGCCACCTCATGCACCTTCACTTTGATCTTCTCAATATGGAAAGTAACAGGCAGGAAACAATGTGTTGGAAAGGAAGTAGAGTTTCTTTAGAGTTGCTAGTGGGAACGCACAATGGCACATAGAGGTACCATTTGATGCAGACTTTCTGCTTCTTAATATACACTCAAAAGAACTCAAAGTACAGACCATGCTAGATGTTAGCACATTAATGTTTACATTCACCTTAATTCACAATAGCCTTAATTCAGAATAGGAACTCCTTGTACCAGGACATGGGAAGGTGGGCATGCTATTGCTAACTGGAAAGAATTTGTGTATGGGATAACAAAACGTCCCAGAAACAGACAGTGTGAAGGATATTCAGCTGGCTTGTTTGTTGGAGCACTTGGTTTCCAGCAGGAGGCACTGTGTTTTTGATATCATGGAACAGGGAGGCCAGTCTTAGTTGGCACAAATGGGTCAGTGGTGGTGGGCTCAAGCTCATGGTCAAACTTGTAAAGTCTCATGATCCTTATTTCCAACCACAAAAGCAAGCCACTCATCCTACCTTATTTATATAAATAAAACTGTCAGAACCAAAGAAGGCAGTGCTCTGAGAATGAGCTCAGACAGAACTGGTGGGGACAACTGCCATGTCTGGGCATCAGGTTAGGGTATTTTACAGTGGGATGGGAACAGGACAAGAGAGGACACGTGTGAAGACACTTTGTGTTTTCAAACAGATCCAACAGGACTTGCTTTATAAACTGAGTGCTCGACATGAAAGAGAGAAGCTAAGATGCCCTGCAAGGCTCTTAACCTTAGACACTGATTAATGAAGCCTTGAATCCCAGCACTTGGGAGGCAGAGGCAGGCAGGTGGATCTCAAGAGTTTGAGGCCAGCCTGGTCTGTATGGTTTTACAGAGTGAGTTCTAGGACAACCAAGGTTCCAAAGAGGAACCCTTTCTTGAAAAAAACAAAAAATCCAAACAAACAAATGAAATACTGAAAGAAAGAAAGAAAGAAAGAAAGAAAGAAAGAAAGAAAGAAAGAAAGAAAGGAAAGGAAAGAAATAAACTAATGGATTATGTTTTACCTTGATTAAAAAAAATACTGAGAATGAAAAAAGTTCCTGGTACTTAAGAAACTCAATTGCTAGGTTTGGAGATATTACATTTATTAACAGTCTATTAAACATCCAGATGAGGATAAATAGCAAACAGGAATTATTGTTATTGTTTTGAGAAAATGCCCAGAAAAACCTGGGGATGGAGACGGAACCACATGGAAACCACAGGTACAGCCCAGGCAACAACCAATCACACCCAAGATAACAACATGGCTGGATAGGTAAAGGGACGCAGGGAGCAGGTGTAACTTGATCCTTTGGACAAGATATATAAGAAGAATCACACACTGCCCCACAAGCGCCGGTTCCCTCAAAGGGTAAAAGTTGAGTCAAAGGCAGGAGAAGCAGTGAGTTAAGAGTGGAGAAGGATGGGTGGAGCTATACAGTTTAACCTAATCCACCCATGCAATTGAGAGTAACTTCATTATTTAAGTAAGAACAAAATTAGATACTACCTTCTCAGATATTTCCCACAAAGGGCCAATTGAAGTCATGTTGTAAATAGTCGAAAACGAATATTAGTATTGTGAGTTTTTTAATTTCTTTGCTTATTTCCTTACAGGGCAAGTGGAGAATAGGGGAAGGAGGCAGCACTGCATTTTTGCTAGGCTTCTTAATGCTTCTTGTTTACCATGTAAATATGCACGAATATGAGGGCTATGCTCGTATGTAACAGCACTTGGTAAAGTCTCATGAACTGGACATGAAAACTCTCCAGTTTTCTTCTTCGGTTATCACTTTTTATTTAGCTTGAGATGAACCTTATCTTTTTGTTAGACAATATATTTGTATCTATTCGTCCATAAGCCACTAGCCTGAGAAAAAGTCTACATAAACAGCTGCTTGAAGTTGATGCTGAGCTGTATCCTTGGTAACTCAAAGGCATGTAATATCCTATTTGGGAAAGATGGAATGTGTTTGTAGAATAGGGAAATTATTGAAATGAAAAAAAAATAAAAACAACAACTCCATAGGAACTTGGGAATAAATGTTTCAGGAAATGGTTCAACCATTTTCTAATGTAAATTTTATAAAAGAAAAGTCATATTTGCTCATACACCTAGCTTTCAGTGTTATTTGACCTTGAGGAGTACAAATGCCGTAAGAGAAAGATGATTATGAATCTGATCAATATGCGCCTCTAAGTAATAAAATCTAAAGAACCCAGCTTAAGCAGTTTCTTTACATTCCCTTCATGAGCCCACTTCTGAAGGGTTCATCTGGAAGAGTTACAAACTGTGCCTTCCCTGTTTAAAACAGCTTAGTGACTAAGCACCAGGGCCCAGGAGCTCCTGGATCTTGTCTCATAAAGGTTATTTCTGTTGCTACTCACGAGAGAGTGGCATTTAAGGAAGATGTACTCTAAACGTCAGAACTGTGTTGATTATGGCAATTGTCATTAAAGTTCACTTGGATATGGCCACCTCCAGTTTGAAATGATTTGTCTGTTCAGAGTTGCTTCAAAAATGCCAGAATGCATCCTTCTCCATTTCTCTAAATCTCAAGTTGTATGCCTTGCACACACAGACAAGTTTCTAAATATATCTCTATTTCATTCTGCATGCTCTTACAGACATGTGTGTTTCCTCTACAGGCCATTTGGGTTTCTAGTGTTTCCTGAGAGGATAAGTAATGGAACCCTTTTATATCTAATTTCAGAGCTCTTTCAAAGCTGATCAACATTATTGAGACTACCCTTCAAATTAAAATAAAATAGCATGAGTCAACATAGAAAAATGTCAACGGCGGAACAGAAGGGCTCTGAAATAACCAATCATCATCTGGCAAACACTCAAGGCATCCCCCATAGCAACAGAGCTGATGGCATAGCAACCGCAGCTGCTTCAGCTCAGGAAAATTAGAAGAAATATTCTTGGAGAAAAGCATAATCCATGTTCAAGTTGTGGAAGTTGCTTTGCTTTTGCAAAGGGCCCTTTGTGTGGATGTGTTAAACGACACAACTCCGGACTCGTAGACGATGCTGCAGTGCAAGGTGAAAACCACCTTGACCACAACACTCTGAGCCAAGTGCTCTGATGCTAAAACTCCCCAAATGGGTCTGCTGTAGACTGATATTGTTTTTGCAATGTTAGAGAACAATCTATCGTTTAATTATTTTTAATGATAAAAGGGTTTTTACTGTTTGAAAGGATCACTTGAAAGTAAAATTATGATTCCACTTCATTATCACTTGAAGAATGTTAAGATCCACAATGCACTGCTTTGATTAAGATAAATATTTATACACTGATTGGAATAAAAACCTGTAGGATTAGAATTTAAAGCCTATGAGCTGAATACTTGTACTATGAAGGACACATATCACAACAGAATATAATTGCAGGACATTTATACAGGTTTGGAGATTCCTATCCTTTTCCTTGGTATCAAAGGCCAATGTCACTTAATCCAAGAAGTGACAGAATCGAATTCTTTGAAGGAAGAACTCAGATAAAGAACAGTGCTTCTTTGAGGTTTGAGGATAATGCCATTCTGAGGGGTTCAAGATTCCTGAAGGTGAGATGACATGAACTGGATGAGCCAAGAAGAGTATCCACTTGGAAACTGGCTGCATCATCACAGTGACTTGATGGGGGTCACAGGAATATATCATAAGTATAAGAAATTAGTCATAATGGCTTTCTGAAACAAAGATAGGAATGGAATTCAAGGTGGTCATAACAAGGTAGTCATAACAACAGGTGGTCACAGCAATGTTTTGAAACAAAAGGGAGTTTTAAGATGGTTGTAACAACTTTTTGAAATAAAGACATGGTTGCCATTTCCTGGAAGAGGCAGTAAGAGTTATTTGTAGTTAAGTTTACAGGTGGGACATCTCCCAATCCTTGAGAAATGGAGTTTTAATCATAAAAAGGAATGAACCTAGTTTGTCTTGACGACAAGATGACTTTTAAGACTAATATGGAGGCAGGCTGGTTCATCATGTTCTATTCTCAATTCAGAATTTGTTTAACATTTTAAAATCAAGCAAATCAGTAATTCAAAGAGCAAACTTTTAAAACTCAAATGTTCCAAACACAGTATGTTCTAAAAATATACTAATTTGATACATGCAAAAGAATGAGGGCAGGGAAATACAAAGTCTTTGCATCAATTAAACCACCACACTTCTAGAAGAACAGAAAGCTTTGCATAAACAGTAAAAACACTGCAATTTATAACAGAAAAGATTGTAGACAGAGGTTGAGTCTTGCAGGGGTGCTTTCGTGCAGCTTAGCAGCATGCAGAGTTCACAGTGCGCATGTTGTGTGTTCAGCATCAAGACTGTAGTCATGCAACATGGTGACATATGTATGAGTGCTACCAGAGCCAAACTGTTATCATCACAGGCTTGTTTTTCAGTTCAGTTCTGATCACTGCTTATTCAGAATGTTTACTCCTGCTAATAGTTTTGCAAGTCCCATAGTCCTCTATATAACCTTCTACGGGGGATCATGACTCACAATTTAAGAACCCGTGCTTAAAGGATGCAATAAAATTACAAGCAGAGAGAAACCAACAAGCGCAGCATGCATAAGAAAATGCATTCCACTAACATAGGTTATGGCTACATTCCTGTAACTTCCTGGAGGCTGTGTCTACAGAGTTACAAGTTGGGGAAAGGTGTGTTGTTGAGCAGAGATGAACAAATGACAAAAACACACAGGGAGGAGAGCCCAAAGAGACCTCTAAAGCCTCTCTAACAAGGGAGCATTTGACAGTGGTCCCAATCAACCATTTTGTTCTCATTGTTTAATTCAGGACCCCAAGTTTTACAACAGGTTCTGGCTTTCTTTATGACAAGAGCCATTTATGAAAGACCATATATGTGTGGAGCCGTAGTTACAGAAGACATTGCACTATTCCATTCACCACCCAGATATCTGGCCAGTGCAGGACATTTGAGCACTGAAGAAGCAGAGCAGGACACACCTTGGAAGCTCATCCAAGGGTCGGTCTTCCTTCATCTTACTGCTATGCTGTCTAGTCCTAGGGATTTCTTATTCACTGCTTCTCTACCTATAAGCAAAGTAATAGCCACACTTGCAGGGTACAACTGGGAACTTAAACACCAGCAAAACAGCTGGTTCTTTTACGCAATTGACAAAGTTTATTACTTATTGGACCTGTTATTTTTTCCTAAATTTCCACATTGCAGGGATTATGGAAGGTTAAAATGTTGTATAAGTGAGGGAGAGGTCATCACCATTCATGAGGATTATCTGAGAATGCAATGCATTCTGCTAAACGACACCAGAGACTTGACAACTGTCAAAATGACCCCCCCTCACAAGGTTCCCTTGAAGAACTGCTCACTACTGTATGAAATATGCAGAGATAGTTTCTGCTTAAAGTTAAAATTCTCAGCGTAAAATCATCGTTAATAGGTTTATTATTTTCTCATTGCTCATGCTCATGGAGTTCTGGATATTTTGGCATACATGCTACAGTAATTACAGACAGCATTTCCATTCTGTAAATGCCAGAGCAACTGATGGACAGGACAGGGGATTTGGTTGAAGGTCACACTGCTGCAATGGCCAGAACATTATCCTAAGCTATAATACATAGGCTTGATTTCAACTCCAAATCCTTACAACTATGCTATGCAGGTTTAATACTTAGTAAATTTCCCAAAGAATTGAAACTTCATTTCTTTTTATTCTTTCTTCAACAGTTCCATCAAATACATATTTGTCCATTTATTACATCTTATCACTCAATAGTTTTCTTTGCACCCACTTTAATACAACATACTATACAAAACCTCTGATTTGTTCATTAAGGAGGCACACTGGTTGTCTTGTATGTTTAAACCATAGTAATTAGTACCTAAAAATGGAAAATAGCAATATTTAATGTTTTGTTCATCCTTAAGAACTTCAAAATGTCACTGGAGACAGTGGTTTAGTTCTTGCTATATTATGCAAGTTCATATATTGTTTAGAGTAGTTCTGTAGGTAATATTTTATATTGATACCATAATTAAGAAAACTGAAGCTCATATAGCATAGGACCAGAGACCAACGTGACTCACCACCTAGGACAGAAGCAGGTCCCAATATTGCATGAAACCTAGCATACACTCTGAACTATTATGCCACCTCCCAAATCATGGACAAATAGGAAGGGCTATCTGAATGATACAGACAGAATGTGCCAGGTGGCTATCACCTTAAAGAACAGTTTCCAGCAGGATTCACATCAGACAATGGCACGAAGTAGTCTCTTTAAAGAATAAAGGGGTTTCAGGTGGGTAGTAATTAAAAACATGCCCACATCTGAGGGATGCAAAGCACGTAACAGAGAGGGTCAAAAGCACTCCTGAGGGATACAAGCAGAGCTGTGTAGTCAGACTTTCCAGGGGGCGGGGAATGGGCTGTGAATAATAAACAGAACAGAAAATAAAACCCCTGGAGACAAGTCACTGGTGTGATTTCTAACTTGGCTATGTGTGACTGAGTGCCCTTGGAGATGCATTTGATTTTCTTGGTATCAGTATCCATATTTGAAAGCTGATTGTGATGGCACTGACTTTGGGAACTGTTTTCAAAGTGAGAAAGAGTCGGTAATACACGGTAGTTCTCATAAGGGTTTGGAGCAAGGGAATTTGGGTTTCATTGAGCACACAATGGGGATCTTCAAACAGCAGAGCAGACCATACCTCACACATGCTCTTCCTCACTGAACAAACATGTATTCTAAAGATAAAATTCCTTCTAACACAACTGTGGTGATCAGTGTTGTTAACTTGACAGAATCACCAGAGAAATGGGCCTCCGGGTATGTCTTTGTGGATTATCTTGATTATAATAATAATAATAATAATAATAATAATAATAATAATAATAATAAATCATATGGGATTGCTTGCATGATCATCCCCTGGCAGAGAACCCTATGCCATATAAAGGGAGAGAACAAACTGCGTTGGCTTGCACACATTTATTGACCTTTGTTTTTTGACTGTAAATGCAACATGACCAACTCCCTCGGCTTTGATTTTCCTTCCATGAGCCACTCTACCTTGAACTCTGATATAAAACAAACCTTTCTCTTTCTAAATGACTTGTGTCAAGATATTTTTAACACAGCAAAGGAAAACAAATTAAGTCAATAATAAACATTCCATAACACAGCTTTCTCCCATTGTAGCTGAGAGCCTTGTCTGGTTTCCTACTCTCCACAGAATAAAAGAGAAATCCTTTGTGTGTCATCATTTTCTGCTTCAGCTGTTGGGAGTGCCCCAGAGCAGGGTGACCAATGTACCTTTGTCTTCCCAGACTGCACAGTACACTGAGAGAGTATTCATCCTTCCTCAAACATATCATATTTTCTTAAGCTTCTGTGTATTTACATTTTCCCTTTGTTCTGCTCTATCAGGAAATGAGAGACTTCTAAGACTTAACTCAATGATAGTATCACAACCAGCTGTTGAAATTAGCAGGGTTGACACCTACAGGAGAACTATCATGGAGTATGACAGGTTAGGATCAGTGGCTAAAGGTTTGTCTAACTACCAAGACTATGCACACATTTTTCACAAAGCCCCTGCTGGGAATGACACAGTCTCTGAACTACATATATCCAACCAGTATACAAATACCCATCTGAACCACCCAGTCTACTACATGTGGCCATATTAACCAATCAGTCTACATGTGGCTACCTGAACTACCCAGTCCACATGTGGTCATCTGAACCAACCAGTCTACATGTGGTTACTGAACTAACCAGTCTACATGTGGTCACTGAACCAACTAGTCTACATGTGGCCATCTGAACCAGCCAGTCTACATGGGGCCATCAGAACCAACCTGTCTACATGTGCCCATCTGAACCATCCAGTCTACATGTGGTCACTGAACCACCCAGTCTACATGTGGTCACTGAACTAACCAGTCTACATGTGCCCATCTGAACCAACCAGTCTACATGTGGTCACTGAACCACCTAGTCTACATGTGGTCACTGAACCACCTAGTCTACATGTGGTCATCTGAACCACCTAGTCTACACGTGGTCACTGAACCGAACAGTCTATATGTGGTCACTGAACCTCATGTGCCAAGAGGAGCAACAAATCTCTTCTAACCCGAGGAGTTCCTAGAAGCTGTACTTCAGAAACGCACTTTTGAGGAAGTTAAAAATATTCTGAGCATTGCTTTTGGACAATGACAGTTAGAGGGATATGTAGTAAAGTATAGAAAGAAACCTGAAGACAGGACCCTGCAAGGTGGCTGTAGTGTGGCTCTAAAGCAAGAACTTCAGTGAATGGGCAGGAGGAGCTGATGAATTTGAGTGAAAAGTAATATTCTATTATTCCACAGGTTAGATAATTTCACATTTTCTTAACAATTGTACTAAAATTAATAAGACTACTAACAGTTAGGAATTTTGTACTTATATTACTTTTAGAAAACAAAGGCCTTCTATCATATTCCTAAGTGGAATATTTAAATGAGGTTTCTGTTCTCTAGAGAATAAGAACCCTTCTTATATGATGGACTCATTTCCTAGCAGAATTATATTGGGTGAGTGAGTAGCAACTGAAAACAAGCTTGCCTCCTGAAGCTTTGGGAACCTGCTCTCAATTATCATTGAAATGTCACCAGAGAGGCATCGAAACAGTTTCTGATAAGATACAAACTATCAAACTGGATCCAACTGCTACTGGGAGGCACTTTTAATTTCACAGTTGGTTGACATATATATATTATATATATATATATATATATATATATATATATATGATGGTGGCATAAAGGAGAGAGGGGCAGCGATCACCTCTGATGGCACAACAGTTGTCAGCACGCGAGAAGTCCCTCTACTCTGATGGGAAACACTTTTACTTATGATCTGATCTCATGGAATCTTACAGACTCATTTTACAACATCTTTCTTAGTATTTCTGGACCAATAGGAACCTTTAGTTTACTATATTGTTTGTTACCTGGTTAAAATCCCTTTAGGTTCTCCTTGTTAAAAGTTTCTAGTAGTCTCATTTTTTCATTGGGTCATATGCACTCATTGTTCCATTAAATAAACATATCTACAGCCTGCCATTGGTGTAAATGATGCTCTTCTTACACTGAGAGCATTGTATCAACATTGCTAATGAACAAAAAGGTGCTCTGATAATTAAAAGAAACAGAAAGATCACATGTATATTCTAGTCTGAACTGTGTGCGTATCCAGTGAATGAGAAGATAGTATAGGGATTGACAAAACTTCACATATGGGCTGAATCACAGAGTGGGGGGCTGAGGCATGTGGTCTCAAGTGTGGGCAGCGGTGCCTCTCCTTTCACAGCAGAGAGCCATCAAGATGTGCTTGTAGACTGAAGCTGGCCATGAGAAAATACACACAGCACAGAAACTGCTGTAGGTCTTTCTCTAGAAGCAATGAAAGACAACCAGAAGACAGTATTTTAAAGCCTGTCTCTTTGCCATGCGAGTGGTTGAAGTGGGCTGATGATAATCAGGAGGAGGCAGATACAGACAGATCAGCATCTTTTCTCTGTCTATCTGATAGCAGGACACAGCTTAACAAATGCACACCATGCTCTATGGCCCCCTCTCTACCGGGGAGAAGGAAGACAAGCTGCGGACAGCTTTTGATACTAGGAACCAGGAGATGGCACCAGAGGGATCTCCATCCGTATTCCTCACTCACTGGACGTTGCCTTTCAATCAGCTCGGAATCAGGTGTTTCCTCTGGAGACTCAGACTCCTTTCACTTGCTGTTCTAAAGTCGGACTGGTCTTTGTGAAGAATGCCACGTACGCTGGGATTTAACGTCACTTTTTGGAAACTATATTCATTCCCTGGGGCACACCATGCAGCTATGAAACAGGCCTGCTAATAAACATCTATTTTCCCTTCTGCTTGGTAAACTGCTTTATGGAATAGGGTTTCTTTTCCATTAAGAACTCAGGAGTTAGTAAAAATGATCTTTACTAAACTGGTTATGAAATGCCACCTGGCTCACTGGCACCTATGAGGACCTTCAGGTTGTGATTATAGTTCATTAAGTGTGGGATGAAGAATAGGCAGATATGAAATCTGAAAGTGCCGCCCTTAGTATGCACAACAGCTACACAAGCTCCAATCAGAATAAAAAATATTCTAGGACAGAGAAGGGGATTATACACAAGGCCCCACTTCTACCCATAACATTATTTGCATTTGATATCTGCTGCAAAAGGAAAAAGTCAGTTTTCTACAAACAGCTTCTCACTGGGTATATAAACCAGACTCCAGGGTAAGCACCATGCCAAGGAGTAGTTGGTCAGGGCAAAATAAACTCCTTTTTTTTTTTATTCTGTTTTAATACTTTTTGCCTTGTTGAGTTTTTTGTTTATTTGTTTTGATTTTCTTTTTTTTAATTTGAGAGAGAGAGACAAAGAAACAGAGAGACAGTAAAGAGATAGATAGATAGATAGATAGATAGATAGATAGATAGATGATAGATAGAGAAGTTGTGTGGGTAGGAAGGTGAGAGAATGTGGGAAATTATGGGGGAAAGGAATTAGATCATAATATGTTTATGAAAAATAAAATTTGGAAAAATAGTGTCTGTCTGTATTGAGGCTGCTGTCTGGATGGTGAATCCAAGTGACTTGACAGTTAATCACTTGAATTCACTTTATAAAGACAAAGAAGAGAATGGTATTTGAGAAAGCTTGTAGACAAGGAAAGAGAGAGTTCAGATAAAGTCAAACACAGTTACATTCTTCAAAAATACCAATCATAAACAAGTCTCTGTCAGGGTGGCTGACAGCTACAAAACATAAACTGTTCATGTAGGCTATTCAAAGCAAGCAAAAAACTATCAAACAACATTCTTCCTTAAAAATTACTTAAATAAAAATTTTGGTATCTTAAATATGCAAGTCAACTGGAAGATCATTGTAGGCCCATATTTCTGTATGGCACAAGAGCCATAAGCCTGGTCTGAGGTGGTCATGAACTCTGCAGACAAGCTGTCTCTGTTTAACAATAGCCAGGATGTGCTGCTCCTAGTTTCTTTTGTTATAATGTAGATCACCTGAGAAGAGGTGTTGGCTGAAGCTGATGACTTAAGAATTAGGAGGTTTGGTGCTTCCTTCCTTTGTAATTTGGAGAATGTCTTATAGAGATGCTAATTCAAGGCCTATGTGACAGCTAGCATACAGATGCGGACATGACAGAAATCTCATTCATCTGGTTACCTAGGATACGAGTCTAATGTATTTCCCGCTCAATTTATATGATGATATATAAGGTGTTTGGATAATAAAGAGGAGAGTTTCGAGAGATCTTGCCCTTCCATGATGACCGTGTAAGCTGCGTCTGATTATTCCTCGCGACTCTGTTCCAGTCCAGTTAGGAAATCTGTGTTGGACCCACATGGGCTTCAACAGACCATCAACTGTAGTTTCTTGTAACGCGATGTCCACTAAGCAAGCCATTTTCATTAACAGCACTCTTTAACAGAATAATTCAATTAGAGCACAAAATAGAATGACCACTGCTGGGTCCACTGTGGTGGCCAAGGAAGCAGATACCTATGAAGAAGAAGGATTTTATCAAGAGTTCATGAACTAAATGAGCATGAGCAGATTAAATAGAAATTCCCATAGACATTATTTACTTATATGTGTCATCCTATCTGTCTGTCTATCTACATCCATCTGTCTGTCTGTCTGTCTCTTTCTCTCTCTCTCTTCTATCTGTCTAAGCACTTACAACCCTCAAATGAAAGTTGACATCACATTACAGACACAGATTTATAGTATTTTTTATGCTATTGTTTCATTTTCCAGTGCTTTATTATTTTTTTACCTAGGCTCCATAATTCTCCTTCTGAACAAGTCACAAGACTACTCATACACTCATAAATGTGTAGACACATGGATTGCAACATTTGTGTTAAATCAAGAAGTCTTTGGTACCATACAGGTTTCCATGGCAAGACTTTAAATAACCTTTTCATAGGATTCTCACAGTCATATCTTTAACCACAACAAGCCCAAGTCATTCCTACAAATGGATTCTGCTTCTAATCTCGCAGTAAGAGTGGAAAACTCTGTATTCTTTTTAATATCAACTATGGTCTAAGAAGTCATTTCCGCTTATTTTTTCCAGAAAGCTTTCACAGTGAAGTAGAGAAACCTGAGGGCATATTCTTGTCTTGTGGTAGAGAGTGACAGTACCGAACTGCACAAATGCCCACGCAGAAAAGTTAATAATATTCTACGAGGTGTCTATTTTTAAACTAATAGAACTGGTTTACGCAAAAGCAGATCTGTACTGCACAAGGAGAGGAAGATTCTTTAAATGTTAGAAATAATTGTGGATAAACTTTAAGAGAAAAAGCACCCTTTTCTTTTCCCACAGTGAGTTTAAAATAATAAATGAATTCGAAGTCTTAGCTGCTTTGCACAGCTTTTTAATTGCTCATATTGATCATGACCTAAATTAGCTTCTGCACAGTTCATGGAGCAGCATTCGGCACTTGAACTAAACCCTCAGGGAAGAGCACAGTCCACAGGCATCCTAGCATGACCAAGGGTAGAATAATTATTTACATTTATTAATGTACAGACAAAAGTCATTTTCTTGGTAGACGAGATAATCAAGTCTTTACCAGATAAAGAATGAAGAAATACTGCTTTAAGGGCCAGGAATTTTTCATTGGGGCTTTGGTAGATGATAACTTTGTCTTACTGATAGAAAAAGAAGTCCCTCACCATACATATAGGCCCATTACCTCAAGTCTATCCAGTAAATTGGGTTTGTACATAGTCCTCAAAAATAGGCATGGAGATTTATTCAATGATGATGTTTGTAAGCACTGGTGTTGTGGGAGAATGCTCTTGTATACCGTAAAGATTTGTCACTCGTATTAGTTTAATAAAATGCTGATTGGTCAGCAGGCAGACAGGAAGAATGGGTGATGCAACCAGACTAGAGAGAATTCTGGAAGAAGAAAGGCTTTAGTCAGTCACAACCGAGATGCAGAGGAAGCAAGATGAGTCTGCCTTACTGAGAAAAGTTACCAAGTCACATGTCTAAACATGCATAAGAATTATGTGTTAATTTAAGTTGTAAAGAGTAGTTAGTAATAAGCCTGAGCTAATAGACCAAACAGTTTATAATTAATATAAGCTTCTGTGTGTTTTGGGGGGGACTGAATGGCTGCAGGACTGGGCGGGACAGAAACTTCCATTAACACACTGGTAGGCTACAGAGCCAGCAAAATACATAACCAGTGGCTTTCTGCTTGGGTAAAAAGTATAAAAAAAAAAAAAAAAGTCCCAGGCCTTTTATTATTTTAATAAGAAAGAAAAATTAGTACAGTTCTTATTTTTGTTAGAAACAGAATATATTTTCCAAATAAATTACTGATTCTAGGTGGTTCACAATAGCTGGCTGAAGTTCCACAAGTACTGTTTTAAGGGGTAGCTGTTTCCTCCACTCCAAGCAAGGTTGGAAAGGCCTAATGTCATGGGGCCTGAAGCATATGCCCAGGTAAACAACTCTGTGTGTCCGGCCAATAGTGTGCAACTGAACTACATGTTTAAAGATTTCACATTTGTCCATAGACATTTTAACCTCACAAATCATAAACTATCACTTTTGGAAGTTACTTTCAAATTTGTTGGGTAACAGATATTATATGCACACAGGATCTCTTTTGTAGGAAGTAAAAAATGCAATTTTATGAAGGTCTTCTACTTTCTTTTTTTATTTTTTTTAATTTATTTATTTATTAAAGATTTCTGCCTCCTCCCCGCCACCGCCTCCCATTTCCCTCCCCTGATCAAGTCCTCCTCCCTCATCAGCCCTAAGAGCAATCAGGGTTCCCTGACCTGTGGGAAGTCCAAGGACCACCTACCTCCATCCAGGTCTAGTAAGGTAAGCATCCAAACTGCCTAGGCTCCCCCAAAGCTTCTACTTTCAAAGGCCTTTTGAGAGTAGCATCTGTTTGCCATCAATGACAATGTATCTGATGGACAAAAATACTTCAGAAATTGTTTCCTTATCATTTCTGGTTATTTTCATGTGATTTTAACATGTATTTCAATATCTAGAGATGCATTTTTTCTTATTTTTTATTTTGTTAACTATACAATAAATCTTTTGAAATGGTAGTGTAACTCAGTAGGTTTAAACCTCAAATTCCTCCTCATTTAGACAGAGAGATCTTAAGTTACATATAGAACCTTACAGTAGAGTGTACTCTGATAATAGAAATGAAAAATCTAAGTAATGAAGAAATTTTAAGAGAGGCGATATTATTAAAATTTCATTTCTTTCTTAATTAGATCTCTA
Organism: Microtus agrestis; assembly: GCA_902806775.1. Lineage (NCBI taxonomy): Eukaryota > Metazoa > Chordata > Mammalia > Rodentia > Cricetidae > Microtus > Microtus agrestis. Next base: position 1,414,260 of record CADCXT010002121.1, read on the forward strand.
GGATTTGTGTACTCAAGAAAAAAAACCAAAAAACAAAACAAAACCCAGCATATTAAGTAGGCTAAGTTCTCTGTATCTTGGTAGCAGATAGTAACCACATGGAAACTTCTTATTAATTAGAAATGCATGGCCAATAGCTTAGGCTTGTTACTAGATAACACTTACAACCTAAATTAACCCAATTATATTAATCTACATTGTGCCACATGTTGTTACATCTCTTCACCTTGCACTTCCTGTTTCCATGTCTGGCTCTCAACTCCTTTGACTCTGCCCTTCTTCCCAGTGGCCTTAGTCTGGTTCTCCTGCCTAACTTTACCCTGTCCAGTTATTGGCCAGTTAGCTTCTTTATTAAACCAATCGCAGAAAAATATATTCACACAGTATAAAGGAGCATTCCACAGTATTATTTTATAGCTGTTGACACATTGATTTCAGTGCTCATGTGAAATACATGGGTGATAATGAGGAATCTGGGTTGTCAGATTGACTGGATCTGGAAGTAAGAGAGAAACCGCTGGGCACACCAGCAAGGGATTTTCTTGATTAGGTTACCTGAAGCACAAAGACCCAATCTAAATGTGATGATACCTTCAAGTAGAAGCCCAGATAAAAGGTCTGAGAGAAAAAGAAAAGCTTCTCATTTCCTTGTCAGTCTCACTGGCACACTCATCTGCCGTCTGCAAGTTCATTCACCCTGCTGCTTCTGTTGCTGCACCCCTGTGTTAGTACGTGAACCCAGCTTCTTCAGGGTTCTAATGCTGACCGAAGATCAGGGGCTCCCAGAAATATTCAATGCCTTAATTACCACTCTGAAACTATGAGGTATCCAGGCTCGTGGAGAGAGTATCTACAGGGATCCCAGTCTCTCCAGTGTGAAGACCGTCATTGTTACTCTATCTGGACTGGATCATGTAAGCCAAGCCAGTCTCCTTTTAATATATTCATCCTTCCACTTCTTTTCTCTAGAGGACCCATACAGCAGCAAAAGAACCAGAGCTGACGCCGAAATAATGTTGAAGAAGAAGCATGTACCACACTGGACTTTAAGTTTGTTGTAAAGCTACAGTGAGAGAAACACTGTATTATTGGAGACAGAACAGACAAATAAATCAATTGGTGTAAACTTTACCCAGAACTATCCCCGCACAAATGAAGCCAATTTATCTTGGACAAACTAGCAAAGGAAATTTCTTGAATAAAGGAACAGATTCTTCAACAAATAGAGCTGAAAATATCGAAGAGTCACAAGGAAAATTGAATCAGACCTTACAAGGTGCAGGGACTGTTGCACATTCCTGTACTGAGATATAGTCACTTTAGAAGACACACTAGCAGTTACAAACAAAGGCACACAGGGCAATTATATTCCAAGAAACTTACTAAGTGAGTTGAAAATATGCCTATACAAACTTTGCACATGGATGTGATTTATAGCAGCTTCATTTATATTTTTCAATACTGAAAGCAATAACGATGCCTTTCTACAGATAAATTGGATAAACAAAGTGTTGTATACTCAGAAAATGAAATATAATTCAGTTATGTAAAGAAATAAGCTATCAAACTATCCCTTTAGATGCAAATAAAAATGACACAGGAGTAAGTCCAGCTTTAAATAATACAGTTAGTTAGTATTAAAAAGCACACACCAATGGTTTCAACCATGTACTATCCTTGTAAAGATAACTAGCAAAGTGGTAGAGTCTAAGAGAAGTTAGCTGGTCACTGAATGTCAGCAATCCAGCTGTCAACAGAGAGAGGTGAACAGATAAGCACAGGGTGATCTGGAGAAAGTAAAGCTTCTGTAAGATATCCTAAGAGTGGATACGTGACATTACATATCTGTCAAAGCCCTTATGATATACAACAGAGTCAACATTTACATGGATAGCATACAACAATTAAAGCTTAGTGCATCCATTATTTTGGAATAAAGAAAGTTTATGTGAAAAGAGTCATTTTCATCTGTAACATTTAAAAAGAGTTTACTCTTATGTGAGATACATTAAATAAGAACCCAAATGGTTTAAAATTATAATATATTAATTTAGAAAGTGGATTAAAGATTATAATATATTAATTTAGATGATATCTAGAAAAATATCTTCTATTTAAACTCTTACCAAAGATCACAATTTTCTTTTCTTTTCCTTCACGGATATTGAAATTGCCTTTTTAATTTAAACAATTTTTTTAGCTACATTAAGTACATCAAAATGTTTGACATAATGACAGGCAAAATTCTCATTTGCCTTCAGTTTTCCATTTATTTATACAGTTTTCAAGATTGTTCATGGATTTTGTGATTACTTTGAAACCTGAAAATTCCAAGCATTTTCCTAAGTGTTCTTTCTACCTAAAAATTTGTTGTTAAAGTCTTTATCTAAGCTTTACTTCAAATAAACCCAGAACAGCCAATATATAAAATATATAAACTAGATTTATTTGTAGTTAGAATTCTCTAAGACTATGTAATAATACATAGGTGTTAATTATATCTTTAAAATACATCTATCCTCTCTATCTCCTCTACCCTTTCCTCCCCCAAGTACCAGCTCACTTGCAAGGGCATCCCCAACAGCCTCCGCAAAGTTCCCTGTTTCCATTCTTCCTCTTCCCTGATTCATTTCTCACATCACCATGGTGATCTCCCTGAAGCAGTCTGAAAGTATCACGCTTGTGCTTAGCTCCTTCAAAGGCTCCCAGCCAGCAGATAGTATTCTCTCCCCTCTTCTGAGCTGAAGAAGCTTCTGTGTGACTTCTAGGGAAGCATGCCCTGAGCGCCCTGCCTTGTGTGTGACTCAGGACACAGCCACTCTTCCAGAGGAGCATTCCATCTGCAGCAATGTGTGCACATGCACCGACCCTGCTATGGGGGGCTATCTGCAGCGATGTGTGTACATGCACCGACCCTGCTATGGGGGGCTATCTGCAGCAATGTGTGTACATGCACCGACCCTGCTATGGGGGGCCATCTGCAGCGATGTGTGTACATGCACCAACCCTGCTATGGGGGCCATCTGCAGCAATGTGTGCACATGCACCGACCCTGCTATGAGGGGCTATCTGCAGCAATGTGTGTACATGCACCGACCCTGCTATGGGGGCAATCCCCTTGAACACACAAACTGGCATATGGCTTCTAGACTTAGTACCAATTTCTCGAATGACAAAATGACCGTCAAGGGGAACCAGATGTGAAATGGGGACTTGAGATGAAGAGAGGACCGAGAGGAAAGGGGGTGGGATTAAATTAGATAATACATAGGCAAAGAGAAGTCAATAATGAATTTAGTGTGAGACATCATTTTTCTTCCCTGGCCTTCAAAAACCTCATATTTATAAAGTTTCCTAAGGCTAAGAGGGAAATGTATGTTCCTCAGTATTTCACTCCTTATTCACAGAAACGTATTTATAATGTTCCACACCAATTCTTGATTTATATATATATTTTTTTTCTGGGATGAAGATGTATCTAAGTAGTACAGCACTTTCCTGCTACAATGGAGATTATAGATTTGGTGCTGGGAGAGAAGAGGAGAGAGAGGGGAGAAAGCAGGTGATTTGAAGGTGAAATGACCTTCCATAGGCTCAAGGTTTGGTCAGTAGGTGGCTTTATTTAGAAAGGCCGTGGAACCTTTGGGGGAGGAGCTTTGCTAATAGAAGTGGGTGACTAGGAAGAAGGCCTTAAGGTTTTATAGCCCTGACCCATTTCCTGGTGTTTCTGAAGCCTGAGTGCCTGTCCAATAGGAGCAGCCAGATGCTTACTTCCCAGCTGTTCCCTTCTCCCCCTCCCCCTGTGCAGCCATGCCTTGGGTAGAATGTTCCATTCAAACTGTTGAGTTTCCTTCCTTAAATTGTCAAATATTTGATTACAGCTACAAGAAAATGATATAAAGGAAGGAAGGAAAGAAAGAAGGAAGCAAGGAAAGAAGGAGGGAGGGAAGGAGGGAAAGAGGGGAATGGAGGGAGGGGGAGGGAGGGAGGGCAGGCAGGTGGGCGGGAAAAAACCGAGGGAGACAGGGACAGAAGGAACCAATTTTTCCATTCTATTCTAAAGAAAGTGACAAACCTGCTGATTAGAGAAAAAGCACACAGACCAAGCCTTCGGACAAACAGTCATGGTTTGCCCACACACACTTTGAAGAAGGGTATCCGAAGCACATCACTCCATAACTGCTGCAACTAGTTTTCTTATAAACACAGACCCAGCTGCTAATGGAATCAGTATACACTGCATTTAATAAAAGCATAAGTGATTGCTACAATGTGCTTACCCTCGATGCCTGTGCTGCCAGCAGCAGAACTGGGGCAAACACGGGAGAGGTGGCATCTTTTGATCTTTCCAACTTTGAAGACGGTTGTGACATACTCTGTTGCTCCTGAGAGCAAGTGACACTGAAGCCAAGAGAGAGCGGCCAGGTTAGATGTAGAGGAAGAGCATCCCTTTATAATGCAGACTGGTTCCCTAGTTGGGAAAATGAGGCCATGTGGCTGCTGCTGACCAGAGAGGAGGTCAAAGCTGTGGAAGGCATCAAATCATTGTTTGACTCAAAATATTAATAAGCCTTTCTTCCCTTGACGCTTGCCCATAAACCAGGACATGAGTCTCTCTGAAAAATCAGTTTGCTTTTGAGTATACTTCTGTCCTGCTCTTAAGCACCTTCCCGCTCGATTCCCACACTTAAATACACACATGTATTCTTACTTCTCAAGAAACCCTGTGTATCTTAATTAATACTCATTTCTTTATAATTCCATTATGTTGCTTCATGAAAAAAGACGAGAGAGAGAGAGAGAGAGAGAGAGAGAGAGAGAGAGAGAGAGAGAGAGAGAGAGAGAGAGAGAGAACTGACAGAGGAAATTAAGATGGGAAGGAAGGCAAAGACACAAATTAGCTTCTTATTTAAGGCAGGTATTTCTGCTTTGAATTCCAAGGAAACATAATACCTTAATCTTCTTATTTATAATGGGTGAATTATATCACCCATGTATATAATTCTTTATCTTCCTCAGTGAAGTCTCATGTCTCTATTCTGTAGACTTTCTGCACTGATGAGACAGCCACCAGAAGGGACACCGATCAGTCAATGCTATTGCAAGTATTAGGAGTCCCCATGAGATTTGTTAAGGACGCATCTGTCGCCAAACTCTTCACCATCACAATTCAGCCTCTCTGGTGCATGATACAGAAAAATGGCTGCCTTGGATGAGGACCTGGCTTGGATTTCAGGACTGGGGCATTGGCCAACTTTGGCTAGAATTCATATTTAATATCATTTTAAAATATGTTTCTGTTATATTTTCCAAATTATGCATAAATTATTGAAACCGGGTCAAAACTAAAATCATCAGCTAAGTAGAGTTAATAATGCATGACAACTTCGCAATCATCCCCTCCAAATACAGAGGCCCTGAAGCAGAAGCACCTTCCAGCGCTGTGAAACTGCCCAGTTGTAATGGCTTCCCGGAAAATGAGTCAAATGCTAGGCAGAAACCAATGTCCATGCCCAAGTTAAGGACAGACTGACATCACATCAATGAGTGTGGTGAGGATGCTCCCTGTTAGAGACAGCTGCACTCTGTGGAACTTTATAAACGGATACACTGTGAGGGAAATATAACTCTTAGACACTGGTTACGGACATGAAAACAGTAACGGAACTGAGGAAGAAATGAGGAGAAACAAAGCTAAGAGGCAGAATTTGCCAGCCCTCCTGTCCACAGGCGCCCTGCCTCTTCTATTCTGGGAACATTTTCTGAGCATACTGGAGAATGGAAATCAACACATCCATTAATAAAAAAAGACTTTGCATGACATAGACCCAAATGCCAATGTAGAAATTGGGGAATTTAAAAGAATAATACAGACAAAGAAGAAAGCAATTTTCGGCAATTCTTTTTAAAGAATACCTTTTCTTGTACTTCCCTTTTTTTTCAAAGATTGAAACTGAAACAAATTCTGGGATGTTCTTTGTTCCTGAAGAAGACTAAAATAAAGATGTATGTCCAGTACTAACAAAATGGCTAGCTTTGCTACAGATTAAAAATTACCATATCCACTTGGGGTAGTTAATTCAAGACAAAAAGATCATACAGTTATTCAGATCATGCTTCAATAAAGACTCCTTACTGAAGTGCTGTAGGAATGGCCATGCGGACGTGTGTTTGCTTTTTCATTCAGTCTTATGCGATTCTCAATGCTTCCTGGATTTAGAAATTACTTTGAGCCAAAATCTGGCAAGAAAAATTCCACAGTTATTTTAAAATGCAATTTCATCTCTATAGTTAACAAAATTTAAAGTAATAATGTAAATTTTTATTTTTAAAAATTATATGAAATTTTAAATGTAAAAATGCTATCCTATTGAGTTTATAGGGGTATTTTCCTTTGGTATTACTGCTACTTTTATTAACAAATCTTTATTGTGTGTGGCACAATTTGGCATTTTGATATATATATTAAAATAATCTATTAAGTCCAGTTAATTAACATAGCCATTAACATATCACTTTTTTGTCGTGTTTAGACCTTGTAAATTTCCTTCCTTATTTATTTGAAAGACAAAAATACATTATTTTTAACTATGTCACTTTGCTGTGTGATAGATACCCAAATTTGTCATTTCTATTAGAGACATTTGAGAACATATAGATATCCTGAACAAAAAGAAAAAAATATATATAGCTGAAATTACCATTATCAATGATTGATGTACTAGAGAGACAGTGATATAGTTTAAAATAATAGTGATTTGTCACACTCTGGAAAGCGCTGCTTCCATTCAGCCTTGATGTTTCTTAGCAAAGAAAAAGGGGTACCTGTCTTAAAAAATTCATCATCATAGTATCAGATGCAAAAAAAAAAGTTTTGATGAATGAGGTGTTGTCAATTCCATGGGTCTTGTGGGTGCTGGACAAGCACTGTTCAACAGGGCTCTATCCATAGCAACAGGTGCTGTTGCCTTTATTAAAGTGCTTCTCTAACAAATTCTAGAATTGAACCATGAAAGTATAGGCAGGCTGACCCTGAACTCGTTCATGATCCTCTTGCCTCTGCCTCCTTCAGCTGCAAGTCCAACCAGCATGCATCACCACAATCAGACTACAACCCACAGCTCCAGAGAAGCTAGGTAACAAGGAAGACCCTACTAGAGCCTTGGACTTTCCATTGTTGGCATAGGTGGACCATAATCTGTAAGACACTCAAATAAATCCCACCTGTCCATCCATCCCTCCATCCATCCATCCATCCATCCACCCATTTATTCATTCATTCATCCATCCATCCATCCATCAATATGCATATACACACATAATTATCTATAAATTCATTAAACTTTGTTTCTCTAGATAATCCTGACTAATACAACTACTAGGTACAAGTAGCATTTTAAATGAGATACAACAGGAAGCATGCCTAGATAAGGAGAGGATTATGGGTCCCACATAAAATGTCCAGACTTAAAGCTGGCAACAGCATATCCATCAAGGATGGGGGTTTCTAAGAAAGGTTAGGATAGAAAGTCTTGGAGTCATTTAAAAGCCACAGACAGCAAAGCTTATCCAAGGTGATGTGGGTGAGAAGACAGGAAGCCTGCACTTGCTTTTCAGTGGTCACTATAACCATACAAAGCTGCGAAACATTGAAGAGAAGTCATTAAAACCTGTTCTTAAGATAGCTAAGAGAGGCTCATGGCCTACTCAAGACACATCTGCAAAGGGAACCAGCACCCAAGAAGGTCCTGAGTATTGACAATGAAAACTAAGAGATTTGATCTCACCAATGCCACACCCCTGTATATTTCTCTTCCTGCATTAAGTACCTTGATACCCCCTCTAAATAACAGTGGACACCAATAGCAGACATATTCTAACAATGCCTATTTAAATAATTCAAAACAATATTATGTTTGTCACTGTTAATATTATAAAAGCATGGAAGTCTAAAAAAGTGACGTCATTTAATTAAATATAAAGACTTGGCTAGGAACGCCAGATGATTATGTGATGCTCATGTTACCGTAATACAGTGAGAGTTTCCACCTTTGCAGTTCACAATGTTCCGTCTTCCTAATGTGACCTAATTCGCCGGATCTTTAGCAAAAGTAAGAATAAGAGATTCATGTTATTTGGCTTTAAACTGTATCATTCACCTTTGTCCCTTAACACCTTATACATGTACCTCAAAAAACAGGGGATGGGTTTTCAAAGACATGTTTCAAAGTAATGAAGTTATGCCAGCTCCATTTTAACTCTCACTAGAATGGCGAACAAACACTGGTCCAAGAAGAAGCTGGCATCTTAGGGGACAGATGGAGAACACGTTTCAGTGCCCAGCAATCCCAAGGGAGGGCACATCTGGGGTGACACGTGATCCTCCTTTAAATGGCCTTATTCCTCACCTCCCTGCTTCTGGATCATCAATGGTGACAGAAGTATTTGTGGCTATAAAATGGGAAAACATTGACACTCAGTCTAAGCTGTGTGCAAGCTACTGAAGGCAGCATCATAGATTTGCTACATCCAGCCCAAACCTTGAGTCCCTGGGGAAGCAAACCCCCTGCTGATATTGGTACAATGAGTTTTTAGTTCTTTCTGCTTGCATTCCAACATGTCCAGAGGAGAGCGAAGGGAAATGACTGCAAACATGTTAATATCAATGGTTCCATTAATTTTAATATGCACGTCAAAAGTTTTTAACATGTGAAAGTGACTTCAGCAATGCCCAACATCCCAGTTGACTCTTTTAGATGTAAATGTGTGTATGGTTGACAGACATGAGAGTGGGCATATGTGTGTATGCATGCACATACATGCACCTATGTGTGTGTGTGTGTAGGCATGAAGTTGACATCAATTGCTTTCTACATTATTGACTTAGGCATGGTCTTGCTCGGTCCTTGGAGCTCATCAATTTGACTAGTCTAATGATCCAGGGTTCCTTATCCCCACCACGCCAGCACTGGGGTTCAAGAGGACCTTCATGCCTGGCCACCTTTTATGTTCTGAAGATCCAGAGTGCAGTTCTCACACATGTATGCCCAACACTTTACCACCATATCACGTTTCCATCCTAATCACAAACATTTTTGTGTTTTGACTAAGTAGCATACATTAGAATGTCTGGTCACTGTATAGTGGAGTTAGTTGGTGAATTAAGACAATAAGATCAATTATCCTGGGTTTATTCATATGCTCAGTAGTGCTAATTCCACCTGGTATGGGAGGACTGGGGTAGGGAGTTTCTAACTAACTCCAAAGCCATCACTTGTCCATGGAGAGGCCCTGTCTCCTAGAACTGCCCATAGAAACCAAGCAGTTCTGGAAAGTCATTTGGTGGGAAAAGGATTTGGATGGATTAGTCTTATGACCATTTTCAGAGACAGGGAAGAAACGAGGAATTTTTCTAATTCTCAGAGGTTTTTTTTTTTTTTGTTCTGTCTGAAAGAGATACTTCTCTACACATTATAATGAGGACACAGAAGCTTCATTATGGGAGGAAGCAGTTTTTCCAAGAACTTTACAGGCAGTTAAGGAGCACGATGAAGAAATGCCTACTTAGATAAGCAACGGCATTTTTCAGAAGGGCTTATAATTCCAGATAGTTATCATTGTCAAAGTTATATAATCAGGTGCAGCCACTCAAACACAGTTGTCCATTAATACCATGGTTGTGTTTCTTTTAGTCATTTTTTTCATCGCTAATTTTTATACTTTATAATGTATACACAATTTGCATCTTGTGTCTATTTATTTGTAAGTATTATTTTCTGATTATATCAATCTTCCATCAGCCAACATCTTCAATAGTTACATAATATATTTATTACATGTATATATCATCTGTCACATGTAATTTTTCTATATTGTTCTGCAATATGGTTATACAAACCCCTTATTTTTGAGACAGGGTCTCTCATTGAGCCAGGGGCCCAGGTTCAGCTAGAGTACCTGTACAGAAAGTCCAATTCTCCAATCTGTCTTTTCAGGGTTAAGATTACATGAATATAACAGCATGCTTTGCTATTGATGTGTGTTCTGGGAACCGGCTAGGTCTTCAGACGTGGAGTTAAAAAGAAAAAAAATGTTTTCCTTTATCATTCAATGAGTTGAAAATTTCCTTGAATTCTCTCTAAAGACAAAGATACTTTTAACTGAAGACTTCTATTTATCTAGTGCTTGTGTGTGTGTGTGTGTGTGTGTGTGTGTGTGTGTGGTGTGTACGCCATGCTGCATGTGGACATCAGAGGATGACTACAGGAGTCTGTTCTTCTCTACCCCACATGGATTATGGAGATTCTACTCAGAAGGTCAGGAGTGGCGGCAAGTGCTGAACCACGCTGAGCATCTCATTGATCTGAGGTTGGTTTCACCACAGTATTTAAAGTGGAAGTTCAGTTGATGCTACTAGAGATTTTGGATACCTAATTTTTCTCATCACTACATATTGCATCATTTTTTGCTTCCTCAGCAATTTGTGATAGTTCTTGTAAGATAGCTACTTTCTGAATATATCAGAACCTATTTCTGGCTAAATATCCTTTCTTATTATTGTGCAAATATTTCGCAAAACTCACCCTTCTCATGACTTTTTCCACTCATTTTTGTATGCTTGTATTTCTTTCTCCAGATCTCTGACACACTTTAGAAATATTTGGGTACATTATTAAAAAGAGACTTCTGAGGTTTCTATTACCACTGCAATAAACCTGTCAAACCACAGAGAATTGAAATACGTACAGAAAGTGACACATTTCTCAGCTTATTCTCAGGTCATGTAGGAAATTTTTATTAAAATAGATGCAAGGTATTTTATACAATTTTGCTACTATAAATAAATATTCTTCATTTTATATACTTAAAAATAATTGCAAATTATAATTGTTTGTAAATTTACCAACGTTGCATGAATTATACTTTTTTGAGTTGGTTCTTTTTTATCTAAAAAATGCAAAGTAGCATCATCGTGAAGCAATGCTATATCCAACTGTTTTAATGCTTACAGCTCCTTCGGCTTTTGCTTATTGCAAAAGCAATAGCAAATAATTTAGGTAAGACAGCTATTTTTCTTTTTGCAATCACATAGTGTGCATGTATGTATGCGTGTGTGTGTATGTGTACACATTTGTGAATGAGTGTGTATGTGTGTGGAAGTACAGCTGACGGTTAGTGGAGAACTTAGACTATTATTTCCTGTATACCACTCTTTGTGAGATATTCTTTCATTGCCCTGAAACTCACCATGTAAACTAGACGGGCTGCCCAGCAAGTTCCACGCATGGCCCTGTCTCTGCTCCCACAGATCTATGGTTGGAAGTATCTGCTACCACTATGAACTCTGTAGACAGAACTCAAGCCATGAGCTCATTAGTCCACAGGTAAGTTATAATTGCTTATCTCCAGTACAGGTTGAGATTAGGGTAATTCTTGATTCCGAAGTGTAAGGAAAATGTGTGGCCATGGTCCCGGCAGTGGCGTTACATCATCTCAACCGCATGTCTGCTCATCTGACATAAAGCATTTACTGCAGAGCACCACCAGGAGGTATGAAATTCATTAAGTTTGAATGTCTTAGGCAAGTAATTAGGGTTGTGTCATTACCCTCACATATTCACGATGTGGATCCTGATCTGACAGATTCCTCTGTTAGTCTTGCAATACAAACTGGCTAAGAAAGACAGACCATATCCTGTAGAAAGATAATTTGTAGCTAAAAGCAACAGTGACAAGGACAACACATTTGACAACCCGGAAGAGATTAGAAAATATTCACAATTGTGCATAATAAAATAAAAGCAAGGACAAGTTTGTATTTAATGATGAATGTTTAAAATGCATTACATATCAGTTTATAGAGCTTTCTCTGTGTGCAGCAGTCATAATTAAAGGAAAGTAGGCCATGGATTTGAGGAGTAGAGGGGATGGGAGGGGCTCGAGAGAGGAGTAGGAGGAAGAAAAGACATAAATACAGTACATATTCATGAAATTAAAAGACAAAATTAAAACTCTGTCAACCATGATTACATTAAAACAAGCAAGCAAAACAATACACCACCACACCGATATTCTCCAATATCCATTCTTATATTTTGTTAGGTCTCAGGAAACTGGTTTCTTTCAATTTTCCTGAGTGCTCAATGGTTGCACCTCGCAGGGGAAAGGGTAGCTTTTGTAAGGAAGTTATCAGCTGAGTTACCATGAGGCTAAACCTTTGGAGATAGTTTTCTAATCTCTCAAAGCAACAATTTAAAAAGAACCAATTGTGTGGGTATCCATGCCACAGTTCCAGATAAAAATCCACCAGATCTCCCCGCTGTCAGTAGTATAGTAAGACAACATAGTTAGGTGTATCAGAGCAGGCCAGATTCCTGGAACACACGGGCATCACTGTGTTGTATTTTAACCATCAAGCTGAAAGATCCTAGAATGTGGTTCTCACAGAGCAATAAAATGTAACAAGCCCACAGCCACATCAACAAGGAAAATTCTTATCTATATGCACACGGCAGAAGTGTCTATTACTAACTCACACTGAACAAATATTCTATAAAAGAAAATCAAGTAAGCAGTGTCCCATTTTAGGACACAGGCAGATGTTAATCTCCGAAATGGTCTTCAAGTCATTCTATTAAAATATGAAACTGTTACAAAAGGGTGCTATCTTTTAAAATATTATTTTGTTCATGCATATGTATGTTTATGCACATGTGAGTGCCAGTGCCAGTGGAGGCCAGACGAGGGAAGAGGATCCTCCAGAACTGGAGTAAAAGGCGGCTGAGAGCGATCTCATGTGGGTGCCGGAAGAGCAGCCGCACTCCTAACACTCCTCTGGGCTGGAGAGTTGGCACAGCAGCTATTTTAATGCACAAACCCAATCCACAATTCACTTTAGCTGCAACAGTGTATCCCTGAAATACCCATGAAACATGTTCTGGGTTGCATGTCTAGCTCAATATAAGAATATGTTCATAACATGTACAAAGCTATGTTCTGTCTCCTGTATTCGCCAACCCAGTTTCTAAACCTGCATTTATCATAAGGGAATAGCTTTTGTAATGGGCAGAAATGTGACTCTACACTCAAGCCTTCAATACAGAAACTGCAATCAAACTATTGTCAAAAGATGTCTTTTGTCATAACTCTTCTAAATTGCATAATTTTACTTGTTTTAGTTTTTCACTGGCATAGATTCATGGTATGTGGTTTTGGGTTACAAAAGGATACTTTTACACAAATATATCATGTCCTTTAGGCATATACCCCACCACACCATGTTTCCCACAAGCTTTTACTCACCTCAACATGCTTAAAAGTCATAAAAGTTTTTTGAAGTTTAGAAACTTCCAGGGATTATAAATTTAGCAGCAATATGCTAATCCTTCAGTAAATCCAGAAGATACACACCCTTTCCTACACTCTCCTCCCCCTCAAACATGTGCTCTACCTATTCAGCTAGAGCTATATGGAGCTTCTGAAGTATGCCATCGGGATTATGCAGTTCCCAGGTGAGCATATGCAGAATTGTGCACATCCAAACACAATGTCTCTCGTGGTGAACATTTGTGCACACAGATGCTTGAGCACACAGTAGGGCTACGGCTGAAGAAGAGGGGGACAGACAACACTAAGAGGAGGCATCTAGGCCAATGCTTCATTTTTTGGAGGTTCCCCCGATTCCAAGCTTACAAACATAGGAACACAGGAGGCTTTGGATTCATGAATGCTTCTAGATTGACTATCAAAGACCACAACGTCCATAATTAGAAATCTGATTGACTATGACCCTCATAATCAAAATGGGAAGTAACAGAAACCCATTCATTTTGCATTCCCTGTTGAATAGCTGTAACTCACTCAGCTGTCTGTGCATAAGAGTGTCAATGAAACTAGATGAATAGGTGCTAAGGAGAACACTTTTCTAGACAACTTTTCTTTGAAATAGCAACATTAGCTATTCCCCACAACACAACGGATTGCTCTGCACCCCATAAGATCAGGACAAGGAGGTGGCTCTCTTCACTCCCCAGTAAGCTCAAAGGTGGGATCCTTTCCAAGATAACTCCATGAGTAAGAGGGCATTTTCCCAGGGAATACTTAAGTTCCATTAATTCAATACGTCCTTTTTTGGCATTATTATAAGACAGATATAAGGCTGGCTGTATCTGGCAATTTCAACTGCAGTGCTGTTCTTTGTTTTCCTACTGCAGTACTTTAAAAGTGCCCATCCCCCACCAGCAATTTCACAATGGAAAACCCAGGCAACGTGTTTTACTCTTGTTTAACCTTGAAAGATATATGATGTACTCAACGGGCGATCTATTACTTAATTACTTTAAAGGGCTCTGACATCAGACAGGAGCACATTTGAAATATAAATGAAGCGAGAGCTGAAAGGACTCGGTGTAGAACTGCAAGGGGAGAAGCTGCTGTCCCGTGAAGGTCGATCTGGACTTCTCTAAGTCTTCTGAGAAGACACACATTGGGGTATTCAGTGCTGGTCATGGTGGGCGAGCCTTCCCTATCCCTCTGTTCGGTCTTACTAGCAAGTGGGTTTTTCATTAAGCTGATTGTTTTGTTTTGGCTTTCTTTTTGAGATAGGGCATGCCTAGGCTGGTGTCAAACTCATGATCCTCCTGTCTCATCCACCCAAGAGCCACAGTTACACCATTAAGTGTCATCATTAAGTTGATTTTATTTTGATGTTTAACCTAACTCCCCCCCCCACACCAAATATATTTACTGTCTACCAAATGTAGTAATTTTGAAACCTACTTTCTGGCCATTTAATGTGGAAAATCTGATCAGCAATAAAAGGGACTGATACCCAGTAGCGAGAAAGAAAAGGGAGTGGAGTGGAGGAAGGGAGGGGTGGAGAGAGGGAACTGTAGTTGTGGTAACCCCTAACGGGGTGTGACAGGTGCTAAGAGGCCGCTTTTAAGAAGCCACATTGAACATGGCATTGTAGGATTTGCAGAGTTTTTGAAAATTCTGAAAGGCAGAAAATATATTACATACACCCCCACCCCCCACCCCCGAAGCTAACACATATATAAAGGAAGCCAGATGAGAGGCATGGTGGACTTCCAGGGAAATAATGAATATGCGTGCATCTACAGCACGCTATACCGACTGACCGGATGGGAGACTGGACGTGTGACTAGCCTGTAGAGATAAAACATACTACACCGAAGTTTGCATTTTTTTTAGACCCATAAGATGTATTATAATGGTCACAATCCACAAGCAGCCTCTTCAATTTCAATAAAAAATAAATATAGAAAAAAATTCAATCACTCAGTTACACTGGCCACCATACAAGAGCTCAATAGCCACCAGAGACTGATGGCTACAGCACTGGATGAGACAGGCAGAGGATGCTCCCAAAGTCACTGAAAATGACAATAAGCTATGCTGCTTCAAATATGGATGAGCTACACCCAACTGCTCACTATAAAGCAAAAGCCTGGCTTGGTGGAGGTTATTTTCAGTTAAAAAAGCTAATTCGCAACACCGAAAGGCTTTGCATGGAGGTGAGTGGGGATGGATGCACGGGGCCAAACAAAAAGCAATTGTGTAGACTCAACCAAAGGCAGTGCTGATGAAGCCAGAAGAATTGAACAGGCATAAAAGAGAACATTTTTCCAACTACAACTGAAAGGGAAAGTTCCCTGTTGTAGACCTCAGAGGGTGGAATCCAGGTAGCGGTGCATCCACTGGGAGATAGGAGAGGAATCTATGCAGGCTGGAGAAGAGGTGGCCTTATCTTTGACCTGTCTAATTTGAGACTTTAGCTGAAGACTTCAAGAAGATATTTGGGTCAGGAGGTCTCAAAAGTAATTTCTAGTCACTTTTCTTTCTTTTGCAGTTGATTTCCTGTCTCAACTATCCCAAGACACACTGTAAGATATTGCTTGATTTCTAAAGCCTTTAAAGCAGATTAAACAGTAAAGGAGAATTGAGGCTCAAATTGGTGAAAAGAATGACTTAGCCTGGGTTGCAAGCTTCTGGGCTTCATCTTATTACCTGCAAAACATCAGTGCCACAGAATCATACCAGCTAAGAGTGACCACTGTTCCTTCGCGTCATTCAGGTCCTAAAGTCTGAGGATGGGGATGTCCTCAGAGAGTGAACAGCTCCTCGGTTTAGAGGACAGGAGCTATGGCTTCTAGTCTTTAATATATGTCAGGCTGGGCATGGCTCACATCAGCGTAAGTATTTAACAGAGAAGTCTTTCCCACCATGGTTCATGGCCCCTTGTAATTACCTCCCATATCTCTCCCAATGAGACCTACCTTTGATAGTTTTCAGCCTTAGCGTCTGCACACACTCGTTGTCATTTGCTAGTGATTGCTTCGCAAAGAAAACAAACAGACTCCATTTCCCAGGTTGACAGCTACCTTCATCCATATCCATCAATTTTCTGTTTATTTCATAGGAAGTCATTCTTGCTAACTACTTGATTTACAAACAGGAAGTTACAGAAGGAAGACGGAAAAGAAAAAAACAAAAGAAGGTTATAGAAGGTAACACAAATGATTAATGATACAGAGAGGCACGATTTAGATGGAATTTTCTTGCATCAGAAGTTAAATTGCTGTGTTTAAATATTCCTCTCAAAGAGTCAGAAAAGACCAAGAATTAAAGATACAGAAAAGGAGGAAATGATGACAAAATCTCCTAAGAATCTAGAGAAGATGGTGAGAAAGTGAAGATGCTGGTTGACTCTGACGTGGCAGAAGGGCTATCGATCGAAGAGCAAAATGAGCAAGAATGTGGACCAGGGAGGCCCGATCCCTCAGGCAGAACCCTACAGGATCCATGTGGGATATCAGCATGTTTGACTGCAGCAGGCATCAGCCTGGCTTCCTCTTCCCTTCACCCCCAAATAAACCATAACTTCCGGCGTGCTTGGGAGACACAGAGATCAGGCTCACAATCTCAACACCGTTCTCTTCTCCGTGTGACACTTTTAGCCTTTGAAACTCTACAACCACTTATCCTTCATTCAGCATTCTCTGTATTTTAGACCTAAACCCAGAACTTGTATTTCCATTTAGGGACATGCTTGCATTGATTTGAACGCTTGCTTAATGTCCTACACATTCTTTTTCGAAACACTGATGTGTCCTGAATGGTCAGTTGCTATCAGAAATACACACTGTAAAAGAAAAAAAAACCACAAATCACAACAAACATGCTACCAAATTCTAAATGACGATACCAGATTTCCAGCTCAAGTACCTACACTTTTCCCTGACCCCAAGGATCCTCATCTGTAAAATATGTCTCATTTTCAGGGAAAGGTCAACTGCATAGAGAAAATTCCTATGCAATTAAACTTTAAGGTCAACATCACCCTGTTTATTCTTAATGCAACAAAGAAGAAATAAAAGATAAAACCTTGACCATTATGGTTTCCCAGACAGGTTGTTCACGCCTAATGAGCATGCTGTGTCAGGAGTTAACTTGGAAAGTGTGGATTCTGGAACTTAAGAACAAAATTTCTGCGGAAAAATATTACAAATTATAATTAGGTTTCCAGAACAGCTCATAAAAGCAAACTGGATACACTTGAAATACCCCCAATTTGCATGAAATAATAGGAAACAGCATGTGGAATCCAGATGTGTTTTCCTTTACGTGTCACTGTTGGAGCTTGGGTAAAGCCTGGTGACTCGCCTCCTAATCTATTGCTGGAGATGGAGTTATGGGTGAGGCTGGGCATTTATTTTGGTCTGTTTCCATTATGCTAGTAACATATCACCGGATTCGAGATGAAAGAGAACAGTCAATGGGGGACATTCGGACTGTGGCCTGAGGGTGCAGGATCAGAAACAGATGGTTAAACAGCTCTTGAGCCAAGGGATACATTTTGTTTCTCCCCTATAGGACTTCAGATAATCACGATGTCCATGTCTATCACAAAGACTAAGAGGCAAACAGTTGGAGAAAGAGAAATTTGCAAAGGAGAATACTGAGGGCGCCAGAGAATGGCAGCCTTGGGAAGAAGCCGACCATCTGACCGTTTGCTCAAGAGAAAGCTAAAATGGCACTGAAACAGGCACCAAATTCCTTATCTTTGGGAAAATGGAGAGACAGCAGATCGTAGAAACAATTACTAGCAACTAAACTGCAAGGCAATGGACGAGGTGACATGAACTGTTCTCAGGTAAGGAGTAAAGAGATGCTCTCTCTATCACAGGGAAGAGAAGGGAGGGTTAAGCCAATAGATTGGTAGGGAGAATTTAGCTCAACCATGCATAACGTGGAACACACCCCATCCTTGCATCAGGCAGAAGACCTGAGGCTCCCTTTGCCGTGTTACTTGAGAGAGACAGGATTAGGTTGGTAGTGTTGCTGAGTCATCAAATCTGCCTGGAATCTGCCAAGAAGCAAGGACAGGAGCCATAGCAAGAGATCAAAGGAAGAAAACTAAATTTATGCTTGTCAGAAGATGAATGTCTTAAGGACTGCTCCATTTATAGAAAGAGATAAAAGGAAGAAAACTAAATTTATGCTTGCCAGAAGATGAATGTCTTAAGGACAATACCATTTTTCACTTAAGTGAATGATGCCCAGGTAAGTCAGAATGTTGTGCAATCCTGCCGACTGTGTGGCTAGCTGAGCTACCTGATTAGAGCTGCAAAACATTCTTTTTAATAAGTCTTCTGAGCTGACTAATTGAAATTGATATAGCTATTGGCTGTTTGAAGTGTATAATTCTATATTGATTTAATAAAATAAAAAGGATTTCCAGGCTTTTATTTAAATATATTTATGATGTCAACTTTATATCAAACTTGGATACTTTCTTGGGACGGTCAAAACGTATATTAATAAGTATATTAGAAAAAAGATACTATTAATATTAAAGAAAATTGAAATGTAATTTATAAAGTTTAATTTATTACACAAAACTTTTATTGAGGACTCACAGGTAGGATGTAATGTATGATAAGAAAGCTGTAGCTCCTGCTTTGTTGGCATAGCATAAATGAGGAAAACAGGGAAACACTGTCCATTCTGAGGTGGGCTCTGATTGGGTAAACTGAGGTTGCTGCAGTCTCACCCAGAAGATGAGAAGGAGTTTCTATTAAAAATCATTTCTAAGTGGCCCAATACCTAGAGAGAGCCTGGACCAAGCGATGGAAAGGAGGTAGGGGTCAGTCTTCCTAGGGAAAGTGGGGTATGGTCCAGGAGGCCACGCCAAATCCAGAGCATCAGCTGTATTCTTATGAAGCCACAAAGCTCATGAAGTCATTCACGGTCACTCTTTATCATTTCTCATTCATGATCATGAATGTAAGTGTTCAGGGAGTTTTTTTTTTTCGGGGGGGCAGGAACTGTCTTGTAGTTAAAAAAGGGAGAAGAGGATCAAGAAGTCTGTGTTTCCCTTAGGAAGCTACCTGGCTGGACCCTTGGGGCTTTTGCTACCAGCCTGAGAAAGAAGCACCACAGAGAAGGGCTGAAATCAGACCTTCACACAGGGCCAATCTATACATGCAGCCTTTAAAACCCCTGAACCTTTTTGTGTAAGGCAGTAATTTCATTGTCACTGTTTTGGGAAACATTCTGTTTGTTTTTGCGGAAAAAATGTACTGATCAAAATATGTCCGATCAAAATCTGTCCAATCTGAAAACAGAAAGGACAGCCTTAGAGATGTAAAGCACTAGAGTTCCCTCCACACAGAAAAAGTCATCCTCTGCCCTCTGACAATTAAGAGAAAACACACACCTCTACGGCCTCTTAGCAAAGTTGCTTTGACTACGGATGAAGGGGAGAAGGCATAACAGGTCCAGGGACAACATAACCAATCAGGAAAACACTGTGGGAACAAAGGTAAGATGATACTTTTTTGGGGGTGTTGGGAGAGGATGTGAACACTGGAAAAGGAGAGACTAAAGATCCAAAGCAGAAGATGATCTCTGTCTTTCAGGAGCTCACTGCTCAGCATTGTCAGAGGGAAGACGGCTGGCTTCACCAGCAAGAGGAGAGGACAAAATGGTCACTCAGTTACTGACAGGACAGAGTCCGTGATAGTACATAGCAGTGCGTGAAAGACAGCAAATGAGGTCAAAGAGGAAGGATACAAACTATTTCCTACGGACACTTCCGGGCCTTCCACTGTGGTACAATTCACTGCAATTTTATGTCAGCTTTCTTCCGTCTCTGCTTCTCTTCTTGAAGCTTCAGCAGCTTTTAAAGTGACTTAAATGACCCCAATTCAACTTAATTCATTCTCTTCAGTGGTCTTTGAGATTAGAATTCAGTTAACGGGAAAACTAGTCCTAGCCCCACGGAATTGGTTAATTGCTCTTTCTTCGGATCTCGTGGCCTGCTCCATGCCATAGTGCATCTGTAAGAAATTTCAAGTTTATTCATTATCTGTCTGTCGTTTAAATATATAATGTACTTTGGGCACACCTTACCCCACCACACCGATGGGTTCAGCATACTCTTCACTTTCCGGTGTATGGTGATTACCAGGTATTAGGTATGTTTCTGGTAGCTAAATAACTAGAAAAAAAACCACATGGCAAAGATAAAAAATATCAGGCTCAAAATGAAGTGTGACAGGTGATGATAAAGGAAATGCTAAGATGTAGCGGATACAGAGGGACTTAAACACCTTTGTTGCTTTAAGCCAATGGCATGACACTAGCGATTGCAAAAACGGACTAAAGTGTTATCATTAAAACCCCCTATGTAGCATGGCTAGCTACAGAGCCGACATTTAAAGAACTCAAAGGGACCTGACATTTTCTCCTGATTTTCCCTGCTTTGTCTAATACAATTTTAACTGCACACATGGTATCCCCCGGGACAACGAGCCAGAGAAATAAAAAAAATGTTGCAGATTATTTTTAATGATCTGACAGCTCATTAGAGAGTAAACATAAAATTCCAGAGCAGAGTGGACAAGTTTGTTTGTTTGTTTGTTTGTTTATTTATTTATTTATTTATTATTTTACCTTAGTGGCTCTCAGAAAAGAGAAAGATCACAGCTGAGATTTAGAAGTTTCCTGATCCATTATATGTGAACTGGCTCTGTGACTCTAACTCCTGATGTATGAAGAGACTTTCAGGCTGAGTTCATCACTGTCATCTGCATGTAAGACAGTTGAGCTTATAGGAGAGCATGGTGGCAAAGATCGGAAACCTCCAGGCACCAAGGACGGTGCTCCCAGCAAGAGTTCTAGAGGACAGGGCCCAACCTGAAGCTGAAAGATACTGGGATTTAGATGAATCTGTAAGAATCTAGCTTTGAAGTAAGATGTAGAAAAGATTCTCCTGATCACCATCCCTAGCTGTGAGGGTGGGATGGAGCCACAATCACAGCTGAGTCACCACAATAAGCCTCGTAGATTTCCTAGAGCGGTGATGACAGAGGCACCTGCAGATGGCAGGGGCCTTATGCTGAGAAATGAGTATTAATGACACCGCCATAAACAGCTTGTAAAAATGATAAACATCAGTCTTCATCTTTAATCACAAAATAAAAGGGGATGGACCTTAAGATAAAAGTGTGATGCATGTGTTGACAGGATGCACCAGCTCTTCCTATTACTAAATGGGGAAGAGTCTCTTGTTTTAATGGTTGGTGCATTTTTTCGATTTAATCCTGGGAAAAAAAAATCAGCCTTTTTTTCCCCCGAGTGACAGACTAGAATGTGGGTTGATGTGCCTTTAGAGACCAGGGACAGCTGTGTACTTGTAGGTGTTTTCCTCCTGGAATATTCTAGATCATCTCAGCAGAATTCACATAGACAGGCAGACATGCTACGGGAAGGTCTAGAGGGAAGCCGATGTCTCCTGGACCTTACCCAGAAACAATAGCAACCACAACACATGCTTTTGCAGAAAAGACAAAGATCAGGGTCTTGAGACAGGGACCAAACAGTGGCCTCTGTCACAGGACCATCTCTCTGCAGGGGAGCGAGAGGGCCCTCTTCTGTGATAACAACACATATCCTTGAACTAACGAGGCTTTTCTGAATGTCACTGTGAAGCTGCATTCCTTCTCAGCACATCACCCATATCAGCAGGAGAGAACTCAAACACCTTGTCCTGCTGGCACAGTCCGTGCGCACTTACAACATGTGTCTAGTGTATGTTTCCAAAACTGTTCTCATTTACCACAGTGTGTATGGCCCGCTTCCGTCCTGCGTATTCCTTTCTTCCCTTTTTAATTACTGGAGGCAGCCCTAGCGGAAAACCCTTTTCTCTGTAGTATTACAATCTGCACAGGTTAAATTGCACACCACTGAACCTGACAGAAAGACAGGCAAGTGGGTATGAGCTGCTTAATGCACAGCTCTAGCAGGAGGGGCAGGGGACACGGTGTCACAGAATAAGACAAGTTTGTGATGGCTCCCACTGACTCTTACATATCAACAGAGCCATTTGTGCCTTAGACTGCATCCTCTTCATCAGTAACTCAGGAATGGCAGATACTTCTACTAATCTGGGACAAGGGAATAAATATGATTTGTAGACTCCTTGAATAATTATGCCATGTAATGGGGCTTTTATAAAATTATCTAATTATTGTCACAACCTCTTAATAAAAACATCTATAATAAAAATATTCTAGGTCATCTGGAGTCAGTGTAGAAGACACAAAAATTATCTTTGTGTGGTTACAGTGCTGGGTAGTTGAACCTAGGGCCTCATGCATGCCAGACAGAGGCAGTACCCCTGAGCAATATTCCCAGCACTATAAATTACTTTTGAACTTGAATTTGTGTGTCCCATTCCTGGGGTTGGAGAGAAGATTTGGTGTTAAGAAGATGCACATCTTTTGGAGAAGATCCAACTTTGGTTCCCAACACTCGTGTTAGGCTTCTTATGACCACCTATAACTCCAGCTCCAGGGGATTGGATGCCCCTTTCTCGCCTCCTTGAGTCCTGCACTCATGAGCTAACCTCCCAGCATATGTGTGTATGTATGTG
Organism: Microtus agrestis; assembly: GCA_902806775.1. Classification (NCBI taxonomy): domain Eukaryota; kingdom Metazoa; phylum Chordata; class Mammalia; order Rodentia; family Cricetidae; genus Microtus; species Microtus agrestis. The sequence continues at coordinate 1,437,220 of CADCXT010002121.1, forward strand.
CACACATACACATGCACACACACACACATATAAAATTAAAAGTAAAATAAAATTTTAAAAAATCCCATTACAGCTATCAAATGTACTATGACATTGATTTTAATGTTCAAACATTTTCCAGACACAATAAGTCAGCATGATTAATGAAGATGGTAATTACATTTGCTGTGAGAGAAGCCAGATTATCAGAGAGTCATAGAGTCATGACTTGTATCTACTTATCTACTACTCTATCTGATTGTGTATATGTGTGTGTGTGTGTGTGTGTGTGTGTGTACACACACACACACATATATATGTAATAAGTGTGTGTGGAGCATTAATTTCAGCACTGTGATAGAACTGAGAGCTACACAGGTAAAACTGGTACACTCTCTGCTAAACCTTGAAGTATATTCCAAGGAAAAAAGTGCCAAAACATGAATGCTGATCATAAGAAGTTTCATATGTGAGCTGGAGGCAATAGAAGAATGCTGAAAAGTCTGCAGGAGTGGAGCAATGACCCTACAACCAGGATTAGATGGGAAAGTGCCTGGAGGTTCATCTGGAGGGAAGCTACCAATACCCGCAAGACATGATGCTTGGCAGGTCTCTGAACTAGTATCAATGGAAGCCAACAATGCTAAGGGGAGAAACACTGGGGAGGCATGCTGAGTCTCTAACGCAAATCTCTGAGATGTAAACAAGGGGGCATTATTATCAAGCTGTAATTCAGCCCCTGAACTGAAGGTGATAGACACCCTTCACAGATGTGGAACCCTGTAAGCATAAAGGTCTGATCCTTAGAAATGCTGAGATAAAGGGACATATACTGGAAATGTCCGTGGGGAAATCCCAGCATATTTGAGAGGGATCTACGAAGATACAAGGACTAATCCTGCTAAAAGCACAGGAGAGTATGGATACGTCTATCCTACACAGGTAAGTAAGAAGTAAGAAGGCAAAACAGGAACATACATTAGGTTTCCGGTATCTGGAATCGACAAGAATTGAACCGTGGCAGAAAGGCAGGTGGCAGGCACTGGGCTGCTTCTTGCTCAGCACTGACAGGAGGGGCAGAGGACACTGCACTCCAAATGTCACTGAACGCGACGCTTTTGCAATGCCACCCGATGAACCACAAATAACAGCAGAGCCATTTACGTCTTTCAGCACAGCGTCTCTATCATTAACTCCCAGCTGACAGTCTTTGGACAGGAAGACTGGAAAACATCCAGATAAGTTAGAGGAAAGGCCAGGGGTGGGGCAAAGATTAGGACATGGTTGACAGTGCCCTGTCCATTTAGAATCCACTTAGGAAGATTTCCTGAAATGGGACTAAGGGCTTTTCTCAGATCTTGACCAAAGAATTGTCTATGAGAGCACATTACCCTGCATTGAGTCGCTACAGACAAGAAGGCAGGAAAATGCATAAGACATGGCTCCCAGGAAGCCTCCCTGCAAAGACTGGGAAAAGTGGGGCAGTGGGAAAAAGGGAGGGCTGTGGATCTTTATTCTTGAAGATAGAAATGTTTTAATGTTATGAGAGAGAGAAAAAAGGAAAAAAAGGAAAATAATGGGATGTAAACTGAGTAGCAAGGTAAACTGATGAACAGCTGGGATGGAAAGACGTGAAGGGGGACACTGGGCTGTAAATAGAGCAAAGTGTGCAGGATGGAGAGGGAGCCTCTGTATGGGAAGTATTTAGGGTAAAGCTTCATGTTTCTGATTTTCTTCACAGTAAAGCCCCTATCTTCTATTCTCTCAGCAAGACTAGAGTGCTATCTCATACTGGCACTATGTTAACCACACAGTGAAAGCCGTGGTAAACTGAATAGGGTCCTTTCCTACGAGGAAGGGACTGTGTCGGGCTGACGGTGGGAGCGGGGACCATGCCATACCCCAGCCATCCAAGATCATCTGTGATAATCTTAGCAGCAACTCACAGCTTGCTGTGGGTGCAGAGGAGCTCTGTATGCTTTCGTGGTTCTTAGACATGAAGATCAATATAAAATAGCTTACCTTCCCGAATGCAATTACAAAATGTTATCTCCCTGAGTGCTGCCCACGGTGTGGTTCCAGTAGTTTCCAGACTAGGAAGGTGACTGGAATTCATTAGCCTTAGCAGTGAACTGCATTCTGACCTTGGTCTAATCAGGACAATTTTCTACTCTAGAGAGCATGATTAATTATCTGGTCCGTTTAGAGAGGCAAACCCAACAGAAAAGGCAAACAACAAACAAGACTGCATGCCGCGTCCCCTTTGTTATTAGGACTTTGGAGCATTTCTTGATAGAGTGTCTTCCCTTCAATAAACAACATGCAATCGAAAGAGGATGCCATTTGAGGAATGGTTAAAGAAACACACATGCAACACTCGGGTTATTTTATCAATGGAACTAAAATGATTTTCCTGTAAAAATCAAATGTATTTTCAAATGTATTTACTACATTTTATTTGGTGCTGGTTTCTCTCTATAGGAAGAAACAAAAGTTTATGCTATACTGAAAATACTGGATCAAGGGAGCGATAAGCTTACCTAAATACTGCAATTATGTCTGACATACTAACTACTTTTGTTGTACCATTTTAAATTGCACTGTTTTCTACTGGAAAAATACTTCAACCCGAAGACACACAGCACTCCTCTGGACATCACTAACAGAGTTCTCAGAAGAAATCTGCCAATCAAAGTTGTATATGACGATGGGCCACAAGATGTACCACGTGCCTTGCTCTCCATGATCTCTGTCTGCATTTAAATATGATACTTTAAATACTTAAGATATGCATTTAAATATGATGCTTTATATGATGCCTAAGACTCTCATGAGAAAGAATGAATGTGTTCACAAACAGCTAAGGGGGAAACAGTCTCATTTTTAGCAATACAGGTACCTCTCCTGTGAGCAACATTTCCATCGGATTCAATAGAGTTTTTGTTGAATTGATTCACCAAATGAAGCCCAATAGTAAATACTCTTGGAAGGATAGCAGTCATTGCCTAATTCTGCACACAGTGTTGCCTGTTTGCATGGCCAAGGAGAGGCCAGTCTTTCCCCTCTCATCAAAACAGATGGGCATATTTACCAGCCAAAGCAAAGAGGGTCAGTGTTAATTTGGGGCATCCTCTCTGTGCCAAGGATACTGGTACATTTTTTTTAAAACCACTCAAGTAATAGCTTGCCCGGTGTATTTAAAATAAGCTTGGTGCTGTTCTCATGGCAAAGGTAACTGCAACACCCTGGCAATCTGGCTGTTCCTAACCCAGGTGCCCTTTTGTCCTGCCAAAAGCTGGAACGGGAACAGGTTGGGGAAGGAAGATGACTCTTGAAAACTCAATGAACAAGGTCAAGAGTTACTTCAGGGAAGAGACAAAAACAGGAAACGATGAAGCAATTTCAGAATGTGCAAATATTATCTCATCCTTGAAACCCTACCATCTGAATCTAATGGCTGTTCTCTAGAATTGCCTTCCTGCTGACCATCTATTTACATTCATGGTCAAAGCACTTAGATGGTATTCTGAATGCCTAGGAAGATGGTGAGTATGTCACACAAATACACACATGTATGACTGTGATAGCACCAATCAGTACCGGTTAGATTAATAAGACAATGACCAAGTCTTCAGATCTATCCCTCATCTGTCATTGTAGGATTTGGATATTGAGAAAAGCACAAAATACTTAGAACAAATGTTTCTTTCATAGAGTTAGATTGTTTCTTTCGAACAGAATTTATTTGTAGCATAATTTCACTTTGCTTAAAAATGAGTAGAAAATATATTTTGATAATCTGTTTGGTCATCACAATTTATTATCATTATCTTGCATAAATGGCCCGGGATATTTATTGTCACTAATGAGCTACTCTGATATTTTTAACTAAAGGTTAGAGTCTATGTGAAGGTTCATCTTTGTGTTGTACAGTTTTATTGACTTTGACTCTGGTAGGTGTATAGTGTTATATTTCCATCATTATATTATATTGATTTAATTTTCCTAAATATCAACTACATTCTATCTAATTGCCCTTCATCCTCCCTCACTGGACTCTTGGCAGCCACCAGATTTTCTTACTGAAACTTATATTTTGTTTTGTTACCTTTTCCAGAGTGCAATATACTTGGGATTACCCAATAACAACCATTTTAGACTCAACTTCTTCCATTTACCAATAGGCGTATAATATTCTTCCATGTCTTTTGAGGCATAACTGTTCATTTCATTTTAGAGATTAATAATACTGAACTGTGTTTATGTACCACAGTTTCTTTACCCATTCACTCATTGTAGAGAATCAGGATTGCTTCCAAGTTTTGCTAAATTCGAATAAGGCTGCGGTAAATACACATGGCCAATGTATATGCAACTGACTCACATAATAACTTAGGAACTGACTATTGGAACATAAGAGTCATATTTTAAAGAAATGGTCAAAATATCTTCCAAGGTGATTATACCATTTTGCATTCTCACCAGCAACAAATGAGAATTTCTGTCATTCCATATATTGTTGGCCCTTGGCATTGTCTGTTTTTTCCATTTTAGTTGGTTTATAGTGGCATCTTGTTTTAATTCACGGTTCGCCAGTTTCTCTCTCTCTCTCTCTCTCTCTCTCTCTCTCTCTCTCTCTCTCTCTCTCTCTCTCTCTCTCTCTTTTCTCGTACACACACACAAATGATTATCTTTATATATTACCTTGCTATGTGTTTGTCTTTTTGTGGTTAAGGTGAATGTTCACAATTCTCATTTTAAAAAATGTCATTAGTTATTTTCTTATTGTAGAGAGTTTATATTTTGGTCCTAAATATGTTATCAGATATGTGGCTTGCATCTCTCTCTCTCTCTCTCTCTCTCTCTCTATATATATATATATATATATATATATATATATATATATATATATGTTTGTCTATATGTCATGTATGTCCTATGTCTAGCTTTTCTTTCTAATCTTAGAACTGTGTCTTTTGCAGATAAATTTTAATTAAAAGACTAAAATGCAAGATTTTCTTTTCATGGGCAACCGGTTTTTTGGAGACTATACCTACTAAAGCTGAGATCAATTAGACTTTTTTCTATGTTATTGCAAATACGTTTTCTAGTTTTCAGATTAGAATGCTGGTTTGTTATTGATTTGAATTTAGCTTTTTGTATTTTTATTTGCTTTTGAGAGTATATTTTTGTCATATTCTTTTCCTGACCATAGCTCTTATCAGGTCTTCTGCCAACCTCCCTACTCATCTGATTTAGTGTTTTTCTCTCTCTTAAAAAAGAAAAACAAACCCCAAGCCAACTCCCACTACATATACCCCTAAAAAATGAACCCCCCAAATATGAAGTCCATTTTTGGTTGGCCAACTACTCCAGATCATCAGGTCTCCCCTAAAGTGTAGCTAATGTACTCAATGTCACTCAATTAAAGAAAACTGATTTTTCTCACTCCCAGCAGCTGTTAATTGCAAAGAGCTTCTTAGTCAGGGATGGGACTTTATGCTCTGGACTCCAAATAAACGTATTTCTATACCCATTGATCAGTGTATCATTCAACCTTCATCGGAGAAGCTTCTTCCTGTATTAGACGGGAACTAGCAATGATAGTTTGACACTCAGTAGCACTCAGTCCTAAATGGAATGTCTTTAATAGACCCTGCCTCTCAAGGCTCAAAGAAGAGATAGAGATTAAGAGCCAGAGGTGGGGGACAACTCCAGGAAAAGTGTTTTCCAGACACAAAAGGATTAATGCACAGATGTAACTACAGAGACAGTAACAACATGGGCTAGTCCTAGAAAAGCTCCAGCCAGCCAGAATCCCAGCACGGATTTTAATTTAAAATTATTAATGGTACAGAAAGCAGTCCAGAATTTTTCACGTTACCCAAATGTTCAAGCAGAATTTGTTAAAACATCTGTCTTTGCTCCGTTGAGTTGTCTTTGCCTCTTTTGACAAAGGTCATTTGGTTTCATTTGCTTGAGTTTACTTCCGGCCTCTTTCCTTATTTGATTCTTTTTCTATTCTTTCAGTGTCCTGGTTAATTACGAGAGCTTTTAGTAAGCTTACTAATGACTACCAGGCACTAGTCTCTCTGCTGCTGTCCCTATCCCGGTCTGTATTGCATTGACTACTCTGGTATTTTGCTTTCTCTTATGAACTTCGGAATCACTTGGTAAATATTCATAGGTTGACTTGCTTGGATGTTTTTACTGTCATGGAGCCAAATCTATTGATTGTACCCATAAGAAATGACATGTTAACTACAGGAACTGATCCATATAAATAACCCATTCTAGTCTGCAATTATCTAGATATTCCGTATTTTTAAAATCAGGGTTTATAATTTCCTTTATATGGATCATAAAAATGTATATATTATTTGTAGTCAAGTGCTTAAAATATTTTCAGGTAATATGTATGATACATGAGTAGTAGCTTCAAATTCTATCTGTTTATTGATAAAATAGAGAAAAACTACTAACATCTTTACTTTAAACCCTGCTTTCTACAGCTTCAAGCTAAGTGCTGAGTAGACCCAGGTCTGCTTTTCCCAACTCTCTGAAGGTATTTTATGTAGGAAAACCTACATTTAGGAATACATTCTTAGTTTTTCTCACTTTGCATATAAATTTAGTTTTAAGTTTTATATATTTATTTTCTTCTTGCATTATCTAGGACTTCCAGTACAGTGATAAATATTAGTGGTACAAAGAGATGCACTTGCTTTGTTTTCAATCTTAGTACAGAAGTATCTAGTTTCTTACCATTAATCTGATGCTCTGCAGGCTATTTGCAATTCTTTAGCCTGCTGAAATGACCTCTATGCCAAGTTTGACACTGTTGTATTTTTATTTATTTATTTATTTATTTATTTTTATTTTATTTTTCTCCATTAACAGCTTCAACTGGGTGTGGGGCAACAGGATCATTCCCAGCACAACCATGGGTGTGGGGTTCCCCGCAGTCTCCCCAGGGCGATGGTTCCTGCAATGATCTCTAGGGGGATACGGCTCCCAACAGATCCCCTCCCCCCTCCCATACAAAGGCAGGCAGCTATCACATGGAGAGCACCAGTCAGAATCAACCGTGGTGTCAGACCAAAGGAGAAGGGACTGAGACAAGGAGAGACCCTCCTCTCGAGTGGTGAAGCAATCCACCTCTCCTGGGAACAGAGGGGTGCTCGATGACTCCTAGGTCGAGTGGGGACCAGGCCTTTTTTCTTTCCCCCTTAGGCGTCCTAGGGTTACTGTTGTATTTTTAAAAACACTCCTTTTAATTTCTTCATATGAAAGTGGATGGAAAACCACTGGCTGAGTGTTACATCTTGGCAGGCCATTATCCATCATTGGTACCAGGAGCTGCAGTTGTTGAGATCAGTGTTTATTCATTGGCGATGTTAACAACTGCAGATTGTCTTTTCCTCTATGACAGTGACCATCAACCTCTCAGCCATGCGTTGAAACACCTATCCTCCTCCTTCTTCTTCTGCACTCACATCCCACAGTCTTTCATCACTAAACTTTGTTAAGTGCTAAATTACTAATAACAAATAACTCATGACCTCTGCCTCCTCCTTTCCTGGCTTCTCAGTCCAATGACTTTACTTTGCATTTACCGGAGGCTTTGGTAGTATTGATTTTCCTTCCACTGCATAATTTTATCCAATACATGGTTTTATTTTCTCTAACATATCAGACAATATTCAAATTCACATATTCCAAACTTCTCACCAGTTTCTAAGAGTGTCAAGTTCTTACTTTTTTATCATTATTCAAAATCTTAAGGCACATTGTGCTCAACATTACACAATATAACTCTCAGCTCTTAACTCTTTGCTCCTATTTCTTTTTCTTTTTAATAGACATTATTTATTGGGTTTTGGAGTATTGATGTTTATTTTATTTACAACCCCATTTGAACCTTACTTTACTTGATGCAGAACAATTTGGAAGTCTAGGCATGATAACATGGAAAATCAACAGGAACCAGACATATAGTAGTGGAAGCTCACATATAATGTCAAAAATACGAAGAAGTTAATTGTTTCCTATGCTTGACTATAGTCAGATAGTTTCCATGCTAACAGAATAATAGAAGCCAGAAGTCAATGAAATAATAAACTTAAGAGGTTGTAAAATAAAACAACCATCTTATAACTGTATATTCTATAGATAACAAACCAGGATAAAGAACCTTTTCATACAAACAGAAACTAAAGACTCCATATAGTATGCGGAAGATTTTTTACAACGAATTTTTAAACATATAGTCTAGACTATATTTAACTGACCCTTGTTAAAAACTAATGTGAGACTAATAGGATTCAGAAACATGGCACAGTAAAGAATACATCTGCACAAGCCTCTACTAAACAAAATCGCAACAGTGTTAAACTAAGGAATGTTAAAATGGAGAAGACAAACGTGAACATAATAGAAAATTAGTACAAACATACACAAAAATAGAAATTAAAGGACTGATAAGCACACACTCAGGATACTACTGCTGTCTTTTTAAACAGTGGCTCATATGACACTTAGTTCGCTCTTAGTTTCTCATGCCTTACTGTGGTTTTGTTAATTGTAACTTTCATAATTAATATTTAAGAAATATAAATATACAATTTCTTATATCCACGATTATGAGACATGTTCACATCAAAGTAAAAGTTGTCTTTCAGTAGATAGTAAGATTGGCTTAGTTTGCTCTTCTTCATATTTGTTTACTCGAAGAAATAGTCCAAGAACGGATTCAGTTTTAACTTTTACATTTCACTGGGTTCTGATGGGAAAACGTATTTTTGAAGTTACGCATAATTACTTCAGTAAACCTCAAGGATTGTGCAGCAACAGCTGAAGTTCACTAAGTAGAGGCATGTTTTGCTTCTGGAATCAAGTCTCAATGCTAACGTCAGAAATGCACATTTTTCAGAGGTATAATCCCAGCATAATTGTTTTTCCCTCATGCACGTTTGCGATATGAAACTCCATTATTCCCAGTTCACACCGAGGACAGAGAAACAACCCCTAGTTCCCTTTCTGTACGCAGTTCTCACAGAGCTAGCCAAGTGAGGGAAAGGTATGTACTAATGGATTCAATCGTCATAATTCAATTCTTAGCTATAACTTCATAATATCTTTATGTAAGTAGATGAATGTATGATTTGATTTGAATACAACTTGGCAAATTTTAGCCATAGTAATGGGATAGAACACACTAAATTACTGAACACTAAAAATCAGCCAGGTGGAATCTGTCCATGGTCCTGAAGATGGCTTCCCTGGGGTTGGCTACATTATTTAGTCAATATATATGTAAATTACCATCATAATTACCTATCAGGTATGTTTTTTAACTGCTTATTTCTTATGAAACAGATTGTCTCCAAAGGATGAATGCATTATATTCATAAATAGTAAAAGTATTCAGTTTACATCACGATTTGGACAAAATCTCAAATGATTTCAAAACCTTTTCAAAAAATGTATCTAAGGACATTTTAAATATAGCTTATAAGAAATGAATTCCATATAATGAAGTATTTTATTATGAAGGTTTGCTACCTACTTTACATTATCCAATTTCCAAAATTACTTTCCATAGTTACACATTCTGTCTAGGAGGTCATGGCAGCCAGTCTCTAGCAGGCACACTGTCAAACTAACTACCTTCTACTTGAATGCCATTGGACTTGGGCTGCATCATTAGGAAAGCAAGAGGTTATCAAGCAGGACAAACGGTAAACAGGAACACTTTCTCTCCTTTACTGCATTGACCAAAGCATCAGGAAACAGTTCAGTAGTTTAGAGACTACAATTCTCACTGGGCAATCTACTTTGGGTGTTTCCAGTCCTTTCTGGGCTCATCCCCTTATCCATTGTTCAGGAAAGAAACACAATCCAACTATTACTATTTCTGGCTAGATTTAGGGGAGTAGGGAGAAAGGGGGAGAAAGTCAGAGATAAAGACAGAGACAGAAACCAAATTTTTAAAGTAATTTTTTCATTTAGAAATTATTCAGATAAACCATCTAAGTGTGCCCTATTTCTTGGAAGGCCCATCACTGATACAGAAGGCACCAAAATTACAAACAACGTATTCAACTATTAGACAAAAAGTGACTAAAAAGTGTCCATAAGATATACAAATTAGTATAAAAGAGGAGTATGTACTGTGGATAGAAATAGAAGGATGTTTGGTCACTGTTCAATCCCTACTATCTCGTCCCTATATGTAGCACAAATAAATAAAAATCTTTAGTTGTATATGTTAAAACACTTGTTTTATTTATTGACACTGTGTGCTAAAAATCAAAACAACTCTGAGATTCCATCTTACACTTGAAAGATCAAAAACACTAATGAAAACTTATGCTGGAGATGATGTTGCATAAAGGGAACACTCTGCGTTGCTGGTGGAAGTGCAAGCTGGTACAGCCCCTTGGGATATCAGTACGACAATTTCTCAGAAAATTAGGAAACAACCTTTCTCAAGACCCAGTAATACCACTTTTGAGAACATACCCAAAGGATACTCAATCATACCACAAGGACATGTGCTCAACTATGTTCACAGTAGCATTGTTTGTCATACCAAGAACCTGGGAACAACCTAAATACCCCTAGACCAAAGAATGGATGAGAAAAATGTGGTACATTTACACAATGGAGTACTATACAGCAGAAAAAAATGACATCTTAAAATTTGCAGGCAAATGGATGGATCAAGAAAACATCACATTGAGTGAGGTAACCTAGACACAGAAAGACAAATATCATATGTACTCACTTATATGTGGCTTTTAGACATAAGGCAAAGAAAATGAGCCTACAATTTACAATTCCAGAGAACCTAGACAACAGTGAGGACCCTAAGAGAGACATACATGGATCTACATAAGAAGTAGAGAAAGACAAGATCTCCTGAGTAAATTGGGAGCATAAGGACCATGGCAGGGAGTAGAAGGGAGAGGAGAGGATATTAGGGGAGCAGAGAAAAATGTATAGCTCAATAAAATCAATAAAAAATTAAAAAAGAAACAAAACAAATAAGACTGTGTTCCGATTCATTTTAACAATTAACTTGACACAAATTATAATCACCTGGGAAGACAGTATGGACGTGGAATAACCTAGATGAAGTTGCACTGTGTGCATGTTGGTGGATGACTATTTCGATTGCTGAACTGATCTAGGAAGACACTGCCTACTATGAGCAGCACCATTCCCTAGGCAGTGTATCCTTGAATGGCATATGGAATCAGAAAACTATAAGAGATATGAGAACAAGAAGCAAGGAAGCAATGATGTGCTTGTTTCCTCTCTGTTCTTGTCTGTAGATGTGATGAGATTAGCTGCTTAAGTTCCTTCCTGCTTTCTTCCACAAAACAATGGACTGTAACTTGGAATTGTAAGCCCTGTAAGGTCATATATTACTTTTCATCCGGGTATTTGTCAAATCAGTAGAGATGATATTAGGATACTACATAAATCAAATATTTATGAGTTCATAAGTTAAAGGTTACTATGAAATTAGCTAATGGTTTTAGAATAAAATATTAGTAAAAACAAGAATTTTTTCAACACATTTATACTCATTAATTTTATAAAGAAGAAAAATGAGCACAAAATTTCAGCTTGTTCCACGAATTCTTGCCATTTACCACAGAAATAGACATTCGTCCAAAGGTGCAACCTTGTTGTAGACAAAAAAAGTGACAGAACTTATGCAGTGTTATGTAGGTGTAAAAGTGTTTGCCATGTAAGTCTAAAGTTCCAAGTTTGATCCTTGGGACCCATGATATGATGGCTACTTTTTGTTGCCCACTTGACTACTTTGTGGAATCAACTAAAATCCAAAACTGAAGGCCAAATCTGTGAGGGATTTTTATTTAATTTGAAGAAAGAAGACCTACTTCTAATTTGGATCTTTGAGGTATTGAAGATATGCCTTTTATCTGGGACACACATTTTGCTGGAATCCTATATAAGGACATGATCTCTACTGGAGGCGTCAGAGAAAGTTGTAACATTGGAAAAAGTATTTCAACTTCTTTTTGGTAAGTTAAAACTGATTCTCATTTCTTCCTTTCCATAATTATTTCAATATAAATACATATTCAAATGTTTTGCTTTCCTTATATTATAACTATACTACATGAAAATTCAAAAATTGTTTTGAAAACCAAGATTTTTATTAGACCCCAAATGTCCCAATTTTCACTCCTGGCTCAACCTGACAGAAATTCAAATATATATAAAACCTATCTGGAAAATCTCTCCATGTAAAGGTACATGGTGCTTCTTCTTTTGGTTTAGTTTTTGTCTGCTGTCATTGCAAGGTCAAACCAACATGACCTCTAACCCCTGGTAGAGGTTGCTATGGTTGGTTGGTAACTTGACTGAATCTGTAATCAACAAATGCAAACTGCTCATAAGTCCTGTGAGGGACTTTCTCGATCATATTATGTGAAGAGAAAAGAATGGCCTTCTACAGCACAGACCACAGGAGAGGGAAGAAGGAAATGTTTGGATTTGCTTGCCTGCATTACTCTTGCTGGCAAATTGACCTAGCCTTTTACTGTAGCATTCCTTCGCTTTTACTAGAACCACCTTCTTGATGCTTCCAACATAGACTGAAGAGCAACACATCTCTAGGAATGTGCCAGGTCTTCAGTACCACATAGGGAGCACAGAGACATCCATACTCATGACCTGAACCTCCAGAGTTCACATCACTAGTGTAAGACAGCCACTGTTGGACTACTGGGACCATATCACAAATGCCAATCTAATAAATTTCGTATATATAATAATCTCACATGCAGTACATCTCATATATATATATATATATATATATATATATATATATATATATAAATCTTTATGTATTCATTATATCAGATTATACTAACTGAAACAACAGTGTCCAATAAATACTAATAATGGTATTAAATATGCCTTAAAGTACTGGAGAGTTTCCCAGGTAGACTATATGTACAGTTAAGAAATTACATTAGTAGTACTGACTGACATTCAATTTTTAATTAGCCATGACACATATGCCTTGGAGTCAGCTGATGGAGTGCCCCTAGACTAGCAATTTTAATACGCTCAGTTCAAGGCTGGTGATAACCGAGCAAAAGCTTATGAGTCAATGCAGGGTAATATGTATTTCCAGTGTCCCTAAATATTCACCAACCTATCCAATTTCAACCAGAAATTCATTCATCCTCTTTTCATTCCACAAGGATTTTCATTGAAAAAAATATTCATGATTTTTAACTTTGATAGAAAGCTAGATCAGTGGGAAATATTTTGGGAAATACGGTTATCAAAACAGCACTTCACCGAACTTTCTTTTAGAAAACACATATTCTCTTAGGGGAATAACAGGCAAACAACTTTAGCAGCAGTCTGAAAACGAGAGTCATTATGTAAGAAGGAAAAAGTAGTTCTATTGCCTCTTCTCATCGAGTCCTTTAATTCTCATGGTAACTCAGCCAAATGCCAACATTCACCATGGCCTTTTACAGTTCATAAAGGTAAAACTAAACAAAAAAAAATCCAGAAGTAACATAAAAGTGTGTTGCAGAGAATCAAGTGCATGCAGACCCTAACACTATTATTTCAGTGCCCCTCCTCCCTCCTTCCCGTGCCCTCCCTACCTTATTTTTATATAAGATTATATAAAATAAAGAATTTCAAAGCCCATTTTACCTCATTTGTGAATAATTCCCTGCCTTTACCCCAGGTCAGTGCTGGCTCCTTTGGTGGGAGGCTGTAGATCATTTCTGCCTCCTTTATAACATTTACACTGTGAAACCTGGCTTTAGCTCCATGCAAGCACATATTCGGTCCTTTGATGAAGCGTTTCATAAGATTGTACAGCATGGCACATTCATCTTCTTCCCTCCTGGTGGCCACTACACCGTGGACGGTGCCTATCCATTAGCTTTATTAAACTGAATTTATAGAACATCTTTTCTTTTCAAAAATGCCCAAATGGAATTTAGTCAGTATAGAAAACTAGGAGGCAAGAAGAAAAAACTCAAGGGAAAGGCAAGCAACTTGACTATCAAGATTGCTACTATTCCTTTTCCATGTGGACTATGAAAATGAAGTCTTGGAGTCGTGAAGCTAGCCAACGGTGTGGCTCAGCACCGGCACTTTCCTTAGTGTCTCCAACTGTTTAGCAGAAGAAGTAGACAAAGAAAGCTTGGTGGGGCAGGGACACAGCTCAGTGGAACTGGGCTTAACTAGCATGTAAAAGGTCTGACGGTGGGAAAGAGAGGAGAAGAGAGGCAGGGATAGTGAGAAGAAAGATGAGGAAGAAAAGGAGAAAAAAGAAGGAGGGAAGGAAGGACACAAACACACAGAGACAGACAGACAGACAGAGTCAGAGACACAGAGAAACACACAAAGAGAATATATGAGTTCTTGGATCTAATTGAGGGACAGAGCACGGTGAGCCCTTGACAGGCCAAAAAAAAGACTGTACACTTGACTTAATTTTAAAAAATGCGTAATTCGGAATTCCTGTTCTTTTTGAGAAAGGAGATAATAAGAATAAGAGAGGAATAAATAAGAATGGTTTCTGATTAACTCAAAAATGCCACATATATGATTGCTTGAGCAATGGTAAATCTCAAAGGATGCCAAGGCGAGCCTGTTGCTGGTTTAAGCTGCTGTGAAGGGACACATTACCATCCACGACAATCGCCCATGACAAGAGGAGGAGAGGAGGCCGAGAACTGCAGCCTGAGGAATTTCGAAATGTGAAGAGGCAGGCGGTGCTGACCCATGGTGACGTGATCCCTGACAGCAGCAGGAATCTAATATCACGTGCACCAAAGAGGGAGACTGTTTCTGCCTGCCCACGAAATAACAGCCGCTCTGCTTCTGAGGCTGTCATGCATGAAATGATGTAAGTCACTTTCTGCAGCTGCTGATAGTTAGATACTAGCGCCACATTGAAATAATACATCCAATAATGTCTTAGCATGCAATGTCTTCTCTTACTCATCTGGATTCGTCAAATTCCTTTACTGCTCTGAGAACAGAAGGACGAATCAAAGTTGTGTGTACCAGCATGGACACCTGTCTTGCACATTTTAACATTGCTTTTCTGTCCTTTCACTTTTCTGCAGAGAAACATGGGGATCTCCGTGTCTACTGTTCAGTTAGCCACAACTATGAATTTTAGGATGTTTCCTGCATCAACCAAAGGTTGGAGTTAGGTAAGACATTAGAAGTTTCTTACCTAAGATTGAACATGAGGAATAAATACTCCCTGCCTCAGGATTTTGTGGGGATTCCACCAGGAGTGCACCAAAAGGCACTCCCCTTTGGGCTGACCCACAGTAGAGTTAGACTTCACTGGAAGTCTGATAGGGAAGCACCCTAGGCACCTGAAGCTTTCTTTATTGCACATACAGTACAATGTATGTGATGGAGGGAATCGCGAGAAAATGGCGAGAATAAACACTGGACATGCGCAGTAGGGTTTTCCTCTTCCTTGGTGTTCAGGAATTTGTTACCTTCGGAATCCCTGAAGCATAGGAGAGCCAGTATTCTCAAACACAGGTCAAAGGGCTCCCCTAAGCCAGGCAGCATGTCACCCCTCATACTCTTGAAACTTTCACATTACGCCTCTCTTAAATGAGTCGACTTCATGCTTCACACGTATGCGTAACTCTCACACTGAGCACTGGTATTTACCGTGGAAGCCATAGTTCCTATTGCCCAAACAAAAGCAAAGCTATCTATGCATTTATCATTTTTGTTGAACTGTAAATGTCTGATACAGACATTCCTGCTAGTCTCTAGGACATTAAATAAAATTTCTCTTCATGTATTTCCCCATCATTACCATTAACAAATAAGAAGAGTTAACGTTTTATCTTCTCTTTGGCTTTCTTTTTACATTTTTTAATTTATTTTATTTTGTGTATGCATGGGGCATGTGTGCTACAGGGCATATATAGGAGCCAGAAGAGAATTTACAGGAATTGATTCTATCCGCTCAGCATGTGGCGCTTCGGGATCAAACTCAGGTCTTTGGGTTTAGCAGCAAATGTCTTTACCTACCATGCTTCCTTAAAGGCCCATACTGAGCAGTTCAAAGTGATGCATTTAGTGGCATCATTTTTCATGGGAGACCAGCACTCATCTGTCACTTGAAATTACATAATCTGTGGCCCCCACTTCTTATAGTCTAGGCAGAGTCACCGATGGCGAGAATCAAGAATAAACTGTCACTATTGAAGTTCCCAGAGGATACTGCTGAAGGCTATTAAGTGTCTCTGTGTTAGTTTGGCGGAAGCCCTAATGAGGGAAATGCAATGGGGACTTCACTAACCTGAACTCACTTCACGAACAAGTGACATTTGAAGCTATCATCCTTGACTCTCATCCATGGGAAACAGATTTGTAGATCCTACATTGGAAGCTCATTAAACCTCTACTGAAATACACAGATTCATCTACTGTCTCCTTTGAAAACATCCGAGCAGCTCGGATTTCTCAGCCTTGGACAATGGCATGGTCTACTCTGTGGATTTGTTATAAATAGCACTATAAATGCAAAGCATAACCATGCTCATCAGCACCGTGCATTCAGTGCAGCCCCATAGCCTTTCCAATTATTGGCAAGGAACTATGGCTTATATTACTTAACTTCCCATATTCTCAGAAGTACTGTGCGGTGCTGTATTCCAGCATGATGTGATGCTAAAGAGAAACTGGACACGCTGCAGATAAGCACTAGATGATTCTTGTCCTTCAGCATAAAGATGAAGTAATAGATAGAAATAAAGTGTTATATACAGAATATGTGTGATAAATGATCCTCTCTCTACAGCGCCTACTTGTTTTAAAGACCTTGTTTGTAAAACCTCACATCAGGAGGGGGTAATAGAAAGCACTAAACCTGGCTTGGCTATAGTTCATGCACGGTGTTTTGCCCACAGTTTCTTCACCTACATGAGTAGGGACCAGGGGAGATGGTCCCTAGGTAGGGAGACGGTAATGTTCTTTTGACGACTGTATGAAGTCACTGTAAATCAGGATGTTGTCCTCGTTGCTGTTCAAACCACAGGGCTCTCTCCTCATCCGCTACAGGACAGAAACCTTCCTCTCACTATATTTCTTACTATCTGTGGAAACTCATCTGCTTCTCCGTACACAGCGCTCATCAGACTTCTTAGAACAAATGTCAACATCTTGTTTATAATTACAATTAAAGCGAGAGGCTGAAAGGATGGCTCATGGCTCAAAAGATAAATCATTTGTGAAGCAAACATGAGGACCTGAGTTTGGGTCCCCCAAGCCCAGATAAAAGCTTGTGTGATGGTGGATGTCAGTAACCACAATACTAGGGGAGGGGTGGCAGAGATAGGAGGTCGTGGGGGTTGCTGGCCAGGTGCTATGGTTGAAATGGTGAGATTCATGTTTTGTGAGAAGCTGCCTGATACCTAAAACAGGATACCTGACATCACCCTCTGGTGCCCACACATGCATACACGGGGACGCACAATCCCCCTCCACATCTATCCAGCATGGGCACACAAACAAACATAAACCTCGGTGAATGTAGTGAAGAGTGACTGGCTCACTAAGTGTGCATATGCTTGGATGCGTGTGTTACAATATAAGTCGTGATGCAGATGTGTGTAACTAGATAAATGTCCCAATTAGGATCACTATTGGTTTGATGGAACAACATGGCTAGGAGCAAGTTAAGGATTTATTCAACTTGTACTTGCACATTATAGTCTATCACTGAAGAAAGTCAGGATGGGAACTCAAGCAGGGCAGGAACCTGGGGGCAGGAGCTGACGCAGAGGCCATGAAGGAGTGCTGCTTACTGAATTGCTTATTAAGGCTTGCTCAGCCTGCTTTTTTATAGACCAAGGACCACCAGCCCAAGGAAAGCACCACCCACAAAGGGCTGGGCCCTCCCCCATTAAGAAAACACACTGTAGCTTTATCATATGGCGGCATTTTCTCAACTGAACTTCCCCCCTTTCATGGTGCAGGAGAATTGTCTGTATTCTGTCAATCATGTATTTTAATAAAATGTTGATTGGCCAGGCAGAAAGTATAGGCGGGTCAACCAGACAGGAAGTAGAGGCGGGGCCATGAGAACAGGAGAATATTGGAAAGGAGGAAGCCCATTCCTCCCAGCTCAGCCCAGAACACCAAAGAGGCAACATGTGACCTGCTCGGCTGAGAAAGGTATCGAGCTGTGTGGCTAGCATAGATAAGAATAATGGGTTAATATAAGCTACAAGAGCTAATACAAAGATGGAGCTAATGGGCCAATCAGTGTTATAACTTATGGAGATCTCTGTGTGATTTTCTTTAGGGCTTGCCAGCTGTGGGGTGCTGGGCTAGACAGAAACCCCAAGCAGCAGGCCCCCATGTAACACTTTCAGACTATTCAAGCTTATGTCAAGGTGACAGAAAACTAGCCAGAGCAATAAACATATGGAATGAATGAAAGCAGTGCCACATCAAAGTGGTGACAGTAGCTAATTAGAGGACTATAATATTATGAAGTTATTTATAGTCACGACATTTTATACTGTGCACAATATAATTTGATGATATAAAATAAAACTACAATGGACACTGTTTTGTAAAAAGCCCCAGCTACTAAATTTCATATTTCTTATGAAACTTTAAAATTTTTCCCCCCCCCCCCCCTCTTTTTTAAAAAAGGGAAAATTTTTAGGTGAGAGAAGAAAAAAAAGAAAATTTTTACCCTTTTTTTTTTTTTTTTTAGGAGAGACCCAACCCCCGTTTTTTTTTTTCTCCTGGGGGGGGAAAAAAAACACTAATAAAAAAAAAAAAAAAAAAAACAAAAAAAAAATTTTACCTTTTTCCCCCTTCCATTTCTTTTACCCGAAAAACAAATTCTCCCCTTTCCCCCCTTTTTTTTTTTTTTTTTTTTTTTTTTTTTTGTTTTTGTGAAAAAAATATTAAAAAAAAAAAAAAAAAAAAAAAAAAAATATAAATAATTTTTTTTTATTTTTTTTTAAACCCCCCACAAAAATTTTTTTTTTTTTTTTTTTTTTTTTTTTTTTTTTTTTTTTTTTTTTTTTAAAACTAATTTGTTTTTTCTCCTTCAGCAGAGATAATCTTAGTGAGATTTTAGATGCTGAAAGCTCAGTAAGTCCCCGGAGGCTTCTTCTGTTGAGAATATGATTTACATGCAACAACCATAGCCAACATGGATGGCTGGATTCAAAGGCCTTTCTCTGTTGGGTGGGGGGAACTTCTTCAGCATCCAAGTACAGGTGTTCCCAAGCCAACAGCCTTGCTGTGTCCAGAGTTCTACCTTGTCCGAGATGTGTACTGGCTTACTTTTCCCTCTCTTGCTGTGAAAAAAAAAAATCCATGAACAACAAAAACTTGGGAAGAAATGGTTTTCCACCTCACAATCTATCACTGAGGGGAATAAGGCTAAGGACCCAAGCAGGAACCTAGAGGCAGGAACTGAAGCAGAGGCCATGGAGGGGTGCTGCTTACTGCTTGCCTCCCTCCTAGCTTTCTCCGTCTTCTTCTTACACACCCAGGATCAACTGGCCAGGGATGGCACTGCCTGGAGAGGGCTGGGCCCTTTCCCATCAACCATCAAGCAAGAGCATGTGCCAGAGGCTTGTCTATAGACTGATGGAGGTGATTTTCTCAATAGACATTTCCTCTTCTCAGATGACTCTAGTATGTGTCAATGACAAAAGACTACCAGGCCAGACACTTTGCAGCCGTTCTACAGACTTACTATTCTCAAGCTCATTCTAAAACAGCCCTTACCTGCATGCGCTACCCACAGTCAGTTTTTTTTTTTGTAGCGGATCTTTACCAGTTGAGGGAGAGAAAATGAAGCAACCAGTGCCCAAGTTATTAGTTGACTGAAATTCAACATGCAGATGGCTCCAGAAACAGCTGAACTAAGCTAAGTTATGGTGACATGAATCACTCTGCAATTATTTTATATCACCTATCATGCCTAAACCAAATGAATTACTGTGGCATGTAAAGCTATAATGGAAATATTATGATGCAATCTTGTTATGCACACAAAATGAAGATTCATTTGGTTATTTCACCTGTGGAAACAGTCTGCAGATGCCGTATGTCGTGTGAAGCATTGCTGTGACAGTATACTCCTCTCTGTGAAGGAATTCTGATTGTCTGGATATGAGAGGGGTCACTTTCTTCAAAGGATCATGAATTACATGAGATAATATCTATGAAGTTTCTTAGGAGATCCCTGCTCCATTACCTTGACCCAAGTGTAAGGTGGAGACATTGCAAACTATTTCCTATTCAAACCAACAATCAATTTTAGGCCCTTTTAAAGTAACACTTAAAAGACTGAGACTTGAAGTCATTCAGATCATCAAAAGAATAAACCTAGCTTAGTAAGTTAATTTGACAACTTTCTGACAGTGTTTTGATAAAGAGCATTTGCTTTTAATTAAATAGAAGCGGGAAAGACATTTTAGGGTTGAAATATCTTAAAATTATGCAAATAGACAGGTGAGGTTTTGAGAAATGTTACCTCTTTTTCTAGGACTACTTTGTAGTACACTGCCTTGAAAAGAACGGATTATATACTGAAGAGTTTCAGTGCATTAAAAAATAATAGGAATGGTAGAAAGTAATAGGGATTATATATTTATAGTATCACTGTCATTAGTTCTAATCAAATTATGCAATGGCTGTCTTTTCAGGCTACTGAAAGCAAGTTGGCTGGATGCTAGAAACAGGTACTATTTTAAGTAAAGACCTTACAAGTGAAATCCTTAGTTCTTCTGCATCTAAATTATATAGCATTACTTCATTGAATGACAATTCCTTGAGTAGGAAGGAATGCCGTTGACAAACTTCTCTTATAATTTTCATGAATATAGCTCAAATGATTTCTGATTGACTTCATCACCGAGAAGACAGACGGCAACAAGAGACAATGTCATGCACTGCACAGTGCTGTGGTGTGTCACGTTGTATATCGAATGGCAGGCATCTTTTAGGGCGAGACTCAATTCAGGTCATGACCAGGAAGCATCAATAAACAGCAACTCAGAGAATGCATCGCATTCACGCAGGTCTTTATATTTTTTTGGACAGATACATGATACACATGTGTGGACATATTTATGAAGAACGGTGTATTGCTTTTAGTCATGCATATCATAGGCAATGACTGATACAGAGTAATTACGTGTTGGATAGTTGCAGTTCTTAAGCACTCAGTTCTGTCAGTGTCAACAAGTATAAAATGCATCAAAGTCTATACTTGGATCTACTTGAACTCTAAATGAATTATCATTTTGAAAAATCACACTGTTGTATTCCTTTTGAAGGACAGGCCTTTAACTCAAAGGAGATGAAGTAAAAAGAAAATCCTTCATTTGGAAGTGTTAGGTCACAAAGTACTGCAATCAGTTTCCCCTGCTGAGACCTTCAGCTTGTCATATAAGTTGTTCCACGTGCTGTCAGAAGATCCCTGGGAAATATTGCCAAAAGTCATGTCCTCTTGTCTCTTCACATGTGGAGTGCCACAAACTGGCTAGCTGCTTTATGATACCTCACCAACTTGCTTGCTTAAACAAGGCTGCAGCACACAGTACCAACAGACACACTGATACAGAAGGGGGAGGTCTCACAGGGTCCACTCACAGACAAAGGACTATAGACAACTAAGGATGGCTGAGAGTTAAAGAAATATCCATCTCCAGTGATGAGTCCCCTAATAGCCTATCCAATACTAAGTGGTCATCCATGAAATCATATATGTGTAAAACAATAAATGGACTGAAGTGATTATGTTTATGCTGTATTTATTTATATACTTAGGCTTATATACAATATACATGTATAATATATAGTATATCTCCATATCCATGCTCACATGCATCAGTAACAACTAAAAAAAAAAGTCATGATTTCAAGATATATTAAGAGAGATACACAGGAAAAGAGGGAGGGAAAAAAAGGAAGGGGAAAATTATGCAATTACAATTTAATTAAAACTTTTACTAAAAGCTAATTTTAAAACCCAGTCTCATGTTATACAGCCCTCCTTGCATATCTGCATGGCCATGAATATTTTCAATCACACAGCCTAAAATAATTGAAAAGTGAGACCGTTAGTTCCCTCAGTACAGGTCGCTGGGCTTGGCTCAACTCTGGAAACATGATCTTCAGTCAAGTGAAGCACACAGATCCTCAGAGGAGCCCAGCCTCACACAGTATTTTCTCCTCATATCTTTTATCTTCTTTCGCACACTCTGTTTATCTAAGTCTCTCTTTCATCTTCTTTGTCCATCAGGCATGTCGAATTTGCCCTCCATAGAGACATTTCCTCTCCTTGTGTTTTGCTCCTGCTGAAAATTCTCACCTAAGCATTCTGTCCTGAAATGTGAACCAGGTATCCAGCTGCTGCTTCTCAATTGGCAAGGCCATCTTGGTAAATGTACCGTTTGTTTTGGTCATACAGTATTCTTACGTGTTCTTCAGCACAGATAATATGTGTAGTTTTCTCCGGTGCAGTTTTCCTTACGGCCCTTACAATGTGTTTTATTCCAACTGGACTTAAACAAAATCTTGTTGCCATCCTTTCCAATATAAATTAGCCCTGACTGAAACAAATTTACCACCAAATAAAATATAAGTGAAATAAATATGTTATCGTAGACAAATCAAGAATTGAAAAGAATATAGAATACTAAATACTTGCACATAATTTAAAAATATGTTCCAAAAAAATCAATATTCCACTACTGAGAAATCTCTTGAAATTTAAGATTTTTTTGGTAAAACAATACTTATAAAGCCAGAATGAAAACTTTAATAAAAGGAGACTAAGCTGATTCTCTACCTATATGTGACTAAATATGAAAATATAACAAACAGAACAAAATCATGTGTCCTAACATGCGTTACATAATAAGGCCTCTATGATATTTCCAGTATATAATTCAGAGAAATAGCTTTTTCTTAATGTAAACTGAATTAATAGCAACATTAGAATTTTGAAGGCAGATTATTAGAAATTGTGGAAGTTGTGTATTTCTTTCGGCCTGCTCATAAGCTCCATCTGGCTCACATGAAATCACATAATCTTAGACAATTTCATTTGGCTCAATGATGAGACATATTAAGTGCGACACAAGAGGCAGATGCTCTTTGACCTCACCATTGTTAGGTCTATCAGTCACCTCGTCTCGACTCTCCAAGCTCAGAAGGATGCGTACTAAAGGGGAGGATAGCAAAGGCCTTTTCATCTCTTCTCTTTAACTTGGGCAATTCATTCTAGGCATATTAAAAGCCAATGCAATGTGACCCAGACTCTGGCTACATCTTTATGCACTGCACAAAATTGGCTCTGTGGCTGGTTATTTCTTTCTGGGATTCAGTCATTTTGAAATTGAGTAGAACCTTTCACAGAGTTCTGACACCGTCATGATTCTTAACACATTGAATGAAGGCCATGGTTAGTCCCACAGTTTTTGAATCAGTAAGTCCGGGGCGAGACCCTAAATTCACATTTTTATGTCCTTTAATAACTTCTGTTATCATACAAAATAACGAATGTTATTCCACATTTTCTTTTTTAAATTTATTTTATATGTCTTTTGAATCATGTATCTTGATCCCAATCAATTCCCAATCACTTAGTATCCACCTTCTGCCCCTGCATACCTTTGCCTCCCAATAAAACAAAATTTAAGAGAATTTAAGCAAAAAAGAGAAAAAAGAAAAGAAAAAAAAGGGGGGAATTAAAAAATCTTGTCACAGAAGTTGCAGCGTGTTAGTGCACCATGCTGTGCACCCCTTTGTCCATCTATGCTTACTTGCAGGTGTTCACTGCAAAGAGCCATGGGTCTGGTTTGAGACCTCTGGTTTCTACTACCCTATTGATGCTGGGACCTTACTAGGGCTCCTCCTAGATATCCTTTTGTTTCCCTGTGTTGTGGAGATCCTGCAGCTTTGGGTCAGCAGGTCGAGGTCTCTTCACGTGTTCTAGAAGATCATAAAGGTGGATGATGGGACAGGCCATGTCGTATCCCTGGGTCTGGGCCTGGTCTGCCAAATGAGAAATGAACACAACTCTCTCATGTTTACAACTTTGGGGCTAGCTCACTCACACCTATGCTAACAGGGTTGGTTCTATTGTGCTGCCATGGAGCGGAGCAGGGCCTGTTCTCCCGAGTGTTACAGCTGGTGGGACTTTGAAATAGTTCTCCCACTCTTATGACCAGAGGGCCAGCTCTCCCACCTGCCTCAGGCATTGATGGGGATGTGGGAATGCATCATGACCCTGCCCATGCCACTACAAGAGAGATAAGAACTGGGGAGAGCTCTCCCAAGCTCACAACTTCAGGGCTGGCTCACCCGCATCTGCACTAACAGGGTTGGTACTACATTTTCACACATATTTTTCTACTTTTCCCACTTTTTTCCCATCCTCATCCCCATGCCTCTCTCTTTCTTATCCCCTTCTTCACAAAGTCCTCTCCTTGATTACACATAACCTGTAATAATAATTCTTCTTCTTCTTCTTCTTCTTCTTCTTCTTCTTCTTCTTCTTCTTCTTCTTCTTCTTCTTCTTCTTCTTCTTCTTCTTCTTCTTCTTCTTCTTCTTCTCCTCTTCTTCTCCTTCCTCTCTTCTCCTCCTCCTCCTCCTCCTCCTCCTCCTCCTCCTCCTCCTCCTCCTCCTCCTCCTCCTCCTCTTTTCCTCCTCCTCCTCCTTCTCCTCCTCCTCCTCTTCTTCTTCTTCCTCTTCCTCCTCTTCTTCTTCCTCCTCCTCCTTCTTCTTTGTCTTTCCCTCACTATCTACTCCCTTAAGACCCCCCCCACCCAACAAAGACCCATCATGGTCTCTTGTCCAGTTTCCTCTATACACACAAATATATACAGATTAATAATTTACCCTCAGCATTTGAGAATGGCAATTAATTTTTTGTCTGTTTTAATTCACTTGACAGTGATTTAAGTCTCACACATTTTCCTGGAAATACCGTTGGTTTTATTTTTTCATCAGAGTTGAATAAAATTCCATTGTGCATATATATCCTATATAACTGTTATCTATTTATGTGGAAGCCCAAAAATGTGAGCCTATTTTCACACTGACCAAAGGTCAGAGAGTTGGAACTTACCTCTATTCTGTTAAGACTTTTGTTTCCTACCTCAAACAAAGGTCCCACCTAGATTTAGATCAGAGAGGTCTGCTCTCTCTCAAGGTTACTGTCAGCAGATGTGGCTAATAGCCAGACTTTGTATTTCAGGAATAGAGAAGTAGATATGCTTCTATCTCAAACAAAAGTCTAAGGATCTGACTAAGGTTCCAGTCCCTTTAAGGAGATGATAACATTAGATTCCACCCAGGGAGTGGTTTGTCTACTGAATGCCCTGGTCTAGGGTGTGAGTGTAACTGGTTTTGTTCTAGAAACAGAATGTTTAACTGTGAATGTAGCCTGTGACCTTCAACTGCACCATTCATTTCCTTATATCACCTTAATGCATTTTTTTGTCTTACTTCTACCTTCTGTGGTCAGGGGTATTTTAAACAATTGTATATTAAATGGAGGTGATTTCAGTATTCACTGGAACTCCCTCCTAGTACTATTCTATATGCTTCTGTTTTATTATTTTTATTCACAACTTCATACTCCTTACTAATATTTCTAAACCCCACACCCCTACCCTGGCGAGTGGTTTTGTGTGTGTGTGTGTGTGTGTGTGTTTTGAGACTTGTCCCTGACATATTTATCTATTGATGCATATCTAGAAAGGGTCCATTTTTTTGGCTTTTTATGAGTATCTGTGATATACTGACTGATGTTCCTTGAAATACATACCTAGGGATGGTACACCTGAGCTTTATGGTAGTTCTATTTTTGTTTGCACTTTTTTCTTCTTTGAGAAAGCACTATCCTGACTTGCATGGTGGCCACACCAGTTTATTGTCTCAACAGCAGTGAAAATAAATGGCTGGGAAGTAATTAGAAAAAAAATACCACTCAATAAATTAAAAAATAAAATGGAAACAAAAAGAAAAAAACAAACAAACAAAAAACTATGTAGGAATTGACCCAACTAAAAAGGTGGAAGAACTTTATAGTGAAGTTTAAAGAAATTGAATAGGATTTTAAAAAACAGGAAGACAATTACAGATTGGCAGAATCATTACTGTGAACATTACCAAATGTGATTTCTATGCTAAACACACCTTATTAAAATTCCAATGATATTCATCTGAAAACTAGAAACAGTCCTAAAATTCATATGGAAGCACAACGGTCCTGAACATCCAAAGCAACCCTAAGTCAAAAGAACGAAGCACCCGATCTCAAATTATACACTGGGTCAACAGTAACAAAAATAACAGGGTTCTGGCCCCCAACAGACATGTAGATTAATGGTACAGAATCTCGATATAAACTTACAAAGATATAGCTATCTAATTTGATAAAGGTATCAAAAATACATTGGATAAAACTAGATATTCACATGTAGAAAATCAAAACTAGATCCATTTTCCAAACGTCCCTGAAAAAGGTCAATTGAGAATTATCAAATACCTTAATATAATAGCTAAAACTGAAATTTCTAAGGGGAAATTGGTAAAAAACACTTTTAAAATATACGTTTAGGCAAGGACTTTCTGAAAAGGACCCAAATTGCACAGGAAATAACCTCAGGAATGAACAAACAGCATCACACGAAATTGAGAAATCCCATGTATAGGCAATGAAAGAACCAGCTGACTTCAGAGAGGGCTGAGCATTGACAACCACTTCCTGCTACACATCAGACAAGGATCTAGTATCCAGAATGTATACAGACTGGCAAAAATTAAACGTTTATTCGCAGTTCTGGCGAGTTCCCAGGTGGTGCTGACGCGTTAACTGGGAGGCGTACTTGAGCCATGGCACCAAGGCATGAAACAGTCAGCGATTTTCAAAGGCTCTTTTTCTTCTGCACTACGTTACGGTGATCGAAACGGACCGTAAATCCATAGATAAAATTAACATAAAACACACTGCATCAGCTCAGCACACAGTTCTTAGAAACAATGGTTCCATACAAAATGTAACTGCATGACAAATTATACACAGCCTGCGAAGAGATAAATCTTTGTTAAATGAAAATGAAATAATTTAGCTTCAGTTTAAAGCAAATAAAAAATGCAAAATTCAGTAGTACTGGCTCTAAGATTTGTGATGCTACCAGCAAAAAATATGAGACTTACCCTCCTTTTACTGTATTTTCTAAAATATTCATTTTGGGGACCGCCACTATATTACTACACACGAAATCTCATGCATATTTTGGAATACTCTCCAGACAACAGTTTTGCTAGAATATTGACTAGCCAAAGATATTCTTCTAGGAGTTCCTTCTTGACATAACTGTTTTAAAATACATCTTAAAAATCCTTTTTATATAATGAATAAATGTTGCATAAATATATTGTATAAAGTTTGTTGGAGTATCTACAAATAATGGAATAGTAAAACCAAACTGTCATTTACATTATTTATCTAGTTTTACCTTTGTCATTATGTAAAATAGATACATTATGAGTCCTCTGTCCTAGAAACTATAAGATGACAGACAACAGAGCTGATAGCATTTCCTTTATCCTTATCAACTTCAGTATTATATGGTTCTGTGGGGTTTCTTTCAAGCAGAAAGTATTTTTCAATAACACTAAAATATACTCTAATTCTTGGTTTAGGAAAATTAGACCCTTCTTCAATAGGTCTATAGAATTCATTATCAAGATTTATTTTCCTAAATGGACATAGTATCAAAGTGCCCTCTAAATTACTATCTCCATACCCACAGATTAGTGTGACTCTCAGACCTCACTGAATATGTCCCTTTGTGTATTAGATGGTGGTTAACAGAGAAACTACAACTAGCCAAGGCATAGAGAGTGGCGGTGGAATGCTCAGCCACAAATGGACATCTATATCATACCCAGCCCAGGTTCAGAGAACACTGCGGAAGAGGAATCAAAACTATGGTAGGTGTTGTAGAGTTTGCGGGATCCAGAGTGAAACAGTATCTTCTGGACATGAAGCAATCACAGCTGCTTTGAGTTTATTAGTACAGTGGTCCTGTACAAGATCTACAGGAAATGAAGCCATTCAGCATTCTAGCTAACTACCCCAATCCTATCAGAGGATCTAATTAGAGCTAATGGCCTCTAAGGGAGGGAGAGTCTTTCTTTAGAGGTGTGGCTTACAGTAGGTTGATTATGCTCCTGTAGATGTTCCATACACATGAGTATATGGGCAGGACAAATTGGACTCTGGGCTAATATTAAAAAGGGGTACATGAAGGCTAGAGGATGTTGTGTTAGGAGTTGACCTGGGAGAATTTAGGGGAAAGGATAAGGAATATAGATGACCAAATATATTTTATTACATATATGTATGTGTGTGTGTAGTGTGTAAAATTTTCAAAGAACTATAAAAATATTTCCAGTGAGTTTTGAAAGAAAGGGAATCCACAAACATCTTGTTACTATATGGGACGGGGGTAGGTTTGCCCTTATAAGTGGAAAATTAGAAAACAATTTTCTCCTTCAAAGAACAGTCATGATTTCCTTTGAGAAAAGGCAAACCAAAGTATTCTTTGCTTTATTCTCGTTCAAACACTGCTTTCAGAAACACTAGGACACTAGGCAAGATGAAAAGGGAAGGCCAGAAGATACCGATTCCAGGAATTAAGAACAAGATAAAGGCCAGAGGTGCAATGATGCAAATATGTCACAAGTCATCCTCCACTGGAACTGAAGGCACTAGCATGGTAAGGACATGGCAGGAAGAAACAAGATAAGGTTCAGCTAATACCCACCCACAAGCAGAGCTAATGATTTGGCATGTTTTTGGGATACACAACTTAAAGACTTTATGTTTTAACTTCCCCATCTGTAAAATGGATGTTAATTCCTTTCTCATTGAAATTGTCTGGTCCAATACCATGTGGGCATCTGCATATACCCTGAACCAGCAACATTATGGGATTGCCAAGGCACACAAAGGTATCTGACAAACCACAAACACTGGGTACTAGAAGAGTCCTGCCATAATGATACTGACTGTCAGATCCTCCCAAGATGCCACAATGCTGAGGCATCACAAGAAGAATTCATTCCACTGGCAAGGTGTTTTCTTCAGAAATCCTGTCACATAAATGAGCAATATATTTGAGAGCTTTCTCTCAAATTCACAATAGCATCAATATAATTGATTATCCAGCTTTTCCTGGATAGATGATTCTATACTATGGCTTAAAGGTAAGTGATGTTTAAATGGTCCTTAAGAACTGAAGCCTATACTTTGAAATATTTGCTTCTTACATTTGTATTTTAAATGATTTAGATCTTTAGAAAGTTCATAGGAATAAGATGAACACCCCCATGGTGTTCATTCTTGTAATCTTTTTTTGCATCATTGAAGTTGAGTTTTCAGCATCTTCAAGTTTTACTGCTAAACATTAGCCTGCTGATTTGTATAATTTCCCCATTTCCTTCCACGAGTTACTACAGCAGATTATGTAGTATATATTTTCGAATAAGCATTGTTTTAGATGTGAGAGAATAATCAAAATTTAAGTCCCTATATTAGCAACAGGGGAAGTGGCGATGACAACAAAACAGATGATGTCGGCCATTTCTTTTGATTTCACACTATATAAAATTCATGTTCACATCGCCTTCAGTATCACATAGACATTAAAAGGATAAATGATGAAGGATGAAATTATTCTTGGTTCGCAGGCAACAGTGCATCTAAGCCATATGCAGCTCGAAGTTATCTACTATCACCCAGTGAAACACAATGGGTCCTGGCAAGTACACCATGAGGATGTACTCTATTTTAAGAGAACTATTCTTATTACATAGCAGGTGTCTAGTAATGCATTTCTGATAGTATGTAAAATTCATCCAGCATTCCCTTCTCATTCTTCATATAAATCCAGTACATTTAAATCATATAAAATTATATTATTATATATAATATATTAGAGATGTCTAATACTACCAATTACATATTGTTCAACCTAGAATTCACCATAGATGCTGAACATAATACTATGTTTAGCTAAGCACTGCAATCACTCAAAACATTATCTCAGCATCAAAGGTGGTGTGAACTCATATACATGTTGAGGATTGGAGAGGACACCGCATTCCAGAAGAGAATATGGCAATTATCAAATCTATAAAATCTCAATATTCCCATACTAATTATCCTTGATGTTCTGACAGCTTGTGGATACCCACCTTGTGAATATATATTTCATGGAGTGTTAAAAAGAGTCTCTGGCATCTTTCTTTAGTGAAGTAAGGCATTTTACAGGAAGGAAGCAAAGCTTGCTGCTTCTGCAGCCTTGCTGCTCCGTTTTTAACGCAATAAAACAAACATTTCAATATCTCCACAGCCTTACCATAAGCAAGCCTAGTTTTCCTCATAAGCAATAGGTCTAAACTATAGACTGAGCAGCCAGCGCCAGGACCAGCAGCACAGAAATCACCCGGAGTCCCCAAACAATTCAGTGACCTTACAGCAGGAAATCATGAGATATCACCAGAACCTGCTTGGGCAGCATTCACCAGAACCTGCTTGGGCAGCATCACGTTGCTAAACTCATTCAGCTTCCCTTTAAGCAAGACTTTATTTTTGGTGCTATTTCAGGCAAGGCTACGGAGGACCATTTATATCATTGAAAGGCAAACATTTGTTATTAATGTACTCACACCAAAATGCTACCAAGAAGACTGAGACCTGTAGGCAGGGAGGGCTTTGGGTCATCACTGCCTCACAAGCAAGGCCCCACGGCAGAATATCATCACAGGTGGGGAATCCTCATGACACTCAGCTACCTAAGATTCAAGTGCTCCCACTGAAAATGCACCATGACTTAGCACCATTATTTGATTAGAAAACAACGCTCTCAGTAGGTCTTTGTCTCATAACTGAAGATGTGTTCATTCCTATTGAAAGGTGGTATCTGTTTTTGTTGGGTAGTATCTCAGGGGCATATGCCTTGAATTATTTCTGTAGAAAATACAGAATAAAAGAATTAGCAAGCATAATGACTTATAATTAGGTTTATGGAATTCTTGGAACATATTAGAAAATATTCCAGTATCTTTAAATAACTAAAAATCTTTAAATAATTCTTTAAATCTCTGTTGGAGAAAATCATGGCGGTTGCTATGATTTTGAGCAGGCCAAGTAAATTTTATTTAGAATTTCTAGAACCAAGAAAATCTGATGATTTGAAATGATAACAGATCACGTGATAAATGCAGTATTACATTTGTATCCAAGTGGATAACTCCACAGAATATATTTTAATTTAAAGTAAATATTTCTACTATTTCGAACCATTCCATCCTGTTACATAATAACTGGTCTCTTATTACCAGTGTTCTGCTTTACAGTGTTTTGGTTTTTCTTCATTGAAATTTTTTCCCTTGTTTGTTTTTTTTTTTAAAGTGAGTCATGTTTCGTAAGCATCCAGAGCTAGGGAAGGTTTTGATAAATGAAATGGTATGGTATCTACCTGGAACCTCACCATCAGTCTGCTCTAGTTTCTGGGGTCAAAGGTTCCACAGATGACAAACCCGACGCTCTCACTGTTCAGGCCTGTTCATGGACAGAGGGGTCAGGAGAGGTCACTGTGTTTAAGCTCAGACTGAGGTCAGGATGCTTGCGTCCTGGGACTCCTTGCAATTCCAGACTCTACCCCTCTGCATCTCCTTCTTTGGGGGATGTTAGTCTTAAAGGGAATTGCCTGGAATGAGAACCAGGATCCTGTCAGTGTATCACCGGATAAAGGAAAAGTGGCAGGGACAACGGTGATGTCAGAGGCTCCTTATAGACAAAGACGCGACAGTTGCTTTTAAATTCAGTGACAGACATCTGTCAAACAATTTTACTTTGTTTCTCCCTTTAGGAGAGACTAGGGAGGGAGAGAGAAGAATCAGTTCTTTCATTATAATATCAAATTTCAAAGTTGTGAAGGCCAATAAGATAGGATGATACTCTAATCCACGATGGCCCAGCACTCTGTGGGTCTCTACGAAGACTTGCTTATATTAAAATTTGCACCTTAATTGCAGGCATAGTCACAGTATTAGGAATTTAGGGGAATGAAAAGGATGATGCAAAACAACAACAGGAGAAAGACGGAGAAATGGAACAGTGCCATCGTTTCCCTGTAATTTTCTGCAGGTCTGTGTTTCAAGACTCACAGTGGGTGGCAATGCACACATACATTTACCCAAACAAACTAACATACATATATGATGTTTTCCTCATTCATCCATACCTATAATAGAGTTGAATTTATATATTAGACATGGTAAGAGATTGAAAATAAGAGCTTACAATAAAATAGAACAACTTTAATTATATACTGCAATAAAAGTTATACAAGTATTATGTTTTCACACTGTATAACTTCTGTTTCACAGATATAAACTGATTGCATAGTTACTCGTGTGCCTTGGAGCCATTGCTAAGTAAAATACAGGTTATTTACTCGACCGCGCAGGTAGCATATACAGTGTGGATATGCTGGACAGAGAGACGAGCCTTTGGCTCAGAATTTCATCACAATGAAAAAAGGGATAGAACTTAAATATTTGAATAATTTATTTTTGAAACCTTCCATTTAATAATTTTGGAATGGTTGACTATGTGGAAGTTTGGGGAAGTGGGACTCGCTTAAGTAATAATAATAGTCTTATTAATTCTAATGTTTAATGCAAGCCATTACTATTTGTTTGGTACTGCAATGGGGATTTTCTCACGCAATAAATCTGAGACACCTGCTAAATTAGGAATTATACTATTATTGATTGAAGTGAACAGAGCTAAGAAATTTGGCTCAGTTAACCTAGGTGCCAAGGGATGTAACCAGATTTAAAGCTTGCCAAAGCTTTCTTGGTTTTAAGAGAAACAGTAATGCTTTAACTCCTTGCATCTGTACTGTGAAAACTCTCCTTAGAAATGTTGTCCCATACATTTATTTACAGAAAGAGTTTAGGAGATAAAGATAATTCTCTCAAGAGGATTAGATTCTTTTCTGAGGTAAATGGTTGAGAATTGCTGACCTCTAACTGAAATTACCACTCCTGTTCCTTCCTACCAATAAATGCTCCATTACACAAGAACTCAGTATATACTGAGATCTATCATCTAATATGCTAGTGGTAAGAAAGCAAATCATCTTAATTTCTTGGAGTTTAACATGGGAGTTGGAGGGGGGACAGAAGGGAGAAAAGGAGTCAGTGATATTGGGGAAAGTTGTCTGAAATGGAACTGCTGGATACTGTGTATCTGGCCCATCCCTTGAAGCTGAAGCTACAAACTGGGTCTGCCTCTTCCAAAGCATATCTTGCATTTAACTCTTCACTAGCAAGTAGAGAAAATGAGGAAATAGACACCACTGTCTTTAAAACCCACAGGAAGCTACCACCTTCACAGTGAAATGGAAGGCAGAAGGAGCAGCTGGGACCGTATTTTTAATATCTTTGCAGTATTTGTGCCTTGTAGTCTAGTATGTTTTTGTTTTTTTTATTTCACTGGATAGGGGTTTGTTTTATCCAAAGTCAAACTTTTTTGACTTCTCTACTATCTCCCAGCAAATCTGGTTTGCAAATGGCTCTGTCTGTTACATCATTTCTCTATAGAGTGTGTGAAATCTGCTGAATAATTCAAGAGAAGAGTTAAGACATTGAGATACCCTTAACATGAATGAAGGAGAGGAAAAACACAACGGGGGCTACACTGAACTTCAGTCTTGTCTCTCGGGTTCCTAGCTTGTCACCGCCACCTGGATGTCTAACTAGGATTCTCAAGCTTATATATGTCCTCTCATGTTGTCCCCTTTGCCATTTGCCCTCAACACGGTGATACAACACTTTGAAAGTCATCCAAACTACGCCACACTTTTAAATAAATGTCTTAAGGAGACCCCTTTTTACTCAGTAAGCCAAACTCATCACAGTATCTGCTGTGTCTTCATAGTGAGGTACCCCTTTGCTTCATGCATGCCCATGAGTCCTGCTGCCTCAGTACACTGGGTTACTATGTGTGTGTCATCTCAGCCCCCATATGTCCATATCCAGAGACTGTTGTGCACTTAAGATTCAGCTATGTAGAGGTGCCCTGCTCAGTGAGGTCCAGTACCCTTCTCCCATCTATGGAAATCCTAACCCACTCCACTCACCCTCCGCTGCTTGAATTCTTTCTGCTCCACTTCAAACCATAGAGTATACATGTGCACATGTACTAATATCTCATTTTTCACTATATATTCTCTCTAGAAGAGTATATGGATGAAGATGAGCTTTAGTCTGATTCGTTCATAACGCATTTCCAAAGCAGAGGACACTGTCTGGCACACAGTAATAGTCCAGTGTAGATTTCTGAATGAGTGACTAATGATTGAAATTATGTCCTGGAAAACAAAGAAGAAGAATTCTGGACATGCAGACTAAATGCATACCTAGCTAGTTGGAGATAAG
This sequence comes from Microtus agrestis, assembly GCA_902806775.1. Taxonomy (NCBI): domain Eukaryota; kingdom Metazoa; phylum Chordata; class Mammalia; order Rodentia; family Cricetidae; genus Microtus; species Microtus agrestis. The sequence goes on from CADCXT010002121.1 coordinate 1,471,775, forward strand.
AAAGAGTGTATCAAATTAATGGCTTGGCTCGATTGAATATTCTTGCAAAAAAAAAAAACAAGTGAGTACTGCCTAGCATATGAGATATGTCTAGCCATGGCGGCAGGCATCGTTTCTACTGTGTTAGTTTAGTAGGGTTTCAGTAATGGCAGATGGCAGGTTTATTTGTTTCAGCTTCTCCATATCAGCATGCTGTTAAGGATCACTTCCTTGCCTGTTCTTCTGTGCCATTACTCACAATTACACCTAACAGTCTGTAATCTTACGTACTCCAGCCACATATTCAGACTGGCTACTTCCCATCGCCATGCCTTTCTAGAGAGCAGACACTACATGGCTCTAAACAACTCATACTTCTAAGCCTAGCAGATGCTGCTCCGGGCTGGCTCTGCAGGTACCCAGGGATGCTCTCTCCCTTATTTCTGGACCTTCTTTGCCCTTGGCTAACAGCAGTTATATAAGAGAAAGCAGACTAACCTTGGCGTTGGTAATTTGTTCTGAGCATACTTCTGCTTTTGGTACCCTACAGCTATCACCTCCTCTGAGCAGTTAAAAGATCAGAAGATACTCTCACTGGCTGCCAGGTCACCATTCTATGTACCTGAGAAAGTCCAGATTCTAGTAAGGTAGACAGACACAGCTAATGACTGTTCTAGGTTTTATGTATCATGTTTCATTCTTTTCGAAAGAACCTTCTCATGCCTGTTATCCTTGTTCTTAAGCAGAATTTTTACTGAAAATGACTTCAAATGAGGAGAAAAGCTCTCTTGCTATCAATTCTATGTAATTTCCCAGCATGAAGTGGAGTGAAAATATGCCCCTCATGTCCAACAGATTCTGACAGGTAAAGCTGGCCTATAAAACAAGACGACTACAAAGTGAAATTCAACTTGCATAAATTACTTGCTGAAATTTCTGCTCGTTCCCATGATGCGGAAAAAATTGAACCCTGTGGTTTGAAAAGATTAAGACAATATAGCCTGAGTCAGCAACTGTGAACAATATATTAAATCTGAAATATATGTGTGAACACACGCACAAATAAACACACACACACACACACACACACGTGGAAAACAGGCAGAATCCTCCACACTGGTGGAAGGAGAATAAAACCATGAGAACTTGCCAGTGTAAAATCTACATGGCTTCAGGAGACAGTTAACTATCATAGAAACGCAGAAGTGAAAGGGTCTTTAAGTCCTCACAGGTTCCAGGAAAAGATGAGACAGATAGACAGACAGACAGAGGCTATCTCTGTCTTTTAAAATCTTTATATATACATCTTTTAAATTACTTGCTTTTGTCTTACAGAATTCTCCAGATGCGGTTTACGTAACTTTTCAAGCCAGAGTATCTGTCATGTTTCCTTAGTTTAAGAACTCGACTTTCAGAGGAGGATGCTATGCCCAGAGGAGGTACGCTGAGCAATTAGAGCTTGGCCACTCCAGCCCTAACCTCCAGCCTAGAGCCATGTCTAGTAACCAGTGTCAGGCACAAGTGACTTGTTTACAGACTCCACAGAAAGTCCTAGAAGTTGCCAGGAGTTAACAAAGTTTCTAAGAACTTAGGGTCTCAGTTAAAAAAAAATCACTCTATGAGAGCTCAGCCTCCTTAAAATCCAGTGAAAACAGAACCTCAAACATGGTTTTTATTGGTAAGACAAAATAAGATAAAAAGAAAAACCCTGACGCCACCAGCACATAGCTAAATTTCCAGCACTTGGTGGATATAATGTAGGCAGGAGTATAGGGAGATCAAGGTGATCTCGGACACATATGAGTTCAAGGCCAATGTCAGCTGCATGATCTACTACATAATTTACTCCCAAATCATTCATTATTTCTGTGGTTTTGGAAGGGCTGGTGGGGCCATCACTTATGTATTGTCCCAGGCTCAAAGTCTTCCCCCATCTGCTTCTCTATGAGTTCTCAGAATCACCTAGAAGCAAAAAGATTGCATCCTGAAACAAGACTCCCTATGTCAACTCAAGCAACAAGTAGCCTTCAGGGAGGGGGACAACTACTTGTGTCCCTACGGAAGCATCACTTCTACCAAGGACTTCTCTGAGAGGTCCGGAAACTTCCCAAAGGGAGGAAGGTATCTGTGGAGCTTCGAAGCTCTGTTCTGTTCTGTTCTGATTTGTCACTCTGAGATTTTGAGTGTGCAAATAGACTCTTTCGTTCAATTTCTGTATGGAAAAGCCTGGCATTAGAGTGACATTAAATTAAAAAAAAATTAAATTAAACTCCTCCCAGTACTGATGCAGGGAGCGGAGAAAATGTGTGGGAGGTTAAGGTTTGTACATTTACACTGAAGCAAGCCAGGAGGGAAAGTCAACACAAGACCACTCACTTCTCTGACAGCAGTCGGATTTTCAAACTTTTGTGACTGTCCCTTTAAACAAACATTCAAGAGAAGCAAAGCAGGATATTCAAAACAACAACACAGCGAGCTTTCCCTTCCATTTCAAAAAAAAAAATAGATTTTGCCGAATTCAAATGCAGCCATTGAAGATAAAACATTTACTGAAGAGGAGACAAGGGAACATTGCCCAAGATCTCCGTGCGATTGACTGCCTCAGAGCTGAACGTGGGGACTGAATTCACAGATCCCACTGGCACAAGCCAACTTTTTTATTTTTTTCTTAAACAGAACCACAATTTTCTGATTTTCAAGAAAATTGGAAGCAGAATGCTTTCAAGGCATGCAGAGACTGATCTTTTTACTCAAAGTAGCATGGCCTAATGCTGTTGGCGGGTATCTGAAATTCTTGGGGGAGGATAAATGCAGGCTACTGATGCAGCATAAAGTGGATGAAGCTAGTATGCTCACCAACTTGTCTTCTCTTGAGCAAATATCAAAGGAGCACTCAATTCTTAGGAAAGTCATGAAGGGGAAAAAACCCAAGAGACACACTAGCGCATCCTGAGGTAGGATTCTGTGGCTAATCACCTTTATCAATTTCATTTTCATTAGTATTTCACAGTATGATCATCTGTGTACTGAGACAACTCAGATACATGAAACAGCCATTAAAAAGCATTGCTTTTTAACAAATGCTGTATGCTTAAGGCTATGATGGTTATACTCAACATGCACACATTATTTTCTTACCATAATTCCCTAAATAATATAGCCTAACCATTACTTACCTACCATTTACATTGTGTGAGGCGCTATGCAAGGTGATAATAAATGCATGTATATGATGTACCCAAAGACAAATTTCAGTGAGAAGTGGAAAATAATATTGGAAAATATTCTAAAATAGTAAATGATACATCCTGTTTCCAGAACTCCTACTGAAGAACACACCCCAGTTTCCAAAATACTAGTAACTTTGGGGCAGAATGAACATGAGCAATTGTTCAACCCCCAAAAGGTTTTGTCAAGAGAAGACTAAATTATTTGGGGATTCAACCAAATTTCTATTTCTACCATTTATGCTTGTCCTCTGCATGTTTCTTCGACTGTTTTGACTTTCTGATATTAGTGCATGTCTACTAAATCCAGGGGACACCTTCCTCTTTCGAGTTTTCTGAAATCTGTATGCTTTAGAGAACATAAAACCCAGCAGTTGTAGATACTGCCCTGAATTCCTTTCTTCCTATCCCTTCTGGATACTCTGTGGTACACAATCATTTTGGACATGAACACAGTTTTCCCATCGTGTATCGAGGGAAGCAGGACAGGGATGGAGAAGAAGAGGACACAGCGTTTCCCAAGAAGCATTCTTCTCATGATCTAAACCGGGAATCCTTATTCTTAGGCAAGGTTGCTTTCTCTACAAGCCCCAACATAGGTGCCCTATATTGAATATAAAGATGTACTTGGGTTGTGGACTCAGTTACCAAAAGAACTGGAAACTGACATTCTAGGGGCTGTGAGAAACAGAACAAGCGATCCAAGCTGCCCTACATATAATGGCATTCACAAGCAGTAAAAACACATGGGCATCCAGTTTGTAAGAAGAAAACTGACAGCCCAAAATTTTAATTCTGAGACTTTTAGCAGTTGGTATGTGGGTCAAGTCTAGTATTGATATTTACCACGTTCAATCAGGATTTACCCAATACATTACTCTTACCACAAAGAATCTTGTCCCGTATTTGAGAACACTATCCAAACTAATGCTTTTAATCACAGAATTTTATAATATCTTGAAGACAATAAAATCACAGTTTGAGAGCAGGAAAGTTCCACATAATGTTTCACATGTTGGTTTGTCCAAGTTTAGGAAAATTCAGAGAAAGCTGGGATGAAGACTTGTGTCCCATTTTAACTCCACTTCTATAGTGCACAATACCTACTGGTCTGTACTCTGTGGAGTGGGATCAGAAAAACACACAGAATCAATGGCAGGGAAAATGTGATCTCAAGTAGCTTCTTTGCTAAGGAAACTCAGCCACACCAACCAGAAAATAAAACAGTGTACAAAGCGTTCTAATCTGTACTCTGTGGAGTGGGATTCAGAAAAAAATGTAGGCTAGAAAAAAGTACAGAGGAAGCCAAAGAATTAGCAGAGAGGATGAGTGAGGACGTCAATCAGACCAATGCAGAGAGGAGATTCTGGGCGGGGCGGGGCAAGTGCGGCAGTCAAGCACGCAAACCCAAAACTTAGCACTGGCATTTAGACTTCACACATTGTGGAGCAGGGTGCGTGTGCAGGCTCTTCTTTCCTCCTTCATGATGGCCTGCAGCGTTCGTGAAGAGGGAGTAGGAACAAGGCAGCAAATACATGAGCACAGCACTTGTTCCCTTCCTCTCCAGCCTCAGACTTCTGAGCTCTTAATGCACGCTTTTGCTCAATGGAACAATGGTGTCTGTCACAGGGGAAAGTGTGCCATCTTTCAGCTTTTACCCACCACAGCAATGTGCACATGAGTATGTGAATGTGCGTACATTTGTGTTTCTGTGTGTGTGTAACTATGCTAATCACTATTGTTAATGACTCACAAATAGAATGAATGTCTTTGTACTATTGTTTCATATCTTCAAAAGCTGAGGCCATTTCTTATTAAGTATATTTCATACCTTCAAGACTAGAACCATTGAATAAATTATTATTTAAACCACTAATGAAGTAATATAAAATAATATTTCCCGAAATACACTATAAACTTTGTTTTTTATGCAAACAATTAAGTTTAATGTAAAATATTAGAGAATTCTTAAAGTGGAAATTTCAACTAATTCGAAGGAAATAAGAAAGATATCAGGTAAACCGGTGTATCTAGAAAAGATGACATTAAGGAGGTCACAGAGACTAAGTCTGTGTGGTCTCTCATCTGTGGTTCCCAGCACCACACGATCAGATGTGAGCATACAACACAGAGCAGCAACAGAAACCAAGAAAGGAAAAAGGGATCATACATACGCCTATGTGTGTGACTCGGGGATGGAGACAGGTACTTGGGAAGGCAATAGCAGGATGCAGGTGAGATTCCAACGTCAATCATGGTTTAGTTGCCTCAGCAAGAGAATTAAACATTAGCTGTTTGTTGATTGCGTGCAAGGAAAAGAGCTGCAGGAAGCTCGGATTCTGACATCTCGTGGCCACACACACAGGGAGATGCTAACCCAAGCTGAACTGCTGACTCTCTGCATTACCACACACAAATCATCTGCTGGACGGCTCTCCTGGCCAGCCCTGTGGCAACAACCAATCAAAAGCTCGATTGGTGAAGAAAATCGTACATCTACGGTAATCCCGCTTCACCTGAATCTGTTTTACTTCGTTAAACTTGTAAGATCTACTTAGACATGCTCACTTTTCTTTAGGAGAAAATACATATACATATTAAATTTTATTCACTTTCGACTCTTGGGAGGGCAAACCCATGTATATGGGGGCATACACAGTCACACACATTCTCCACATCTTTTTTGTTCTACCTTTAGTGGAGTGCACAAACTTAGGTAAGAAATACCGCTAAAAGGTTAGGGAGATAGCCTGGTCATTAAAGCACTTGTTATACAAGCATGAGGGTGGAAATTCAGATCTCCAGAACCCACACAAATTGTCAGGGGAGTGTGGTGCTACCTGAAAGTCCAGCCTTTTGAGGCACAGGCAGGGGCTCTCCAGATCAAGCTGGTGAGCAAGAGTGGCCACATCTCTGAGTGCTGGGCTTGACTTAGAACCTTGTCTCTGGGAATAATGTATAAAAGCACCCAAAGATGGTTTCTAGCCTCAACCTTGGGCTTCCACATGCAATGTGCCCATGTGTATTTTCTCCTTCACACACATGTGCCCCACATGTAAACATGTATATACATGTCACACACATGAAAACTTAGAAAGTAAGGAAATCCACGAATCAGATTCTTTTGTTGAGAGGTGCTAAGACAGTTATGCTGGTTATGTTGGCCTCAACATGTATAGATGCTTTTTCTTGTGACAATACGTAAACAATATAGGTGAAATTATTTACATAGCGTTTGCAATGTATTCGGTACTGCACACAATCTACAATGAATTAAGGTGTATTCAGTGTGTACATGGGCTATATGCAAATATTGAACACCACCTGTGAAAGACTTAGGCATCTTAGATTTAGACATCTGGAGATTTCTGGAACAATATTCACGGTCTCCCTCCTTTCCTCTCTCCCTTCCCTTTTCCCGTCCTCCCCTTTTCCCTCCCTCCCTCTCTGCTCTGTCTGTCCACCTCTTTTTCAAATGCAGACACATCATCTATATATATGTATACACGGATATTATAGCCAATTTTGGTTTTCATCCTCCTGTTACAAAGCATACATAATAATGTATCTCTTTAGAAAGTAGAACGTGCAATAAAGATAACTGACTTTTTTCACCACTCTGTGATGCTGGATTCTGCAGTAGTAGAAGACACAGGAATGTAGTCTTATTAAGAAAGGTAATGGCAGTAAGAAAGGAGGGGAATGAGGTGTGGAGTCCCATCCTATCACAAAGCACCATCACCATCACAGTACTAGTGACATTGGTTCTGGCGGAGAGAAGAACCAGAAATTACACATTATTGAGAGCTCTAGTGTGTGGTGCCCCTCCAAGAGAAAGACTCCTACAGAAAGCAGAAAGGTGAGCTCTATTCAGACTTTTCATAACTGTTACAAATCTTTAGAGCAAGCAGGACTCTGGACCACTGGAATAGGCAAAAGACTTTCATAAATTACAGTAAGGAAATTATTAATATTAAACAAATTTTAAAATTAATATTAATTCATAAAATATTAATAATAAATAAATATTAAGTGAATGCCTGAGGGGTGTGTACATGCCTAAAGCACCCATGTGTGGTAGGTTAAGCCACTGACTTGGGATGCCAGAGGTTCTTAGTTGAGCCCTGAGGTTAAGTTCTTAAACCTACAATGTGGGAATGACCATACATCTCAGTGTGCATACTACCTTATGGCCAAATAGAAATAGCTCAATTTCTACAACTGCTACAATGATAGAATTGTAATAACAAAAACAAAAACAACTGGTTTTAAAACATGGTCTTTGAGGGGATTTTCCAGGTATTGGTCTATGTGTCAGTCAGCTCTCTCTCCCTATAAATTCATGAATTTGCTTACAGAAGGAAGCTATTCTGACCACTTTTATTCCTTGTTAAGTCAGAGTAGAGATATGACAGGAGTCACACTTATGCATCACAAATCTCTGTTCAGTTCTGTCAGGAAAAAGCAAGGCGTTAGTTTGGACCACTATGGAACTAAGACAATGGAAAATGATCACCTCAGATTCAGCTTAGAGGTAGGTCCAGGAAGTCCCCTATGACAGCCAACAATAAAAACTTGGAAAAAAAAAACAGTAAATGCAACATCTTAGTGAATGACCCTTTCCAAAGCTTGCTTTTCTGAAAGGCAAGATTTTTGATATGGGTTGCCAATCTATTATATATTTGGTTTCTCCTACAACCCATTATAATATTATGTATTGCTATTAAATATGTACATACATGAAAAATACAATGGTGGACAAAAGTGTGCTATGTCTTTCAATCAAAATTGAAAAAAAACCCAGAAACATAATAGCTAAACAGGAAAAGTTGAATACAGATAATATTAAAATAGTGCACACTGAAAATAAATTATACTGTGATTTGGAAAAAATAATAAATGTAATTAATTTCACCTGTCAACAGTTCACTACAGAAACATACTCTTTATAGTAGTATTACTGAGAGAGCAGCCACCACCAAGAAAGGAATGTGGAGGTGTAGAGAATGCTTTGTGCTCCTTAGCGCGTGGCCTCTCCTAGTCCTTGGACATGAGTTAACACCCTGGTGTCTGAAATCTTGTAATCCTTGAAAGGAAGGAGCCAGGCAGACCGTCCTTGTTCTCATTTCTTCAAACTGTTAAATGTTCTATGAAACACTGGCCACAGAGCTACTTCTCATCTCAGAAATGTTGCCGAGCAGATATGCCTGTGTGGGCTTCCCTATGCGATAAGACAACCAAGTAGCTCATCCATTTGAACTCCCTAGTTGTACTCAAGAGTTTACAACGCCTGCGGTATATCTAGAATGTTGTTTGGAAAGCACAAAGGTTGTATGTGACTTTAAAATAAACCACTGGATATACTGAGGTGCAGGAGAAAAAGGCTGATCAACATTAATTCAGTTAGTCACCCTTCTTCCTGGTAAATGGTGATAGAAGGCAGACCCGAATTTATATATCCTGTGGTTGTATTTGAAAAGAAGAGGAATGTGAACTTTAGAAAGTAAACAATGCCCTAAACATTTAAAAAACCTCTTGAGAGAAAGTGGGAAGTACTCTACAACACGTGGGCACAGGAGGCCACTTCCAACGTATAACCCCAGCAGCACAGACAGTAAGGGCCTCATTGAATAAATGGGACCTCCTGAGACCAAGAAGCTTCTGTAAAGCAAAGGACACTGTCGCTAAGACAGAAAGGCAACCCACTGACTGGGAGAAAATATTCACCAACCCCGCAACTGACAAAGGTCTGATCTCCAAAATATATAAAGAACTCAAGAAACTAGACCGTAAAAGGCTAATCAACCCAATTATAAAATGGGGCACTGAGCTGAACAGAGATCTCTCAACAGAAGAAGTTCAAATGGCCAAAAGACACGTAAGGTCATGCTCAACTTCCTTAGCGACCAGGGAAATGCAAATCAAGACAACTTTAAGATACCATCTTACACCTGTCAGAATGGCTAAAATCAAAAACACCAATGATAGCCTTTGCTGGAGAGGTTGTAGAGAAAGGGGTACACTCATCCATTGCTGGTGGGAATGCAAACTTGTGCAACCACTCTGGAAAGCAGTGTGGAGGTTTCTCAGGAAATTCGAGATCAACCTACCCATGGACCCAGCAATAGCACTCTTGGGAATATACCCAAGAGAGGCCTTATCATACAACAAAAGTATATGCTCTACCATGTTCATAGCAGCATTGTTTGTAATAGCCAGAACCTGGAAACAACCTAGATGCCCTTCAATTGAAGAATGAATGAAGAAAGTATGGAATATATACATATTAGAGTACTACTCAGCAGTAAAAAACAAGGACTTCTTGAAGTTTGCAGGCAAATGGATGGAAATTGAAAACACTATCCTGAGTGAGGTAAGCCAGACCCAAAAAGAGGAACATGGGATGGACTCACTCATATTTGGTTTCTAGCCATAAATAAAGGACATTGAGCCTATAATTCGGGTTCTTAGAGAAGCTAAATAAGAAGGAGAACCCAAAGAAAAACATATAGGCATCCTCCTGAATATTAACCTTCATCAGGCGATGAAAGGAGACAGAGACAGAGACCCACATTGGAGTACCAGACTGAAATCCCAAGGTCCAAATCAAGAAGGAGAGAGAGCACGTGCAAGGAACTCAGGACCGGCTGCTGGGTCAGAAAAAGTGGGTGCACCCACACCTTAGTCTACAAGGCTGTGCAGGGCAGCCCTGATTAATCTTGGCTTGTTGGGGGGGGGGGGGAGGGGGGGGGGGGGGGGGGAGAAAAAAAAATTTATAAAAAAAAAAAAAAAAAAAAAAAAAAAAAAAAAAAAAAAAAAAAAAAAAAAAAATGCTGGTATTATTGGTTGCATAAAGAACAGCAAGAAAGAATACAAACAATAGAAGAAAATTTTCCTTTGAGAAAAAAAAAAATATTTTTAAAAAAAAAAAAAAAAAAAAAAACTCTCCTCTCTCTCTCTCTCTCTCTCTCTCTTTCTTTCTCTCTCTCTCTCTCTCTCTCTCTCTCTCTCTCTCTCTCTCTCTCTCTCCCTCCCTCCCTCTCTCCCCCCTCCCTCCCTTCCTTCCTTCCTTTCAATTCTCGTATACAATAACTTTCTTTATTAGGAGTTGTTTCAATATAATAAAATTCTAAAAAGGGGTCTTAGCTTGGAAGTCAGGGAACTAGTATATTTCGTTTCACCCTCATGGAAATTGAAATCAAGGAGCTTTTATTTTGTGGTTGACTGCAAGAAATAATGTTGCTAGCTTTGCCTAAAATAACATTATCGTCTTTAATTGCATGGGGCTAAGATTATGTTATGTGTTCAAGGTAAACTGAAAACAAACTTAAAACATAAAGAATTTATTTGCACAAACATGAAATTAGACCTCCACTTAGGAATCACAAAATCAGGCCTTTTTCTATTAAATATAAGCAAAACCACAAAGGCCTATGATTGGTTACAGTTCCATGACTACCTTGCTTTGGTCTTCCTTATAGAAATTTCCTATGTGTATCATGTATGTCGGTTGATACCTCCAGTTGGGTATCCTTGTTTAATTTTTCTTTAATAAAACATTGATAATAATTGCCTATATTTACTATTATTTTCTTATAAAACATGCAGAGCAAAGGTCACCTATGAGAGCTAAATAGTTTCATGTGCTCAAGAATGGTGCAGACCCCGGTTCTTTACATTATACAACCACAGTACAGTACAAGCCATCATGTGTGTGTGTGTGTGTGTGTGTGTGTGTGTTTCTCTTCTGGGAGTGCCCTTCACTCTGTTTTATATCTTTATCAGATAATTTCTTCTCATCTTTAATACTAGCTCAAAATTATGTACTCAAGAAAATATTCTTTAAACCTTTCTTCTATTTTCACCATTCTTTTGCATGCAAAGTCATTTTCTTCTGCCCACATTTTATAGAATATAGTGTGTAGGATGATGACTAAAAACCTAGAGAGAGAAACTGGGGTTTAACCTGAAGGTCGGAAAAGCAAGACAGTCAGTCACTGGCTCTTATCTCTCTACCTCAGTCTGAAATGGCGGTCTTGACTCGAGGAATCTCAGAATGAGACTGTGTTTGAGAACTGTCTCCCTCTGTCTTCTTTTCTTCCCTAGGGCTGGGATTAAAGATGTGTATTACTGAGACTGAAGGCATGCACCACTACCACCCGGTTTCTATGGCAAACTAGTGTGGCTACTGGGATTAAAGGTGTGTGTCACCACTGCCTAGTCTGTAAAGCTCATCAGTGAGGCTGTTCTACTCTTAACTTCAGGCAAGCTTTAGTTTCTAAAATACAAATGAAATAACACTACCATAGTAATTTAAATGATACATATCTATCTTCTGTTATAGGTAAATTGGTGAGCCAAGGTTCTGTCTAGCCCAGTGGCTATGAATAGACATTTACTCAGACGAGAATATTTATGTTTCTAAATGTACACCTAGGTGAACAGTAAGTCACAGAGCTCCACTAAGCGCCAGGAAGTGAATCACAACAAACTAAGGCATCTAATGCCAGAAGAGTGAGAAGTGAGCAGAGAGACAGAAAACAAACTTAAAACTTTATCTGCTTAAAGATGGAACAGGGACCCTAGCAGAACTGAAGGACAGAATCATGCAATCCTTTCAATAAATATGAAGAGATTCAGTGGAGTCCAGCATTCCTTCATGATGAACCTGAAGAAATTAGAAATCGAAGGGGAGAAATCCAACAGAGTAGAGGCATGTAGAACAAACCTGTAGCCAACATTTACCTAAAGGGGAAAACGACCATATTCCCTAGATCTGATATGAGACAAAGGTGCCCACAACTTTTACTCTTCTCCAGTATAGTATGTGAAGTCTTAGCTACAAGAATAAGGCAAGATAAATTTATGAAAGGGATACAAATAAGAAAGGAAGAAGCAAAATTATACCTATTTGGGAGCAACATGGTCTTATTTATGCTTAAAAGACCTTAATATTTCCATCAAGAAATCCTTATTACTTATAAATACTTTTATCTAAGTAGCAGAATAAAAACTAATGTTTAAAAAGAAGTACTTTTCTAGATTCTGATGAAGAACATACCAGAAGAGAAGCCAGGAAAAAGTCCATTCACATCAGCTTTAGGAAACACACCTAAGGAGAAACTTAACAAGGAGGTGAAGCATCTCTACAATGGAAGTTAGAGGCACTGAAGAGAGCAGTGGGAGGGAACATCTGAGGGTGGTCAGCATCCTCGCTCCCATGGGTGAATACTGGGGAAGAGGTTATCTATGGATACAAGGCAAACTCATCAAAATTTCAATGACATTTCCAACAGAACTATACAATTAAAAAATCCATATGGAAACACACAAAAAATTAGCCTACACAACCAAAAATAGAAAGGTTAATGTGAGGATGCAAAACCACCTGATCTCAAACTATACTGCAGGGCAATGTTTAAGGGAAAACCTTAGGACTGGGGTAAAAACATACAAGCAGACTAATGGAAGGTAGCCAGACATAAAGTTCCATAGTTACACCCGAGAAAATGATGGTCCACCTGTAGAAGAATAGAACTTGATACATACTTTCCACCTTATACAAAAACCATTCAGAATGGATAAAAGTCCTTCAAAGAAGACCTGAAACCTCAAAGCTGCTCCAAGCAGCCAAGGCAAACGACTTCACGATGCAGGCACAGGGAAGGTGATCCTGAGAATGATCTCAAAGAGACAGGAAACGATGTCAAGTATTGACAACCAGGCTTACACGAAGCAAAACGGCTTCTGCAGAGCAGGGGAAAATATCACCACATACACAGACAGCCTAGAAAACAAGGGAAAACCCTTTGCTAGCGACACACTGGAGAGGGGATTCCTACCTAGAATACAAAAAGAACCAGAGAAAGTAAATCTCAGAAGAATCCATCTGATCATAACTGGGCAAGTGCAGTGAGCAAACATGGTCAAAGAAGACAAATGAAAACTAAATACTTGAGAAGGTGTTTGTCATCCCTGGCCAGCAGGAAAATGCAACTGAAAGCTGCCTGAGATTCCATCTCTGTGCATTCAGAATGAGGACCGTCAGGAAAACAGAAGGCGTAAGTGGTAAGGAGGTGGAGAAAGAGCTCTCATACACAGCCGGTGGGAGTGCACATTGGTGCAGCCACTGTGGAAACACTTAAAACAGGATTTCCCCATGTCCCAGCATCGTATCTTTGTGTACATACAGAAACCCACTGAGTCAACACTCCACACAGATACTCACACATCCATGTTTATTGCTTCACTGTTCATCACGGCCAGGGAACAGCTCCCACCTAGAGGTTCACCATGATGTGCAACCATACATACAGCAGGATCTTAGGCAGTCCCTGGCAAAAATATTATTTTCTCTAAGTGGAAATTCAGGAAATTTTCCTGGAATGACATTTTTTAAAGGAAAATTGATAGATCTGGAACTGATGAAGTTAAGCATAATAGAACAATAAACCAAACTCAGAAAGACAAATATTGTGTTATTTTTCTCATGTGGAGCCTAGATTTAAAACTACATATATGCAATTGCATATATGTGTGCTGTGTGCTATCTTCTCTCTCTCTCTCTCTCTCTCTCTCTCTCTGTGTGTGTGTGTGTGTGTGTGTGTGTGTGTGTGTGTGTGTGTGTGTGTGTATGTATGATGAAACTGGAAAGAGGATCATGAAAGGAGAGGATGTGATCTCAGGCAGCGAATGAGAGCCTGAAGGAAAACATGATATAAAGAAGAAGGGCGGCTGGGGCAGGGGAGAAGAAAGCCAAGGTCAGCAGGTCGACTCACGGTCATGAAAAGTACCAGAAGAAGAAGGACAGAAAGCCGCCATGACTGGGAGCCACGTTAGCACATTTCTACACATTTCCCCAAGACCTAGATTCCACCAGCTTCCTCTTTGCCTGGTTCAAAACAAGAGACTCATTCCCTTCTTTAAACAACGCCATGCTGTGTTGGAGAATATTATTTTAAAGTGTGTTACTTTTGTTTATGCTGTGGAATATTTGTTTAATGATTTTGTTTATGTTGCATTTGATTCTTTACCTGTCTAAAACACCTGATGGCCTAATAAAGAGCTGAACGGCCAACAGTGATGCAGGAGAAAGGATAGGCAGGACTGGCAGGCAGGGAGAATCTGGGAAAAAGAATTCTGGGAAGAGGAAAGAAGGAGCAAAAGAGAACAAGGAGTGGACTTCAGGAGCTAACCACCCAGCAAGTCATGGAGTAAAAGTAAGATATACAGAAGTAAGAAAAGAAAAAAGCCCAGAAGCAAAAGCTAGTCAGTACAATTTAGGTTAAGAAAAGCTGGCAAGAAACAAGCCAAGGTAAGGCTTTATAAGAAAGAGTAAGACTGCAAATATGATTTATTTAAGAGATGGGTAGCAAGCTCCCGAAAGAGTAAAGAGTAAAAAAACAACCAGCTACAATGCTGTGCCACAAAACTCTCGATTCAGGGTATGAGGATATAGTCAGAAGACAGACTACAAAAGTGAACTAGTATTTTTCATTTATTCCATCGAATCCCTCAGTTAAAGAACAGTTTGCCCCAAGCTGGTCCCCCCGCTGTCATGTATACACTTGAGTGTGTACAAAAGCAGGCAATCTGTGTGTCCACCCAAGTGGCTCACATTGTCAGTCACCTCGAAGGAGAAAGTATTGAAACTTGCAATGCATTATTGCATGATCCCGAAGCCAGCGGAAACACTGTAGGACAGATGAGGGAGGTAAATGTCATGAATACTCATGACATTTGAGTAACACCTTGCAAGAAGATCAGAATGAAAGTGACTGTTCTTTAAATGTACTGTTCCTCCAAGCAACAAAGGCAATGTGTTTCGATGTCCTCAAAGGCACATCAATCTACCGTCCCTGTCATTCTCCATTACAAGACTCCAGTAGGTGTCTGCAGCTCTACATAGCAGTGATTGCTCTATACTTCATTTTTTTCACTTATGATTCATAAAGAAGGTACAGGAAGAAATGATTAAAAATTGTAAAACAGACAGAACAATTAAACAATGAGTTGGTATGACCATCCTTTGCACTCAAAGTACAATGGAACAGTTTACTGAAGAGAATTGGAAACAAGTCAGTTGGATTGTGTGCTCATTTCATGCTTAAGTAGAACATTTTTAGTAGAAACACCAAAAAAAAAAAATAGTGCTTCTCAAGGTTGCTACATTCTAATGCTCCCAAATCTGCAAATATGCTAGGCTCCTGGCAATGAGGAATTAGATTTGTAGACCTAGTGAAGGTTGCTGGAAAATGACCTTGAAACAGGTGGATTATCCTAGAACATCTAGGTTGAACCATTGTAATAACAGGAGCCTGTACAAGTGAAATGAGGGGGCGGGAGGAAATCAGAGCGATGGCGATGTCAAAATTAACGGTTTGAGGAATGAGATAAGCCAAGAAATGAAGAAGGCCTCTACACACTGGTGTAGGCTATCATGTAGATTCTATGGTGTTCTACAGGATGGTGTGCAGCATGGCAGACTTCTGACCTCTCAAGTGTAAGGTAACATACTGTGCTGCAATGTGCCTCTATGTTTGTCCTACTTTCATACAGCAGGGACAGAAAACAACCAGTTCCCAATTGGGGTGATGTGAATGAAAATGGCCTCCATGGGCTCAGACATTTAAATGCTCGGCCATCAATAGGTAGAACTATTTGGAAAAGGATTAGGAGGTGTGGCCTCGTTAGAGGAAGTATGTCAGTGGGGTTCCAAAAGCCATGCCATTCCAGTTCACTCTTTGTCTGTTTTCATCGTGGGGATCTGATGCAAGTGCCCAGCTACTACGCCAGTGGCCTGCCTGCCTGTTTGCTGTCATGCTCCCCGTGTGATGGCCATGAACTAGCATTCTGAAACTATAACCACACCACCCATAAACCCTTTCCTCTATGAGCTGTCTTGTTCATGGAGTATCTTTGTAGCAACAAAAAGAAAACTAAGACCCCCATTCCTCCACATTGCTTTTCATCACTGAAAACACAATTATGCCTACATAAGAGATTTAATAAATTGTTCAAACATCTTAAATAAAGTTGATCTGTTTTTGCTTTGAGAGAAGATGTGTAGCTGAGTCTATGCTGGAACTCTGTATGTAACCCAGGCTAGCCATAAGCTATCAATCTTTCTTTATTAGCTTCCCAAGTGCTGACAACACAGGCACGCACCACCGTGCTGGATTCTCTAATCATTTTGAAGTAAAAGTAGATTTTAGATAAGAAATAAACAAAACGTTTTACAAACAATTCTAAAAGTTCATAACCTTAGAAACAGATGGCTAATAAAGGCAAAGATTCCCACGGAGATTTCCTTTTCTTTCCTCAGGGATGTGAGTGCTATAGAACAGAGATGATTATGCTTCTGCGCATTTTAAGTCAGTGTCTAGAAGCTAAACATTTACACATTAACTAAATGAATAAATGAGTCATTGCTTGACCCTGGTGCATTTAGTACAGGTATAAAAAAGAGGTAAGAAGGTTCTGCTTCACATCATCTTTTTATTTTTTCATGTTTTGCATAGATTGCCATTCTGAATATTAAAGCACCTGAACAAGTGACACAATTTAAAAATGCTTCCCCTGAAAACAAACACTCCTTGACCAGTAAAGATGGTTTATATTGATTAATATCAAGTCTATAATCATAATGAATATAAATGGTTTTTATAAATCCGATTTTGTACACATCACACATGAACATATTTTCTCATTAATTCCTGTAGCTATAAGTAGCTATGTAAACAGGCGATGTGTGCTTTGTTAAGTTATATTCTGGGAACAGGACTGTGCTAGACAAAATCAATCATGGATCGGAAAGCCCCAGTTTCTAGCCGTGAGTCCCCGGAGTCTGGGGAATCCTCGTGTGTGTGTGAACTAATACAGCAGAGGTGCGAAGTGATTCCCACACCGAAATCACTCCAAGGAGCAGCTTGCTGTCCAGTCCACACACTAGGGAATCCCCTGCTGCCAGGCCACCAGATGTGTGAGCCAGGCTCAGCTCCTACGCTGAGAATCAATCTGGTCAGAGGAAAGAGGCCCCACACTGTTGTCCTCCTAACAGTAATGTGTGAGACTTGCTGGGGTCCTGACCTCACTCTGAACTGCTGGATAACCAGCCCCGAACCTGCAAGTGGCTCATAAAACTGATTCCATGCCGGCGTTCACCTTCAACTCTATGTCCTTCTGCCTCATCTTGCAATCTGGACACTGCCCCATTCAGAGCTGCTCTGAATCACTTAGGACTTCAGAGAATCTGTTCAATTTACAGCTTCCCCTTCCAACAGCAGGGACTGGATTTACACAGGAAAGTGTAGGCTAATCCACTAGGTTTAGAGGAATGGACTGGTCCCTGCTGACATTGAGCTGAATTAAAACAAACAAACAAAAACAAAATCTGAGCTTTTAAGACCTTTCAGATTGTTCTAGAAACAGGAGTCCACCAGAAGCAAATCGGAGGCTTCTCAAGGGCACCAGCTTGACCCTTCCTCCAAGAGTACCAAAGCTACCATGCCTTCAGGCAAAACCACAGGGAAGGCAGGGAGATGGCTTTATTTTCAGTTCAAGCTTAAGTTTTCTTTTGTGTTCTCACTGCTTCTGTCCTTGCTGTGCCAGAGGAAAAGCACCCACTTGCTTCTCTCAGCTGTTCCCTTTCTGTGGTGTAGCCATCAAAATCTCTCAAAGGATGAGGTTTCTGGGAATTCTTTTTTAATGAACATTTTCATTAACTCTTTGAGAATTTTATTCAATGTATTTTGAACGTTTCTGGGAACTAGTCATTAGATTAGAACAACCAAGACTAAATTGTTCAGGAGGTAAACTCTCCTAATACGCTTTTTACTCCTAGTGACGTCACAGAATCTGAGATCTGTAGACACATAAAAACAAATTCTGATGTGAGGGATATTTTTATTTTAGCAGATTTGGCAAAATGGATTATAAAAAAAAGTTGCAGCATTAGAAGCAGGAGATGTAATTCATGGTACAGCCCTTGCCTACAGTTCTTTAGGTTTGTTCCTCCACACTATGAACAACAGCAACAATAACTCCACAAATAAAAAAGAAAAACAATCAAGATAACTTCCAGGAAAGACTAGGCTAAAAGCTATCTCCATGTGAGCCTGCTAAGAAAAGTCAGAATAATAAAACAACAAAAGCAAACAATTCTATCCCCAAGAGAGGAAGACCAACAGAAAACGTAGAAAATGTAAAAATCAGGTAAAGAAGCCTTGTGGATCCGTTATTTGTGTGTGTGTGGGGGAGGATAATGAAGCTTAAGACTCCGTCAAAAGGTAATGCAGACAACAACTGACTGCTGGGAGCAGGAGAATTACCTCACCTAGGGATGAGGCACCTCGTTGGCTGTACAATGCAGCACCCTGAAACCATACAAACAAACAACAAAACAGGTTCCCAGAGGAGCCCATATGGTAGAACAGTTGTTTTCCTATTGGGTGATTCATGCCAATGACGGAGACTGACCAAGGCAGATGTACAGTATCTTTTACGATCTAGTTCCAGAAGTGCAGCTCTACTGGTCACAAAAGATCAGTCACATGTGAATGATGGTGTGTTCCAACAGTGGAACACACACACAAATAAAGTTTCCCCAAGATTACGATTAATGATGCTGAGAAACTCCCACTGCCACTGATGTAGACTTTAGAGTGCTGGTAGTGCCGGGAGCAATGTATCACTCATGATTTCTTGGCTATACCACCGTGAGACGTCTACTACAAAGCCAGTCAGAAGAAAGCAAGTGACTTTTACTGGCCTAGGCACTTATGGTAATGTTTATTACCAGTTCTAAGAGTACCTTCTATGCGTAAAACTGTGCGTCACGAAACAGCGTGCTGTGCCATGCTGGCAGCACCCGCACATGCTCCCATTACTGTGTTTCTTCAACACATCAGGGGGCAACGTTATGACTGACCTACATCATCTAGGTGAAATAAGAATTCTCTATATACTCACCATGACAAGAGGACCTAACACACTTCTAAGAACGCACACTGCTGTTAAACGACACGTGATTATACCAAGAAATGGCACAGGGTACACAGACATGAATATCAGAAAGGTTGGCCATTGAAGACCCTACTTAAAGGTGATCTCACATGGAAGGTTGCCCATCGTGTCTCTTTATAATTAGCCCCACATTCATTACCTTCATAAGTGTGGAGGAGACATGAAGAAATGAAATTCACTTGATGTTTTATATATATATATATGTATACATACACACATATATATATATATGAGGGTGTTTATGTGTGTAACTGTTGAAATATGAAAGTTTCAACTTGAACGACAGTTTTACAACTTTTAACAAATTGAGCATTTTCAAATATTATGTAACAGGATGTGCAGGTTGAAAGGACACCAGCAGAAAGGATGAGTGCAGAAGAAAGGGAGCCACGACCACTGATATGAACAAATGCTTGTTTAAAACTGATGCAGATATTAGGATAGTCATTTCCCCCCCTTGTTCTCACTGCACCAGGCCTAACTTGATCCCCTCCCTTCTCCCCAGGCTACCAGGTTAGCTTTCTGCCTTCCAGTTTTAGAAGTAAAAGGTGTGAGAGATCTCTAGTCACAGTCTTGTGATGACTACTGAGTTGATGCAGTTAGCACCAAAATATGGCAGCACTGTTCAGTTGCTACAAGAATGTTTGACTCTAAAATTTAAAACTATTTCATTGAGAAGGAATGATTACCGAACCTTGGAATATTCCATAGGCAGCAATTCTTTAAAAGATACCACATTGCACGTGTCTGCTGTATGACATCAAAAACAAACATAACCAAAGTATTTAATATATTTCAAGATCATGGCAGGGTCCATTTGAAGAAGAGACAGAAGACAGAGGGAATGTACAATGTGAATAATACTGACATTTAACGTGTTCTTGAATTCAGTGCTGTGTTGATGCTATGAGATCTGGATTGAACACACTCTCCCGAATGCAAAGGTCTGGTCACCAGTCTGCAGCACTATCAGGAGGCAGCGTGGGGAAGGAAACTGGATCACTGGGAGTGTGCTCTTGCTGAAGATATGAAATCCCAGCCCTATCCCTCTGCCCCATTTCCCACATGACAAGTGGTGGACAACTCTCCTGCTGGTGCTATCACTCTAAACTGTGGCGCCCCAAGCCCAAAGCAGCATGACCAAGTGACAATGGATGAAAGACCTTGAAACTATGAGTCCTACCCATCTCGTCACTGTGTCAGTGTGAAAAGGCAGGCTAACACAACTTATCTCTTACTATGGACTAGAAATTCTTTGGAGATGGTTTAACAAACTATTTACTGATGCCAAAACCAGAGACTAGACTGACAGGTTATTAAAAATTGGTAAGTGGTAAGCCAGAATACAATATTAGGACATCCTTTCAGAGACAAAAAGGCCTGCTGCTATTTCTTGTATTTCTGCCTAGTTGCAGTAGAATATCACAGGCAGTGTATCCAGCCTTGGCCATCCACATGTCCTCTTTCTATCTGCTTAATGTTGATTAAAATGTTGGCTCCTTCAATGTAGAAATAAAATCTGTTGGGAAACTAAGTAACAACCCCACTGTAATTCTAATTGCATGTTCACCAAAAAGCAAAGCCGTTTGAAAGCTACATTAACATGATTTGTGGATCTCATGACTCGTATGAGGGTAACAATGTAAAATGAGTCAAGGTAAGGGGCAGCCTAGACACTCAGCAAATGGGACCACATATATAGAAGGTGCTAGGTTGTAATATGGAGGAGCGGGCTGCATCCAGCCGCCCGGCTAGCTTACACCCTTAATAACCACACAGAAATTGTATTAACTAAATTACTGCCTGGCCCATTATCTCTAGCCTCTTATTGGCTAACTCTCACATCTTGATTTAACCCATTTCTAATAATCTGTATCGCCACTTGACTGTGGCTTACCATGAGTCTAACCAGTGTCCATCGCAGGCAGGAGGAACATGGTATCTCCCTGACTCTGCTCTTCTTCCCAGGATTCTGTTCTGTCTTCCCCGCCTACCTGAGTTCCACCCTATCAACTAGGCCAAGACAGTTTCTTTTGTTTTTTTAATTTTTTTTACTGAAAAAATTTCTGCCTCCTCTCCGCCTCCCATTTTCCTCCCTCTCCTCCCACTCCTCTCCCCCTTCCCGCACTCCTCTCCCCCTCCCTTTCCAGTCTGAAGAGCAATCAGGGTTCCCTGCCCTGTGGGAAGTCCAAGGTCCTCCCCCCTCCATCCAGGTCCAGGAAGGTGATCATCAAAACTGGCTAGGCTCCCACAAAGCCAGTTCATGCAGTAGGATCAAAACCTAGTGCCATTGTCCTCGGCTTCTCATCAGCCCTCATTGTCTGCCATGTTCAGAGAGTCCGGTTTTATCCCATGCTTATTCAGTCCCAGTTCAGCTGGCCTTGGTGAGCTCCCAATAGATCAGCCCACTGTCACAGTGGCTGGGTGCACCCCTCCGGTCCTGACTTCCTTGCTCATGTTCTCCCTCCTTCTACTCCTCATTTGGACCTTGGGAGCTCAGTCCAGTGCTCCAGTGTGGGTCTCTGTCTCTATCTCCATCCATTGCCAGATGAAGGTTCTATGGTGATATGCAAGATATTCATCAGTATGGCTATAGGATAGGGCCAGATTAGGTTCCCTCTTCTCAGTACAAGGCAGTTTCTTTAATGACCAATGAAAGCAACACAAAAACAGAAGGACCGCCTACACCACTAGGTCTAACAACAAATGCTGCACGGAAAGCTCTGAATGTCACTTCCTGATCTTATTCCTCCCTCTTAGTCTTAGAAATACCTTCTTTCCACAGCTGCTTCATTCATGACTCTAAGGATTCATGTGGAAATCCACACCCTCTGGAGTAGGATCCTTATGACTTCATACTAAAGCAATCTTAATCATTCTAAGACCCAGGATCGGGGCTGTTCAGATAGCTCACATGAAGGGTACTTGGTGGGCATGCCTGCGATACCAATTGTGATCCTCAGAACCTATGTAAATGAAGAAGGAATGCATCAGCTCTCCAAGGCTGCCTCTGAGCTCTGCGAGAACACTGTACCATGCATTGCCATCAGGTACTCACAGGTACATAATAATGGCTGTCTTTTTAAATGCTCACTGTTAAAACCCGGTTTCAGAAAAGCTACATGGGGCTGGAGCCCTGGCTAATCAGTTAAGAGCACTGGTTTCTTTTCTAGAGGATCCAGGTTCAATTCCCAGCACCCACACGGAAGCTCACAACTGTCTGTAACTCCAGTTCCAGGGGATCTGACACCTTCACATCAATGTCCATAAAATGAAATAAATTATTTTTTAAAAAATCTGTCAGTTTCTTTCCATGAAGCAACAGCCCTCCAAATTTGGGAAACTTCATTTCAAGGAATAAATAGAATACTATTATTATTATTATTATTATATTTAATGTTGGAGTCATAAGAATTACAGAAGGTGGCAGCTAGCTTTCAGATGTCAACCTAACAGGGGAGTGACTCTGATGAAATTTAATCCTGCCCAGGCAAGGCCTGCAGGACCATTGACTCTGGAAACTGTTGCTCACTTTTGCTAAGCAGCTTGGTATCTCCCCAATACCTATATTGTAGTGTATAATCTCATATGTGTATATGTAATATCATAACTATACCTCAGTCTTATAGGCACATAGATCTGTCGATGGTCAGGAAGGTGACTTCTCATTTAGCTATATAGTTTTTATATATAGAATATATATTGGGCCATGGTTCATGGTTCATAACTGGATCTATTTGCCCTACAAGGCTTGTGGACACATAAAAGACTGCCTTATTCTTTTGCTTATTGGGTGACTTCCCCCCACTCTGTGGGACCCCGCCCCCATGAGAAAATTGAGTTACACAGTCAAAAACCTTGGTTCCTGCAGTCAAATCTCTGCTCATTCCCTGAGATAAAATTTAGATGCCAGCTCCCTGCAATAATTATCTTTTATTTGGCAGGATATTTAGTAGGAGTGGAATCTTTCAAATAGATCACATTTAGGACCTTCAAAGTCAGGGGTATGATTTAGGACCTTCAAAGATAAGGGTATGGCACATCCAAGCTTGTTTGAATCTTAGTCCATCCTGATAAAGAGATTGGGTGTCCCAATTTGTCCTGAAGCTGACTTGGGAAAGTGCTAACCTCATTTGATCCCCAGCTCTCACCCTACGAAAGATATTAATTCCTACACCTAGTCTCACCTCGGTTTATTTATGCAGAATTTTAACCTAGGAATGAAGTATCATGCAAAACTCCCCTTCTCCATTCTTAGAATTTAAAGCCTTTTTATTACTTGTTAATGCTGTCAGGTATCTGTCTAGCCATGCCTCCCTGGGGCCATGAAGATGCTGGCAGGTCACACAGGACAGCTCTTATCTGCACAATAACCCCCAGAAATTCTAGCTCTGTAACTTTGTAACTACTAGAGAACTGCCTTTGTTTGTGTGAGTGTATATAAACTGGAAACTTTACAATGCAGCAGAACAATAAAGAAACTGGTATGAAGAAGTACAGAGTAAGAGAGATTGTTCGTTCACCCTCAGATAGCCAGAGGGGGAAAAAGTCCTTTTCGCTTCTTGTAGCTTCTAATCTGAACCCTGAGAGGGCATTGAGGCTGGCCCCCAATAGCCCTTATTAAATTACTATTGATTTCTTGAGACAGGTTTTCTCTGTGTAGCCTTGGCTGTCCTAGAATGTGTTCTGTAGACCAGGCTGGCCTTGACCTCATGAGATCTCCCTACCTCTGTCTCTCAATGCTAGGATTAAAGGCCACCACCACCCAGCACAAAAGCACCATTGTCTGAACAACATTACTTAACACCAAACAGCGGCAAGCTCATGAACTCAGGGGTCCTCCTGTCCGCACCTCCATCAATTATGCTATTTCTTTCTGTCTTCCTTGCAACTATAATGATTTAAAGGAAAATGAGAAACTTTGCTCTTACTCCAGAGACATTGTTCTTAGAAAGAAACTTCTACTTATCCCATCGGGCTTGGCCCCAAATCTCAAATGTGACCACTATAGAAGCATCTAAAATAGGTGGTGCAGAGCAAATGATCTATCAATTCGAAACTCAAGGTAAAAGCTTTGAGGTAAAAAAAAATCTGCTGATGGGCTGGAGAGATGGCTCAGAGGTTAAGAGCATTGCCTGCTCTTCCAAAGGTCCTGAGTTCAATTCCCTGCAACCACATGGTGGCTCACAACCATCTGTAATGGGGTCTGGTGCCCTCTTCTGGCCTGCAGACATACACACAGACAGAATATTGTATACATAATAAATAAATATTTAAAAAGAAATCTGCTGATGAATTAATATTTCACCAGAATATTGTTGCCTGTTTCAACACGCAACAGTCCTAACTTAAGTTGTTGAATGTATTTTTAATTAAGGGATGCTTATTACTGACAACAAAGAACATACCTGGAGGTCTCCAGTGCCCCCAACCCAGAGCTCGGGGAGCCCTGTAGAGGAGGGAGTGGTAATATTTTAGGAGTCAGGGGGTGGAGGATCCCTGGGAAAACACTGATCACCGAATCAACTAAACAGGGTGCCTAAAGCTTCACAGAGACAGAGACTGCCATCAGAGAGTCTGCGTGGGTCAGGAGTAGGTCCTCTGCATACATGTTATGGCTTTGTGTTTGGCATTTTTGTGGGACTCCTAACAGCGGGAGAGGGTATATCTCTGACTCTTTTGCTGGCTCTTTGGATTCTTTTCCTCCTATTGGTTTGCTTTGTCCAGCCTTTATATGAGGGCCTTTGCCTTGTCTTACTCTGTCTTGTTGTCTTGTCTTGTTCTGTTTGGTTCCTGTCTCTTGGAAGCCTCTTCTTTTCTGAAGATGGGGGAATGGGTGGGCCTAGGGGAGAGGGGAGGTAAGGGGGAACTGAGAGGAGTGGGGGGAGGGGAAAGTGTGGTTGGGGTGCATTATATAAGTGAAGAATCTATTTTCAGTAAAAGAATGAAAAAGAAAATAAAAAGTACTTAAAATCCTATATAAGAGAGGGAGAATTAATAATTTTTCTTTTTAATGAAAGCAATATTATTATTTACTAAATTGGAAAACTCAAGACACCAAACTCTCTGCCTACACCTTCCCAAATTAAGCTTCCGAAATCATCTGACAGACGTTTCATGCATATTTCCATCAGAATGAATTTTAATTCAGTAATCAGAAGCTTTTCATAAGCTCGGTTTTCAAATGTTAAGTTCCCAGAACGCTTTTCAATAGAACGCCAGCTACGCGTCCTGTGTGGGCGCATCTCTGCTGCTGTTCACAGATGTTGACATACACCATGGATGCATGGTCTGCACTGTGAGCGAGTCCTGCTCGCTGCGGCATTTTCTTGTTTCTTCCTGTCACTCCTACAGCTTTGAGCAGTAGTTTTCTAGGGGGAATTTTCCACTCCCTGTGGATGAGTCTGAGACACAGGACTTTACAGGCAGCCTTTCCTCTTGTCCATTGACTCAAAAATGTTATTCTTGTTTAAAACGTGGAGAGTGTGGTTCAAAGTCATCAGGGGAATTCTATTCTCCCTTCTTCCTCACTTCCTCCCTCTTTCCTCTCTATCTCTTTCCCTCCCTCCCTAAGTCCATCTCTACCTTCTTCCCTCCTTCCCTCATTTTTTAATTTATTGTCAACTTCTACAAGCTTCTTCTACACCAGAATCTTTTGGGAAAATTTACAAACAATTCAAGCTCAGAACCAAGTCAAACTGTCATTCCCTAGAAACTGCCATTCTATTGTCTGGACAGGGTCTTAGGGACCACTGTGAAGCCCTGATCGGAAAACTCTCCTTCAGAAATTTACAATGAACTTTCCATAGAGATCTTAATTTTTATAATGCTACATAATTCCCATATATGAATTGGCAAATATTAGGACAACTTTAGAGGGCACGTCATCTTTACAATGAATTTGAGAATTATTGTTATGAATGGAAGAATTCTCCAGATCATAGAGACTTAATTTATCAATGGCTAGTTATTAATATTTAAGCAAGCCTTCCTAGTAAACATTACATATATTTGTGTCATGAAAAAAATACAGTAGTATTTCGTCTGTATCATTGGGGGACAGATGCTAGGACTTCCATGGGTTCTAGAACCCATGGATACTCAACTCATTTTATAAAATGGAATGTAACCTGTGCACGCCCTCCTCTGCACGTTAAATAATCTCTACATCATTCCCAGTACCTGAAACACTATGAGCACAGTAAACAATTGTACTGTTTAGAAGTATTGATAAGGGGAAATATCTGAATGTTTTTTTGGTATATTAATTCAATTTTGTGGTTGGTGGTGGGTGTAAAGGGGTAACTATTGAGTAAGCATGATTGAACCTTGGTGTTTTCACCGTATGATCATTGTCAAGGTCTCTGAGCACATTACCCCATCTCTGTAATATTTTAGGCACATTCACCACACAATGTGAGAGTTCTCAAGGTTTCTGGAGGTGGTGACACTTAATGTCCCGACTCCATGATAATTTCTTACTGCTCTAAATGACTTCATCCACCGATTTTCCTTTGCTGTTGTCCTTCCTACCTCTACCACAGTGATGTCAGTATTGATTATGCAAAAATGACTTAATCAAACTTGGGACGATCTTGGAGACTGAAGAAACGGGTAATAATGTATGATAAGTAAAGCACCGCCAAAGGTGCATATACTTCTGCAGGTTCTCTGTGAAAACAGACGTCTGTCCTATAGGATAATGAACACAGATATTGTCAATTTTCCTTTCCTTCATGGATGTATTAAGGACAATGTAAGTTGGCAGATTTTATTGCTAGGTATGTAGGGTATTCATATATTGAAAACCTACACTACTTAGGAAATCAGCTGGAAGAAGAGACTGTTAGACTGTCCACATAGTGAGAAGATGCTTATGTGCCTTACTCCATGAATATGTGCTCACCCTCTGTGAGTCTCTGCATGACAGAGAGGCCCAGGAGCCTGGAGTTCACATTTCAAATGCAGGATCCACATGTGAGCAGCAGCTAGAAGTGAGCCAACAGAGACTAGACAAGCTCCAGACATGGTACCCGTAAATGGCACTTTCCCACTAGAGGTGCCAGAGCTAGTGAGAAAAGTAATAGCAGATACAAGTGAGCCAACAGAGACTAGGTACACTCCAGACATGGTACCATAAATGGCAGGACTTCACAATGTTTCCCACTAAAGGTGCCAGAGGTGGTGAGAAAAGTAATATCAGATACAATTGTGGCATCAATACCTTGTTTGCCCAGGAATGTCATGCCAATATCTAGACATTATAATGCTTAGTTGTGACTGGACATCAAGACAGGACGTCTAATTTTTAGCACAGAACACTCACAAATGAAATACTTCCCCCATCTCTAACTCCTAAACAGTAAGGAAATGAACAATCTAGAGTAAATCAAAGCACCCCAAGGCAAAGAAAATATGTGTGACTGTATTGAAAATACAGTGTTCTTTCTTGATTTTTCACTTGGGGCCTCATGAGCTGTATAAAATGTATTTCAATTTTATGATAGAAGGCCAATACATAATAACACTACATCATTAATATAGTGTTAATGGTAATAAATGGTATTTATACTATTAAAAATATTATACAAAATATATATCCATGTAATTTTAATGGCATAACTACTTGCCTATTTAGAGTGAGTATAAGTGTTTCTGAAGATATCTCGCCCATAAATTGCCACAAGGGAACCCCATTCATAATACTGAGAAGAACACATAAAAAAAGCCGTAAGGAGGATAGGGAATAGGCTCAGTCCATAAATTTGTTTAACTTGAAGGCATGAGGACCTGAGTTAGATACCAAGTAGACACTAAATATCTAATTGTGGTTTTAATCTGCATTTCCCTGATAACTAATGATAATGACTGTTTTGTTTTAGGTTTGTAAGCCACTTCTTAACTTGACTGGAGAAATAACTTCTCCAATTTTTAGGTTTTATTATCAAATTGTAAGTATTTTTTTTCATAATTTAGATGCAAATCATTAACAAGATATAGAATTTTACAAATCATCTTGTATTTTTTTCATTTGGTTTTACAGTTAATTGATGGTGTCTGTGAGGTACATTTTTTTTTATTTTTGTTAAAGTCTAATTAAATGTTGTTTGGGAAGAGCTTTTATTTGGGGCCATGTGCAAAAATCATTTGCAAGGTTCAGTGTCACAGGTTTGCCATGATGATAAAAGTTTGGTCGCTATACTTTCAAAAAAATCTTTTTAAAACAAGCTCCTTTTATTAATATATTCTTTTTTCATACAATATATCCTGATTGCAATTCCCCCCTCCTCTACTCCTCCTAGTGCCTCCCCACCTCCCCTCCCCTCTGGATCCACTCCTTTTCTGTCTCTTATTAGAAAAGAACAGGCTTCTAAAAGATAATAACTAAACATCTTATATCA
The DNA here is from genome assembly GCA_902806775.1 of Microtus agrestis. Classification (NCBI taxonomy): domain Eukaryota; kingdom Metazoa; phylum Chordata; class Mammalia; order Rodentia; family Cricetidae; genus Microtus; species Microtus agrestis. The sequence continues at coordinate 1,500,405 of CADCXT010002121.1, forward strand.
ATAGGGGAAGGCTTCGACTTCACCCAGGTTGTTGGTGTTCGGCTCATATTCCTGCCACACAACAGTTATGCTTTCTATAATCGATCGCTAACATCTCCACTTTCATTTCTAATTTCAGACATTTGAAAGTCCTTCTTTTTCTTAATAAGGACAAGGTTTATCAACTTTTCTGACCTTCCTCATCAACTGTATTTGGGGTCGCAAATATGTTCATCTTCTTTTTGTTCTCTATTTCACTAATTTATTTGAAAAATCTTTATTCAGTTCTTCTCCTTCTTTTAGATTTAGCTAAGCTTCCCGAGCATCATTTCCTCAGGGCACACGAGGAAGTTGCTGATTTCACCTTTTCCCCTTGTGAAGTATAGGACTTTAGCCCTTCGTTCCTACCTAAGAGATAGTTCTGCATTTTATGTTTCTCTGTGTCCTCTTCACTTTTATCCCATTCAGTATATTTTCGGATTTCCCTTTTGACTTATTTATTAAGTCATTAAATATTTACAATATCTGATCTAATTTCCATGTATTGTGAATTACCCAGTGTTATTTCACATTTATTTCTACTTTGGGGCCACACATGGGGAGCACAGAACACTGTCTGCATTATTTCTCCTTAAAGTTACAGAGATCTGCTTTGTGGAAAAGTACACAGTTGATTCTAGAAGAGTTCTATTACCTGTCACCATGGGGAGTCATGCCTGGGAAACCGTCAACCACCATTGACTATCTGAACACAGCTCTCAGAGGGTAATGGGTCTAAATTATGTTTACTTGACCATTAGAAGCATTAACCTAACAGAATAGCTTCATTAGTAATATACAACTAGACAACACACGATCTAGAAAATATTACAGGTTCTTTATTGTTTCTACTCCAGGGCAAAAACCTTCTCCTGATCACTTAAAACCATCAAAATGATACGGGGAAACTAAACAATGTCTTGAAATTTAATACAAAATTTTGCAAAGATTTGCCATCGATCTAAAAAGTATCTAATTTTCAAAGGTGCAAACTAATCTTGTAATTGATTATAATCAATCTCTATGTGCTAGACTTTAATGTTTATAAATGTAAGCTAATACTGATAGCATTAACACATATTTACAGATATTAGATTCTTCGTTATTTTTATTGTCGATACCTGTTGTTCCTGTATGTCTCTAGTGCCAGTGTGTCTACTCTACCTGAGTCACAGTAACAATGTTCCAAGTTCTGCTCAGGGATTCCCACTTCCAGGAGCACTCTTACCACAGACATCCATATGAAGAATTCTCTCTCTTTCTCTAACCCTTTGGCCAAACGTAGTCTCTAATATAAAAACTGACTCTGCATTTCTCCCTATTCTTAATACTTTGTATCCTGTCACCAAAGTAATAGGAGGATTTTCCCTTTCAATGTGGTAGTTTGATTGCTTTCTATGGAGCCAACACAGAAGACTGTGAAACATGGGTACATTCTGACTGGGGTCAAGGTACAGTGCAGGCCTTCATGGCTTAGCAATGCAGAAACCTCTACAGGAAAGACATGGAATTGTCTAGGCTCTCCATACAGAGTTCTTTCATTTTTATTTTTAACTAAATTTTGAAAATATAAAATAATCCCCCCCGTGTGTGTGTGTGTGTGTGTGTGTGTGTGTGTGTGTGTGTAACTCTTGACGCATCAATTGGCTATGTTCCTTTCCTGATCAATTTTTGGATGTCATGGTTACTCTGAACTCAAGGTGTGTTAGTACATTTTCTAAAAGTAAGAATAGTTTGTGTAGGCTTTATGTGTGGGAAGATATATGTCATATGTTCAATAAAAGATGTCTAATGGATTAGTATTTGAGCCATAAAGTATTTCTTTTCTACTTTGAAGGGAACTTTCCCGGAAATAAAAAAAAGTAGCTACATTTATTCTCTTTGGGGAGTTATCACTTACTATTTTAACCTATAATTTCCAGATATATTAAAGTGACAGACTCAATGAGGAGGAGACAAACTCTTCTTGCTTTATGCATTTGCTTGTGTGACTTCTAGTTGCTCAGCCAAAAGTCATTAAGTTCTTTTCTTCATAGTTTTGGTCTTAGAAATAGACCACTTGCCAATACTCTGCTCTGCTGGGCTCAGAAACAACTCCCCTTTGACCTAAAGAAGCATCTTCAAGGTTTCTCTGACTCCCGTAAGCCACTTTTCCCATACTTTGTCTTCCCAAATTTAAGATGGGGATTTCTCTCAAAATCCCTTATCTAAGTCTGGCTGCCCCACATGGAACTCATTTGATCCCTATGATCTCATTAGACATTAAAGGTCAATTCAACCCTGGAGGTGAACCTACATCCAATGCACAGATGAACTTATCCTTAGGCCCATTTCTTTCCCCTAAACCTCCTTTGCTCTTCCTTAACCTTGCTCCCTTTCTCCAGCTCCCCCTCTGTGGGAATTGCAGGCACATTTAAACTTTCAGTTCATTGACTCCCTCTCTCCATATGATACCTCCATGAGAGGGTGAGGAACGTGCCTGTCCTTCCCCCATAGCCCATCTGTTGTCAATTTGTTTGAGTAGATCAGTTGCTGAACCAACAGAGGGTGATGGGACATTCCCCTTTCTACAGCTCCCACAAAAAATTCTTTCCCAGCTTCTCTTCCTCTAAGTGCTAAAGAGGTTCGCTTAGGGAGCTGATGACTGGGCAAAACTTGTTCAGACTCCCTTAGAAGAGGAAACAGCCTTTCCTGGCTCTTTGACATTCCCTTTCGGCTACAGTGATTTAGGTAACAGCATTCTCTTTTTGAATGCACAGATGTAGTTAGATGTGGTGCTGAATGCTGAGGCAGGAGAATCCTAAATTTCAGACCAGGCTTAAATACGTACAAGAGAAGGCTCTTTTCCCACCAGCACAATGCTTCTTTTCTCAAGGGGTTGCGTTTAAGAAGTGTATTGATAATACTTGTAAGCAAAAGAAAAACACCTTTGTCTGTTCCTCACTAAACGAAAGTATTCTATAACTAAGTGTTAGGCCATAAGCTGGAATACAGCAGGGAGCAGCCATTTGCAGCAATGGAGAAGGAGAGCAAGGGGAACTGAGGAAGCAGCTTCATAGTAGGTAGTGCAGATCTTTCCGTAGTGTATTTTAGCTAGCTATGCAAGCACTGAAACTCACTTAAAGCTTCTTCCATGAAACAGAGAGCTTGTTATTGAGCTGATGACATATATGAGAATGCATCACAAAATGGAGTTATTTATATATTCATGCATCTTTATTTTGACCACATTCAGTGAAAAAAATGAGAAAAAAAAGCAACACTGGCCAACACCCTGGCTTTAGGGACTGAAGATACATCAAGTAACTCATGTTTTACCACTTCCATGACACTTGAGTATTTAGATGAAGTAAGTCTTACTTTTTTGACGTGGGAAATGCTTCTGTATATATGTTGCTTTTATTGGTTAGTGAATAAAGCTGTTTTGGCCAAAGAGTAAAGCCAGGCAGGAAATCTGAACAGAGATTACAAAGAGAGTAGGCGACGTCAGGGAGACGCCATATAGCTGCCGAAGGAGACAGACACTAGATCCTTACCAGTAAGTCACAACCTCATGCCAATACACAGATTAATAGAAATGGGTTAATTTAACATATAAGAGTTAGCTAATAAGAACCCTGAGGTAATAGGCCAAGCAATATCGTAATTAATATAGTTTCTGTGTGTCTACTTGGGTCTGGGCAGCCGGGAACAAAGGAGCAGACTCCTTCAGCACTTTTTCCAGTGACAAAGACTATGTGGGTTTTAAAAAAAAAAGGTTGATTCAACTTGAGTCTAGTGATAAAATGTATGAGTAAAGTTCAGACATAATGATAAATAGAACAAATTATTTTTTCTGTCTGTATTTCTCAACAAGCCTGTGAGTTCAGATATATTTACTTGTAACAATGACTTAAATGTGTTGAATATCTTAAATAATGCTAAGAGAATGTTTAGTTTCCTAATCTTTAATCAGATTTACCAATTTAACAATGATTTAAAGATTTATAGAATTCAAATACATCAACCCACTTTCTTCAGTCTCATTAATCTTATCTATTTTATTATTCATCCATATAATTTGGTTGATGTCATTTCATCTTACTACCTTGAAAATATGCGTTACATATGTGACTGTTTTATAAACAAAACCCTCATTTATTTAATAAAAAGTCTTGATGTTCTGAGTTTCTTAACAGTTATAAAAGGAAGTAGTTGCAGTTTTAAGATTTCAGTTTTTATGATATCACTAAAATTCTTCAGGCATTTATAAGTCTTAATTTATTCTTTGAAATGTGGCATATTAGGTATTGGTGCCCATTTAACTTAAGGCATATATTACATTTGTAATGATGGAAAACATCTTAATATCGTATAAGCATATTTTAAGATTAAAAAATGCATTAGTTTTGCCAAGCTTTCAAAACACCAATTAATAAAGATATGATGTACCAATCAGGGTCTCAAGTGACAATTATTTTTTCATTCACGCAACAAGATTTTACTGAGCACAATTCCAGCACTGCTTCTAGTGTTTCAAAGGCATCAAGGAGCAAAACACCATCCCTCTTCTTTTGTGGCTTCATGCAAAACAGGAGAAACTAATGCACCTTGTGAATGAATTACTGTTGGAAAGGATAGGACTTGTGCATTTCCAACTATCCCCTTGTTGATTGCAAGTCATCATACCTGTGTGTGATAGATATGGACTGAGATAAAGATCCATATCTTTTTCCTCCCAGATTAGGGATATTCCCACAGAGTCACCACTGACCCCTCTCTTATAACTCCACATTCTCACACTTGCATATAAAGACTACTTAACAATAACTCATCAGTTACTGGCAAGCCTCAGTAATCAATGGTCATATCATAGAACTTGTGGATCTCATAGTATTAGGCAGACAGAATTAATGTGAAATACTTGGTGTCTGACTATGTCTGATTAAAAAAAATGTTCTCAGAAAATGTTATGCCATTTTTATTAACTTACTCCTCTAAATTTTCCATGACTTCATTTTTCCTTTCCTTTGTACTCTTAATAGAAATATAAATTTATTTCAAACCTCAAAACTTACTTTGGCTAAATCTTGAGAAATCTTTTCTCTTAATTTTTTTTATATTTTTTAAATAATGTACTTTAAATCTTCAGATCTCTTACATGAAACAATTGTGACTACTAATTTCAGAATGAGTTATCACTCTACATTCTTTCTCCGTTAATATTTTACCAGATGATACTGCAATCAAGTCCTTTAGTAGTAACATTGAATATGTATGGATATGTATGTATGATACAGGGTCTCATTTTGCAGTTTTCACTAGCCTGGAATTCACTATGTAGATCAAGATGACGTTGGGCTTGCAACAATTTTTCTGCCTCAGTCTCCGAGTGCTGGAACTCCATCAATGCCCCACTATATTAATTATTCTTTTTGTTTACCACAATGCTTTTCTGTTGGTTTCCATGTCACTAGTTGAAGAGAGGACAGACATTTCTTTGTAGGGTATGTGTTTAAACTTTTCTGAAACTTACAAAACTCAGTTCTTAATTTTCTTAAGATTATATATAGAGACACCTGTATACATGAAATACATGTACATCAACAAATATACATATATTTATATTCAGTTGCTATACTTATGATTCTGTGTGCCACAGAGATTTCCTTGTGGTAGAAAAGATGAAATAAGGTGGTTTAGCTGGGCATGGTGGTTCACACCTTCAATACTAAGACTCAAGGAGTTGCAAGCCTGGGACACAGAGTTTGCCAAATGCACTTTTAAAAATACAAAAAGGTAGTCTATTTTATGAACTCTAAAAAAATTAGTTTTGTTATAAATACCATACCATTATGAAGTTTCTGAAATTTAATATCAGTAATCCAGAAGGAGTAAGATGTGATGGCACATGCTTGCAATCCCAATCAGAGAGACTGAAGCAGGAGGATTATGAGTTTGAGGCCACTCTTACAAAAAGCATTCCCTAAAGACAGAAATGAGAATCAATACAAATGAACAGTATTCTTCACTGCTGTATGGTATGTTTTCATAAAACAAATCAATTAATTAGCTCAAAAATAAAACAGGTCAGAAGTGGTAGTGCATGCTTTTAATCCCCAAACTCCAGAGGCAGAGGGCAGAGACAGTCTGATCTCTTGTAAGTTAGAGGTAAGCCTGGTCTACCTTAGTGAGTTCTAGGTCAACTAGACCTATACAGTGAGATCCTGTCTAATAGACAATAACTAAATAAACAGATCTTTGTAATAAGATTAAAAAAATATTGATTTTACAGAGAGGATGGACAGGTACCTAATGATGACGAATTCCCATTAATCCATCTTTAGGAAGATGAAAATGGCAGATGTGTGCCAACAGTAAGGCAATCTTAAGGAAGCTCCTAGGTTTACTTCTAGCTTGATTGAGTGATATGTCTGAGGTAGATTCTAAACTGACATTGTTCCAGTAGAGAATGAAATAGCTTAGATCTCAAAAGAAGTATTTGATTGGAAATAAACCTTTGCGACAATTAAGGGACTTTGCTTAGTTTCTACTTGTAAAAGAAGGATTCTCTTATGTGAGCAACAGCGGAGGACTCATGGGGGTGAAAAAGAAGAGAACCAGAGAGCATGTTCTCCTGCTTCTCGGCAGCACACCTCTGGCCTGGTGCTCATTCTTAAAAGTACAAATTTGACAAAAGGAATTAAGGCCCCCAAATAAGTCATTCATTAGCAAACTCCATAATGAGTGGTCTGAATGGTCTTGCCTCAATTTTGTCATTGGGAAAAACTTTAGATTCAAAATCAGCAGTCTGTTCAACATGTGAACTTCAGCCACATGGGACCTGGGAAGTTTGTTCTGACATATGTCACAAGCGAATGTGACAAGCTATAAGGAGTATGATGTGGACTTGACATGGGTTTACTGTTTGCACAGGGTCAAGGGATTAATGAAATATTAGGATGCAGAAATGATGGTGTGAACACAACAAAGAACAATAATCCCTCAGTCCTCTGAGTAACTTACACTCTGGAGTCATGTGGTGATTTCTGAGCAATTCTCAAACAAACATTGATACGTCAAAATATTTTTAGAGGAAAGTAAATGCTCCTGAAAGCTTGGGATATGAAAGATGAAAAAGAAAGACTCACCATATGAAATGGGAGATTTCGGGATTATGTGACTTTATATATTTGAAGAGATTTTATGTAACAGACTAAAGTTACTTTGACACCTTGAACTAACATTAACATGATAGTTGATGAGTGACCACAAAAAGAATATTAGAATATAGAAAGCAAATATGAAATAAAAAGTACCAAGAAATGATAATATCAGTGGGAATAATTTCCTTAACTATTTCTATGTGGTCTTTTCTTAAGGACAACTGAAGGACAGATTTAAGCCAGAGGGGAAAAAATCACCTTCATCTTGAGAGTTTGTGATGTAAGTTTGAAGAGGAAAAGCAGTTCTGGGTAAAGAATCTTTTCACACAAAACACACATGTTTGTGAATATATAACATATAAACGGACTTTCCAAGATGTCATCCAGGTACGTGTAGGAAATTTAACTTAAGGAACTCAATAGGAAAACATGCTCTCTTTAATAAGACTGATCACAAATTTCATTTCCAAAAACGTGGTTATATCCTAACTGCTGAGTAAATAAATATGCTTTTGTCTGACGAGAGAAACATGGGTCCTGATTGACACATTAAGGGAATTTTAAGGAGGACAAGGGATGTACAAAGGAATGATAAAGGAGCATATAAAGGGCCCAAATGTGGTGTTCAAAGGCACTAGTGGGAGGTCACTTGCAACAGAAGATGAAGTGCAGTCATCTGTACAGAGAGAAGCCTTTGAGTAGCACAGGCATAATTCCCTCCTCATCTAGAGCCTGAGGTGCCAGCCAGGCTAGAAGAGGTTGGGACAGAAGGCACGCAGGAAACAAAGCGTAAAAATCAGAGGGGGAATCAGGTGATTAGTGAGGCGACTCCATGACATATACTTATCAGTGTGAAGACCTTGAATTTGGGCATAGAAGTTATACTGTAGTGTCTATGAACCTGAAGGGGAGGTGGTGCATTTTAATTTTCTCAGTACAGGTCTTATGGGGTTCAATGTAGCCTTTCCCATGTGGTAGCAACAGGATTCATGCACATGATATCAAAGTTTGTATTCTTACGTTTTGTAAGTGGACTACCAGGACTAGTTCTGATATCCAGTTAGCCGAATTGAGAAATCCAGCACCTACAATGAGGAGATGGATTCCGATCACAGGGCTGGCCCAGTCACAGCCTCATGGGTGCCAGGCTGACTCTGGGTGTTCATGATCATGGTAATCTGTGGCCTAGATCACTGAAGGAGAAATTACTACTAAAGTAAGCGGGAGGAAGGGAATCGTAGGTGTGTCCCATGGGAGTAAAGGCAGCAGAACTCAGCAACATTGCCATTAGTCAGAATGGATGAGGACACTGAAACCTGCATGCCTGAGGATGTCCTCCTACCTACAACTCTGAGCAGGGACTAATGAAACAAAGCGTCTGTCAGGACAAAGCAAGAAGTGACGGAGAAGAAGGAATAATGTAGTGGAGGCGAAAGACGAGAACAAAAAAAAATTCTTAGAGGGAAAGAGAGAGCAAGGCAGGTGTTCAGTCTTCTAAGGGAAAAATCAAGGAGGGCAGGTGTTCTCAGAAATCCTAGGGTATGCCCCGGCGGAAGGGGCCTGCTGTGTGAAGGCTGATGAACCTGTCCAAATCAGAGGGGAAATGTATTTAAAATGCCAAAGGTTGCCTGAGTGAGGCTGGAGTACACTTCTCTATCCTTCACTGAGGGGCAATGCAAGGGGCAGAATCTAGACAGAAGTGTGGAAGAGAAATGATGAGACTGAGAGGCCTAAAACAAAGCACAGATACCGTGAAAGTGAACCAGGACAGCCAGTGGCAGAGACAGGGCCTTGTTAGGCAGTGGGTAACATCATCACATAAACAAACCTGAGGGAGGTCCCACAGCAGAGCTTGTCTGAATGGAACTAGAAAACCATCCTTTATGACAAAGAGGCAAAACGGATTGGCCCTTAGCCAGGGGTCTTCAAAGCGGAATGAAAACAAACACCCAAGGGTCGGGGTTCACTAGGACACACACTGCAGAGTATCAGGTAATGGCTTAGTCAGGCCTCTGACAATGACTGTAAGGCTCAGAGGCCTGCCAGAAACTCAGGGCGAGAAGAGGACGGTAGGCATTGTCGCGGAACAGTGTGGTGGGGCCAGGCAGGCAGATAGAGAAGGAAATGAAGGACCAGAGGACATGGGCTTCTGCCAGCTGTTCAAGAAGTAAGTAACGTAAGCAGAAGGGTCAGCCGCGATGTTAAGGACACCTAAAGAAACAAGCGAGGCAGGAATACCAGCCCTTGTAGAATCCCCATCTCTAGACAGGCAGTGGAAAACAGGTAAAACAAAGGAGTATAACCTAAGTGGAGAGGGAGGATATCAATATTAGGACAGAAGCTGGAGAACAGTGGATTACTTGTTATTTTGTCCTGAAGAGAAAAGGGGTGAACTGTATGGACATTTAGAAATCTATCCTCTACACTCGAGAGTGCTTAGATGCGAAGTCATGACAACTGTCCTGTTATGTCAAGGGCAGAGTATCCTGTGAGCAAAGGGAGTGGCAGCCATCAGACTACAGCCTCAGCCTTGGAGTACTGAGGAGAAACTGAGTCAGATCAGGAAGATAAGTTGGCCACCTAGTAAGCATTAAAACGAACAAACAAAAGTAAGGCAACGTCCCTTAAATGACTGACGAGCTCTCCTCTCTTCCATATTAGTAGCTGATAGGTGGGCTATTGGGCATCAAGTCTGTGTATATGAATTGTAGGATAACTGCTCTAGGTCCTGGGGTGGGGTCTGTGCTTTTAAAGGTTTATAGATGGTCCGGTGGTGTAGTGATGTCCTGTATTCCATGGCTCCGGAAACGAACAAAGTGAAGGAGGGATGCACACACGGTGAAGTGATTTAAATACAGAATGAAATAGAAGACACCTTCACATCTATGCACTTGCTGTTCAATCCTCCAGCTGCCTCAGAGTGAGCAGGGAAGAGAGGCAAGGTCCTAGACATCAGTATTACTAGAATATAAGTCATACAAGAGATTTCACTTTTAACTTAAATTTGTATAGGAAGGATTAATTAATGACCCAGGGAGACCCATTCAGGTCTTTTTTCGCTGCTGCTGTGTGTTCCTCCTTTCACGGGAGACTCTCTTGTCTTACTCTACTACATTAGGAGTCTGGGTTTAATCTAACAGCATGGAATCAGCTAAACTGCGGTGTGGCATGTTCTTAAGAACACTAAAATACAGGTCTGTTCTGACCTGTTTCAGTCTTCTGAGGGCAAGCTGTTCACAGTGGGGAACACTAAGGACTTGGTCAAATTTCACAGAGGTAGGTGTTCTCTAAGCGGAATTGCTCATGCGTGTGTGGGTGTGTGTGCATGTGTGTTGGGAAGAGGAGTACTTCAGTCGTGCAAAGATGAACAATTAATTGTCTGTGCAGCTAGTAGACCCCAGCAAACCCAGGAACATAAATTGAAGAATATATATGAAATGGAAAGGTTGTGACCAGGGATCACCAAGGTCTAGTTTCTTAATAATGCAAGCTGTCTGACATCAGGGAATGCTCTCTAGTGGTAGAGTATTGTCCAGTATGTAAGGAGGTGCTGAGTTCAAGTCACAGAACTGCAGTGTGTGTGTGTGTCTGTGTGTGTGCGCGTGCGCATGTGGTAATGTGCATGATGAAAGTACTGGTGGTAATATGGAATAATATGACCCAAGTTGCACAAATTTGGTCACTGTGCTGATTCTACTCGTAACCTATGTGAACCTATGTGATCCCAGAGGTCAAACTTGATTCCTCCGCTGTTGAAATGTTCTCTATGAACCTACAAGATTACCAGTGAACCGAGGTGTAGGAGTGTGGATATTTCTTTCAGCAGACTGGAGAAGTAGTGAAACTGACTTTTAGGGGGGTTTTTAAGGGGGAAGGGAGCTGGAGAGATGGCTCCGCAGTTATGAGCACTGGCTGCTCTTCCACTGGACCTAGGTTCAGTTCCCAGTACCCCCATGGTAGTTCACAACCGTCTATATCTCCAGTTTCCAAGGAATTCAACAGCCTTTTCTGGCCTCTATTAGCACCGGGCACACATATGCTGCACACACAAACATCCAGGTAAACCACTCATACACATAAAAATATAAATGAAGCTACAACAATCAAGAGAGGGAGATGACTGAACCTAGGTTTAAAGCCCAATTAAGGGACAAGAAATCTGTCCTAGAATTAAGAGTTCAAATTCTTTTCAGTCAATGTGCACACAAGAATATACTGATTTTGTAACCTAGATTTTATATCATTACCAGTTATTATAACTAACCTGTGTAGCCAAACACAACATTCACGTAGTAAGAGAAATTTTCCATTTTCTTTCCAGATTCATCTCTAAGACTCTTTATCTTTTGATATATATTCTACTCACCTAGACTTATTGTTAGGTGACATTGTCTGAAAAAGGAAAGTAATATCGGAAGTCACTTTTGGCAAATCACATGTATCTTGTAACTTTTCCCTTTTCATTCTACTGCAAAATCAGACCTTTGTTTGATTAAATTATTTTTCCTTCAATATATTCTGACCTCACTTTTTCTACCCCAACTCATTCCACATCTTCCCATGTTCCCTTCCTGCCAACTATGTGCTCTTTATATCTCTATCTACTTATAAAATAAAAAGGGGCACACACACGTGAACACACAGAGAGAGAGACCTATAATACAAGAAATTTACACATAAGAAAACACCCACAAAAACACTGACTCGGAAACCATATATATACAAGCAAAAGACTTATAAAACAGAAAAAAAATGTTCAAACAATTCAGTATGGAACAAAATGTCTACAAGAATACCATTGAGTTTGTTTTCTGTTAGTGATCTCCTACTGATGGGGCCTAACATTCAGTGCTCTTACTACCTGCTCTCTCTACTCTTGTTACCAGAAAAGGTGTGTGATGGCCTCTTCAAATCTTGATGGTTTTACTAGATAATATTTGTAGGAATTTTTCCAGGTATCTTCAGCTGTCAACTTGACACAACTGAAGAGTCTTTGGAGAGTGGGGAACCTCAGCTGAGGAGTTGTCTAACTCAGATTGGCCTATGGGCCAGTCTCTGGGGCCCTGTCTTGATTGATGAGGGAGGGGCTGGCCCACAGTGGGCAGCATTAGTCCAGGCAGGTTGGCTTGGGCTGAATAAGGAAGCCAGAAGAGCACAGATGTCGGAGTGAGCGAGTGAGCCATGTTCCTTTGTTGTTTCCTCTTTGGTTCCCGTCTTGAGCTCCTACCCTGAGTTCTCTCAGTGAGGGACTGTGATCTGGAAGTATAAGCCAAATAAACTCTTTCCTCCCCAGGTTGTTTTTGGTCATTGTGCTTATCACAATAGAAAAGAAATTAGAACCAGTGCCAAATACACACTTCCTGAAAATCAATGGATAAATAAGGTATTTGGAGAATTACTTGTTGTTAAAAATCACTCCCAGGGAAATATATTCCATAGGTACCACATAAATAATATGAGCATGGGAGCTGAACATTTTGTGAAAATGATTTTAGCTGAGCTAATCTATAAACCAAATTTCCAGCCCTCCTTTCTAGGCTAGCAGGAGACAATGGCTGGGTCTGTTTTGTGCAGACGAAATAGCAGACAATGTGACAGAGAAGGCTGGCAGCCTCTGTTTGGGATTCACGCTCACTGCAGGGCAGAAGTTCAGTCCGCCATGCCCGTTGTTTATAATTCATGAAGGACTACAGAGTTCGAATATCCCAAGGGTGACGAATTAAAATTCAAGAAAACCAAAATAAAGGGGAGCAGGTCACACATCTGAGCTGTCAATCAACAATCACCAAGTGTTCAGGGGTACAGCTCACCAGTGATGCTTTGTTTTAATATCAAATCATGAGTGTCACAAGAGCAACGGCAGAGATTTCCTATATTATAAACAGGAAAAAGACAGACATGCATGGCTTCTACTTTACAAACTCTTTCAATCTTTAATAAACTTCTTAGAAGCACAGAGGAAATTGTCCTTTAGAGAGTGATCAGAATGTTTTGTGTTTCTGTGGAGAGGAGAATGAATGCTTGACAATAGAAGCTGAGATGCAGATTTATATTGCTAAATTTTTAAAGTCAAAAGCTCAGTAAAAAGAGGAACAGACAAACACGGGATTCTGGATTTCACTTCACAGCAACTGTTGCCTGTTAAGCTAAGATACTGGACACTGAAAATAAAAGAACTATGACAGAAGCATTCCTGGTATTGTGTGTATGATGTGTGTATGTATTTTTTTAAATATTTATTTATTATGTATACAATATTCTCTCTGTGTGTATGCCTGCAGGCCAGAAGAGGGCACCAGACCTCATTACAGATGGTTGTGAGCCACCATGTGGTTGCTGGGAATTGAACTCAGGACCTTTGGAAGAGCAGGCAATGCTCGTAACCACTGAGCCATCTCTCCAGCCCTGTATGTATGTATGTATGCGTGTATGTATGTATGTATGTATGTATGTTGTATTTTTGTATGTCTGTATGTATGTGTGTATTTTTGTATGTCTGTATGTATGTGTGTATTTTTGTATGTCTGTATGTATGTATGCGTGTATGTATGTGTGAGCATGCACTGGTAGCCGTAAAGCACGTGGGCTGTTGCTCTCAATCATCTGGAAGATAATATAAATAGAAACAAAGTTCTCATGGATTAGACATGAGATTCATCATACATTAGGATGGGAGAAAAGGTCTCTATGCAAATCAGAACACAGCACAGGCACCGACGTAGCTTTGTTATGGGAGGAGTAACCTTGCAAGGTTTTCTTGCTTGGTATCGTGTATACAGTGTGATTTTGTGTTATTATGAAAGACTAACATTTTCTTGATTTGATAGTCACCAAAGAACACTATTTGGTTTTTCCCACAAAATAGTTCAATGGCCTGAAAATCAGTTTTCCAAATTCCAGTTCTGACCAGGAATGATATGCTTGTGTGCACTTGCTCGTGTTTTTGCATCCCACACGTACACATGTTCACATTTAATGCGAAAGGGGTCTCAGTTTTTAGTCAGAGTAGTGATATTTGAAGTTACCAAGAGAAATATGACAGGACGTAAAAAGGAGTCAGAATAGCCACAAATGAATCAAGTATCCACCCACTGTAAGGCTCGGGAAATGCAGAAAAAGAAGGGTGGGGCACACATAAGGATTGGGCGACAGGTTAAAGTATACCACCCACTCTAAGGCTCCGAGAATGCTGAGGAAGCAGGGGTGAGCACACATAAGAACTGGGCGACAGGTTAAAGGATTGTGAAAAGACATTGCCTACCTTGCCAGACCTATTGTGATAAGTAAGCTCTCACAGCAACCAGCTCCGCACTCACACACTGCCAGACCCATCAACAACAGTGCACAAAGGGTTATCAACAGACTGGGGAGGAGACAGGAACCACTCTCCTTATTTATACATCTTGCGCTGAGCTCCACAGGCTCCAATGGACAGGTTCAGACACAGATGGCCCGGTTAATCTTCATGGGACACAGAACAGAATGAATAGACACAGTGCAAGGGAGCTATTCAAGGTGAAGGATGAGGGTGGGCATGGAAATAACAAGGTGGCATGCAGCGGTGGCCCGCATGCAAAGCAAACATGTGGAATAGTTAAAAATAATAATAAAAATGTAAAAGGCACACCTAGTTTGCTTTCATGAAAACCACTGGAAATGGTCCCAACCTACTTTCTGCCCATGAGTGAATTCAATATTCGAATTAGAGCAACGTGAGTAATCTACATACCAATTATCAAAAGCAACGTGAGTAATTTCTAGTCTCTAAATTTTTGAATTTTTATATTCCAACTATTGTTTTTGAAAAGATAAAGTGGAATACTTGGCAAACATGGATACTCTGATTGATTACTCCCATTTTTTTTTATCTTTAACCTTCGCATTCGTTTTGTAAATGAGATTGTTAGATTATATTTTAGCATTCGTTTTTTAATTTATTATTTATTAAAGATTTTCTCTTCCCCGCCTCCCTCCTCCCAATCAATCCCCTCCTCACAGCCCAAGAGCAATCCGTCCCCTGTGGGAAGTCCAAGGCACCCACCTACATCCAGGTCTAGTAAGGTGAGCATCAAATTGCCTAGGCTAAAAGCCAATAGGTGCAGTAGGAAAAATTGCCATTGTTCTTGAGTTGTCAGTAGTCCTCCTTGTCCACTATGTTTTTAACCCAGCTTTTTCACCCCCTCCTTTAGTTATATTATCCCCATTTAAACAGTTGGACCCTCGCCCAGTTTGTTGTGTTTTGTCCTGTTGTGATGAAGTTAAGATTCATTAGGATGCCTATATGTTTTGTTTAGCAAGCTTCTTAATGTAGTAAGATTACAAACATTTTCTTCTTAAAACACTGCATTACATAGTCCATTGTTGTCCATATTATAATATGTCTTACTAATTTCTTCTTAATTAAAATTAGAGGAAAAAGATATATTACAAATATTGCTTCTTGATGACATCTTTAGGGTAAAATGTCCTTACAATTTATGAATTAATATATTTTAAAAATGCGGCATGGAGTTTAAACACACACAAACATACATGCTTCCTTAATAGTAAAATTGGGTCAGGTACATTTTAATTTTAAGGACAGTGTTTCCCTGTTGCTCAAAAACAGAAACCATAGAAGGGAGCAATGTGTTAGAAACCTGTTCAAGAATGGCACAGGATATGAACAAACATGGCATGGAAGAGACTCAGAGTTCCAGGTGGCAGCACCAGGTCTCTTACCAGCATAAGTGGGTTGATGTGGCCCCCTGAAGCCCACTCACAGATTCCTCTGTAGCTTATAGCCCTGGAATTAACTCATGCATTTGTTTATTTAACTTCAGTGCAGAAAACCCAACTGAGGGCCTTCAGCATACTAGTCGAGCTTTCCACCACTGAACTGAATGGGTCCACACTGTCCACTCTGAGTAGCTGTGGATACAGCATGCAGGGCATTTCAAAGACCAGAGAGAAGGAAAGGTCCAGTTCAGGTGTAGCTTGAGAACAAAGATCGTGATGAGTCTATGGTCTAGAGGTCACCTAAGATCTTCCTGTGTTCTCTGCACACAGCAAACGGGTAAAAAACCCAGTGAGCTGAGGCAGGGTCACCTTCCAAGAATGAAGGATGTGGTAATTCCATGTACATGACTTAGCAACACTGGAAAGATTGGCTGTCACATCTGAGGCAAACAGTCAGTTTAATCTCTGCAATAAAGTCTCCCACTTCTTGAGGGGGAGGGACAGATAAAAATCAGTTGATGTGATGCATTCAATTAATCACAACAAAATAAGAACTTCCTTCTGTAAAAATATCATTTATTTCAAAACATTAACACAGCCGACTACCTGCTTCCAGCAAACAAAATCAAAGACTGACAGCAGGTAACATCTATGAGATTCCCGGTTTTCTGTAGCCTCCCTCTCTCACATTCCAATCAAAGGACCCGGAGAACACATTTATTTGTGACCTTCCTACAAAGGGTCATGAATCCACTGCCACATTGGGACAACTTCACTTTGTAGTCCTGGGCCAAGGGTCTTTCATACTTGGCTCAGAAAAAGCTTTCTCTTAGTCCCTTTGGGGTGAAAGGAGTGTTCTGCATTGACAAAGGTCATGTTTATGATATATGTTTCCATGCATATAGGTTCAATCTCTTCATGATAAAAAGCTTTAGCTTAGAAAAAATCTTAACCACTGTAACGAATACAGAGACATTTTCATGGTTCTTTGAAGCCAATCTCCAACCCAGCCTTTACTCTCCCCATGCTTCTCCTTTACCCCACCAGTCCCCCACCAAAGAGGGAGTTCAAGTACTTAAAAAGAACAAAAAAATACTTAAAATAACATACCCCTACTCCATTTACTTAATTTACGTCGAGGTTAGGAGATTTCCTGCGCTCCCAGAAAAGAACAACTGAAAAGTTTATGGAGAAAACCTTATGCTCGATCACAGTGGATATACCAGTAAACTAACAGCCCATCTTCAGGGACAAATCCAGCCCAGGCTTACGGGAAAGCGCACGTTCTTAAACTGGATGCCATTAGAATGATCTGTTCCCATCCTGTTTCTCTCATCTCAAGCTATAAGAAAACCTGAGCCATATAAATCCCACGGGTTTAAAAGGAGCAGCACATTGAAGCTTTTCTTGGTCTCCCTCCTTTTATTTCCATCTGGGACATAACCTATCTCCATCATTCATCTGTGCATCCAGAACTGACTTTGACATGACATTCACAGATTTTTTTCAATCTATTCTAAACAGCTTTCCATGGCTTACTTCCTTTCCGCTCTTCTGAAAATATCCACTAATCAAGCCAAACTGTAGACGTTCTTCCCAGATCTGACGACATCTAAGTGTCACATGCCCGTGTAAAATGTCTCGAACGCTTGCAATGAGAATGCCTCGTGCATTGTGACAGCATTTGCTGGGCAAAGTCAGGGTTGGGTAGGGAGTCATAAGGTCTCACTGAGACACTCAGTGGTGAGGTGTCAAAACACATGAATCCTTTACTCTCCCTGTCCCTAAGGCTCCAAAAAGGGCAACACTGAGTCTTAGCAGACACCACAATGGGGTTGTTTTTTTGGTTTAATATGTGTGATTCCCAGTGGAGTAATGGTGGCCTTGGGCCTTGTCTTAACGTGGTCTCAATAAAAATTGACAATGTTGAATTGAATTGTGCTCTGACATTTGCAATGATGCTTTGGTTCTCCATTAGAGTGGTGAATGAATAGATCAGGAATGAGACCATGAAAGATCTAGCAGTGTATAGGTGTAGGAACAGAACGGTAACAAAGTCAAATGAATGGATGAAAAGGGAATGAGAGTTAAGGGTTTCCAATACTAAAGGAGCTAGCGCTCTGCTGTATAGAAGCTTCCTTGGAGACTAAAGCCTTCTATTTTGGAAAAAAGCTCATTAAGACACTGGATGTTAGAGGTGAGGTAAAACAACAGGCTGCTGGAAGGGGATGTTAAACATTTCCTCCTACTGGGGAAGCTTGTTAAGTTCAGAAAGTAAGTAATTCAAAGATCACAGGACGTCCCTGAAACTGACCAGATACACTAGGCCCCACCTTTCCAAAGCATATATACACAAAAGGATGCTAAAAGACACTTAGACAAAGCGATAGGCCTGGAAGAGGCAAAGACCCATCTAGCTGCTGGGAAGGAGGCCCAGAGCAACTGAGACACCTGCGAAGGACATTGTATGACCTGTTGAGCTGCCTGTGGGTTGGTTGCTACACTCCAGGAGTTTAGCTTTGTGAGCTGTATCCCATCCTGGGGTGGCCTTTGATCTTTGTTTACTCCTATAAGTAATCCCTCATCTATGGTCCTGTAACCAATTCTAATACAACTCACTGATTCCCCGAGATGGACTCCGGGGCATCTGCTCTTTGCTCTGTCATCAGTTCCCTGTCTGGGTGAGTGGATATTGGTTCCTACATCCCTAGGAGCCATGTCATACAACACGCTATTTCATGTGGTTCTACAACTGTCTATCTCTATAGCCCTAGACAAATTATATAATCTCCAGTCTTCCAACTAGCTGTCTGCAAACTGGGCACATAAACAATCTCTTATCAGGGTTTATAAAATCAAGTAAAGTAAGGAGCATGTTCAGCGATGTGTAAACCACAGTATGTCCTCAATAAATGTCATCTTACCAGTAAGAGATGCCGTGCTGTGCTTGTTAGGAAAGGCTCTTATTGGTTGTATGCATATACTAATTATTTAAATAATGGGTCAATAGTCAGTATCTTTTTACAACATCCTATAAGCCAGCCTTCCTTCGCTGTACTACAAAATTTTAATAAAAGGGAAACAGACTGCTGGGAGAATAATAGGCTCACAACCAGTAAGGAGAAAGTAACATCCATTAGTATCCCTTCATGATCTGGTCTCTTAGCAAACACACAACACTCCAAGCACCATCGATGATGACAGCCACATGTTCTGGCCTAGTCTCCCTGTGTTTCGATTTTGCTGAAATTCTATCTTCCTACTAACTGTAAATCTTCAAAAACAGACTATCTCTCACCTTCATATAATTCAGAGCCCGAACTTTGTCCACACATGCACACACACACACACACGGGGGGGGGCAGAGGGTGATGATCTAGCTCATCTAGCTCTACTGAGAAAGAATATGATTTTTTAAAAAAAATGCAAGCCTACAGCTGAGCAGATAAACTGAACCATCCAAGCAGGCCATATGCTTCAATAACAGAATTGTAATACCTCGGCCACAATTTGTTGACTTTTTAAAATCTGCAGTTCAGTTGAGGTTGTTGTCCTACAACTGTGAGTCATCCTACAGTCAGATCCAAGTTCTGTTGTCTTCCAAACCTTGTCATTAAAGTCACTTTCAGCTTGACTGCCTTGATTAATAGCACTGTGATGTCTACATTCTCTGTTGGATAGAACATTTTGTGTTCCAAAGTCGTTCTTTACCTTTTGATCTTGACAACTTCAGTCAGCATCAACAGAATAAATAACCACTTGGAAGCAAATTCCTGAGGCCAGGCACTCTCCATAGGAAACCATATTTTCATTTCTTTACCCCTCGTTTGTGAACTGAGATGGCAGAGCAGGTGGCCTCTGATCAAGGAGCTCCCCCATGCCTGGCAAAGAGGCCACTTCCTGTATAGGCCTGGAATGGATTTTAACCTCCAGCATCTTTAATCAACCAACTGCATTTCCTGATAGGGTCATATGATCTAAATGTACTTTTCAGGGATTGAACAACTATCCCAAGGTGAACATGCTGTGTAGTTCATCTAATCTGGGTGGTTAATGAATTTTTGCATTACTCTAGATTTATAAAGACAATACCACCAGTCTTGCAATAACGTCAATTAGTATCATTTCTGAACATCTCAAATATAAGAGATGCACTAGGAAAAGTTCTGTTGCAATAACATTTGGAAGGTAAAATTTTATTTTACCAATCAGGAAACCGAGATTTAGGTAAGTCAGGGTTATCTATAACATGAAATGCTAAAATGTGGCAGAGAAAGGATCCCTATTAGTTGACTTTGAAGATCCCTTCTTTTTTCCCAACTTGTACCATGACCTAAAGAAAGTACATTAGTGCCCAACAGTACCTAATGCAATACTATCTCCATGTATGCCAAACATGTTGAAGTATAATCTCCCCCTGAGAAAATGATCAAAAGTTCATCGTTAAAACTCAACAAGTGAAAAAGATATTTAATTCAAACATAAAACAATTGGTATTTTGACATGCCCATATTCACAGTTGGTAAAAAATAAATTATCACTGGCTATTTTTAAGCTCATCAAGGTGGAGATTGGGAAAGATTGCAGTCAAAGTCCTCTCCTCCCTGTTCTCTGAAGAGGATACACCCCTCTCTTTTTCTGTATCTTTCCAGATTTCTCTCCTTGCTTCCTTTTGATTTTCTTGTTCCAACAAGGGGGTTTGTCCATCCATATATGTGTTTGAAACTATGTCCAACTAATCTGTTTGAGGCATAACCTGAGAACCTTCTAAATTTCAAAATTAACACTGAACGTTCTCCATGTGTGTTCCTGCACTGGCAACAGAGATTCACCTGACACCTTGCTAAAGAATCAGAGTTTTCAGGCAGATCTGATGAGGCTTAAAGTCAAGCAGAGGGCCAACAGTCAATGCTTTAGTAAACCATCCAATTAATTCTGCTGTGCACAGAAACATATGAATCAATGTCATGACTTACTTTCACAAAATTCTAGAAATACATTTCCACGGACAGTACCCTGTTGGCACAGATTCATTTAGAAATAAAACTAAGTGGATCTTTCTCTAAATGATTTTCTAGTTCTGGGAAAACACCATTTCCAAGTGCTGGAGATTCTTCTTCAAACATTTCCTAATGTAGTATAAATTCTACATTCATGGTCAAGATTCAGTATGACTCTCAGAGTTTAATCAATGCCAAGTACTTACTAATTATTGCAAGTAAAAATAGTAACTGGTGTTGAGCATCTAGGAAGATAGAAAGTCCACTGTGTCATGTGGTGTGGTCAACTAACTTGAAATACATCTTTTTTGAAAAATATGTAGTTGGCAATTCTCATATAAAGATGATTGTGAGTGTATGGGAGTGGGTGGTACCAGTGTCCTATGGCACCAACCCTGGAATGAGAGGAGAACTCTCAGGAGTCCATATTCCCAGGTTGTCAGTTTTGTGTGCAAATTGATTTTACCGACTAAACCATCTTACCAGTCCTAATTATCATTCTTTTATGAATTGGGTCTTTTTGTGCTGCTTCATCAAAAAATTATATAGCACTTATGTACATAGTGAAAATAAGAAGAACTACTTAAGATCTATTCTGTGTTCATCTGTGTAACATGTCACCAAAAAGCAAGTAAAGAAAAAACAAACCAAACTGAGTTTGGAAGATTGTGCTAGCTGGTGGCTTCCTTCCACTGTTATGATTAGGTACCCCACCCCCTTCATACTGCTGAAGTTTGTATGAGGAAATCTATTCCAATGTTACTGCCATTGGATCTTTTTCCAGTAAGTAACTAACGTAAGTGTGGTCACTTGAGTGCCACCAACATAATTTCAACTTATCCCTTGCATTACAGACTGCTCTCTTCATCTACCCCAAAAGCTCATGATACGAGTATTCATAAATGAATGAGTTAGTGATGGAGAAGGAAGAGAGACAAGCCAGGGATAAGACTGAACATTAACAGTAACAATAAAACCATTGGTCACACTGAGTCCCTGAAGTTACAAGCTTCATAGGTATAGAACCCATGTGCCCCTCTCAGCAATTTTCTGAGTGAATTCTGCTGTTCTATAGAATCAACCATCAAGTCATGCTCAGAGACCATCAATAACATTCTCTACCACAGAGATACTTTTTACTTTTCTTTTTTACTTAGAAGCCTATGGATTAAATATATTACCTATCAGTTGCAATGGTTAAAAAAAAAGTCAACAAAATAAAAACATTGTAGTAAACAATGCAAACTGCAAATAAATATCATGAGAGAGTAGAGGGGAATTTAGCAAAAGAAACTTTCTTTTTTAAGTTTATTTATTTATTAAAGATTTTTGCCTTTTTTTGCCTCCATTTCCTCCCTCCCCCAACCGAGTCACCAAAGGGTTTCAATCTGGGGTCCTGCCCTGGAGTCTAGGACCACCCATCTCCATCCAGGTCTAGGAAGCTGAGCATCCAACTGCCTAGGCCACAAAGCCAGTACGTGCTGGTCTCAAAACCCATGCCATTTCTTGAGATCTCACTTGTCCTCATTGCCTCCCAAGTGCTGGGATTAAAGGCGTGCGCCACCACCGCCCGGCTAAGTTCTAGGAATTTTAAGTTACACTTTGGGGCAGGCTTCTAAGTACACTAACATCAATGTCATTAGTGGAGGCCACTCCTGGAAAGTCAACCCCACCAGAGAAAAGTGAGGCCACGTATAAATCATACAAACTGTAGATTCAAAAAAAAATTTTAAATTTATAATTTGCCTCCAAAGCCACTTTGGGGTGTTTGGTATGTTCGATTCAAATTATACTTGTCACCTAAAACCAGAATATGAATTATCTACTTATAGGCAATTTAAGTAATCTTCTTGAGAATGTTTCAGGTTTGTTAACTTTGTTTATTCCAGACAAGATGATTGCTTATATTTTTAAGTTATAAAAAATGGTATAAAGTATTAATAGACCTTTGCATTTTCTTTCTCAATAACATGCTAATTTGAACTTTAAAAAAATCATTTAATCTAATGCCAGAGTAGACTCTCAAAAATGCAAATATTGGCGATCAAAAGTTTAATGTCATGTAAAAGAAGTCATCCCTGCCTTGGTCATGTAAATTTATGCCGGGAGCCTTTTTGGGGCACCAAGTCCTTGAGAAGGGGTTATGTGTTCAGAAGAGACCCTATACCTGGGTTCTCCTGGAAAGATTCCATGTGTAAGCACAAACATCAACCAATAAATTTGAGAAATGCTAAGGCATTCCAGAAGGCTTCATTGTCCCTTTACCTATTGCCAGGCAGGAAATTTCTACCCTTCCTTACATGACCCCAACTGAACAATTTTAATCTGACGTCTGAACCTCTGACCTTCTACAGTTAATATGCTTCAGTCTGTTCATTTTACAAAATAATAATAATAATAATTTTTCCTCACATATACTCTCAGGAAGCCACTATTTTTAAGGCTTACTAAATTTAATGCATTTTGTAAATTTAGGATGCCATACAGCATCCTAGATATATAAACTCATTTACATAGAGAATGCCACCACTCCACTACAGGTGTTTTTTTGTTCTTTTTGTGTGTGTGTTTCTCTCTTTAAGACCCAAGGAATTATTCTAATAGAAAAAACTAGAAAATAGAAAAGTCATGTTCCAGACCTGCCGTCTCACTGTAGCCATAGCTTTCTGCCCAGTGGCTTCCACACTGTTGAAGAGTCACATTTGCTGCTTGTAGTCACCTCTGAATTTTAGCACAAGCTGACTAGCAAGGTCCTTATTCTCACACAAGTCTAAGGATACTAAATAAAGAAAAAAAAAAAACTTGAAGAACACACACCTGACAAGCAGTGAAGTGGTCATGTGATCAGGAACTCTTCTGCCCAAAAGTCTGCAAGAGCCCCTGACCCTGTGCTCTGAACTTCTGCTCTGCATTTGAATCTGCGTAACAACCAAACATCTGCAGCTGCCTACAGCTTCTCTGCTGTCTAACCCCACCTAAGCACCTGATAGGTGTGTGATTAGAGCTGCACAGAAGGCAGCTGTATGCCAGGCATACAGAAAGGTGCCCAGAACACATTTAAAGCAACGGTCTTTATAACCAGCGGCATTTTAAACTCTATGAATGATAAAGTGAACGAGAAGGCTGTGCGCATCCAATCAGTGTTCTATTTTTGCACCGTCCTTGTACTTTATCTTATTATATCAGGGCACAGAAAAACCCTAAAAGCTCTCTCCAGGCTGTCAATAAAAACAAAGAGCCAAACCAACCTTGTTATACCTGAAAACTGACTCTCAAAACAATTAAATTGTTTGAATTTGTGCAAATAGTAAGAGATCAGAATTAAAACTTAAGCAAAACGAAAATGTGTGGGGAGGGGGGACCCCATAAGAAATAGCATCAATGTCTATATGAAGGCTCTATACCATGCCTTAATTTGCCTCAGACAAAGGAACCTTGATCACAAACATTTTGTGACAAACAAGCAAAATCTTCTTCAAAATGTCAACCAGATAAAATAAGTTACTGAACAGAGAAACATGTGAATCCCCAACTTCTTACTGACACAAGAGCATGATGGAATAATTGCTTCATTCAGAACAAGTGAGTTGAAAGGAGATTGCCAACTGCTCATTATAGCACCTAGGTCGAAGAAGTGAATTTGGTGCAGTACAGAATAAAATAATATATCCAGAAGCCTTCCAAGGCTGTGAAGCCAACCCATTAGTTGCCAGTACCCAGTATACGACAATATGCATGGCTTCATGTTAAATTCAGAACTCAGTTACCAATATATATTTTAGTGATAGAGCTGGTTGTGGATGCTCACGCTGTCAAACCACACTGGACTCTGAGTCCGAAAAAGAAAGTTATACTACAGCTCACATATGCTGATGGCCTAAAAACTATTTCTGGAAACATTAAATGGCTGGGAAAAGGGCCTAATCAATAAACAAGCACGTAGACCTGAGTTAAGATCCCAGCACACATGCAAAAGCCTGAGTGTGGTCATAGGCAGCTACGACATTGGCTGTGTAGGGGACAGAAACAGGAGGATACCTAGGAGTCACTGGCCTACTGGTCTTGCTAAATCAGTAGGCTCCAAGTTCACTGAGATCTCTCATAAAATAAGGTTCAGGGTCAAAGAGGAAAGCACGTGACATGAAGCTCTGACTTTCGCGTGTGTACACATTCATGTCTGCACATACCCCTACAGACAAGTGGATACACACAAAATATGTTATGTACAGCACACATAACCACACACACGTGAGAGAGACTGAGAGATGAGAGACGGGGACAGGGAGAGAGGCAGACATACACAGAGAATACTTCCATGATGAACTATTCCCGATGCTGATCATTGTGGACCAGGCAAGAAAAGCTTGGAAGTGCTGAAACAGGTCTAACAGCAAGAGAGAGCAGAATCTGCATCAAGTTCTGCTTACCAGATGGGATTTGAGTATAAAACACTGAAAGATAAGGGACAGGAAGAGAAAGGTCAACTCAGTAAAGTTAAAACTTATTTCAGCACTTCCTTCCAAATGCCATCTTCCCCCCTTTGCCCAAACTTACTAGCAGGAACGAGACAAAGAGGGATCATTTTATGTTAGCCCAATGCTTTCAAGGTTAGTAGCTGGACAAGAATTAACTGCAGAAGCCACAGGAACAAGACTACTGCCAGAAAACACTATTTCAGATTCGC
Organism: Microtus agrestis; assembly: GCA_902806775.1. Taxonomy (NCBI): domain Eukaryota; kingdom Metazoa; phylum Chordata; class Mammalia; order Rodentia; family Cricetidae; genus Microtus; species Microtus agrestis. The sequence goes on from CADCXT010002121.1 coordinate 1,525,970, forward strand.
AGGAACGAAGTCAGGTTTCTATCTGAGAAGTTTTCGGCTCTCAGCCTTAGGACAAGTGACCTCATTCAACACCTGGCAGACACGCTACTACAGAGATTGAAATCAAGTCTAAAAATACCATTATATATATTTCTTATAGACATTAAATAAGGATTAAATGTTTTGAAGTTTATTCATAATTCTGAAATCTAAATCGTGTTAGAATAAACACTTCACTGAAATTACATACAACAGTTTAAGTAAAGGTAATAAAAATTCATAGGAAGCAGAAGTCAAGGCCAGATATCAAGTATTCATTTTCAGCGGGTTCTATGAGTTCTCTTGGGTCAGGAATCATCTTTCCCTGTTTGCATCCTTGGTTCATTGCCTCACGTACTGATGTGGGAGTGTCATATATCAATCTGTTGATTTCATTGGTTAAGCAATAAATAAACTGCTTGGCCTGATTGGTTAGAACATAGGTGGGTGGAGTAAACAGAAGAAAATGCTGAGAGGAAGAGGAAGTGAGGTCAGAAAGCATGTAGCTCCGCTCAGAGCCAGACGCCTCAGACAGAGATGCCATGCTCCCCTTGCGATAGCTCTGCTCTCCGAGGCAGAGGCATGAAGCTCAGACCCAGGATGGACATAGGCTAGCATCTTCCTGGTAAGTGCACCTCATGGTGCTACATAGATGATTAGAAATGGGTTAAGAGGTTGAAGCTAATGGGCCAAAAAGTGCTTAAAAGAATACAGTGTCCGTGTAATTATTTCGGGTAAAGCCAGTCGTGTGGGCGACCGGGGTGCTGGGGACGCAGCCCCACCGCTCCTATTTCAACAACGTACGATGCACAAGCTACTTTTCTGGAAACAAAAATGTCATTCTGCCCTCACCTTTAGAGCATAAACACTTTCCCGTATCTCTGAAGAGCTCATTCATTCTTGTTGCCATGAGTCTCCAGATCACTCTCAAATGGGACAGACTTCCTGTCCTGGTTCTTGACGTCACCTAAACAATTCTCCAACTTTTAGATGTCTTGAAGAACCTGCTACTGCTTCCTTCTATTGAACTGGGTGCTCTCACATTCCAGGCTTTGCCCACGAAGTGAACGTTTATGGCTGCATGAGAACAATACTGATTCCTTGATCCCTTTAGGGCCCTGATCCAGAGGCAGAAACAACTCTAAAAATTCCACCACACCGAACTAGGGAAACACAGGTGTGACTCAACACACAATCCAACACAGCAGACCCACACATCATCATCCTTGAGACGGATGTGTTTTCCCTTCGGGCAAAGTCATCTGCAGCCGATGCTACTGTGTACTAACTGAAGCTTAACTACTAGGCATTTTACCTCACTCAGCTAAACTTTGACAAAGCCGAAATCTTTTTAGCCTTTGATTCATAAAACCTCCTAATTTATACACCAAACTTCACTGTTTTTGGAGTGCCCACGGGGATAATTACAGCGGCTGTCTCACTCATGCCTGCTTTATTTAGATAATAGGCCTAAAAGGCCAGGGGTGCCTTTGCAGTTTCTATCTATAGCACTGACTACAAGACACTGAGCATTTGTGAAACAGTAATAGTAGGTTTGCATCTTTCTACAGCATCTTTTGGAAGAGTCCAGAGGCTATATTAGAGTCAAGTTCTGTTTACTTTTGCTTGGGATTTCAATATTGATTCCAGCTCTAGAAATTATAGGGCATTCGTATATTATACAAAATTTTCTTTTCTTGAACGACATTAGCAATGCCTTTCTGGTATTTAATTGAACATCTGGATCTAGACATGCGTTTCTCTACATCTAATGCCCATCCTCTCATTAAAAGGCTCTCAAAGGGATTACTGGGCAAAAGAATTTACAAGAGGGTGTTCATGGCTTATAATAAAAACTGAAATACTTTAGAATTTTATTCACTATTTCAGAGATGAGAAGATGCAGCATCTACCTTGTGCTGCACAGGTCTAGTATATAAACACATTTTATTCAGCATTCTACACCAAGACTATGTAAGTTAGGAAATAATTCTGGACCAAAATACTAGGTGAAGATCAATAAATGTATGAAAATGTTCTTTCATTGGAAAAACTGCAAAGGGAGGGTGGGGAGAGCAAGATGGTGGGACTGGACTTACAAAGAGACGCTGACCTTTCAGTGTTCCTAAGACTAGAAAGGCTCAGCAGTTCATCCTCTACAGAAAAGGAAGGACATGGACTTCTAAAAAGTGAGTAGCAGACACTGTTGAAAGGGAGCCATTAGCTACTCAATACATTGGAGAAGGAAAGTCAAGAAGGGAGCCTTGACCAGAGCCCACACTTGAAGATGCCTAGTGAGCAAGGGGAGGGTGCACTGAAAACAGAAACTGCCTAGTGAGGAAAACCAGTCCAGGTCTCTGCTCTGCAGAGCCCGAGGACAGACAAAGCTAGGGACCCTGGGGAAAAAACGAGATTAGTGAAGGAAGGTCAGAGGTCAGAAGAGCCCTCACCCCTCAGTAGGGTTCAAGGAAAACCCAATAACTCCAGAAGTCAGGCAGAGATCTTGAGGAGACATTCTGAAGAGCCAGGAAGAGAAAAGAGAGAGCGGAGATTGTGAGCAAGGCAGATACTCTTCCTAAGACAAGACTCGGGGATTTTCAAAGAGAAGGAAAATATGGGACCAGGAAAATGTGGAACCTGGTTTTCAAATGTCTCATTCATATTTACATTCAGAACAGCTTTGTATCAAATTAATCCAGAGAAAGGTAAGTAAGGCCTGGAAGCTGGAAAGCGGTGAGTGCAAAGCCAGCATCCAGTTTACTACTGTTTAAGACCTGAGAAAGAACATTTAGAACCCAGTGATTATCCCTCTGCCAAGATGAAATGATTTCATGAGCCTCTGCAATCTCCATAGTTGTAAATGCTACTTTTGTTCATATTTATTCCTCGACTTTAATATCTCATTATTAAAAGATGCCTTCTATGTATAAATCAGCCTGACTTTAGAGCTTCAGAGAACTTCAGCCACAATAATTAAATAAGGAAATGGCTGTTAGTAACATGTCTTTTTTTTTTCAAAATACAGCTCTTTATGAAAGGGAAGAGTGAAATTTGTTGTCCCTACCACCAGACCACAGCCCAGTGCCTGCACAGATGAGGCTTATAATACACATTCCCAAATGAATCAATGAGAACATCCAGGAGAGTTTCAGAAGGATGATGGCACCAAACGTGACCTCTTATTTAGTGTAACGCTGCACATGAACATTGTAAAGTCAGAAAAAGAAGCAGCAAGGAGCCGAGAAGGCAGTTTATGGATTGGCATGTTGGATATAGCACCCTACCCTGTCTGCTGGAGACAGTCCTACGAATCTCAATGGGTGTTCTTTGCTACACACATGCATCTATGACAAAGTTTAATTTATGGAATAGACACAGAAAGAAATGAAGAATGGATAAAAACAAGCAACTGTAACAATATACTTATTGTTATAACAATATAAGTATTAAACTTAAACAAACGTTGATTCTGTTTTACCTAAAAGAAGCACATTTTGCATCTTCTTAGCAAGATATATGATGAACCAGCATCACTTACCTTGTGATTTGGGACCACGGTGAAGTAAGCTTAACTTAGCCACAAATATTTTAAGCCCAGGACAAACAATATGGTAAAAATGATGGTTTTATATAAATAGTGGATATGTAGTGGATATGGTACTGATATGCTCCACTAAGGTATGCTTCATGTCCTTGGGAGGACAATAAATGGCTCTAGATTTTAATACATTACTAAAAATAACATGCAATGTAAAGCTTATAGTTGTTTACTTTGGAAATATTCTAAGATAAGCAACTATTTAATCGGAATTTGGACCCACTCAGCAAGAATGGGTTTCCAGTCCCAGGCTTAGTATTGTGCTTGGAACTGGAAATGTAGCTAACTACTCAATGATCATGAAGTCAAGGTTATTGGAGGAAAATCTATGACTAATTTACTAAAACATCATAATCTCTAAAAATCATCTATAAACATTTGTTATAATACCCACAAATAACTGTATTCTTCACCCATCTACAAGAAAACTTCTCTTTGCAATAGAAGAAAAACAAAACAAACAAAAAACCAAAACCAACCAAACAAAAGAAACCCACAATCAATCTAAAGGCAGAGTTGCAGAGTCCAGTTCTAATGGATGCATTTACAAAAACACTCTTGCACCTAGGGCTTGGAGATCACTTCAGAAGAAAGGGTAGAAGTTTCTAAGGGCCAGAGGGTTATGTTCATGGGAGACTGTGTCTCCCAGTAATATCATACGCTACATCCATTAAGTCTCACCAATGTGACTGTCCAAACGTGAGCTGAACGGGGATGACACCAATGACCATGCTAACTGGCTGGGGGAAAGTTCATGAGACTGCCACTGTGCACAAAAACTACAGGCACTGAGGAAAGCTGGGAGCAGGAGAGGTGGTCTTTAAGGAAGTGCATACCAATTGGCTGTCCAGTGCTCAGTCCTATCCAGTGGTCAGCCCTGAAACCATACATTCAAGTAATATCATAGAGACTGCAAAGACTATATTTAGGAATATGTACGTGTATACAAATATGCATATGAATGCAATAACAACTAATTTAAAAAAACTAACCAAGAATTGGAAAAAGAGCAGAGAGGGGTAGTTGGGAGGGTTCCGAGGAAGAAAACAAAAGAGATTAATGATATAGCTATATTGTTATAATCTCAAAAAATTGAAAAAAAGATATTCAGCTTATTGTTGTCCATAGGGAAAAGAAACTGTAAAGGGCAAACCACTGTCTATGTAGAAATACTAATCTCAAAGTCTAAAGATATGAGGATGATGTGGGATTTCACTCTGTATGTTATGAATATGTTTTATTACCATTTGTTAATAAAGAAACTGTTTCTGGCTATAGCAGGGCAGAATATAGCCAGGCTGGAAGAGATATATAGAGAGAGTAGGCAGAGTCAAAGAGAAGCCATGTAGCTGCTGAAGGAAATGAACATGCCGGAACCTTACCAGTATACAGCCTCATGGCAACACATAGATGAAAAAGAAAAGTGTTAATTTAAAATGCAAGAGCTAGCAAATAATAAGCCTGAGCTAATAGGCCAAGCAGTGTTGTAATTAATATAGTGTCTGTGTGATTATTTGGTTCTGGGCAGCTGGGAAACAAAAGAGCAGTCTCCTTCTACATGAGGACAATCTATTATTTTCAAATGCCTAAAAGTTTCTTACATTTACAGTAAAATTGTATGAGAAATGGCCATCTGAAAATCAGTAGTTCTATTTTTCCCAATATGGACCAACATGAATTATTAAAATTTGTTACCCATTGCACTAAAACATAATTCGCATGTAGGCATTAAGTTAATAATGTGAAGTAATATTTGTGAAGATGGGGTGCTGGGGTCAGACTTCTGGAGTGGGACCCTGTTCTCAAGCTGGAGAGGTGACTTCAACTCAGCTTTTCAATTGACAAGACTGTGACAGTGACAGCACAATGAGCCTTCGAGATGTGAGAATATAATTAAATCACAGAGGCACAGTTACTGGCAGACAGTGATAGGCTAACTACACTTGTCCTTAGTATCTAGGTGATTCTAATTAACAACAGATATGAGGCCGACGTCCATGGCACAAGCTTAGACATTTCTAAGTGAATTAAATTCTGAGTTGCCATAAAAATATTCCTTGGGACCGGTCAATTATCTCTGCCTGTTAATTAGCTTTTGATAAGTCTGTGATCGCTCTAATTATTTTGATTATATCAATTTTAAAACTGTAAAGTACTTCAAAGGCTTTATACAAATAGACAAGTAAGGTATAGGCTTTTAGTTATTATACATAGAATGATAATTATCCATGCTTATAATCACCAAATTTACTCCAATTAAACATCTCATATTTATCGGAAGATCAACTATTATTAAAATGAAATGATTTTTAAACTTAAACTAACAAAAGTTAATTTAGGTTCTAGATGTTCATACAGTAAAACAAAAACAACATTATGTAAACCTTTGAAATAAACTTAATATGCATTCAAATTCTTCATCTCTAACATTTTCCTGATAAGCCCAAGTGACTTTCGACTCTGACAAATGAGTTAAGAAGTACAAATTTTAGATACTGTAAGTGTTCAATAAAATTGGATTAGTTAATAAGACCCAAGGATATTTCTCAGGTGATGTGATGATCTAAGCAGCTCTTGGAAAGACTGGGGTTCATCACTATTAAACATAATAACAGGAATTATGTTCATATATCTAATATAAACACAGACAGAATTAAGGCAGGCATATAAAATGAACTGAGAAAATGTTAAAAAGTATTCTGTTGCTATGTTCTATGATTTCTTTGCTGCCAGTTGAAAATACGGCAGATGGAAGGAAGACGAGAATACAGTTCCTATGCTCACCTGGACCTGCCGTACTGATCGTCCCATCTGCATAGTTTTCATTAGCTTTGGACCACTAATTTTAACTGTCCGTGTTATTATACAGCATCGTGCTCTCTGAGGGTAAAAACACAAACCTCACAGGGGCAGCATATGAAATAATTATGTGCTTTTAAAGTTTATGTTGGATGTGAAAAACATCTCGTTTCTATTTACCATACACGGGTGTACGATACAGAAAAGGGGGCTCTTATCTCCCTCCCTGTGGTGTGGGAACTTACTGATACAGGTTCGATGGGAACAAGGTGGCACAGTGATAATCCGCAACCCCGCCTAAGCACAACACTTGACAGTCAGACAGACTCAGAGCTGGCCTGAAAAGCTCAGTTGGCTGTCCCTGCTAAGAGCGCTGAAGGACCTTGCTGCACAGAAGGGACCCCAAGGACAGAAGATGGCAATGGCAATACCAAGACCACTGTCAAGTCTCTTTCCACAGTGACTGCCACAGCAAAACTGCAGAGTCAAGACTGCTGGAGAGATGGCTCAGTGGTTAAGAGCACTGACTGCTCTTCCAAAGGTCCTGAGTTCAATTCCCAGCAACCACATGGTAGCTCACAACCATCTGAAATGAGGTCTGGTGCCCTCTTCTGGCCTGCAGGCATGCACACAAACAGAATATTGTATACATAATAAGTAAATAAATAAATATTTAAAAAAAAAAGACTGCTGAAAACTCAGATCTGGTATCCATTGTTGTTCCCCCTCCAGGCCTTAATTGTTACAAAGTTTTCAGGCTTTTGTAACCACAATTTCATCATCAGATCCACGAATTTCCACACTCCATGTCTATATCGCGCCTGAGGCCCCAGAGAGGCTTCCAACAGGAACATCAATTTCTGATTACTGACCCTCTCGAGAAATCAAGGGATGTCACCAGCTTTCCTATCAGAAATCCATCTCCCATATCTGCCATCCTGTCCTGACCTACACCCAAACCCACCAGCAAGGTCACAATGGAGACAACCTAGGTATGAGACACTGGAGAGAAATGTCTCATGTCTGCTTAATATTAGACCAAGTTTTGGCTTCCACATCAAAGCTGAAAGACATTTGGGGTAAAAGCTAATTCTGTGAGCTCTCCTATTTGCTCCAGGAGCTCCTTCTCTTAGCAGTGACCTTGAGTGCCTTGCCCTGCTGCTCTCCCACCTGCTGAGAGACCTACTCATTACTGTCAGAACTGTTACAGACATGCCCTGTTGCTAATATGATTCCTCATCTGCTACCATCTTTCCCAACTGCTCACGGAGCTGGACTTGTTAATGTTTTGCTCTTATCTAATAACACCTGACAGGCCAAGACTAATTACGTCATGACATAAACAAGTAATTCTGTGACAGATTTTAGGGCATTATAGCATGAGTTACCTTCCAGGCTTTGCTCAGTGAGCTTTACTGGTCATTATGACAATAGAGGTAGCTATCTATTTCTTGTTCTCTTTTCTGTTCCTAACATTGAGTATAAAAAAAAAACTGAAAGAAAAAATACTTCCCAGTTTTCCATAGCGTCCTGTTCATGAACTAAAAATCTTGGAAAGCTGAGTACCTTGCTTAAATGTTGTTTCTACCTGTGCCATGCTTCTTCTTCAAGATCTTAAGCAGAATCTAGGCTAGGGAGAACTATGAGGGACAGGTATAGAGTTAGAATTCCCTGCCCAAGGTGACCACATGTAACTTTAATAGCTCCTGTGATGCAGAAGGAGCAGGACAAGAAGAAAAGGATATAAAAAAGGCCTGGAAGTTGTCTATTAAAATTCCAGTAGAACATACACTGAGAAAAACAATTAATAAATGGCACCGTCTGAAAATGAAAAGCTTCTGTAAAGCAAAAGACATGATCAACAAGACAAAACACAGCCTACAGAATGGAAAAATATTTTCATTAACCCCACATCAGACAAAGGTCTGATCTCCAAAATAAACAAAGAACTCAGGATATTGGTAATCAAAAGAACAAATAATTCAATGAAAAATGGAGTGTAGACCTACACAGAAAACTCTCAAGCAGAGGAATCTAAAATGGCTGAAAGACACTTAAGGAAATGTTCAACATCTTTAGTCATCAGAGAAATGCAAATCAAAACAACTCTGAGATTCCATCTTACACCTGAAAGAATGGCCAAGATCAATAACACTGATGACAACTTATGCTGGAGAGGATGTGGGGTAAAGGGCACACTTCTGCATTGCTGGTGGAAATGCAAGCTGGTACAGCTCCTTTGGATATCAGCATAGCGATGTCTCAGAAAATTAGGAAACAACCTTCCTTAAGACCCAGTAATACCACTTTGGGGTATATATGCAAAGAATGCTTAATCGTGCCACAAGGACATGTGCTCAACTATGTTCATAGCAGCATTGTGTGTCATAGCCAGAACCTGGAAAAAACCCAAATGCCCCTCAACCGAAGAATGGATAAAGAAAATGTGGTACATTTATACAATGAAGTACTATACAACAGAAAAAAAGAACGACATCTTGAATTTTGCAAGAAAATGGATGAAGCTAGAAAACATTTTGAGTGAGGTAACCCAGACCCAGAAAGACAATTATCACATGTACTCACTCATGGTTTTAAAACATAAAGAAAACCCACAAATCACAATCCCAGAGAACCTAGACAAAAATGAGGACCCTAAGAGAGACTTACATAGATCTAATCTGTATGTGTAATGGTAAAAGACAAGATCTCCTGAGTAAATTTGGAACATGGGGGCCTTGGGAGAGGGTTGGAGGCAAGGGGAGAGGCAGGAAGGGGAGCAGAGAAAAATGTAAAGCTCAATGAAAGTCAATTTAAAAAAGTCTTACTTCTCTACCATGAGAAAGTGATATTAACAAATGAAGATCTCCCATAATGCCCAGATATGGTTCTTGGTTCAAACACTATCAAGGATTCCTTTAATTTCAGGAAAAATACAAAAAATAAAATGTTCCTCTGTTCCACTGTGGCCTGACCACTTTAATTTGAAGGAAAAAAATCAGGGTTTTTCTACTGCTGGATACAGTATTAGTAGTATTACTAATAAGCTTTACACAGTATAAGAATTATTAAGATGTGAACTGTTGAACCATTAAAACGCATGGCATGAGAGATGTTAGAAAATCTGAAAGCTATAATATGATATTAAAATCAAAGCCCAATCAAATTGAATGCAATATTAAGCCAATTCTCAATTCAAGTCTCCACTTGCATAGCATCACCCCGCTTCCTGTTCTCAGGAGGGAAAGAGCAGCAGCAAAGACGACAAAGACTTCTCTGGAGATAAGGACATCCCATCGTAAGGTAAAGAAAGCTGGGCAGAACAGGCCTCCTTTACTTTCGGAAACATCATTTTTGGGGTTGGTGAGATGACTCAAGGCAACTTGCCTCCAAAAATATGACCTGAGTTAGATGCACTAGATCATATGAAGGAAGGAGAGAACCAACTTGCTCAAGTTGTTCCCTGGCATTTACACGGGCGCTCACACAAGAGCACTTGTACACACTGTCACTCACACTCATATACACACTCATAAACACTCACGCATACACACATGCACAATTAATTAATTAATTTTTAAATACCATTTCAATTTGCACCTTCATTAGAACAGAAGTCTTAAAAAAAAGGATGACATTCTCAAGAGACTATATTTTAACTTTTACAAAATTTCAGTGGGCTTACATACTGAAGTTATTTTATGAAAAAAATCAAGTTTTCTGATTTCATTCATAAAGTCTCATATGCTATTGGCTACTACTATCCAAACCATTTCCCAGGGTTTCTGACTGAGATAATGAAGACAGCAGAGATTACTGTAGAGAAGTAGAGTTCTGGAGACCTGTAACCACATATCATGGGGAATACGGTTAGTGCAACATGTATGTGTTACTAACAAATTAAAAATGTATTCCCGTTTAAAGTTTAGTGGGTGCCTAATCCTGCAGAAAGAATTGAAACCAAGGGGCAAATCACTGGGCGATCAAACAGATATAATTAACACACGATACAAGGTCTATTAGTGACATATTAATCACCAATAGTGAGCTCCTGGTAGAAGACAACAAATTTAAAACTTGTAGGGATTATCATAACACTACGGAAAGTTGGAAGCACTTCACTGAGTCCTGATAATTTTGATAAAAATGACAGAGCTCAGGCAGAGAACGGAATCCCTGAGCAGGTTCAAGCGCATTGGTTGTGGTCTGGACTCCACTTCACGGGACAACATTAAAGTGTGAATGAGGGACACTGTGGGGATGGCACTAATTGGCCATCTGCTGTTAAGCCCCACGAGGCCTTACACTGAATATTTCCAAACAGCAAAATAACACCATGCCTTTATGAAAGCAATTCAGCAGCATGTAGAGGACTCTCCCCTGCTCCTCTGTGTACACACTGGCCTTTCTTTTACTCTATTCTGAGGATGTTCGACTTTTATTTCGTGTCCTTGAGGCCCAGAGAGGACTCCGCAGTTCTTCTCTCTCAAAACTACCCTCATCTTGTCTTTACTAGTAACATAATTTTTACTAAAATTAGATATAAAATTCTCATTAAATACCAGAAGAATCATTTCAAAAATATATGAACACCACAGAAGGCTCAAGGGACCTGCTTTGAAATGGGGTAGTCATGAGAAATCAGTCTTGTACCGTGTAACTGCTAGTGTTACCACCCACCTTACTTTCATTAGTTTGACAGCTGCTGACTCATTTCGGCTACTGGGTGTAGGCGAGTGACCAGGACAAGATACACAAGGTACCTGGTGTCCTGTCTTCCCTTTTCTCTGTAGATGCTTCAAACTGACTAAGGCAAATATAAAGACTTTTTAATAACTTTGTTTTTGAATCAAATGGATGTGTTTATTATGGTTCAAACAAATGATGCTTTCACCATTGTCTCGTGAGTTAAGACTCTCTTGGTCTTTTGAACATACCCCATATTATACAATGAATGTCTCTTCAGTGAAGTCAGAATCCAGAAAGTCAGTTGAAGATAAGTCAAACGAGGAACCACCTCATCAATATCTGAGCCCTTCCCCCATCTACTCTCTCATAAACCAAAGCAGAAGCACTCATTTTATCCACCCTTGTCCTTGTGGGTAATGATGTAAAGTTGCCCATCTCAAGCTTTAAGAGCATCTGTGGTAAAAACACTACTTATGATTTCATCTACCTACACAATAATCTAACTGCAGAAAGAAAACTCAACAATGAGAACAAACTACTTGTGATTTCTTGATGTCTACAGGAAGTAAAAATTCAAGAAAGACCAGAGTTACCCTGAAAACTTCTGGCATTGGGAAATTCAACAAAGCCTTGTTAGATGCTAATCTTTGAACAACAAGATGCTCTGAATTCCAGAATTTCAGGACTCAAAGCAGTCGCTTTCAACGTTATGGCAGCATGTATAATTGAAAAGCATACTTATTAAATTTCCCACCAATCATAAAAAGAAACTATTTTTCCAGGCATTGTCATCTGCCAGTCACCTTTCTCTCACTGCTTCATCTGGGGATGATGCAGTCAAGTATGGATGATAAAAACATCACTTTCCATTCGCAAGATCAAGATGAGAGGTCCTTTCATTTTGTCAAGACTTAACATTCAGTATAAATTTATAAATACCTGAGTTTAATATTAACAGGGAGTGAGCTGGTGGGGATAATTTACACAGGCTCAACCTTTGCTAGTCACAAGAAATATTACATAATTAACAGCATTGTGAGGCACTGCTGTTATCATTTTGCCACATTTTACGGGCTTCCTGCTCACGGTTGACAGCGCTCAATGATTGATGAGGAGATGTAAATACAGACACTTATTCAGTAACTTCATCTCTATGGATAGAGGCATTCTGTCATTTATTCTTTACTGCAAAAATGGCAGAGCGGCTCCTTGCAGAACTGGAGAGCTCACCTACAGTCCCTTCAATATAAAGTAACTTGGCCCATCCCAATACCACATCTACTTTAGCATTAAATTTAATAGAATCCATAGAGACATAAGGCTTTCAAACACTCCCAGAAACCAAACCAATAGGGCATCCAGAATATACATTGATGTAGTTCAATATGGAAAAACAGGAAGAAGGCAGAAAACATTATAAGAACGTCCCATATTAAATCACTTAGACCATGGCTTTTGCTTATGTACTGTCTGATAAGATGAGGAGGTGACAGTGAAGATAAATGCATGAAGCCCAATGTCATCTAGAACAAAATGAATAATCCCGGAGATACCATATGACCTAATTTCCAACTACAGTGCAAAAGATCCATCATCTGAATGGCTTAGTACTGGTATTAGAATAGACATGTTGTCTAATGGAGGAAAAGACAGAGGCCAGAATGGAACCACATTTCTTTATCAACTGCATTTCAATGCAGTCATCAAGAACACACAACATACAAAACACAGGGGCTTTAATAACTAGCATCAGGGAAACTGGGTATCTATTTGCATAAGGAGGATCTGGTTCCTGTCTTCTGCTTTTTCTTTTCATTAACTTAAAAATATCTCATAAAATATATATTTTGAGCATATTCAATTGCACACACCACACCTAACATTTTATGCTCCCTTAGTTCCCTTTCCTTACCCTAATCAGATTCTTGTCTAACTTTATGTCATATATACATATATTACTTTATGAATCTATGTAAAAATCTAAGAACAACAAAGGTAGAAAAAGAAAAACATACAAAATTTGTTTTCCAAAGATGCAAATAATTTACTTAATTTTATAATATTCAGTTGCATCTATTTTTCTGTAAATAGCATACTTTGCAAAAAAGCACACTTAAGGAACTTTGTTCTTGGCTGAAAAAGTTTAATGCTATAAATGTAATCACATACATACTTCTATCTCATATTTTCTTTTCCCACTCCTCACTTGTAAGACATCTCAATTAGTTAAAAAACAACCAAGATTAGTATTGCTGCAGTTGATGAATTAGGTCAGTATGCTAAATAACCAGGCCAACTCAAGAATAACAATTATATTTTAATGGTTATAAGGGGAAACTCATGCTACAAGAGTGGGAGGTCTGACTTCCTATCTGTCCAGCAGGCGGGGGGGGGAGAGAGAGAGAGAGACAGACAGACAGACAGACAGACAGAGAGACAGACAGAGAGAGAGAGAGAGAGAGAGAGAGAGACAGAGAGAGAGACAGAGAGAGCCAGGATTTGGGGCCTCCCTGTTTTTCTTCCTGGGCTCCAGGTAGCCACGCCTTAACTAGATGTGATTGGTTGACAGAGCTTCCCCATCAGTTGACAGTGATGAATAATTATCTCTGCAATATATCGACTTAAAGTCCTTTGGGTAAATATTCAAGAGTGGTATAGTTAAGTTACATGGCAGAGTTATTGTTAATTTTTTTGAGAAACCTCCATACTGATTTCCACAGTGGTTTGACTACTTTACAGTTCTCAATGGTTGTGTATCAGGGTTGATTTTTGCCACATTTACAGTTTTTGCTGTCATTTGTTCTCTTAGTGATTAATACTGTAAGTGTGGTGGGATGGAGTCTAGGCACAATTTTGATGTATTTTTTTTTTGGTTTGATGTCATATAAACTGTACCCTGGACAGGCTCAGGAAGCATTCAGTGTGCTATCCCCAGGCTGATTTGCAATATCTTGATAGCTAGTAGAGTTAAACATTTTCTCATATGTTTATTGAAAATTTTCATTTCATCTTTTGAAAACTGTCTGCTTATTCCATTCACCTTATTAAGTTGTTTGCTTTTTTTGTTTAGTACTCTGATTTTGGGGGACAAAGCTTTTCATATAAAATACACCCCCAAAAGTATTAAAGATTTAAATGTAAGAACTGAGATTGTAAAACAACTAAAAAACACAGGACTTCTTGAAGGCATTGCTCTAGGCGGATTTTTGTTTGTATGTCTCCCCCAGACACAACTAACAAGAGTGAAAAATTGGCAAGTGGGTAAAATGACAGCCTTTGAACAGCTAAAGACCTAATAAAGAAACAACCTACAGACTCAAAAAATATGTTCACATGACAAATACATGGCTAAAGCAAAAACATATAAGAAATTCAACCCATAAGAAAAATACAGATTAGTTAAAAATTAGACAAACAACTTCAAAAGAAATTTCAGAATAAATCATTTAAATGGCCAACAGATTTATGAAAAAATGGTAATCAATACCTACCAGGAAAATACTACGATAAACAACACGAAACACTACTTCTCGCTTGTTTGACTAGTTGTTACCAAACTCCAAAGTTCCATGTTGATGAAGAAACGTAGATAAAAGAACCCTTGAGAGATGCTGGAAGGAATGTTAATTGTTCTAGTTTGACTTGTGTTGCTATAATAAAGCCAGTGACTGAAAGCATCTCTTGGAGGAAAAGGTACATTTTGCTTACAATTCCAGGTCACAGGTTATCATTGATGGAAGTCAGGCTAAGAACCATGGAGGAATACTGCTTGCTGGATCACCCGTGACACGGGCTCATGCTCAGCTAGATTTCTTCGACAGCCCACTTCCATCTGCCTAAGGACAGTGTGCAATGCATCAGGTGTACAATGCATCAGGCCCTCAAAATCAGCATGGAATCAAGATAATCCTTCCTAGATATAGTCATAGAGCAATTTGATCTGGGAAATCACTCAGTTGAGACTCTCTCCTCAGTTGACTCCAGTTGACAGCTGAAGCTAACTGGACCATATATTAAGTTATTATAGATAACAATAGAAGCTATGTATTAAAGTAAAAACAGAATTACAATATGATCCAGTAAATATACCATTGGATGCATAGCTCAAGGCATCAAAAAATGAGTCAGTTGAAAACAAGTGTTCACTTCCATATTCTTCACAGTGGGGTTGATTAATTTCAAAATGTGGAATTAATCTAAGTATTAAACAAGTAATGAATGAACAAAGAAAATGTAGCATGTGTGCACGATGAAAGAGGACTGACCTTAAAAATAAAGGGAATTCTGTATTCGAGACAATCATGATGGGCCTGAAGGACATTAGAATAGGTGAAATGAGCCAGCTACAGAGAGGAGAAGACTCACAGGTGAAAGCTAAACCCCTGAAATATTAAGAAGTAGAGAATAGAATTTTAGGCAGGAAAGGCTCAGCATTGGCAGTGGGGGCTGTGGTGAAGGAGATTCGAGGAGAGCATGTCTTCTTAACCTTGGGAAATCCACTTCTGTCTGGGATGAAGGATGGCACCAAATTATATAATACTATGCTTTCCCTTCTGTGCTTACAGAACAATGAGGAAACACAGTCTATAAACTAGACATAGTAGGAAATAACTATGAAACAAGAGAATAAGGTTTTAGAACTTAATCTCTGCCAAGATATCTTCCTGTGCTGTACCGTCTTTCCTATGATAATGCGAGATAAACAGTGTTGGTGTAAGAAGAAGAAGCCAGGTGAACTGACACAGGATGTTCATCTACCATTAGTGTACTGTCTATTTACCAGACATGACAGTCATCAGGCAGGGTAGTTTATACAACATGCATACACAGCAGCACAAAGGCCAATTCGAATCCTAGGTAGGAGAAGAAGACTCAACAATCTGATTTCTTAGTGCCACTCAGAACAACACACAGCTTAAAATGTATAAACACCTTATTTACACAAGTCTGCACTTAATATTTTCCTACCACAGTTGGTTGTTATTGAGACCAGAGAAACTGAAGTCATAGATAAAAGAGAGCTATAGTTCTTCTGTGTAAGGGCTCAATATACATGACCAAAAACCCTTTTGTCCCCTCTGGTCAATGACTTTATGTCTACAGAATGAAAAGAAAAACTTTCCTCCAAAATTATTTTGAGCCGCATGTATGTTGTCCTGTGAGTCAGTATTGTGGTCAACAGTGTTCCAGTACGTTCAATTTTAACGCTGCAAATCCAAGGGTATTTCTTATTTTTTGACAACTGTAAACAAAACTTCCAAGAACATTTGAATGTATTTTGTATAAATGTTACGTTTTCCTTTCCCTTGGGGAGATATACAGCAGTAGTGTTTATGTGCCACATGGTACTACATTCTAGGACAAGAAACTAAACCTGATTTCAAAGATGCTGCCCCACTGTGTAGTCTGTCTACCATGCCCGCAATTTCTAGTTGGTCCCCATCTGTCCATCTTCATCCCAGTGAATGTGAAGTGCTGTTCCAGTCTGACTTCCATTCATGTTTCTGCAGTGACTAATTGTGTTGAGCATCTATTCACCTACATTCTAGTTGTTCGTACACCATGACTGATGAGTCCCTTCAAATCATTTGCACATGTATACTGTTCTAAATCAGGTAGTCTTATTAAATTGCATGAGTTCTGACATAATTTTATGTCATTTTTACCTCAAAGTCCATGTTCTCTAAGTCTGTTGTTTGTGTTTTTCTTTTCTAAATAGTACAGGTTTTAGAATTATGATCATAATTAAATTTTTTAACTAAAAAAGAGAGATAGCCTATTGTTTCTCATCATTTATTAAATAACAGTATTTATAAACTGAAATAACTTTGATATTTTATTAAAAATCAATTTATTGTATATGAGGATTTCCTACTTTTTCCTATTGTTCTACATAAATATTTATCTTTAAATACCACACTATTTTAACTATTGTTTAACTTGATTTTATAGCACCATACTAAGACTTCAAGTCAAAAGTACATTCTCAGATTTTTATTTATCTTTACAATTTGTTTAGTTTTAAAAAATATGAGCCATTAACATACATATTATATAAATTCCTGAATCTATAAACGTGTATTGTATGATTTTTACTGAGATCATATTGAAACAAATGACCATTTTAAAAATAAAGAAACACTGAGTTTAAAGCATAGAAACACTGAGTTTTTAGATCTATTAACAGGTAACTAGGCATTTTAGATTCTTTGGAGCTTGAGTTACAGGCAGCCTGACATAGACACAAGGAACTAAATTCAAGTCCTATAGAACAGCAACAACTGACCTTAACCACTATGCAGTACCTTGAGCCACTGATTTTTATAATCCTAAGTGTATGAGTGTTTTGACTGTTTGCATGTAAGCATGTCCCAAACATTCAGTACACACAGTGCTAGAAGAGGGCATTGGTAGTTAATTGTTGGTTGTGGGCCAAATACAGGTCAGTGTGGGCCAAACACAGAGCACTGAGTACTTTTAACTCCTGAACCATCTCTCTTTAGCCCCTGCATTTTGTAATTTTACCTGATTATAAATGACATTGTGCTTGTATGTCTAATTATTATCAGAACAGAGCAATACTGCTCTGTACTTTTCAGTTATCCTCGCATCCTTGGTTCTGGTAGCAGAATAAAACATGACATTAAACATCTAACTACCTTCTCTTTTATTTTCTGTAAGGCTGACTATATGACTGGCAATTTTTCTTTGTTTTTGACTGAAATCACAGAGATTTTATAAAATTAATTGAAATCTGTTCGACTTTTCATCCCTTACCAATTTCATCCTGACAGAATTTTGTTTTTCTAAAACATCGTCTATTTAACTTTATCAGAATTATTGGCTTGCAGATGCTCAGTGCTCTCTCACTGTCCTTTTGATTCTGTAAATTGTGTTGATGCTTACCTTGATGTATCAATTTGTTTCTTCTTTAAAATCTGAGCAGTGGTGTGGCTGAGGACTCTTCAGTGGCACAGACTCTTCACAAGAACAGCCTCTATTCAACTAACCTCTTGCTGCTTTTCTGTTTCTGTCTAACCCAGTTCTTGATTTATGCTCCTTGTCTTCCTGTTTCCGCTTGCTATTAGTTTTCTAGTTTTGCCAACATGAGAGCCCATAGTTCTGTATTCCTTCCATCTTGACTAAAGGTCAGAGAGTTCAAACCTACTAGGATATTTGACCAAAGGCATGGCTACTGGATGCTTTGCTCCTCAAAGGCCAGGCAACAGGACGTTTGACTTAGGGCGTGGTTATCAGGTATTTTGAGTTGTTAGGAGGTAACTAGGCTTGCTTGTTCCTTTTCTCACAGAAGTCTTGTGTCCTCTCTTTTTGATGGAGGTATATAAGGACTGTGAGTGATAGACTGGGTTTTGTTTTGTTTTGTTTTTTTAACAATAGTCACTGGAAGCCCTCCCGACTTGATCTTCTGTCTCTGGTTTATTTCTTTCCTCAATCCACACTCCCCTTTTCAGGAACTTATGGACAAGTTGGTGGGTCCCAACATGCTACTTAGTACTTTAGGTACACGTTTAGGTCATTAACTGGATGACTTATTTTAATTTTTAACATAAGCATTCCACGCACATATATAGTTACCCATTTTGCTTAGTAGTAATTTGATCTTTAGTCCATTCAAAAATACTTGCTAACTTTTCTGTTAAAGATGGATCATCTATATACATATTGCTCAACCCATAAGTAGTTGTAAAATTTTAAGATGCTTTTCTATCACCACTTTGTACAAGTCCCTCTGGGTCTCAGATCTATCTTGGGATGAGCATGTTCCTCTTTAATTTATTAAGGTCTGTCTCATGCCCTAGAATGTTCTCTCTATATGGATGCAAAGTAATATATGCACTCTGATGGTTGGAGTTGTATTCAAGCAGATCATTTTGGTTGACGGTTTATTTGAGTCATGTATATATTTACCATTTTTTCTACCTGCTCCATCAGTCACTAGATCTAGTGTGTGGAATGTTTAGCTTATCATTTCTCTTCTGAGTTCCATCAAGTTTGGCTCACTGGGTTGTGGCACTCTGCCATTAGATGCAAACTCACTTCGATCGCTGTATCCACTTGATGAATTGACTTTTTTGTCATTATGAAATGTCTATGTTTTCCCTGAATTCCCTGTCCTGAGATCATTCTAGCCATTCTAGATTTCTTTTGATGAATCCTGGCATGTGTACTAATTTCCATCTTTTTATTTTTAGTACCTTGCTTAAACATGTCATAGGTTGGGCTTTCTCTGCTTCTCTATTCATTCCCATCCTAGCCCCTTCACAGGCCTTCTGTAGGTAAGTGAACTTCAACTCTGAGGATCAGGATAAGAACTAAGGAAATTTGCAATTTTTGTTTTTTCTCTATCAAGAAGTCCTCTTATAATAAACCTGATTATTGCCATGACTTTCTGTCTAAACCCATCTTTCCAGCTCTCCATGGGGAACCATCAAATTGTGGGTTCCTCTTCCCTTTCTGTTTTGTGTTTGTTTGTTTGCTTGTTTGTTGTTTCCTCTTTCAGGTAGCATATCTAGGCTCTGCCTGGAACAC
This sequence comes from Microtus agrestis, assembly GCA_902806775.1. Lineage (NCBI taxonomy): Eukaryota > Metazoa > Chordata > Mammalia > Rodentia > Cricetidae > Microtus > Microtus agrestis. The sequence goes on from CADCXT010002121.1 coordinate 1,545,624, forward strand.
ATTCCCCTTAGTAGCTTTCCTTGTGAGAATTTAACCTGTTATTGCAGGCATGCAGAAGTGATAGCCCTCCGTTAGTTTCCCATTTCCAGAGACATTTATTCAACACTGGCCACATGCCAGACACCAAGCTCCATTCTGACACAAAATTACAAATCTAAAGATATTGGTGGCTATACTTAAGGAGCTGACACTCACTGTGGAAGACAATTATCTCCCCATGAGCGTGAGCAAATATGTCCTACAAGAAGTTCAATAAAGAAAAAGAATGTAGAGCTCTGAAGAGCCACAGTGAAAACTGACCAGGTAAGGAGGACTTTGCTGAGGAAGAACTCTTTGACCAAGTTCTGGAGATAGAGTAGCTGTTATCCAAACAGTCTGACAAACAGCGTATTATTGAATGGTAGTCAATACATGTGTACTGGTAACAGGAAGAGTTATGGCCATTTTGATTCGGAATAGCATAACTAATTGGTTACAACTCTCAAGTTGGCATCATCTTGTCAGATAGTTATAATAAAATATGGGTTTATGATTTGAGTAGAAAAAAGTGGTTATGTTGAACACTATGAGTGAGAAGGGCTAAAAAAAGAGAAATGTCATATTACCACCACCACCCCCTTTCTGGTACCTAATGTTATGATTGCAGAGATTGTTTTAGTGAAAATGGTAAATAAGAAATACTTTTATTTCAAAGCTCCATTTGTTAGGTTTTCCCCAAATATGTAATTCAATTCTTTCTTTAATGTAGGTAGAGGAGAGGTACATTCAATGGTCATAAAAAGGAATATTTAAAACTTCATCATTTCATTCTGGAGCATGTACTGCAATGGCCTGGGTTGTAGGTTAAATTGCAATCCAGTTGGACTATGTCACTGATGAATTCTATCAAATCTGAAGCAAAGTGAGGCTTTACATTTAAGCCCTGTTTTCCTGCTGGCATCTCAGCTGTTCTGAATTTAAAGACTGTTCTTCACCTACAATGGTTTTTTTTTTCTACTCATACAAATCCTACTTTTAAAGTATTAACTTGAAACTAAATTCTTCTAACTCAACTTCTCAATCTTTTTAAAGGCTTATCCTTCAGTGAAGTGTAGTGTTCCAAGCCTGGTGATGATCATCCACAGTTTTTTTTTGTTACAAATGGATTGATTTCACCTTCTGTATCAACTAGCATTTGTTTATTAAACCATTCCTGTGTCCAATAGCTTAGTACAATATCCTTTTAGTTTTCTGTCAAGTAGTTTTCTGGCCTGAGTTTGGGTTCACCAAACCATAAAAAACTATCTTGGGTTTCTGAAGGGCATTTGAGAATCAGACAGGTCTGGTATAGATAGATGGTCTTGTGGACAGATCTGGAAGTGTCCAGTGGCAAAAGGTATGTGACCTTTTACCATCTTGTAGGCTACGTGACACTGGGTCCTAAAGCAGTCAAGAGTCTCCATTGTGCAAGTATGATCAAATGTGCTCTATGAACATTTCATTGGCCAAAGTAAACCCCTTTGAGAAATGCTATGTCAAGATAGAGAGTGATAAATTGTGTGTACATATTTTATATAGATTATATCATCAGATGAATGGAAATAAAAACTCAAACCAATAATACTTTTGATTCCCCTCATCACTGCCACCCATTCATTTGTGTTCATTTGATGCCTTAGTATCTGTGACAATGAATCAACTGACCTTTTCCTGGCAGTACTTTAATAGCATTTACATATGAGTTTATCAAAAGAAATGGGATAACTCAAGATAATGCTTGGTTCACCTTATAAAAAGAAATTACCATGAGTCCTGGCTTACTTTGTTTCTATAAGAGGATCTGACTGTTTCTAGAACAACCTGTAATTTATATTTGCATTGAATGACTGTAAATTTATATATCATTCCAGGCAGTTGATGTATCAAGATCATAGCATTAATCAAAACAAATTTTCAGTTGAAGAATTTCCCTGTTTGCATTATAGATCAAATGGTTACAGTTAGGCTGAAGAAAGCAGTACACAGTTAAAGCATAAAGGAAAAAAATCTGGACGACTAAGCAATAAACATTTAAGTAGGCAAGATTCCTAAACAGTAAAAATGTCCAAAATAGGAACAGAGAGACTTCTATGGTTGCCTTCAAAGCCATCCTAGAGAGCAAAAAGAAAATGTACTCAAAAGCCAAAGAAAAATAAAGCTGCTCTTATTTCACCCTGCCTTTCAAAAACTCTGAATGAGACAAAAAACGGGAGCTACCCTTGAGCCTTCAGCAATGAACTCGGTGATGTACGCAATCAAGTTAATAGAACTTTTTAACACAGAACTTGGTTGTTCAAAAACCCAAACAGCTTCACCATACCAGAAATGCCTGCTTTAACTGGGCTTCAATGATTGGCCTTAAAGATTAGTTGGAAATTTGGGAATGAAATGAGAAGTCTTACAGCTTTACCTGGATCTGTAAAGCAACACAAAGACCATAAAGTGACAGCGACTGAAGGACCGTTTCTCTAAGATCAATGTGCCAACCTGCAGGTGTCTGTATTTACTACTGACTTTCCAGAAAATGGGTTCTCCACCCAGAAATCTGCTGATAGTCATTCTTCTATTGCTGCCATTTTGTGACAAAAGCATCCTCAGGAAAGAAGGCTGTATTTGAGAGCACAGCAGGGCAACCAAGGAAGCGAGCTGGAAGCACCTGCCATGCTACATCTGCAGTGGGAACAGAGAACTGTAGACGCCTACAGCTGCTCAGCTTTGTCCCCTGATCCAGTCCAGGATCCAAGTCAGGGAGTGGGGTTCCAATGGTGGGTTTTCGCATATCAATTTAAGTTACACATAAAACCCTGACAAGAACCTCAGGGGATCATCTCCCAGATGATTCTAGATTTTGTTAAGTTGACAATTAACAAAAATCAACACACCAACCAACTATATATCTACTCTATTTAGAAAACGAAATGGTGCTATGAATTTTCTTTCAGAGTATGGCCCCGGTGGGTCAAACATGCACCAGTGGATGACCACACACTTGAGAGTACATAGGCAACATTAATGGGGTTCAGTGGGCGGAAAATGTGAGTGTACAAGGTTAGATGGGTGTGGAATGAGGCAGCTCTTGGAGGAGATGTGAAAGTCAGGTAAAAAATGCTCAAAAGACAATGTCTGAAATTATCAAAGAATTAATAAAACTATAAAAAGAAATACAGATTTTCTTGTCATTGTTCCCTAAACAACCCACTGTAACAACTACTGATACTGTATTCTACATTATAAGCAATCTAGAGATGACCATGAATACCTCCCTGCAAGGGTTGAGTAGGTTGTATGCAAACACTGTACTGTTTTATATAGAAAAATACCCTCATCCAAAGATCTGGAGATTGAAAGGGTGTCAGAACCGGAACCAGAGTACTAAAGGAAGACAGTATACCAAACTTGAGAATTTAAAAACCAGAAATCAAAATTATCATTTTCTATTTTAAGTTCTCAAAACCCAAACATTCTGAAATGTTTGGCGCAAAGTGTACTTTAAAAGAAGAAATTAGCAATTGAAATGCTATGGTGTTTTGAAATATGTAAATGTCCTTGGGCTTCTGAGTTAAAATTCTGTCAGTGTCTTATCACATGCAGGTATTTAAAGTGGGCATATGCCGTGAATCACTTGTGATATATGTTAATAATTCAGAACTGTAACTATTGGTTGGTTTCTCCTTCCATCTGGGAAAAAAACTTATGTATCAAGCTTTCAACCTCTCCCATAAAAGTCACCAATGAAAACCATACAGGCTGTTACTATGGTCATCCCAGTATGTTGAAGAGTGGGTGCTGGTAAGAACATCCCACTTCACGCCTCCCGTGGGGCACTTTGGCCACATATTTGCATTAAAATGAGTTGATGAATGTTTCACAAAGCACATTGTTCTCACTACTGCTCAGTGATCTGTGTACAAACAACTGATTCCAGGGAAAACAAGCAGATTTTCTCAGGATTCTACTACAGTCCAAGGAGAGCCTGGGTTAGCTCTTCTGATGATAAATTATCAACTTGATGGGACCTGGGATCACCTAGAAGACAAACATCTGTGCACATCTGTGATCCAGTTTCTAGACTGGGTTAGTTGACATTGGGTGACTCACTCTAAATATGGGTGGCACTAGTCCCAAGATTTGGGGTCTTGGCCTGAATAAAAAAAAAGGAGAAGAAAGTGAGCTTAAAATAAGGATCCATGGTACTTCCTGAGGATACAATGTGACCAGCTGCCATCTTGCTTTCCCACCATAATCAATCCATTTATAATCCAATAAATCCACCTTTGCTTAAATTCCTTTTATGTGTCTTGTTTATTTTGATGGAAATGAGGAAAGCAATTTATGTATCTCTGGATGGGCAATTTGAAAAGTCTACAGAAATTACACTTTCACGGCCCTTGAGCTGCAAAAGTTGGGTAGAAAGATGAAGAAGAGAGAAATTAACACAAAATCAAAGAGACAGCATGTGGACCACAGAGATGTTTAGTCAATGAGACTATGGGCTGGTAAATATCTTACATAAAGATTCTTCAATTGTCATACCAAGGGGGCTATGCTGCTCCTAAGAAAATGATCTTACAATACCAAATATTCTTTTGCAGTAGAGCAGGGTCAATGGATAATCTAACCCTAATATCTCTTTTCCTTTGTTTTATATTGCGTAGTAATCCCAACAGTTGATCTGAACAAAGCAGCTTAAAGGAACAAATGTAGTGATTTCTTTTACTTTTTACTCTCAGATCAGAAACGTCTTCAGGTTAATATATAATCTAAAACACATTACCATCATGGTATGTACAAAGACAGAAAGTGATATGTTGGTATATGACAAACTGAGAGGCCAACTGCTACCTACATTATAGTTCATAGAATTGAGAACTATTGCAAAGGCAATGATAAGGATCATTGATTACTGATTGCACTGGGTGGTAGTTTTTCTAATTAGTCATGATTGACATTTAGTTTCTAAACAGTTTGTTAGAATGAATGATACTTAGAGTGGCAGAGTTTAAATAATTTTTTATTTAATTTTTTTCCATTTTTACATATTAACCCCAGTTCTTCCTCCTTCCTCTCCTTCTGTACCATCTACTCCTCAGAGGGTGTAATGCCCCTCTTAGGGATCAACAAAGTCTGGCATACTAACTGGGAGGGGGACACAAGGGAGAAGATAGGAGAAGAGTTTAAATATTACCCTAGGAAATGCATACTTATATTGTCTTTGCAATATTTTTCAATTCTATGAGCTATAATAGTTGGAAGTTAACGGATGTAGACCTAAGACATAGTTAGGAAAACCTGAAATGTTTGAGTAAAATTGTCTGCTGATCTTACACTGCAGCATCTCCTCTACTTCCCAGGTGGGATGGAAAGCGATCCCCGTCCTGCACTTTGTGCCTTTCTTCCTATGGTATCTTTTACCAGTGGTCATATTGATGTCTATCCTGTCAAACTTTCTCTTTGTTTTTATACAGTCCTTAAAATTATGTGTGTTCAAAAACCAATATATTTAAAAATAGTTGAAAACTTCATAGTTTTTGTCATTCTATTGAACTTAAGATAACAGACAGTGACCAGGAAAAAAAAATCAATTTCTTCACTGTGTTTAGCAGCTATGGTGAAGTCCAACCATCTCAATGTATCCTCATTATATGAGAGTAACAATCACAGCATTATCTGGATTTGAAATGTAAAACATTGCCTGTGAGTATTCATTACAACAGTGGCTTGCTAAGTGAACCTTGAATGTGCATCAGATGATACTTATCCATCACCCACTCAAAGTCTTATTTATTGAGTGACTATTATTCCCAAGGACTGCGGCTGGTACCAAAAATACCAAGATAGCAGATCAGAGAGGGTCTCAATGGAAATTCACAAGGAAACTGTAAACTAATGTTTGCATCATCTGAAATGACAGACAGGGCAGAAGCTAAATGAATAAGATGTTAAATAATCCTAGATCAAGTAGATCAACACTTCTTAATACAAGGAAAGAGAATAATTTTATAGATTACTATGCAAATGTACTATTTCCCAGATCGTCCCTCTTGCCTCATATATCATACGTCACTAAGGCACTGATTAAGACATTTATTGTATATAAATAGCCTCAAGTTGGAAGCACTTTGATAATATCTTACCTACCTGCATATTTAAGATTTCTGTGACAATAACCTATAACACATGCTCACCATGCACTTGTTCAACACATGCATAATGAGTGTCCAACTCATAAAGACAGAGCACGCATTTAACATTCTGCAGACCAATGGAGGTTAACAACTGTTATTTACTGTGATGAGAAGTTGCTACGGTATTAGTAAGGTATTGTCTGAGGGTCATCTAGGGTGAGTGGGGATCTAATCTAATGAATGGACTTATCCTTTAATGAATGAGAGATAACTGGAAAGTGCAAGACAGGTCTAAGTTGAAGGAAGTAGAACACTGAGATGTGTTATTGAAAGACCTGTCTTGACCTCACCTGTTCCTGTAGTTCCCTTTTTCTCTGTTTCTACTGTCCTCTGCCACATTCTTTTGGCCATGTTCGACTATGAAACTGTGTGCCAAGCAAATATTTCTCATGTAAGTTGCTTTGCTCAAGTGACACAAAACACTGACTAATTTAGATTTATCTAATGAAGAACATAACAATGTGTTGTACTGATTTGGGACAATGCTCTTGTACACTGTAAAGATTTGCCATTTGTATTAGTTTAATAAAAGGCTGAGAGTCCAGTATCCAGGCAGGAAGTATACACGGAGCCACCAGACTAGGATTCTGAGAAGAGGAAAGCCAGAGACACAGTTGCAAGCCAGACACAGAGCAAACAAGCTGAGAATGCTTCATTGAGAAAAGGTACCAAGACATATGGCTAAATATAGATAAGAATTATGGGTTAATTTAAGTTGTAAGAGCTAGTCAGTAATAAGTCTGAGCAATAGGCCAAACAGTTTATAATTAATATAAGCCTCTGTATGTTTATTTGGGACTGAATGGCTGTAGGACTGGGAGAGACAGAAACTTCCATCTATAGAAAAGCCTGGAATTTAGGCTCAAATAAGACTGGGTTTTGACCACAGCCCATAAATTACCATCTACTTAATTGGCCTTAATAATTCAGGAACAAGTTTTCATTTATATTTAAATATTCCCTTCTGGAAATAAAATAATATCATTCATGCAGAAAAACTAGTAGCTCATCAATTCTGTATAACTTTGGTTTTGGTTTTTGTCATAGAAATCATTTTTTATGTCATTCCACCATGTAGCAGGAGGGAAAGAAGAACTGGAGGTCAGTGTACACAAGGCTTATTGCAAGATACTCTGTTGTCCTGGAATAGGAAAGAGGGCCCTATAGTCATTGTTTAGATATTGATCGCTGTCTGCTAATTACTATGATAAAGCAAGATGTGTTGAGAACATAGGGGCTCAGGTAAAGATAGTTGGCCTCCTGGAAGAAAAGGTATTCTCCCCATCTGCCAGAGGGCTATCTAAACATGTATGTGATGAATAATCATTGAAGACTAAAATGCTACCAAGACATTTCTACTCAGTGGGCTTCAGTGGACACAACAGTTCCAGTAAAAGAAATCTTCCCACAGAGGTCTTCAGAATTTTAGGGGCACTGTAGCAAAATTCCTTGCCTTGCTGGTACTGAAAATTAACAATCCCTACTCTGGGTGGGAGTCTAGATCTGACTATAGTTCTAGAAACTTCAAGATCACTTACCATAATTAAACACATTGCTGTTTCCTAATATAACAAAACAATATTTATCAGATTTACCAAAATCACAGACTTTAACAAAATTATTTTTGTTTAAAATTCCACTGATACAAGCCAGGCATAGTGGCACACATCTGTAATCATAGGACTTTGAAGGCAGAAGTAGTTGGACCTCTCTGAGTTCAAAGTCAGCCTGTGTACACAGTGAGTCTAGGGTCAGCCACAGATTCATAAAACAAAAACAACAAAACAAAACCAACAAAAAACATTTCCCACTCCCAGCCCCATCCTACAAAACTTCACAGGTACCAAAGTCATGGTTTCTAAAGCTTCAAGACTCAGCAATTCAACATGGACTTAATATTTAGCATTAAAATATTGAAAGTCAAAACTAAGATTCACTCTGATGAAACAAGTTATGTAATGAGGCCAAACCATTGACCACCAGACAGAAGAAGCATGCAGCCTCGAAAAGAAACAATAACTATGTATGATGTAGAATCCACAGAAAATGCTTCTCCTTGGAATTCTGTAAAATGTTTGATAGCTCTTCATACTTGTACCTTTAACAAGAATCCCCGTGCAGTACTGATAATAGCAACATGCACATGGATTATACTGAGAGAATCTTAAAATTGAAAAAGATGTTGCCAGACTAAATCATTTTATTCAATAAAGTATTGTAGCGATTTTAAGGAGAAAATGATTCTAATGTTCAGACATGGTTAGAAAGTGAATTCATTGGTGTTTGGGGGGGAAGTTTAGTGTTAGGGCTTTCGCTCTGCACAACATTTTTGGAAAATGACTATTTTTTCTTAATGAGGGGTGAGGACTACACTTATTTTTGGGTTTAAGGACTCATATTTAGAATGCAATTATGGATTCTAGTTATGATTTAGTAAAGTGGCAGCTGTAGGCTCTCCACCGTGATCCCTGACTTCACTAGCCATGGGTGGTTGGCTAGTTGTCTACTACCAGGTATAGTTCTCCTCTTCTTGATCAGGTCTTAAATCATAAACCAAATCAGAGTTGGCATTAAGGGTAGAATAGAGAGCCAGATTCTAAAAGTACAAAACCACATAGACAAAACTGAGTGCCAAGTTAGACCAATAGAGGAGGGGTGGTGGACTGTGGTGGATCATGCCTACTGAATGCTTGTCTTATGACCTTGAAGGTGGAGTCAGTGTCTGGAAATGCTAAATAAAAAAAAGGGCTGGAAAAATCTGCTGTTAAGAATCAAAGTATAAAGGTGACTTTTAGAAAAAAAATCAATGTTTTATAATTTCCCTTGGAAGTGATAACATTTGGAAAGCTTATAAGTAGTTTTCCATAGAGATGATTTAACAGCATCACAGATGAGATTTTTGCTAAACACCCTGCACTCAGGGTCTAAATGACGATGTTTCCAAAGCTAAATTAAAAACATTTTGAGACGCTTGTTTTCGGTTTGACAAATTAAAGGCCAGCAGCACCTGCTGGGCAATGGTGGCACCCCGGAAATGTGAGACACCATCTGCATGAGAGTCTCCTGAACCAGAACCAAGTAGACCAAGCACATCGGCAACCACAGCAAAGGCAGCTGAAGATGTATTAAAGCATAATTATAATCATGACGACGGCACTATTTACTGTGCCTCACCTGCATTTATTAACACTGCGGAATGCCCTGTGGATTGTAGCATTTATTGTTGATGGTAATGGGGGTAAATATTCTATTGTTCTTGTTTCAAAGACAAGGGCATTTAGAAAAGTCAGATACTCTGCTCAAGAAATCAAGAGGGTAGAAGTGACAAAATGACGATAAACTTGAAACTACAGTAATCTTCAGACACATTTTCATCAGATTTAAGACTTCAGATGTGCCCTTGAGAACACTAGCAATGTGTTCCAACTGGGAGGGCTGTGTGAGGGTAAGGAAAACGCAACATAAGAAAGCTTTCAGATGAGACCCTTAAGTCCTCATAGAAAAAAAAATTGCATTGAGATCAAGATCAATTAGCCTAAAAACATCATTTCAAATATTTGTACATTGGCTTAGTAAAATAATGCCTACTTATTGAACACTCATTAAGTAACAGACCTAGTATGAGACTCTATTTATGAATTAGTTTGTTTGATTTTCAATTTTCAAAACTACCCAGAAGTCATGCCTAGAAGGTACCAAGGTCAGAAATCAAATTGTAATCTTTGATCTGTCTCTAGACTATTCTCAGTCTCTGTATTGTGAACGATGGCATTTATACACCTCCAACCTCCAAGATCCTAGGCCTTTCTTACTAGTAAACTTTGAGGAAATAAGGTCCTTGCTATCATCAAAAATATAGAAAAAGTTGCTGGACCCCGTAGGTGAATGTGGACCTCAGGAGATTGTCTCCATCCACACGGTCAGTTGCTTCCTATTTTATGTCTCCGAGGCAATAATTTAGATCCAAAGTCTCAGATATGAGAGGTGAAGAATAACCTGTGTGCTTGAGAAGGGACGCCTTTGGGTGGCTTCCATGTCCCAAGGTCTGTCTACGCACTGGTTTCATGCTGTGAGCCATCAATGGGTTTCATCCCCAGGCTTCTGTTCTCAAGAAGCCGCTCGGCGTCTAGAAGATGGAGAGCCATCTTTATTCAGCTTCATTTTCTCCTCAGGAATCCCGCAGGAACGACTCCTGCTCTACCATCTGGTTCCACCTCAGTCTTGTCCCAGCCCCACCTCTCTTATACTTAGCCTTGATGGGAATATCTAGCAATTTTATGTATTATAACACAGTATGCCAAAGCTGAAGAAAGAGGCTTGAGAATGAATTACAGATACGAGCAATACAATGAGGAAAACCCAGGTAGGAAACAATTTGCATAGAGGTAATTACAACACACACATTTTCATCATAGCCAATTTTAAAGAAATTGCTTCCTCATTTTACAGCTATTAGTTTTACAGAGGTAAAACCAACATAGTCTGTGGCAATTATAGGTTTCATAAAACTGAAACACATTTTTACAAAGAAGAACGCCTGATAAGAAGCTCTATCAACAATAAATGTTAGCTCTGTTACTTTATGCACAACAACACTTTCAAATAGATGAGCATCTGCTTGACTACTGATGAAGATATCAATCAAGGCATCAATGATTTCTATCTGATGGATCTTTCCAATCAGCATAAAAAAAGTAAAAATCTTACAGAACATACCATGTCATTAAATAGCAAAGGTATTTTTACGCTCTTACCAGTCTTAGTGAGACTAAAGATGTCCACGCTAGAAGAACCCTGTTAATTTGGGAGGATAGCCGAGCAAACTGGATGTGTGCTGGTCTTCTGAAGAAAGTGTCCCAGGAAAAGGTATGGACTGTTGTCACTAGAAGTGGTCCAGTAGTCCCAGTCACTGTTTCTGAAACGGAGAAGGTGGTAAAGAAAAGTAAGAATGAGAATCTGCTCACAGAGTCCCACAGTTATTCTTTCAACATAATCTGTATATACACATTTATTTACACACTGGCAGCTCATGGTTTTGCAGTTGTTATTCTTTACACTATTTCTTTAATTTTTGAGATTATAATATAATTACATCATTTATGTCTTCTGTTTCCTCACTCCAAACTCTCCCCTATGTTCTTCCTTGCTCTGCTTCAAATTGATGGCTTCTTTTTTCATTAATTGCTGTCAGATGCAGATATGCATTTCTGTATATATTCCTAAATATAACTTGCTCATTCTGTATACTGTTATTCACAAAATGATCAAACTGCAGAGTTGCAGAGCCTAGTCCTAATAGATATATCTATGAAACAGCTCCTGTTTCTTATCTTTTAACAAACAGGCCAGGTCAGCCAACATTGTTGTGTGTTTTACATGCTAATTAAAAATAAAGTATCAATAAAGCCAAAGGCTGTGGAATAATCTTATACACTGAGAATATTTGTCACTGTATGGTTTAATGAAGAAACTGACTGCCCAATAGCTGAACAGGATAAAGATAGGTGGGAAAGACAAACTGAGAATGCTGGATAGGAGAAGGAAAGTGTCTAGAGAGCCAGCCAGCCGCTCAGCAAGCAGGATGTGTAGGAATGAAACAACAAGGCCCAAGCCATGTGAAAACACATATTAATAGAAACTGGCTAAGTGTAAGTGTTAGCCAATGGTAAGCCTGAGTTACCAGCCAACCATTTATAATTCAGACTCTGAGTCTGTTTTGAATAAAAAGTGCAATTATCAATAAGAGGAGAATAATGTGTATTGTAAGTAAAGAGTGGGATCTTTGAGTCATGGTCAGGGTTCCTATCACTTTGTGACAATCAATCCACATATTTGACCTCTTTGGGAAAACTCTATATTCTATGGAGACACCTGTGGAACAACATTCCCTAAGTCAAGCTCTTTAAAGTATTCAATGAATACTTATTGTACTTTCTGTCTCTCTGTATGTGTGTGTCTTTCTGTCTCTGTGTGTGTGTGTGTGTGTCTTTCCCTCTCTCTGTATCTCTTTCTCTATGTTGCATCTCTGTCTCATCTCTGTCTCTGTCTGTCTGTCTGTCTCTCTCTCCTGTTGTTGCTTAAAACTTACAATGGAGAAGGAGAGGTGGTGTGATTCACTGATCATACAATATGAAGCCTTTGCCTAGTGATTTTTAGAAATCATCTCAGTACTCATAAGAGATGAGATGTCTTCATTTCTGTTCTACAAATAAAGAAACTATGAATCAGCAAGTTTAGAATGTGCCAAAGTCAGATGACAAGAAAACAGTGGATCTAGGCCTTCAACCATGCCTGTCGGACTTTCAAGGTCCATGCTATATCTGGCCTCCTTCTTGGCTCTATTCCTCTACACCACCTACTTCTTAAATTATTTCATGTTTGGTTGGCTGGGTTTTGTTGCTATTGTTGTTTGTTTGTTGTTGTTCTTTTGCTTTGGTATAGTTTAGTTTTATTTTGTTTAGAAACAGGATTTGGCTAAGGAACATTAGCTGATATTGAACTTGTAACTGCCCATCCCCCACTTCCAGAGATGGGACTCCACAGTCCCCAGCTATAAAGTCTTCCACACTTGCAAGAAATACAGTAAAATTTTTAAAAGGTAAGCTATTTTCCACAAAAAAAAATTGCTTGATCTAAACATACTGCCTTATTTCTCTCAATAAATATTCTATAGGGTGAATGAAATGTCTAAAGTAAAAATCGTATTTCCAGTTAAATAAAAAAGAATGCATACAGGAAGAAATATTGAAGACAAAGATAGGAAATAACAAAAGTAAATCAGAAAGACAGAACTCAAAAGTCAATACTCTAGTTGTTTAAAAAGTAACTGTATCAAAATAAGGAAGACATAAAACTGACCAGGAAAAATAAAAAAGGCAAAGCTATATAAAAGTGAGAAATTACAAAGGAACTAACTACTTAAAAATGAAATGAAATAAAATAAAATTATGAGAGACCACTCTAGAGGCATACATGCACACATGTTTAAAAACCTAGATAAAATGAACAATTTTCAAGAGACATGCAGACACATTGAATTGGTAAGCAAATGATAGAGCTATCTCTACATATGGCTGACATAAATCAGAAAACAACAATATGACTTCAAATATTAAAATCATCAATACAATAACACATAACATTAAGTTCAGAAATTCACAAATGAATGAGTCTTGCATTATAACTACTCACACTTAGAAATCTAAGAACGGAGCTAAACTAAGTAATTTTCAGAAACATTACTGTGATCACATAGATGTAATGATAAGAAATGTTCATACATACTGTACTCCAGCTAAATATTTTCATAGTGGTATGAAATTTTAAGTATGAGGATTCTTTGTGCAGCATTTGAGGGCTGTGCGATGGATTAAATATATTGATGACAAAGGAGAGAAGTTTCTCAGTCTGAACAAAGTAGTTATGAAAAGGGATCAAACGCTTTGATGTAAGACATACCCATTTGAACGTGCTCCAGGAAAATGACAAAGACTTCTGGAATAAATGCAAAACACTTTACAATAGAGGGATAGGCAAAAAATTATGAAATGAACACCAGTAGCCCAAAAATAATAAAAAGAATTACCAAATGGAATTGCACGGGAAACAACTGGGAAAGTGAAGAGACCACCTGCAGAATGTGAGAAGCTTTGTGGCTACCAGACATTTGATACTGAATTAATATTTAGAATCTATAGCTCCTTTAGTGCTCAAGTACCCGAACCCCCAAACACCCAACCAACAAATTGGCAAATCAACTGGATAGTTCTTAAAAAGAAGTACATATGACCAGTATGTATATTTTTAAAAAAATGCTCAACACATTTAACCACCCTGAAAACTCAACCACCACCCTGAAAACTCAAGTCAAAAGTACATTGGCATTCTACCTTGCCCTGTCAGAATTACTATCATCAAGAACAAAGAATAAATGCTGGTAAATATATGTGGGGAAGAAACTTTAAACATTGCCATAGGAATGTTAGTATAGCCATTGTAAAAACTCAGTAAGAAATATCCTCCAAAATTAAAAAAAAAAAGAAAAAAACTACTGTATGATACAACTACTCCATTATTTGATGTGGGATTCTCCTCATTATGCTGTGAATTCCATTGGTTAATAAAGAAGCTGCTTTGGGCCTATGCCAGGCAGAATAGAACTAAGCAGGGTAAACTAAGCTGAATGCTGGGAGAAAGAAGGCAGAGTCAAAGAGTAGCCATCTAGCCCCACTGGAGAGAGACACTGGAAGGCAGATGGAACTTTACCCTGTAAGCCACAGTCACATAACGATACACAGATTAATGGAGATGGGTTAATTTGGGATATAAGAGCTACCTAAAAATATGGTCAAACAGTATTGCAAATAATATAGTTTCTGTGTGATTATTTTGAGTCAGGGCGGTTGGGAAATGAACAAGCAGCCTCCAACAACAACTAATGGGCATACAATTAGAGGAACCTAAGTCACCATACCTCAAAGATATATGCACTCCAACATTTAGCAATGCTAAAATTCATGAAGTTATAGTATCATCTGCAATGTATATCAGTGGATGAAACTTTAAGGTCATCTATTTATCTACCATTTATCATCTATCATCTATCATTTATCATCTATCTATCTATCTATCATCTATCATGTATCATTTATCATCTATCTATCATCTATCATTTATCATCTATCTATCTATCTATCTATCATTTATCTTATCTCTATTATCTATCTATCTATCTATCTATCTATCTATCTATCTTCTTCCTCCCTTCTTCCTCCCTAATGGGGTTTTATTTAGTCATAAAGATGAAGAAATTATGTCATTTGGGAAAAAAAAGTCGATGGACCTGGTTACCATCAAACTAATCAAATAAGCCAGAATGGCAACTATGCATCTGTAAACCAATAACCATTTATATGAAAGTGAAGGTTAGTATTTGGGAAGAGACAGACAACCATCAGCAGTCAGGAGAGGTGACAAGAGAGAAGCTAAATGAGAGATGAAAATGGGCAAAGAAATGACATATATGAAAATGTCATAATGTAACATAATTTTGTACAATAAGTATATTCTAGTGATATTTTTGAAGCAGTTTCATGTAATAAAAGGTAACAGTTTAGAAAGGAGGCACCAGTAAGACTAATTTGCATTAGTCTTCGTGTGAGCAGAGAGATATGAAATAGGTACAGCTGTGTGCTGCTGTGTGCGTGTCTAGGATTACACATTTCCTCTTCGAGTCAATGGCAACAGAGCAATAAACACACTAAACAATCCAGACCTTGCTTTCCCCTCATCTGCCCAGGGTCTCAGAGGAAACAGCTGATGTGAAGAATGGGATGGAGATGAACAAGAAGAGAAAAGGCAACAAGATGAAAGGATACAAGGTCCTGTGGTGCTGAGTGTGTGCAAAAACTCAAGGGTCAATAGCATGTCATAGGGACACAGAACCCAACCTGAGAGTGTTCCCATTGGCACAGACTAGAGCATGTGAGCAGAATAAAATATAGATAAGTAGTCAACTGAATAAGTGAGAATGAACTAACTTATTCTCAGAGTAGAACTCACATGGAAAAAGCGTAGGAAGAACCATAAGAAAAGAATCTTGATAGAAACATTATTAATTGTTTTGAAGGCAAGAATCAGTTCTGAGTGTTAAAAGTAGTGAGGAAAAAAAAACATGAAAAAGTGGAAAAATAGGATATCAGATAATCCCAGGAAGCCTTCCCACAAGACACTTAGTAGCCAATAGAGTATAATGATGAAAATGACATACACCACAGCAACCAAGTGGGCAACTTGACATCACAAGCCTCAGCCTCCTGGGTGAGCTCACACCTCCTGGGATTTCAGACTCAGAATGAACAGCCTGCATTTAATCAGAAAGGAAAACTTTACAAAGCAATTGAGGGACAGTCTCCAAAGCAACTGGCCATCATTCTTACAAAGCATCGACGTTACGAAGGCAACGGTCTGGGGGGAATTCTCTAAGTCAAAACAATGACGGAGCCACGAGAATGAATGAAAAACATGAGCCAGCCAAGAAACACAAGTATATCATGGTTGCAACATTTGAAGCAGGTTATAAATAACATCAATATTCATGATTTTATAATATCAGCATTACGTAAGGGGTTGACATTTGGTGAAGATGCTAAGTTTGTGGAAATTGTGTCATTTTAAAAGTTACTTTATAGATTTTAAAAGTAAATGCAATCACATTTCTAGTGCATAATTATAAAATGTCAAAATTTTCTGAGGATATCTAATCCAATTACCAATCAGTTAGTTTGAAGTCTCTTAAATGAAACTCATTCTAAAATATTTCTGTAGAGTTCCACTTTTCTGTGGATCATATTTAGTCCCCTTGGGGACTGCACAGTCTACTGTAGAAAATGTCAATCAATCACTGAAGAATTAATGTAGGCCCAGTACCACTTTCAACCAACAGAATGTAGAGTGTTCAGAGTTCTTGTGACGCTCTTTCTCCCCCAAAGGACATGTAAGATAGTATCTAAACATGGAACAATATCAACCAATGAATTCTTTAGTTTTGAAAGGTAGGACTGCATCTAGGGCAAGAAGGAAACAAAAATCTCCAATAATTTTCATGGGAATTCACATTTAAAAATTGCAATTTGATTGTTCAAATGTGTTGCAGTTGGCTACAATGTCTACTTATTTATTACTGTGCACACACAGAGTCTATTAAAGATCACAGAACCAAACAAAGGTGTCACAATGTGACTGCACAAGCACATTTCCCTCCAACATTAGCAGCATTGGGTGACACACATGCATATCTGACCACGACACCGCAGAGAATTCTCCTTTGAACTAGAGCCTACCCATGCAATAAATAAAGTTTTTTAGTTCCACTAACTTTAACTGCTGTCATTACAAATTCTTCAAATTATAGGTTCAATCGAATTACTGTATCATTAGAATACGGGGAGCAGTAAGCCATTATTTCACTAGTTAACATTCTTCAGGAGACATTGAAACGAATGTAGGCCACTCGGTAGAAACATTGACAACTGAAATCACAACCTTCACACACGCTGAAGGCAGCGCAATCAAATGTGCTCCATTATTTTAGGCATTTAGCAAGACTGCAGAGGTTACTGCAAGCCTTCCGTAGAGCAGAGGGCAGAAAGACTGTAGCGGGTCATGGGAAGAAAGAGCTAACGTCTCAGGCATTCACCAGCTCAGCTTTGAGGACTCTATGGCGGTGATGTAATCGCCAGGGCGGAATATTAGCAAGAATTACATAAACCTCTCTTCACCAATTGTCAGCTTGTATACTGTAGATTAAGCTCTGCCACAGGCTTCTAGTGGTTGGCAACTCACGCTGTGGAAAATGTCACAGGGCCTTGCAAGCCCACTAGCTGTGCTCCATAGAGCAGAAAATTAAGCCTGGCATATTTGGGGGAGGAGTCTTCTGGCTTGTAAGAATTTATAAAAATAGCCATATGGAAAGAACCCAGGGTCACATTTGTAAGTTTTTAATAGTTTCGCCATAAATAATTTTGTCACACATGTTAAAATCTTACCTCATTCTGTCTCAAAGCCTAGATAATGTTTACTTGCGAGAATTCATTTCCTCTTCTAATTATGAAGATATATAAAGAGGACAAAATATTTTTACATTTATGGCATATCAAAACATGCTGAGGAAAGTCAGCATCAGCAACTGCATTCTGCCCTCAGTTACTCGGTTGTTTTGCTTCCTCTTGAGTAAGTCTGAACCGATAATCATTTATCAAAGTATTAGAGTTTCATCATGAATTAATTAGATTCATTGCACAAAGGCAATGCCACAAATGAAATCATGAATCTAAGTAACACCAGACTGAAGTTTATTGCTTATTTTATGTGTTTAGTTTGAATTATGCATAGCCTTCAAACAAATACTTTCTGTAGTAACACATTTGCTTAGGCATTTTTGAAACATTTAAATGCATTTTTTTCTCCCATTACAGCAACATACAGCTTTGTCAGGAGGGCTACACCTTATTTGTGAACATGGACTAGAACCGTGGTGTTGAAATGTTCGACAGAAGGGGTCCATTAGAGCAAATGGCACATTGTTGTTCCTAGAAATGATCGCGCAGCTTAGGGAACAGCACCAAGCTATTTATTTTGAGTCAGTGATTTCATCAAAATAAGGTTATGTCTCCCTATCCCATTCCTCTTTTCTTACTTTACTTTGGCTGCTTTTCAGTGAACCTTAGGGTCCTGAGTAGAATGAGGTAGCTAGAGTCTGTCAGGGTAGGTGAGGAGTTAGGCAAACAGAGAGTAAACAGGTTCTCAGAAGGGGAGCTCAAAACGTTCACAAGCTAACAGTTCCGTGAGTCCCCTCAACAGCCAGTCACCGCTCCACTATAAAGGAAGGAGAGGGTCAGCTTAGGGCTGGCAGGTCAAAGATGAACCAATAATGGCTTCAAACTGGCTGCAAAACCAGAGTAAATTGATTACATTAACACAATGCTTTCTGGGATTAAAGTTAACGAAACCAAAGAGGTAAATCCCTAGCAATCGAGACTGTTGTTGCTCTTTTCAAATTCAAAGCTAACAAGACTGAAGGGTAAAGTCATGTCAGTGAATCCAGTCAGTTATCTCTTTAAAACTAATGAGCTTTTGGCCACACAGAATACACTGACTACAAAGTTAAAGTGTACAGTAAAAGACTCTGATTAATAATTTTTCGTTGTTAGCTCAAGCAGGCAGAGGACGGTTGTCACTCCAGAGGCTCCCATTATTTTGGGTAGA
Source organism: Microtus agrestis (assembly GCA_902806775.1). NCBI lineage: Eukaryota > Metazoa > Chordata > Mammalia > Rodentia > Cricetidae > Microtus > Microtus agrestis. Next base: position 1,564,592 of record CADCXT010002121.1, read on the forward strand.
ATACATTTTTTTTTAATGATCAACTCAATAAAAGGCTCAACGGATAAAGCCCTGAGGCAAATGGTTCTCTCTCCTGGCTTTTCCCTTTGTCCTTTCTTGCAAGGCACAGACAGTACCCCTGCTCTGAACTCTGCTTTCATTAAAAAATTTCCTTAACCTTTTCACTGTTTTCCATTTGGCTCTTTGTCTCGGAAGATGCTTCAGGAAAGGTCTTTCTAAACTTAGGCTGAGTCCTCAGCCCAAGAACGGAGGTGATTTCCTGTGACAGTTCTATTATCAGTGTAGAAAGGCCCACTTTAATACCCGTGCAAAGAATTCCTGACTTCAGAGAACCCCCCCCCCTCCCTCACACACACACACAAACACACACCTTCCCTTACCACCACCCTACCCTTCTCGCGCTGCTGAAAACTCAACCCTGATTCTCCTCACCATGATCTGAAGGGGCAACCTCTGCCTCCCCAAAGTCCTATTGATCATGCTTATAGCCTTTGCTTTAGTACCTGCTTTGTGAATGTCACTGCTTTGTTTGCAGTGAAGAAGCCCAAGCTCCTTGATTGTTTGTCTTGTCTAATAGCCTCTGTTCTATGACATTTCCTCCTCTTAGTCATCTAACTGCTCCCGACATCCTGTCTATTCCATAAGGTGTTCCATTTAAAGGAGGAAAAGCTGGCCTCCCATTTCCCCAAGTGTTCCCACACACAGCTCTGTCCTCACTGTTCCCTGAGATGCTTAGAACACTTACTCTCAAACCGTGTTTCATGGAAAGTGCTTGGACTTCATTCCTGTCTGACTGTTTTTCTGCTGATGACTGTGCATTGCTCTTGTCCATGCAGATGAAAATTCCTTGGGGCACAGGTCACTTATGAGACCCTGACCATTCTACAATTAAGCTCTAACACCCAATGAGGGCATGACGAGCATGCAACCAGATTGTTGGTGCACCTCGTGTTCTTTCAAAAAGTTTGCTGGACAGAACTGAGTGTCAGAAGTACATAAGCATGCCAGTCACTTCATGCAAGACAGCAAGCAGTCCCTGGAGCTAGCGTTCTTACTATCTACAGTGTCTCTGCTTTAACCGATCCCGCAGACTGGAAGTTGAAAGAATAGAAGATGCATGTCTCCACCCACAGAACACACAGGGGCTTACATCACACTTTACTCTGTCTTATTCTTCCTTTCTCTAAAGGTCCCACGAGAGAAGCTGGCTCTTTATAAAGGCTTCCCACTGATTAGGTCAGCCAGCCAGCCACAGATCCTTAAGGACCGCTCTGCTCAAGTTGACCTGTATAAAACTGCAATCTGCTCTGAGGCTGAGCCCTGCAGTAAGCAAAACAAACTGTAGCTAAGGCACCTCCTGGCTCCCAAGAGGAGGCAACTCCATGTGGCCAGCAGCTTCTTTGGTTGTCTCCAGTGTAGGTTAAGTACTGCTTCCTTGTATGAAAGCTTTTGTATCTGGGTTACATTTTTTTCTTATTAAAAAAAATTGGCTTACAAAAACAAAATGTGTTTTCTGAAAAAGAATTTATCTTGAAAGACTACAAGGAATATTATATATATATATATATTTTATGTGTGTGTGTGTGTGTGTGTGTGTGTACTACTTTGATACAGTAATATCTTAGATGTTTCCCAAGAGCATTATGGTTGGACAGTGGTTAGATTGCAAAGACAACATAGCATGTGTATCTCCATCTGCAATGCTCCTAAATCTAAAATTGTGAATGGCCAGGCATTGCCACTCATGCCTTATCGCTGTACCCAGCAGGCGGAGGCAGGCAGATTTCCCTGTGCTTAAGACTAGCAGGGACTACAGTGAGGCCTTTGTCAAAAACCATGGAGTTAGAGAACACACTAGAAGTTGCCAGACATTAGGAATGAAAGGTACATGGTTTTAAAAAGATAGCACAGAGAACTGTATAATTATGGGAAAGGTCCAGATCTTGATTGTGTAGACAGTCACACAAATCTATACTTGTGGTGAAGCAGAACACACACACACACACACACACACACACACAAGCATATGTGTGTCTGGGAATTATCACAACCCCTGTGAATTCCAATGCTTGCTTCCTGGTTGACATTTTGCTACTGAGATACATGAGAACTCCATATACATTGTGTATTATGCATATATTTGCAACTTCCTATGAACCTAAAATATCAAAGAAAAAAACTACAGAATTAAGGTGTCTTCCCTTGATTCCCCTAGCCTAATAGGTTCTGTGTGGAGTTTTTATACACACTTCTCACAGCGATCCCCAAAGTTCTACATGCTGCGCCCCACTCACGCTGGTGGTCCTGCCTAAAATCTGCTGCAGTCACGTTCTGCCCCACCCACCAGTTCCAATGTGACTATGTGACATCTTAAGTTCAGGGTCCATCTGCCAGGACCACGTTTGACAGAAGCAATCAAACACTAGTTTGTGGGGCTCTTTTCACCTAATGGACCACCATGGGCATTTTAATTTCCATTATGAGGTTCTTCTGTCTCACTTTGAGGTTCTTCTTAATTTGACAAGGTCAATCATTTTCCTAAGGTTAAATACTATGCCCCCAAACTTCCAAACGTGTCCTTAGTCCAAACAGCTATTTTTGAACTTTAGAATTTTAGTTAGTATGTATCCAACTGTATCCTATGATAAATAGCATGATAAACAACAATAACAACAACTCGGGCCAGAGAAAGGGCTTATTTCATTTTACGCTTCCAGGTAACAGTCTGTGACGATGGGAAATCAGGATGCTGATTGTCCTGCCCTCTCTCTGACTCATGCTTAACTGATTTCTTATACAATACGGGGTCACTTGCACAGAGGTGACACCACCCGCAGTGCTCGGGGCCCTCCCACAGCCATCAGTCATCAAGAAAATTCTTTGCAGACACAGCCACATGTCAATCTGATCTTGGAAACACCTCCATCGAGACTCGCTCCTCAAGCCCCTCCAGGTTGTTCCAGTTGACAGCTGAAGCTAAGACCAACAGGTTCCATGTAGCTAATTAAATTAGTTTTCATTTAATATGTCTCAACTGAAATTCGACAGCACATAAAACAGGTTGTTTCCAGGATTCTATCTATGTCAATATTGAAACAACTTTGTAGTTCTAATAAAGCAAGTCAAAATATTGGTATCATTTTCTCCTATCACATTCAAATTATTCTGTTGGCTCCCTCAAAAGTAATCTCGAATTTAAGCATGTCCCACTACTTCGATTTTCATCACCCCATTTTGTCCATTAAGGTTTCTAGTCTGAGTTCTTGAAACAGGTTTGAATGTTTCTCCTCTGTGCTCACTGTTGTGTGGAAGATCAGCACTCACACGTCCCTTATAAGTGACAAGCTACAGTATCAGGGGACACATTTCCTCCCAAACAAACCTGTCTGCTTGTTCTTTCGTTATCTTCACTGCTTCACCCATTAGTTCTGACCCCATTTGATCTATTCTAATCTCCATGTGCTCCTTCTAGAACATGCACAGACCTCTGTGCTTCTTATCTTCCAACGTGAAGATCTGAAAGGACAGCTTTCCTGTCTTGTTAAGCAGCTGCTCAAGGGACAGCATCATAGATGCTACATTATCACTCCATGCGCTGTCTCTACAGCACTTAAGAGAGGAGGGAAGCTCAAGGGACATTGGAAATAAACCTCACACGTCCAGGAAAGCAGGAGCTTACAAGATCACACACACATACACATAGCATACACACGACACTCTCTCTCTCTCTCTCTCTCTCTCTCACACACACACACACACACACAACCATAGTTTCTCTCTCACTCAATCTCACTCACACTCTCTCACTCTCTCTCACTCATACACACTCTCTCATTCTCTCTCTCTCATTCTCTCTCACTCTCTCTCATTCAACTCTCTCACACTCTCTCACCCACTCACTCTCTCTCTCTTTAACTCTGACTCACTCACTCATTCATACACACACTCTCTCATTCTCTCTCTCTTTCTCTCTCACTCTCTCTCATTCAACTCTCTCTCACACTCTCTCACCCACTCATCTCTCTCTCTCTCTCTCTAACTCACACTCACTCACTCACTCACTCATTCACGTGTTCCATAGCAGTAACTAATTTTGAGGAAGCGGAGACTTTGGAGAGGAGGCCTTAGACCTGTCACTGTCCAGTTCTGCAGTGCGATCCAGGGATGCAGCTCGTCCATGCTGAGGTGACCTTGTCCTGCTACAGCTGCTTCTGTGTCACCGCAGACCTCTAAATAGTCACTGCCCTATACTTCAGTTATCCACAAAAACACCAAGTAGGATGTGGTGAATTTGTTACTTTCATCAGTTGGTCTATGGAAGTCTCATACAATTCCTTACCATTGTCCACGGGACTCACAAACCATAGCTGGTACAGACAGACAGGTGATATATGATATATGATATGATAGAGACGATTAAAAAGTAAGTAGGTGGATACTAAATAGACATTAAAATAGAAGAAAGATCAGTGGGTAGATATAGGATAGACAGATCTAGATATCATCTGAAGACTACTCAACATGTAAATCATGGCTGAAGGCTTGGTCCCTAGTGTGACTTTGCTGTGTGTAGCAGAACTCTAGGATTATGATATAGGCATCTAGTACTAAGCTTCTTGCTCCCCATAGTTTGCTCAGCTTACTTTCTTATACACCCTAAAGGGTGACACACAGTGAGCTGGGTCCTCCCCATCAGTCATTAATCAAGAAAATGCTCCATAGACTTAACCACAGGTCAGTCAGATGGAGTCATTTTCTTAATTTTCTCTTCTCCTAGACAACCCAAGCTCATGTCAAGCTGACATGACTCACCAGCTCAGAGCTCAAATAAAGACACCAATGATAGACTTTAAAGTCTTGATATAATGCAAGTCAAACCCAAAGCATAGGCAGCAGGAAATAATACAGGTTGTGGCAATTTAATGCACTGCTCACTAAAAGAATGATGTATAAAGTCCGTCAACTCAATAAAACATTGAGTTTTATAAAATTTTTATATAAAAATTGGCTCATTAGAATTAAAGTATGTTTGATAAAAATCCAAGCAAAAGTAGCCAAAACAGGGAGAGGCTCCAGATTAATAAAATTAGAGGCAAATAATGTGTAGGCTATTCAAGATTACAATTAGGGAATACTCCGAAAACTTTTATTTTGTAACATCAAAAAATATAAAAGAAGCTGACAAATTCAAAGGCTCTCATGATTTATCAATGTGAGATCAAGGAGATAAAAATAAGTTACGTAAATTCATAATAAGCAATAATAATCCCTTCTCACAAAGAAAAGCTGAAGTCAGAATGGATACACTTTCCAGTTCTAGAAAGGTTATAAAGAAGAGCTTACACCAACATTCTTTAAACTAATATATAAAATAGACATAGCTAAAACACTACCAAAGTCATTTCAAAGGCAGCATTACCCTCCAACCAAAGTCAAGTAAGGACACAACGAGAAAGAGAGCTATAACTCAATTTCCATGACCATAAACAAATATTCCCACTATAGGCTAATTTCTTTCATTAACATAGATGCAAGAATTCTTAATGCTTGCAAACCAAATTTAAGAATACATTAAGAAGATAACACACCATGACAAAGTTAATTTTACCCCAAGGATACAAGACTGGTTCAACACTTATAAATCAATAAATGTAACAGACTACATAAGTAGATTTAAGAACAAGTATCACATGATCCCCTCGGTAGAAACAGCATTCAATTGCCCCTCATGACCAAATCCTTGGAGACACTAGGGATGCAAACTGTGAATCTCAGCATCGCAAAGGCTATTCATAACAAATCGACTATCAATTGCATTAAGTGGAGACAAATTTTCCATTATTTCTTTTGAAATAGAGAATGAGACAAAGGGGTCCACCCACTGCTTTCACTCGGGACAGTAAGAATGTGGAGTAGAGAAATAAAATGCATAATGGGGATAGAAATAGGGAAGTAAGAGTAAAGATGACTCTATCTGTAGATGATATGATCTGATACGTTAGAAGACTTTCAACTCCCTTACACAATCCTGAGACTCACAGGCTACTTTCCCCAGAGCAGAAAGATAAAAACCACATACATCTTTCACAATGATCTGGCTTGAAACAGAATTTGAAGAAACAGATGGACAGTGCCTTCTAAAATGCCTAGGAGTAAAATAAATAAGAAAGCAAGACCTCTGCAATGAAAACTTTAAAACGCTGAATAAGACATTAAAAGGTAGAAAGACCTCCCAGCCTGGATATTATGAAAATGACGATACTATTGGAGACCTACAGACTGAGTGTGGTACCCACCAAAATGCCCACAATAGCCTACACAGAACTAGGAAAACAGTCCTAAAATTCATTTAGAAACAAACAAAAAAATAAAAAAAATCCAGAGGAAGTCTAAGAACAAAGAGTAAAACAGATGGCATCCTAGTACTAGATCTCAAACTATAGTTCAGAGAAACAGCAATGAAAAAGTAAGGCATCTGCCCTAAGAGAGATGTGTAGTTCACTGGAACCTAAGAGAGAACAAAGAATTAAAATTAGGGCACAGATACCTACATTTGGACAGAGCTGTCAAGGCATGTATTTGAAAAAGAACAGTCTCAGGGGCCCTAATGTTAGACCTGAAACCTTGAAAATACATGAGAAAAACATTTTAATACATAGGCACAGGCAAATTCTGTCTAAAGAAAATAGGTATAGTATAGGAAATAATCCCAAGAATTAAAAAAAAATGTTATTATATGACATAAGAAAACCAGCTGCCCAACAAAACAGTAAACACATACACACATGAGCAATGACACATGGAGTCAACAGATCTTGTATACATGTGTGTATGTGTAAAAATAATTACTAAGGAAAAAGAAATAGACAAGACAGCCAACGTGAGAAAAAATGGATCTGACATTCAAACTATGTAAGTTAAATGCACCAGTGAACTGGAGACAGTTTTCAAGAAATGCAAATGGCCAAAAAAAAAAAAACTGAAAACCTATTCAATATCCTAAACCATTGGGGAAAGTGAATTAAAGCCACTCTGGAGTTCCATCTCACCCTAGTCAGAGTGTTTTCATAAAGGGAACAAATGCAAACATCTGGAGAAGAAGTGGGGAAAGAGGGACTTTTACTACTGATGGGAATATAAACTGATCTAGGCAGTTCTCAACAAAGAACTCCTGAAAACAGGACTGATTTATGACTGGCCTTATCAGTCCTGGGTATAAACCCAAAGACCTATCACCCTCTTTTGGCCTCTGCAGGAACCTGAGCAGACATGCCATATACACACTGACAAACACATATACACATAAGTAAAAATAAGTTGGAGATTAATAAAAGATATCCACAGGTAATAGCTGGGTACAGTAGCACGTACTTTTAAGCTCAGCACATGAATGCAGAGGCAGGAAGATCACTGTGAGTTTGAGTCCAATCTGGTCTACATAGTGGGTGCCAGACTATCCCAAACTCTGTAGCGAGACTTGTCTAAAAGGAATAAGAACAAGCCGCACAACGAAGCAACAGAAAAAGATGCTTACAGGTAAAATGTACTGAGATAATTCATCCCCAACAGGCCCATCCTCAAACAATTACTGACAGAAGTTATTTGAGCTGAAAGAATATAGTAGCAGATATTAGTTCAAAGGAATAAAAGAAAACTACAAAAACTTCACAAGGAGGTTTATTAATATATCATTATCCTAACCATTTCAAAAACCTTTGCATAAAATAAGAACTGAAGAGCTCTGCTGCTGGCTGAATGGCAGATGAAGTTGTCAGAGTAAGGCAGTCACAGCCAGGCAGTGGTGGGAGGCAGAGGCAGGCGGATCTCTGAGTTCGAGGTCAGCCTGTTCTACAAACAGAGTTCCAGAAAGGCAGGTCTACACAGAGTAATCCTTTCTCGAAAAAAAAAAAAAAGTAAGGCAGTCATAATACAAAGAGAAATAAATGTAGCTATATACTACAAGAGGTTTTTTCTATTTTGTTGGAATTAAATGCATATTAATGTAGACTGGTAAATTATGATGTATATGGTAAGTTGCTAAAAAAGAGTATAATTAAGTTGTAAAAAAAATATGAACATGGTACACTGGAAAACATTTAGTGACAAGAAATAATAATAAAAAGAAGCCTAAAAGGAAAAGAACAAAAAGAGTAAAGAAGTAGGAAAATGGGGAAGACAAATGTGATAGTCTGAATGAGAATGTCCCCCATAGGCTCAAATATTTGAATTCTTCATCGCCAGTTGGTGGAGGTTAGGAAGTTTGGGGGAGATTAGGACTATGGCCTTGTTGAAGGAGGTAAGTCACTGGGGTTTGAGAGTTTCAAAAATGCAAGTCATTACCAGTTAGCTCTCTCTACTTCCTGTTTGTGGATCAGATGTGAGCTCACAGCTGCTGTTCCCATGACATGCCTGCCTGCCTGCCACCTTCCGCCATGTTCCCTACCCTGAAGATCAGGGTTCAAAGCCTCTGGAACAGTGAGTCCCTGGATTAAATGCTTTCTTTTTTCAGTTGCTGTGGACATGATGTTTTGTCAAAGCAATAGAAAAGGAAGTGAAAATAACAATTCAAGTACATAATAATTACATGGAATGAATTATTAAAAACAAATCAATTTAATAATTAAAATGTGATCACAAGGTCTCATGATTTTGGTGCATTCTGAGCCAGGTATTAATGCAGAACTTGAGAAAACACATTAGAAAGGACTCGACTAACGGGCAGTGGCTTTGCGTTTGAAGCACAAAGAGGATGAACTCCCACCCAAATAGTAGCCATGAAACAGCTGGGGCGGGTAAGCCAAGAAATATCAGACCTCTTGGGCCAGCAGGATGGCTCAGCTGACAAATGAGCCAGTTGCCAAGCCTAATGTCCTTAGTTTGTTCCACAGGACCAGCGCCGAGAAAGAGAAAACTGACTCCCACAAGCTGTGCTCTGACCTCCACACAGATATTCTGGGATATGTATGTGTGTAAGCACAAACACACACATGCAAGAGAGAGAGAGTGACAGAGAGAGAGGGGGAGAAATTAAAAACAATAAAGTTTTTACTGGAGACAAAAAGGAATATTTCATTATGGTAAAACAATTAATTCAAAAAAATACATAAAAAAATAAAACATACACTTCTACCAGCACATCTTCAAAATACACGAATCAAATGTACCAGAAGCAAGGTGAGGAACGTCCCTCAACAGCAGCAGTAGGAAACCTCAGTGCATCGCTCTTGGTTACTGGTGTAACTAGACTGCAATGAAGCCTGGAGAAGAGCTGAGTGAGAATGCCTACTAACTGGAGTAACTCGCATTCACAGAACAGTCTAACTCACAAGGCAACATATATGTCAAGATATGCCAAGCCCTACATGAACCACGATAAATTTAGGAACATAAAAATCATACTACATGAGCACTGTGAGTGAATACAATGTAATAAAATTGGGAATCTGCACCACAAAAATTTTGAGTAATCAATAAATATTTGGTAATTAATACACCTCCAAAGCAACTGATTCAAAGGGAACATATGAGAACTATCAGAGGGTATAGCTATCCATAGCCTGATGATGGAGATAAACTCTAAGCAACACATCACTTGATAATTTCAGCATTGTACAAGTACTACTGCTTGTATTTATACAAACCAAGACAATCGCCTGCCTTCTAGGATGAACAGAGTAGCCACTGATGTGCATGTGGTTCACAGGAATATGATGCACACGGTATCAGGTTATATTAGACACAGCAAAAGCGTTAGTAAGAAGGAAGATGTATCTTTACTGACTGATGTTGGGAAAGAATGATAGCATAGGATTAGCATCCAAAGATTCCACCCAAAACACTAGGAGGATTAACTCAACCAGAGCTGGCAGATTCCATTGCTATAAAAAGGTAACAGAAAAGGAACCTACGGAGACAAAGAAAAGACTAATGATCTCCTAAGGGTTGGCATGGGGTGGAGGGGTTACTGCAAACAGAACTTTCTAAAAGTGGCTTAGAACGGCACATGTACTTAAATGTACTTAAAACCATTGAGTTATACAACTAAAATGAATAGATTGAACTGTATGCAATTTACACCTCAAAGAGGCCATTGAAACATAATGACTTAATTGGCAATGAAAAACATTCACATATATATCACAAATAAGCGAAATTCAATGTTACTAAAGTTAACTATGCCAGTGCTAAGCACAAGTGTGGCTTTAAAACCTTTAAGCATTTATTCCTGATCTTTAACTTTTTACAATCAATAAATATTTCTCCAAAGTCTCTATATTAAAAATAGAATGTTCACATTAATCAATCAGATGTTGGCTTAGTTTTTAAAATTACCTAACTTTATACATGATATCTGCCACCAAGATACTAAGTCAGCACCTAGCTCTCCATCCCTATAGCAATATGGATACTATGGAAATGGTGCATTTCCTAATCATAGGACGGACATGCCTCATCTCATTAGCAAGAGTCCATTATCCATAACTATATACAGGCAGATTTAATCTAAGCTGACTGAAAACTGACCTTTCACCTCTACTCTTACAATCTATAAAAGCCATGTGAGAATCTGTCCCACTGCTGCTGATGGGGGAAGGAGGTGGGGCTTGTTTTCTTTCCCAGCAGCTGCCTACGAAAAAAAAAGCGCAGAGTGTACTAATATAGCGCGCTGGCATTTTCTGCGCTGACCTAAATTATAAAGGACTGTTTTCAAGACCATCAGGCAAACTAAATTTAAACACTGATTACATCTCACACCTAATATGGCACGCGGCTCTGAAGCAGCCGTGCAGATGTGTTACAGGAACTGGCACCATGTAATTTCAGAAGGATTAGTGGGCACGTGGTTTTCAGCAATATTGAAACAGCGGCAGAAATATTGAAACAGTCGCTATCAAATCGTAGCCGGATTTGACTCGTTGTTTTAACTTCTGAAATGCATCCATCACGACCATCGATTTCGTCCTATCTTACCTAGTCAGCTCTCTCCCACTGTGAAAAAATTGCAAAGCTTCCTAAATCCAATACCTGACTATCGAGTAATCAAGTTATTCCATTAAAAGACAGCAGTTCTCTTAGATCTTCCAGCCCAAAATGATGTGAGTAGAAGGAATATAGAAATAAAAAATTTCCTCCTTCAAGAATTTAGGCAGTTTTTGAAAAAGGTATTCTGCGTTAGTATCCAGCTACATATTTTATACAAAAAAAATTGTTAGTAGAAGAACTGAATGACTCTTGTTTTACTGACATCTGTAAAATACAAACACACAAATGTGTTATATACATACTAATGTATATAACGAAGATCAACACAAACAGTGGTACAGGGTGAATGCTTTCTAAGGGTGATATCTGAAGTCATATATTAACAGCATTTGGAGGGAGCTACAGCTACAGAGAGTTAATGAGGGTTAGATGAGGTCATGAAGACAGGGTCCATGACGGCTGTGTGGGAAAGGGACATTCGAGCTAGCACTCTGTCACATGATGAAGCCAAGGAGACCCTGAGTAAATGCTAAGCACATGGCAGACTCCTGATCATGAGTCAGATAAGCCCATTCTTTATTATCCAGTTTTGGGGTGCCTAACAACCATACTATGCCCCGATGCATGTGTTATCGTGCAATTTCACTATGTACAAATATCACAGAGTTTAAATACATAAACATCAATGTCCCCTTTTACTGTATGCCTTATTCTACACAATATCACCTAACTGCATATTCATTTTCCACATTTAAAAATATTTTAATTCTTTGAGAATTTCACAAGATGTATTATTATCATATCCACCTTGCTGTAGGAATACCTACAGCCTGTAGCCTTTAAGTTACCTGCCCAATTGGGCATGGCCTCTTATACTGTATGTGCTCATATAAAGCGCGTGTCCAGCCTCTCTTCCGATAGTGCGATTCGGTTCCTGTTCACTGTTCATGCAGAGGATTGTGATCTGTGAGTCTACCCCTAAATAAATAACCCTTTATTATACTCAATTCTGAGCTAGTGTGGGATTTCTTTTTAACATCCTTCTTCATCCACCTTTAGCCCTCCTCTTCCCATTTCACAACATATGACCCTCATCCCTTCCTTTCTCTTTTTCTCCTCTCTGTGTTACCCTCCTTTCCTCCTTCCCTCCCTCCCTCCCTCTCCTTCTTTCTCCCTGTACATATACATACAACTCTTTCCATTTTAAAGGTCATATTATATCACTAAAGCTTTAAATTAAACACTGACTATGAGCAATAAAATTTTATTATAAAATAAAAATGCTATTAAATTTCATAGATGATACATGTATATATTTATGGACAGATGAATTCATGCATGGCTAGAAGGATGATGGATTGGTGCATGGATAGATAGGCAGATAAGATAAATCAATAGAATATTAGACAGACAGACAGACAGACAGGTAGATAAATATGTGGGTAGGTGGATGGATGGACAGATAAACAGACAATGCAAGCAAATGTGCCTTTCACAGGCAGCTCTACTAGCTGGTTAGCAGCTGACACTGGTCAGTGATATGCAGCTGATTGTTTTCCAGAGTGGAAAGCAGATTCACATAAGGAAAGACACATCTTTAAGATCACAGTAATCTCTGAGGGAAGAGGCAGGAACATAACTGCCTCTCCCTGAAGCTCAGGTGAAGCCAGGATGCACTGCTCAGGTGAAATGACTCCTCCTTTCTTGCTACCTAATTGCAACACGTGTCAATGCAAACATATAAACATAACTGAAAACACACGTCTTGACATTCACATACAGGCATGTTTCATAAGAAGTCACATAACTAGCAAACATTCAAACTGGTATTCTGCCATGTGTGGGGCCACATGCCTGTTAATTCCTTAGTAGGTAGGGACATGGGGAAAGATGGATCTTAAGTTAGAAGCCAGACTAGGCAATATACGAAAATTGCTCACTCAAATGTCAAACTTAGAACAAAAATTATGCTATAATAGTTTGTCTTCTATTTTGTTTCTAGATAACAAAACTCTCTGGCTTCAAGCCTCAAACAAGAGCTAGAAACCATCATGTAGTCCCACGTACTAAAGAGGTGAGGCAGGAGGACTACATAAACTAATTCAAGGTCAGTCTGGGCAACACAGTAGACTCTCATCTCAAAAAAAGAAGGGAAGGGGGGATCTTTAGATAATTTCCTGATTAGCCACAATCTATTTTATTCTTTCATTAACAGAAATAATCTATTACTCTTTGACCTTGAGTCCCACTGTCAACTAAAGACCCTGCTCTGCTACTTTTACACCTAAATTCACACACTGCAGGTGCAATGGTAAGCAGCGTGGCTAACAGCCACACTGGCACCACCACATCCGGTGGACAGATGGCTCTCAACTCTGGACCAGAGGACAAGGATTCTCTCAGAATGGGAAGAATCAGGAGTGTGTGGAGGAGGCTGGAGGACCACAGTTGGCATAACTGTTGGCGACAACTATTAGGAAGACTTTCTAGGGTACCCAAAACCTGCTGCAGATGCTGAAGTTTGGAAGGAGAAAACCTTAGGATCAGAAGGGAGGATGGTGCTGGGGCAATGTAGCTAGAGCAAGGCTGGCCTATGGGCACAAAGGGACAGGGGAGTGATGCAGCCCTGAAGGAAGCATGAACTTCCTGTGACTGAATTGCTCTTCCAGAGGTGGAAGCAAAGGAGTGTGAGCAAAGGCCAGAAACACTAAGTATGAGGCCACAGTTAGACCTGGAGCAACAAAGCAAAGACAAGGATTTGAGTTTAGGATACAGATACAAGAAGGCATTCCCCTGTAATCACATCATCCACAATTCCAGTGGGCGTCAAAGGTCATAGGTGGTACCAAAACCTTTGTATGATGTTTGTTATATATACTATAGCCAATTTATAAATTAGGTATGTCAAAAAATTAGACACAATATATGTATCTGTCTGTCTGTCTACCTATCTATTTATCATCTATGTAATTATCTATCTCTGTTTATATGCATGTATCTATCCATGCATATATATGTATGTAATATCAATCATCTATCACCTATCTGTTATCTATTTATATGTATTTATCTATGTATATATGTATCTATCTATCCATATATCTCTATGTACATATGCATATCTAGATATCATCTATTTATCTATATGTGTATATATATGTGTGTGTCTATGTACATATGTGTATATGTGCATGTACGCTTCTATCATTGATCATCTGTGTATTTATCTATATATATGCATACATGTATGTACTTATCAATATACTCATGTATATATCAGTATGTACATATGCATATACATTTAAGTATCTATCATCTATTTATCTATCCATGTATATGTCTGTATGTTTATGTATATATGGGTATGTATGTATCCATCATGAATTTAACTATCGATGCAGATTTTGTGTATGTACATATATGTGTGTATGTATCTATCATCTACTTATCTATCTATCCATGTATATATATGTGTGTGTTTATGTGCATGTTTACACATATATATGTATATATCTATCTTTCTATCTATGTATGTGCATGTTATGTATATGTGTATCTATGTATCTAGGTATATGTCTTATTTTAATCTGTACATAGGGTTTCATACTACCCACATTGACTCTAGGTAACAAAACCTTGGATGAGATGACATTATATTGAGACTGTTGGGATGAGTTGATTAGAGAAACAACTTACAAACTACACTTAGAGTTGGAGGAAAGATGGACTGTAGCAGAGAAGCAGCCATAGTTTCTGCTAGAGAGTAAAAACAGATCAAGTGGGGAGGGACAGTGGGAGGGAGAGAAAAGATCATCATTATGAGCTAAGCGGGGCATCCAGATACAGACTCTCTTTCATCGAAAGAATGCCTTAGTCTGGAGTTTACGGAGGAAGTGAGAATGAAGATGAAGACTTCGTCATCAGCACAAGTTCTCAGAACCATTGTCTTGGGAAGCAATAACACAATTTTTAAAGTGAAGGAAACTCTCATTTATTTTTCCCTCTTGTCCAAATATTTTATCAACACCATCCACCTAATTGTGCTTTAGGATCAAACATTACTAATAGCTAATTACAGTCTCATCTCCCCAAAGAGGAACATGAAGCCAGCTTGACACCTCACCTCATCTAGGGGAATGTGGGTGTAGATGGGAAGTGAAAGTTGCCTTGGAGCAAAGACTTATTATTCCTCACCCCACTCATTCCCTGTTCTCTGAGTTTGTTGGAAATATATGCATCCATGTGCATTTTTCTGCTTTTCAGAATTAACACAGACCTACGCTATCCATCCAAAGCCATGAAACAGTAAAGGAAACAGAAAGTAGAGGAGGCACATGCCTACACGGTCAGCATTCAGAAGGCTGAAGCAGGAAGATTGTAAATCTAAGATCATCGTGGCCTACATAGCAAGTTCAAGGCTAGCCCAGAGTGTATAACAAGAACCTGTCTCACTAAGTTAATTAATTAACTAATTGTTCAATATTTCCATGCTATAACTAAGGTTAAAGACCGATTATATTTGCAGTAACATTCTAATTCCAAAGAAAGGTCTTACTTTGGCAATGTAACAAGCTAGCACATACAGTGAGACAAATCAACTGAAAACAAAGAAGACTCAGAACATGGCAGGAATGTTGGCAAAGACCACTGGAGATCAACTGTCTCGGGCCTTCAGTAGACAGTCTGTTCCTTGGCCACACTGCCGCCCCATCCGTTCCCTAGCCGAGCATCAGTCAAGCAGCAGGAAATAAGTAAGAAGTTGTTACAATGTCCAGTATGGTTGATCAAAGGCAAGGCTCAGAGGAGCAACAGGAGAGAACAAATCACAGGGAAACTAGGACCTCTACCTGGCAAGAGCACCACACGGGGAGCCCTGGTCCTTAAGCATCTTGGTTTTAAGATTTGCATGCGTTTGCCAACCCATAAAATATTAAATAGATCACAGCACACGTCTCTTGATGTAAACAGACAACTCTCCCAAGTTACAATGGCTAATGCGGAAGACTCAACATTTACCTTCAAAGGTTATTTGCGCTACTGCCTTGATCTAAGCTTTTAAAGTTACCGTTGTCACTTCTAGTCTGTGTCTTCCTTTCAATGTGATTATAGTAGCTAGCACTAAAAATGTTCCTTGTTTTGCTTTTTGCCCAAGTAGACATAAATTACTGTCTTTGACTAAAATATCAGTCTTTTGTATTTCATTATCATACAATTCAGTATTTATATTAAAAATAAATCTGAGTCTTGAATCACTGACTGTTAAAGTAGAACTTTATGCATCATTGTTGTTAGGAATAAAGTTGAAGGAACGCTACAAATGCACAAAGCCTTTACCAGAGAGTAAACATATGGTATCTGGGATTAAAGGGAGTTTAAATGGTGAACAGGGAAATTCTATTTTCTGAATTAACATCTCCCTCTTCTGTACAAAACCAGCAACTTTTGGAGTAATTGGATTAAGTACTTAATACAACCCAGCACCGTCATGGTCTTACTCATACCCAGGTGCTGCTATGACAACTTCCTCTCAGAGAGGTTGATGCCTAACTTGAAAATGATGCATCTCTCTAAAGACAGCATATTAAGACACGGTTGAGTCTCGGTTTCAGAAAACAGCCTCTCGTTTTAAATCACACTACAGCACATTTGTATGTCAACAGTTAAGCCGAACCCAAACATATATTTGAAATCCATGTAATACCACTGCACCCAGTAAACAGGGACTTGTGAGGTTAGGCGGGTGTAGTTCAAGAAAAATATAATCACATGGCTTAGTTCCTAGGACGGCTTATGGTTGCAGAACGTAGGCCTATTTACGGTGTGATGTGAAGTGGCCCAAAGTGATCTGCGGCTTGCACATACCTCTTAGGAAAATGATTACAACAAAGGCATGTTTAACTTCAGTTTTTTTCCCCCAGAATTTGGAATACCTGCATATAGATGATGAGATTTCATGCGGATGGGACCCAAGTCAAAGTACACCATCCACTTAAGTCTCACAAACACCTTAAATATATAGACAGAGATAGGCTGAAAGAAATTTTACACAATATTTTTTAAACAATTTTATTAAAAAAATAATGTCTTCGTGGTGAGGCATTTTCCATGTGTGGTACCATATCATTGGTCAGAGTTCTCCATTTCAGAGTACTTCATATTTTTGATTTTTAGGCTAAAAATATATGTCCACCCAGAAATAAATTTAGGTGGGAAAGCAGTAGATTTGTTCTAATAGAGTCTCTGGAAGAAAGAGAGTAGTCTGAAGGTTTTAAACAGCATAAATACCAGGGAATTTTAAAGACAGCAAAAACAATAGTCATTTTTATAGTTTTAAATAAATGGACACATTTCCCCCAAAAAAAAACGGGTCACAAAATGGCCCAAACTGAGACATAACCCTGACATAGGTATTCAACTGTAAAATAAGGAGTTTGGGAAAACAGGTAAAAATACGTAGCTGTAACTACAAAGCAGGACTGGCTGGGCACTCAGCACATCCCAGCTCACAAGGCAACGAAACAGCGCTTGCAGGACTCATTCTCAAGTATGAAAAACACAATATAAAGGTTATACTCTGCCAATATGCTGTGAAGATTAAAAAACAAAGTGTCGACTTTTATTATTTTGCAGAAACACTTAAATGACATTCCCCGTGGGCATTTATTACTGAAGCATCTAGAATTATCCAAAAGAGAAACATAAAACCTGGAGGCAGAAACGGCATTGGATTCATTTCATAGTAGCGAAGCGAGATTGAGAACATGCACTTATTTAAACATGGATCATAGCAAGAAATTACATTTTCTAATGAACTATAACTAATAGCAATGTTTAAAGTTAGTTTAACTAAAAATACTTGTTTAGAAATATAAGGAATGAACAGCTTTTAATTTCTATTAATAAAGGATTGAGTAGAAAAGTTATTGTTCCTTTCTCTTTTATTTTGAAGACTGGTTGTTTTTCAAATGGATAGCAATTTATAAATAATTCACAACAAAGCAAGTCAATTCATATCATTTGGCGATAAAATCCAGAAACTAAGGTGTACCAGGGCTCTTGAGGTGGTGAGCGCTCCTCTCCTTGTTAGACCTCATTTTCAGTAATTTGATAGCTTTCGTCTGGGTCTTCCGAAGATCTTTTACTGAAATATTAATAAATGTATGCACACGAGGAACCAGAAGACAGTCAGACCTCATCTGAAATCCATACTGTGGTGTTTGGATTAAGTGGATGAAAGTAACCCAAACTTTCAATTTTATTGATTCATTTCACACACTTAAAGCTCAACAGGAATAAAAAAGTCACGAGTTAACCGAACATTACCACACATTCCCCATTTGCTCATATCCTGACGCACAGGAGTGCGTATGACCCCGAAGCCGGTTGTTGCCTTTGCAATAGCGTTTCTAAACTGAGAATGACCAAGCTGAGAGAGAAGTTGTGTTATGAGAAATCCATGTATGTGTGTTTAAGGGGTATCAAGGATTTATTAAGATATGTGAAAGAGGGAACATATAAGATATGGTAAATCCAGCTGCAATGGCCTTGGAAATCAGGGGATGGACCAATCACACACTGCTTAACGCTGCCTCACCCCATCTCCACCACCCAGAAGAGTGCAGTCACCATCCCTCATTATAAGAGGTCATGTAGGGAGACAAGCAGTGCACCTCTATCAAGCCAAACAGCCCAAGATCGTGGGTGGAGCAAACACCCACTACAGCTGTGTTCTCCTTCCTGGTGGCATTCTAAGCACTGCTTGACCCTGAGAGTTTCCATGACCAATTGGATTTCAATATCACCATAAAAGAGCGGTGTTGCCACTCCACTACAAAGCCTTAACTTGATGCTGGCTGGCACACATTGATGCCCAGACTCAGTCTAGTGTCCCATACAACATGTGGGATCCCAAGATCTACCTGCAGAAAGCCCAGAATGAGTAAGAAGTCAAAGAATGAATTGTTCTCAAGTACATTGTGATTTGAGAGTTAAATGTTACCACTGTAAAGGAAATCCTTATTTGTAGTTACTATTTAAGATGATAGTGAAGTCCATTGCTTATAGGTATAGATGACTTTTTTTCTCTTTACCTAAAACTCACAGTTTATAAATGTTCTTGTATGAGGACTTGGATAAATACAGCTGGTTCTAACTTAAAATAATTTTTCACTTTGACACATAAATGAAAATGGCAAGCCTGCAGGTTCTTTTTTCAAAAGATCTGAAAGCAAACTGAAAACACCGAATTATATTTAATCATGGAAAGTACCAAATAGCTACCAAAAGGCGCCATAAGCATAAATGATGCTTGGCATATGGAATGACAATATTTCAAATACAGTATGAGGGCCGAGGCAATAACCAGCTGTTCATGCCACTGTGTTCTCCTACGCAACTTACTAAAATTGTTGTGCAGTATACCCAGCAATTATGGTTGGCACATACTCAAGTTCCATAGCTGGTATCTTCAATCTGGAGAGCTTTCAATCTGATTACATTTCCCATGGTGTAAAATCAGAGCTCCTTGAGTGGAATCTATGTAGAAAGAGCCAACCCCCCTGCCCTCCCTTCTCTTGATTTACTCTGTATACTCTGACGCCGGTACAAATGGCATTTGAATTATAGTGGATGCTCCTTAAAAGAGATGCATCGTTACTGTCACAATACCATCCCCTGCCCCGTACCCATCTCAGGACTGTCATCTTTGTTGCTTCATTTGAACACATACTCATTGATTTAAGAAATATTACTTCTAGCCAAAGTATCACTGTGTCAACAGGAGAATATCTAAGTCAGAAGAAAATAAAAAAGGTTATCATCTTGAAAAGGCAATCCGACAAGAAAGTTAGGGCACCTGAAGCATGGTTTTAAAACACTTGGTCAGAAATTCTTTTAATTGGCTGCATCCCTCCACTGAATCCTTGGCAGATGTGAAACATACATTTAACAGGTTCCTTAAGTGTTTATTATTACACACACAGCAAGCAAAGTGTCTTGCACCTAATACTATTAATCAGAGAACAAGGAACTTTAATCAATAATTTTCCAGAGCAAAGTAAAATATGGCTTCCTTGACAATTTTATCTAGATTATGTGTATGATAGATTATCTGGAGCAAGTGAACTAAATTCTGACATGAGACAGTGACAAGATAGGACAAACACTTGATTATATATAGTTCACATATAGGACCTTTAAGGCTATGCGGCTCTGCTACTCAACCCAGCAACTTTCAGTAGATCAGATGAATACCTCAAATCTCTGCTACACAATACAGAGTCTTGCAAATGCAAATAGACACACACATTAACACACACAATCATAAGCTTGAAGACACACACTCCAATGAACACATGAATGCATATGTACATGAACATACACATGGACACACATACACAAAAATACACAGAATTCAGGAACAGATGTTTGTGGGTGGGGCTCCCTCAAGACCTAGATGAAAAAGAGGAAAAGGAGGGACCAATGGTTCATTCATCTTTCATAAATCAGAAGGAATATTTGCTACTTTTTTAATCAGTGAAGGAGGAGGATTATGTTCAAAATAGCAAAGAGCTTAAATATTGCCCCAAGTTTACTAATTTTGACTCTAATTTACTGCTTCCAGGTGTCAAGTATTACAAAAGCTCAAACACTTTCAGTTGCTGGCCATAATTTTCTAGGAAATAATAACTTTGGATTTCATGAGGACGGTAACAACCACTTCCTTTGGGAGGATAGAGTTCTGTGGAAGAGGTCACTCTTTGGAGTTTAAATGCCCTTAATCTTTAATCACTCATAGAAAGTATTCTACATCATTTTATATGGTGACATGTAAATTATTACTTTCTTATGAATATATAATCTACTCATTGAGTTAATAAAATGCTTTCAAAAGATGCCAAGAAAAAAGAACTGGTGAAGGAATAGAAAACAGGTAATCTCTATACTGCAGATGGTGGTGCACACTGCTACTGCATTTTAGTAAGGCTACTTTGCTGTACTAAATAAAATCCATGAAGCATTTGATCCCCAAATTCTGTAATTCTAATTCTATTAGAGTCCTTCATTTTATCCATAAAATTTGAGTAAAACACTTAACATTACATTATTAAAGAAAAATCTCTTTAACTCTTATTGAGCATGTACTTATGAGAGTGGCTACATTAAATACTTATTACATTATGATATGAACTTCATTTATATATATATATATCTTAGTAGGCATTGGGTTCAATTTCTGGATTCTGTAAAAATTTACAATCTTCAAATATTAGGGTTCTTTGTATAAAATAGCAGGTAATTGCATGTATAACTAACACAGTTCCTTTTGTCTAGGTTAAATGACACACAGATGATTTCTGATATCTACCACAACATAAATACAATTTAAGTAGCTTGTATGATCCATTATTTATGGAGCAAGGATGAGAAAAATTAAGTCTGAATACATTCAGTACAGACCAACTTTTTTCTTAAAACTATCTGATCTGTGCCGAACCCACGGGTACACTTTTCTTATTGTGGGACTAGCTGATGTGTGTGTGCATGTGTGTGTGGTGTGTGTGTGAGTGTGTGTGCGCATGCATGTGTGTGGTGTGTGTGTGTGTGTGCATGTGCATTGTGTGTGTGTGTGCATGTGCATTGTGTGTGGTGTGTGTGTGTGAATGTGTGTGCGCGTGCATGTGTGTATTGTGTGTGTGTTAGCAGAGTCTAGAAGAACATGATGAACTACATCATCTATAGGGAAGACTATAAAATAGTGTGGAGCATGGGATGATGAGACCAAGCAGGAAATAAAGAACAGAGACTTTTGTGTTCCGTACATTATGTTTACATCAGGCTTAGCTGTTCGAATGCTTTATGATGACCTTGAGTAAGAGACCATCACTGTTCAACTAACAGCTTTAAAGCTAGGTAGGCTGAAGAAGCAACATAGTAAACTTTTAAACTTCCAATGATGAAATCATGAACAATAACTAAAACCAAACAGCTAACAAGAGCGTACTTGAACTGGAGTGGGCTTGATAGTTCCACATCATTGATCAACTGTTTGATACTTTGAAAGGAAATGAGATCCTTTTCTAGAACTATTAGGAAAGAGGAATTGGGAGGGGAAAAGAGGAACAGGATAGAATTGAAAGGAGGCTTGAGAGTGTAAGAGTGACATATGCAATTGTCACGGTGAAGCCTTGTGAAATTACTGAATGATAATATAATATAGAGTTAGCCTTTTATAAACAAACAACCTGGATTATAATGAAAAATAAAATCCAGCTCCTGGCATGCTTATAGCCTGAGTAGGAGGGAAGAAAGCACCCTACTTCGTGTGGCAGTGCCTAAGAAACTTAAGGCATGGCATGTATATAGTATGGGCTCTACTAAATATTCTGCCCTCTTGTAGTTCAGTTCATTAATGTGAAACCATTTGAAGATGGCATCGTAGATCTTGCCCTGTAAGCCCTTGGCTGTCTCAAATCTCCATAAACCTCAGTCTAGTAGCACATTCATAGTCACTGTTCATATTTATTAATTAACTTGGTGTCCATATCAGACAACACCCTCGATATTGAGAACTCATTGACAGCTACAAACCCAACCCACAGAAAGAATAACTTCTCCCTTTCTACGTTCATAAGATACACAGTATACAGTCCACTGAGATCCCACTTCCTGCAATATCTACAACACAATCAAAGAGAAGTCCTCTCTTTTGTAGATTTCCAGGCTTTAGCTCATGGATTTAAATAAAATAGTTAGTTGATGGTCATCAAGAATATGAATGCCAATTCATATATGGAAAATATAAATTATTTTTCAATAAAAATCACTATTATTTTGCACATGCTCCCTTATGAGTCTAGAACTCTGATTTCATACAGCACCTGAGACATAATGGAAATTGATTAAAGATTCTCTGAATGCATCTCTCTTCAAGCAATTTAAACCAAACAAAACTAACTCCACCCTCAGGGATTATTTCAAAACTAAAGCAACTAACTATGTACCTTGAAAACCAAGGAACATGCATAGGGGAAATCGGTGCTATAGAAACTCTGATTAGAATTCATAGAGAATTCCTAGCCATTTCTTTCCACCATGTTACCTTGTCTAATATGAGTTCAAGTGGCAAATCTGCTGCTAACCACGTCTAACAAAGAAATCTAAAGTTAATTAGCTCATTTCTTATTCTTACACAGGCTAAACATCCTACGAATTACTGAATCATCTTTGAGACAGAACAAAAGCACAAACAAAAAATTAAACTATTACCCAGGGAATACTGTTCCTCTATTCATCTAATGGAAAAGGTCATTATTGTCACAATTATAACTTTTAAAATTCAACTGACTACAAGCCTGCTTACTAATGAGTCAAATATTATTCACTTGATCTCAAAATATTCAATGTATTTATGGTTTTCATTAGTGTTCATTTTCATTTTCTTTTAAATTAAATTTTGGTAATAGAATCCTAATGATACAGCGATGTCAGGTACCTTGTTTAATGTCAAGAGAATTTACTAGAGTTGGAGTTAAGAGACCTGAGTTCTGAATCTATTAGTCTTTAAACAAACTGTATAGGCATCAGTATAAACTTCAACACTGCTATTCATAAAATACAATGATATTCCAAAGAAATATTTACTTATAAAGGCTGAGTGGAACTGGTTTTGGACTATGGTGTGCAGAATAAATAAAGCTCAAATATCATAAATCATTTTACTTTCTTTTCTATCCATCCACATAACATGACATTTTTATGACGTGATTTTTATGTCCTTCTTGCCATCCAAATGGAGCAAACCTCTACACTGTGACTTTGGCAGAGAGAAGCTGTTAATCCATTTCCTCTCAAACCTGCTTTATGGGCACACTGAATCCATGAGTTTGAGGAGAGAGATAAACACAACCACTTCATTTGCTTCCATAGCGTAAATAAAGCAACTCTGGACCCACCCCCTTGAGCTCAATGAAAAGGAAATGGACACAAAACACAGTTCATTCCTGTAAAACAATACTTAAAAGTCAAAACATATCCACACACCACAGTATGCCACCAAATGGCAATTATACTTGCAGTCACAGGCAATATTCAGCTTTGGTCAAAAGTTTAGGACTTCCTACAAGGTACAGCTCTAATGGTAGAGTGAAGTGTGTCCTACCATGTCAGTTCACACTAATAACAGAGTCAAATGTGTCCTACAGTGTCAGTTCACACTAATAACAAAGTCAAATGTGTCCTACAGTGTCAGTTCACACTAATAACAAGGTCAAATGTGTCCTACAGTGTCAGTTCACACTAATGACAGAGTCAAATGTGTCCTACAGTGTCAGTTCACACTAATAACAAAGTCAAATGTGTCCTACAGTGTCAGTTCACACTAATGACAGAGTCAAATGTGTCCTACAGTGTCAGTTCACACTAATGACAGAGTCAAATGTGTCCTACAGTGTCAGTTCACACTAATGACAGAGTCAAATGTGTCCTACAGTGTCAGTTCACACTAATAACAGAGTCAAATGTGTCCTACAGTGTCAGTTCACACTAATAACAGAGTCAAATGTGTCCTACAGTGTCAGTTCACACTAATAACAAAGTCAAATGTGTCCTACAGTGTCAGTTCACACTAATGACAGAGTCAAAATGTGTTCTGCAGAGTCAGTTCACACCAATGACAGAGTCAAATATGTTCTGCAGTGTCAGTTCACACTAATGACAGTCAAATGTGTCCTACAATGTTAGTTCACACCAATGAAAGTCAAATGTGTTCTACGGTGTCAGTTCACACTAATGACAGAGTCAAATCTGTCTTGTGTCAGTTCACACTAATGACAGAGTCAAATGTGTCCTGCAGTGCCAGCTCACATTAATGACAGAGTCAATGTGTTCTGCAGTGTCAGTTCACACTAATGACAGAGTCAGATATGTTCTGAAGTGTTGAGGTAGCGGCGGGGCTGCGTCCCCGGCACCCGGCCACCCCGCATGGCTTATGCCCCAAAATAATTACATGGAAACTGTATTCTTTTAAACACTGCCTGGCCCGTTATCTGTAGCCTCTTATTGGCTAGCTCTTACATATTAATCTAACCCATTTCTAATAATCTGTGTAGCCCATGAGCTGGCTTACCAGGAATGATCTTAACCTGCGTCTGCCTGGAGTGGGAGAATCATGGCAACTCCCTGACTCAGCATCTTTCTCCCAGCATTCTGTTCTGTTTACTCCACCCACCTAAGGGTTGGCCTATCAAGGGGCCTGGGCAGTTTCTTTATTAATAAGAAATCACTCCCACATCACTGAAGAGTCAGTTCATACCAATGACAGAGTCAAATGTGTCCTACAGTGACAATTCATACAAATGACAGAGTCAAAAGTGTTCTGCAGAGTCAGTTCACAACAATGACAGAGTCAAGTGTGTTCTACAGTGTCAGTTCATACATACAATGAAAGACACGAGGAGTCTGCCCTACTTGAATTTATCATCCAAGACTTTTCCCTGTTTTGTGGTGAAGAGAAGACATTTCAAAGGCCAAATGTTCATGATAAATGTTGTCTATAAATTCAAAACATCCCTTTCTTACCAGGAAAGCTACAATTTGAAATTAACATATTAAAATAAGATCAGAGCCTACAAGAAAGCTGAGATCTTATTATTAAGATTACCCACCTGTTAACTATTTTTATTTTCTTTGGAATCACCACAGCCCACTTGGATAATACAAAGCAGAAGCAACAACTAACAGATAGTCAAATACAAGTCTTCGTCATCAAAAGACTTTTATTCTTTCCTCTCTGAAAAACAGTGTGCAATCTGTTTGGGTTTACTTTGAACCTAGGGCAACCTCCACATCTAGTACTTGATGCATTTCTGTATACTGACATAACTATTTCCTCCCACCTTTAAACAACAAACTGTCCCTGAAGGTTAAAGATGGCAGACCAGGAGGACTGTGTAACAATGACTTCACAAGTGTAGCCTTTTTGGTTTGTGCTATAAGAAAAGAGCATAAACCTTGCTATTTTAATCACTGAGCCTGTAAACCTGAAGAAAGCAAACTTTCCCAGTAATGACATAAGAAATGCAAAGACATCCACTGATCTCTTGGCTCATCTTATATTTTTACTTTCAAGTTCTTATGGTCCCTACCCCTGTTTGCTCCATCTTCTTTATCTTCTTTGCTGATTTCCAACCCCACTGTGCCTGTTATCCATCCCTGATGCTTGGAATAGTGCCTCGTTGCCATGGAAATAATCACTTTAAAAAACAATACAGTGCAATAAAATAAGTAATAATGAAAGCTTAGGCAGCCTGTACTGCAGCCAAGAAGGGAAGACAGAGCCAGAAATAGAACTTAGACTCGCTAACATTAACTAGACCAATAGACTTCACTGTTTTATCGCTTTCACTTTCAGATATGTCCTCACAGATGACAGTGGGCAGCAGACAGAGGATGTTGAGGTAATAGTGGACAATGAAACACTTCTATGGCAACGTTGAGACTATATGGTATACGCTGGCATATTCAAGGAAGTTTGTTCTGAAAATGCCATCCTCAGCTTCCTCAAAATCTATGTTCATCTGAAACTGACATCACAGTGGGTGTTAATTTCTCATTCAACGCCAGTTGCATTGCTGAAACACAGCCAGTCTGTCCACTTTATAAGTGATCTATATCCAGCGATGGATATGTCCTCTCTGCCTTTCTTTTGTTCATCACATCTGGTTTACAGATATACAGAATGGCTGGCTATGACAAGGAAGGATGCACCATACGATAAACAAATTAATTCAATATAATTATAAAAAATGAGCTAATTAAGAGCTACCAGAATGGGCAATACAGATCTTACACAACCACAAGGTGGGCTGTTTCAGTAACAGAAATATGCTAAAGGTTTTCATCATGTATAAACTTATAAAAATATGCACTAAAATGCACATAAATATAACAGTAAGTCAATTTAGACTTCACATTTTATTTTTATAACATTAGTGGTGAGTAACCCCATATTAACTTTAAAGCAATGTAGAAAAGAGTTCAGATGAATAGTCCCCGGACTGACACTGATATTATACTGTTGTTCAGATGTTTTCTCCTTTTGGCAGAGGTAGGAACTTCTCAGTCTACGGAAGAAATCCTATGAAAGCTTGGGAGGCATAGAGAAGCAGAGGTGATCCACAGGATGATGGGGCAGAATGTTAACAGCCTCAAGGACGGGAAGAGACCAGTGCTGCGGCTAGATGAAGTGTCTTTAAAGCTAAGGGTCATTTCCTCAAAAGTGTTTAAGTGCATTTGTGACCAGATAACTGCCCAGGGGTGACTTCAATGATGGATATGACCTCTCTGGGACTTAAAAACCCCTTGAGGAGGCACATAGTCCACTGGACACAGCAAATTACTAAATAGAGCTGCAGTCCATCATAGTTAATGTTACATTAGCAATATGTGAAAGGAAAAAAGGTGACAGTGATTGAGCATCTTTACATCAGTCCCGGGATAAGGTAATGAATATCCCCAAGGTCAAAGTTCTGGCTAAGAGTCAATGTGGGTGGAAAAGGACAACCTGGGTGGGAACATTCCCAGGACCTCAGAGCAAAGGGAACAACACAAGAGCATAGCACTGACAAAGGATGGGACAATGGACAGTCATTAGGAGCCATCAGATGATGACTGTCTGGGAGAAAACATTCTCTGGCAGGCCTAGGAACCAATGAATGAATATTCCAAGAAAGTATGCTGGATAGAGGAGATGCTAGTTAAGACAGAAGAAATGAGGCACGGAGAGAGAGACGGTGAAGCATCAAAGTAGCATAATAAGAATAATTAGGATATAAAAATGTGTAGGGCAAGTGTTTGGAGTGAGGGAGAGCTGCTTCCTTAATAATACACATGGATAAATAAAACTAAACTACCTTCCTAGCATGCCTGGAAATGAGACTAGATCTTTCTTGGCATGGGAAATATGCTGTTCCTCTTTAATATTTATTGAACACCCACTGTGTTCTAAGTACATAAGAGCTCATTGGAATGGCAGTAAAAGTAGGAACAGATGATAAGCTCGGAGAGGAGAAATGATGAGGCAGGCTGAGTGGAAAAGCCAGGTGATGTAATTGGTCAGGGGACACTTACCGAGCCTGGATTACAAATATGTGTCCACAAGGCATTTAGTTAGCTTATTTGGGGTGAGACAATTATTTCCATTGTGCAATTGGGAAGTAAGAAGTATTTGCATGAAAATAAAACAAACATGGGCACATTTAAATAATTTACCTGCTGTTAAAGGTTAAAAGGTGGCCAGATTATTGGTCAGATGATGGTTGTGAAGTGTCACTTAAAGAAAATGTGATGGAAGTCTATGTAGTTAGTGAAAACAACTATGAGATTATAATTACCAAAGTGTTGATCAATGATGACCTATGTGTATGAAAGTGGCTCCCGAAGGATACATAACCCAGTGACACTGTAGCCATCACGATCTGTAGAAGGGTATGCCATGGTGTTTACACAAAGCCAGTGTAAGGTACGGTGGTACAGTTGTTGGAGCCTATGACTACATATAAGGAAAGGCATGACTTAAGTGATCAGGTGGTGATGCGTGCCACGTGTTATGCTCAGGCAGCTGGACCATTTTCTAACTGAGAATCTGAGGAGAGGAACCAGATCAGCAATGATGGATACCAAAGCAGATGAGAACATTAAGGCGAGGGGAGAGGGCTCTAAAATGAGAAGGTGTCCTGACACAGGGACAAAGTAATGCTGTGTCCATGGGCAAGAGGTCTAGATGTGGCAAGGAAAAGGAATGAAATCAATGGAAAACATGGAGATGGAAAATTTAGAAGGAATCTCAAATTTCTAATCAGAGAACAATGAGATTAATGTTTAAGAAGGAAGGGGCTTTGGCCTTGTTTCTGGGCAGGTGTTCATGGGGCATTGAGTTGAAACTGTGTACAAGGTACTCTAAGGACAGTCCTCCCTGGCACACAGCTGTGAGATCTTGGTGAAGAATAAGTGCCTGGAGTCATGTGAGAAGATGAGCTTTTCTAGTGAGAACCAGAAGTTCAGAAATAAAACCTTGGGGTTAAGATCATTTAAATATCACAAAAAGAACAGAACAGTAGCTAGAGGAAAAGGGAGAAGTATGATATGGTAATTACTCGCAGATAATTTTGCCTAAATTTCCTTAGACAAAGTTCTTACTAACATCAAACATCCCATTAACAGGGGAAAATTACCTCACATCATGACAGGCTGTTAATCGTCTTAATCAATAACAGACTCAACAAAATTTGTTAGACTATCATCTGATAATATACATATGTGTGTGTCAAAAAAAACAGCTGAATTTGAATGTATGGTCCCAGTTGGTGGAACTGTTGGACCAGATTCGGAGGTGTGGCTTTGTTGGAGGAGGTGTACTAAGGGTGGACTTGAGGCACAAAAGACCTGGGGCATTCCCATTTCTCTTCCTCTGCTTCCTACCTGCAAATTCAGAAGTGAGCATGTAGCTGTTCTTGCCACCATGACTCTGCTCTATCAACTTGGACTCTGACCCTCTGAAACCATAAGCCCAATTAAACGCTTTCTTTTATAAATTGCCTTGGTCATGATGTTTTGTCAGTAGGGTATAAAAGCAGCTAAAACAACAGAAGCAGCAGCAACAACAAACCAAACAACCACCTGCAAATAACTAATTCACACCTATTTAAATCATATTTAGATTATTCAAAGTGCCAACTATAGTGAAAATGTCGTGCAAATAGCTGTATGAAGCCCCTATGGCAAGATATAACATTTACATATTCAGTTTATTCACTTTTTATCCAAGTATTTTTATCCAAAGTTGGTTGACTCCATGGTCATGTAATGTACAGAGGCAGAGAGCTAATGACTTTCATTCTTGACAAACCATTTAGAGTTATTAAATTCTCCATACAGTAACACTTTAGATTTCTGATTTATTAGGGCTATGTACTTAGAAGCCACAAATTGTATCAAATTACTAGTTAAGTCTCTGTGCTCCCTTTATTTGAAAAAACACTGACTTTAAATTATTCACAGGGATATTTTATATTATCCCAGAGTAGTCTGAGCTCACAACCACGCTGTCTTGGATCTATCCTTCGCCTTTAGTTGCACACAGAGAGAGCCATATAATAAATATAAGCCACAGGCTAATAGGGCTCAATGCCTTGAAGCTGAAATTATTAGAACTAAAATTAATAACTTCATTTATGTTGGATGATGGTGGCACAGACCTTTAATCTCAACACTCAGAAAGAAGAGGCTGGCAGATCTCTGTGCATTCAAGACCAGCCTGATCTATAAAGTGATTTCAAGGATAGCCAGAGCTGGTTGTTACACCGAGGAAACCTGTCTCTAAAAACAAAACAAACAAAAAAAAACTTTATTTACATTTCTAGTATAGACTAAATATTAAGACACAAAAGAATAAATGGCAATTTATTTTACAGCCCAGTTTATCATATTTTAGGAGCCTGTAGCACTTTTAATTTAATTAATCAGCTAGAGATAAAGCTGCCTAAATTTTTTTCTAGATTTTTTTTGGGGGGTATCAATCAGATTTTAGAGTAAAATAGGCTATTTAATAGATCACTCATCAATATTTTAATTTACTGTGTAGTTTTGTTTTCAAAATTTAATGACTTAAGGTATAAATTTTAAGTAGAACCTGGAGCAGAATATATGAACTAGGGTATATATTCTCAAATATGTGTTATTCTTGCCAGGCAAATTTTGGAACTATGAATACATATAAATATTACTTTAACATCAACAAGTATCTGTAAACTCTTATCAAACATATAAAATGACATGGGGAGAAAGGCATGCATACATAAAGCATGGAATAAACAAAAACATTGTCTATGTAAACCACTATATGCTCAATGACTTGTGCCTGCTGTTTTCCTTCAGGTACACAGAAACAAAGACTTCAATAACGCATTTTGGTATCACTGGAACTTTTACTTCCCGCTTTCCCTAACAAAGAAGTTAGTAAACTATGGCAAAGTTGGGAAACGCATCTGTGCTTAGCAGCGTCACTGCAATTAGAGGAATCTGAAAGCACACACACCTGCTCCGCGCTACTTTGCATGAACGGTTCACGACCTTTGCCTGTGGCAAGCTAGTGATGCCTAATAACTTAGCAGTCAAACTGCGGGAGGACATTCTCGGCATGTGACTTAAAAGGGTTGTCATAAACACATGAACCACCCCACAAACACTGCAGTTGGCATAATGGAAAGAAAACGACGTCCTTCTTCTTTCACCTGTGTTAGGTCTGTTTTCTGTGTGTCCATCAGGCCAAGGCCAAGGCACTAAATCTCAAAACAGGAGAATCTTTGGGTCTAGCCATCTAAGACACACAGTCTATGCCAGGTCAAATGGGGCCTATTTAAAAATGACTAGAAAGGGTCGTTTCAAATCATTCCTTGACAGCTCAAATGTCAAACTGCAAAATTTCATTTTTCTTTAAAAAAATTACACTAAAATGAATTATTATGTCTACATTGCACATTAGTTTAACACTCTATAATGAACATAAATTCCTAAAATGGCGTAAATAATAAATTATATCCACTGGTTGTTTTGATTTTTATTTTGTGCTTTTAGTTTATGTCAATTATATTTAACAAAAAAAAAGTACCCATCAAAGCAAGTATTATCATTTAATTTTACAGTGATAAAATTGAAGGCTGGAAAGAAAATCTGTTCATTGTTAATCTGGAAACAAATAGAGATACAAAATATATATATATATATATATATATATATATATATATATATATATATATATTTATATATAATATGTATACACACACACACACACGCGCACATATTTGGTTTTTGTTGTTGTTGTTTCGTTTGTTCTGGTTCTTGCCATTTGAGATGATGTCCCCCTGTGCTTGCCCACATTGCCCTCCTGGTTCCTAAGATCAAACCATAATTCTGCTTCAGCACTGTGAGCAATGGGGCTGGCTTTTAAGGGTTTAAATTTTGACAGTTTTATAATGCCCTAGGAAACCATTATTCCCCAATTCTCACAGAAATCTTTTGTTGAAACTGTTAGAAATAAAGCCAGGAATCTGCCTCAGTACAATTAATCCTAAAGTATATGATGCTGAATATTTTTATTTTAAATTATAGGTATAGAGGCAAGCTTTCTTAAGTGAGGCGGGTAGAAAGCAGGTAGGCATGGAGAGGGACAGCCATTAGAAGAGGAAGAGAAGAAAACCTCTCCAGTTATTCCGTAAGTACCTCGTGTTTTGCAAGACAAGCTTTTTTCCTTTGCTGCCTAACAATGTGTGTGAGTACCACCTAATCACCATGCAAGCAAGCTAAGTGACAGCCTGGCTTAGGTGAGAGGCTGGATCCTTCAAGTTCAGGGTGGTCCTGAAAGCACTCGTTAGCCTTGGATGGAGAAAGGCAACGAGGATGCCAGCAAGAGGGGATCAGAAGAGAGGCCTGCACCACATTCACAGGCAGTGAAGCCCCATGTCCTTGTCATTTAGAGATAAAAGGGATATACTGCAAAAGATAAATGTTGATTTTAGCTAGGGAGAAGCTGCCCTGAATTGTTCTATAAAAACGTTGAAAATTTAACCTGTATGGAACATAAAGGACAATTCTTTTCTTGCTATTATTACAGAAAGGGGCAGAACAAGTTATTCGCCTTGCTGCTACCACATCTGTGAATGGGTAGGTGTTATCTGGGAGCTTCTGGGAAGGTCTGTGTCTTAGACAAGCTGATCTGAATCCAGAGAATCTAAGTGTCGGGTTGGTTACCACCGTGCCCTTGGCATACTTTCATGCACATACACTACTAAATTTAAGGGACTTGAGGCAAGTTCAAGAGACATACACAAAATACAGTCTAGGGAAGTCAATGTCTGCTGAACACAGGCCAT